>OZ037752.1:15491223-16703723 GCA_964035475.1 Salix caprea | reverse complement strand
ATTACCCATAAATTTGATGTCTAATACCAACTAAAAGACCTTGGATATGAACAAGGTTAGAATTCTAAGCCTAATACTCATTTAAATGGGGCTCGTCGAGTCAGGATCAATTTGTCCGAAAATCCAAGGCTAACACCCCCTCCAAAAACCAAGTTCAATCATGTTTGGGGGAAAAGCCTATAACCCATAAATTTGAAGTCTAATACCATCTAAAAGGGCTTGGATATGAACAAGGTTAGGAATCTAAGCCTAATACTCATTTAAATAGGGCTCGTCGAGTCAGGATCAATTTGTCCGAAAATCCAAGGCTTACACCCCCTCCAAAAACCAAGTTCAATCATGTTTGGGGGAAAAGCCTATAAACCATAAATTTGAAGTCTAATACCATCTAAAAGGGCTTGGATATGAACAAGGTTAGGAATCTAAGGCTAATACTCATTTAAATAGGGCTCGTCGAGTCAGATCAATTTGTCCGAAAATCCAAGGCTAACACCCCCTCCAAAAACCAAGTTCAATCATGGTTGGGGGAAAAGCCTATAACCCATAAATTTGAAGTCTAATACCATCTAAAAGGGCTTGGATATGAACAAGGTTAGAAATCTAAGCCTAATACTCATATAAATGGGGCTCGTCGAGTCAGGATCAATTTGTCCGAAAATCCAAGGCTAACACCCCCTCCAAAAACCAAGTTCAATCATGGTTGGGGGAAAAGCCTATAACCCATAAATTTGAAGTCTAATACCATCTAAAAGGGCTTGGATATGAACAAGGTTATGAATCTAAGCCTAATACTCATTTAAATAGGGCTCGTCGAGTCAGGATCAATTTGTCCGAAAATCCAAGGCTTACACCCCCTCCAAAAACCAAGTTCAATCATGTTTGGGGGAAAAGCCTATAACCCATAAATTTGAAGTCTAATACCATCTAAAAGGGCTTGGATATGAACAAGGTTAGGAATCTAAGGCTAATACTCATTTAAATGGGGCTCGTCGAGTCAGATCAATTTGTCCGAAAATCCAAGGCTAACACCCCCTTCAAAAACCAAGTTCAATCATGTTCGGGGGAAAAGGATATTACCCATAAATTTGAAGTCTAATACAAACTAAAAGGGCTTGGATATGAACAAGGTTAGAAATCTAAGGCTAATACTCATTTAAATGGGGCTCGTCGAGTCAGGATCAATTTGTCCGAAAATCCAAGGCTAACATCCCCTCCAAAAACCAAGTTCAATCATGTTTGGGGGAAAAGCCTATAACCCATAAATTTGAAGTCTAATACCATCTAAAATGTCTTGGATATGAACAAGGTTAGAAATCGAATCCTAATACTCATTTAAATGGGGCTTGTCGAGTCAGGATCAATTTGTCCGAAAATCCAAGGGTAACACCCCCTCCAAAAACCAAGTTCAATCATGTTTGGGGGAAAAGTCTATTACCCATAAATTTGAAGTCTAATACCAACTAAAAGGGCTTGGATATGACCAAGGTTAGAAATCTAAGGCTAATACTCACTTAAATGGGGCTCGTCGAGTCAGGATCAATTTCTCCGAAAATCCAAGGCTAACACCCCCTCCAAAAACCAAGTTCAATCATGTTTGGGGGAAAAGCTTATAACCCATAAATTTGAAGTCTATTGCCATCTAAAAGGGCTTGGATATGAACAAGGTTAGAATTCTAAGCCTAATACTCATTTAAATGGGGCTCGTCGAGTCAGGATCAATTTGTCCGAAAATCCAAGGCTAACACCCCCTCCAAAAACCAAGTTCAATCATGTTTGGGTAAAAAACCAATAACCCATAAATTTGAAGTCTAATGCCATCTAAAAGGGCTTGGATATGAACAAGGTTAGAATTCTAAGCCTAATACTCATTTAAATGGGGCTCGTCGAGTCAGGATCAATTTGTCCGAAAATCCAAGGCTAACACCCCCTCCAAAAACCAAGTTCAATCATGTTTGGGGGAAAAGTGTATTACCCATAAATTTGAAGTCTAATACCAACTAAAAGACCTTGGATATGAACAAGGTTAGAATTCTAAGCCTAATACTCATTTAAATGGGGCTCGTCGAGTCAGGATCAATTTGTCCGAAAATCCAAGGCTAACACCCCCTCCAAAAACCAAGTTCAATCATGTTTGGGGGAAAAGTGTATTACCCATAAATTTGATGTCTAATACCAACTAAAAGACCTTGGATATGAACAAGGTTAGAATTCTAAGCCTAATACTCATTTAAATGGGGCTCGTCGAGTCAGGATCAATTTGTCCGAAAATCCAAGGCTAACACCCCCTCCAAAAACCAAGTTCAATCATGTTTGGGGGAAAAGCCTATAACCCATAAATTTGAAGTCTAATACCATCTAAAAGGGCTTGGATATGAACAAGGTTAGGAATCTAAGCCTAATACTCATTTAAATAGGGCTCGTCGAGTCAGGATCAATTTGTCCGAAAATCCAAGGCTTACACCCCCTCCAAAAACCAAGTTCAATCATGTTTGGGGGAAAAGCCTATAAACCATAAATTTGAAGTCTAATACCATCTAAAAGGGCTTGGATATGAACAAGGTTAGGAATCTAAGGCTAATACTCATTTAAATAGGGCTCGTCGAGTCAGATCAATTTGTCCGAAAATCCAAGGCTAACACCCCCTCCAAAAACCAAGTTCAATCATGGTTGGGGGAAAAGCCTATAACCCATAAATTTGAAGTCTAATACCATCTAAAAGGGCTTGGATATGAACAAGGTTAGAAATCTAAGCCTAATACTCATATAAATGGGGCTCGTCGAGTCAGGATCAATTTGTCCGAAAATCCAAGGCTAACACCCCCTCCAAAAACCAAGTTCAATCATGGTTGGGGGAAAAGCCTATAACCCATAAATTTGAAGTCTAATACCATCTAAAAGGGCTTGGATATGAACAAGGTTATGAATCTAAGCCTAATACTCATTTAAATAGGGCTCGTCGAGTCAGGATCAATTTGTCCGAAAATCCAAGGCTTACACCCCCTCCAAAAACCAAGTTCAATCATGTTTGGGGGAAAAGCCTATAACCCATAAATTTGAAGTCTAATACCATCTAAAAGGGCTTGGATATGAACAAGGTTAGGAATCTAAGGCTAATACTCATTTAAATGGGGCTCGTCGAGTCAGATCAATTTGTCCGAAAATCCAAGGCTAACACCCCCTTCAAAAACCAAGTTCAATCATGTTCGGGGGAAAAGGATATTACCCATAAATTTGAAGTCTAATACAAACTAAAAGGGCTTGGATATGAACAAGGTTAGAAATCTAAGGCTAATACTCATTTAAATGGGGCTCGTCGAGTCAGGATCAATTTGTCCGAAAATCCAAGGCTAACATCCCCTCCAAAAACCAAGTTCAATCATGTTTGGGGGAAAAGCCTATAACCCATAAATTTGAAGTCTAATACCATCTAAAATGTCTTGGATATGAACAAGGTTAGAAATCGAATCCTAATACTCATTTAAATGGGGCTTGTCGAGTCAGGATCAATTTGTCCGAAAATCCAAGGGTAACACCCCCTCCAAAAACCAAGTTCAATCATGTTTGGGGGAAAAGTCTATTACCCATAAATTTGAAGTCTAATACCAACTAAAAGGGCTTGGATATGACCAAGGTTAGAAATCTAAGGCTAATACTCACTTAAATGGGGCTCGTCGAGTCAGGATCAATTTCTCCGAAAATCCAAGGCTAACACCCCCTCCAAAAACCAAGTTCAATCATGTTTGGGGGAAAAGCTTATAACCCATAAATTTGAAGTCTATTGCCATCTAAAAGGGCTTGGATATGAACAAGGTTAGAATTCTAAGCCTAATACTCATTTAAATGGGGCTCGTCGAGTCAGGATCAATTTGTCCGAAAATCCAAGGCTAACACCCCCTCCAAAAACCAAGTTCAATCATGTTTGGGGGAAAAGTGTATTACCCATAAATTTGAAGTCTAATACCAACTAAAAGACCTTGGATATGAACAAGGTTAGAATTCTACGCCTAATACTCATTTAAATGGGGCTCGTCGAGTCAGGATCAATTTGTCCGAAAATCCAAGGCTAACACCCCCTCCAAAAACCAAGTTCAATCATGTTTGGGGGAAAAGCCTATAACCCATAAATTTGAAGTCTAATACCATCTAAAAGGGCTTGGATATGAACAAGGTTAGGAATCTAAGCCTAATACTCATTTAAATAGGGCTCGTCGAGTCAGGATCAATTTGTCCGAAAATCCAAGGCTTACACCCCCTCCAAAAACCAAGTTCAATCATGTTTGGGGGAAAAGCCTATAAACCATAAATTTGAAGTCTAATACCATCTAAAAGGGCTTGGATATGAACAAGGTTAGGAATCTAAGGCTAATACTCATTTAAATAGGGCTCGTCGAGTCAGATCAATTTGTCCGAAAATCCAAGGCTAACACCCCCTTCAAAAACCAAGTTCAATCATGTTCGGGGGAAAAGGATATTACCCATAAATTTGAAGTCTAATACAAACTAAAAGGGCTTGGATATGAACAAGGTTAGAAATCTAAGGCTAATACTCATTTAAATGGGGCTCGTCGAGTCAGGATCAATTTGTCCGAAAATCCAAGGCTAACACCCCCTCCAAAAACCAAGTTCAATCATGGTTGGGGGAAAAGCCTATAACCCATAAATTTGAAGTCTAATACCATCTAAAAGGGCTTGGATATGAACAAGGTTATGAATCTAAGCCTAATACTCATTTAAATAGGGCTCGTCGAGTCAGGATCAATTTGTCCGAAAATCCAAGGCTTACACCCCCTCCAAAAACCAAGTTCAATCATGTTTGGGGGAAAAGCCTATAACCCATAAATTTGAAGTCTAATACCATCTAAAAGGGCTTGGATATGAACAAGGTTAGGAATCTAAGGCTAATACTCATTTAAATGGGGCTCGTCGAGTCAGATCAATTTGTCCGAAAATCCAAGGCTAACACCCCCTTCAAAAACCAAGTTCAATCATGTTCGGGGGAAAAGGATATTACCCATAAATTTGAAGTCTAATACAAACTAAAAGGGCTTGGATATGAACAAGGTTAGAAATCTAAGGCTAATACTCATTTAAATGGGGCTCGTCGAGTCAGGATCAATTTGTCCGAAAATCCAAGGCTAACATCCCCTCCAAAAACCAAGTTCAATCATGTTTGGGGGAAAAGCCTATAACCCATAAATTTGAAGTCTAATACCATCTAAAATGTCTTGGATATGAACAAGGTTAGAAATCGAATCCTAATACTCATTTAAATGGGGCTTGTCGAGTCAGGATCAATTTGTCCGAAAATCCAAGGGTAACACCCCCTCCAAAAACCAAGTTCAATCATGTTTGGGGGAAAAGTCTATTACCCATAAATTTGAAGTCTAATACCAACTAAAAGGGCTTGGATATGACCAAGGTTAGAAATCTAAGGCTAATACTCACTTAAATGGGGCTCGTCGAGTCAGGATCAATTTCTCCGAAAATCCAAGGCTAACACCCCCTCCAAAAACCAAGTTCAATCATGTTTGGGGGAAAAGCTTATAACCCATAAATTTGAAGTCTATTGCCATCTAAAAGGGCTTGGATATGAACAAGGTTAGAATTCTAAGCCTAATACTCATTTAAATGGGGCTCGTCGAGTCAGGATCAATTTGTCCGAAAATCCAAGGCTAACACCCCCTCCAAAAACCAAGTTCAATCATGTTTGGGGGAAAAGTGTATTACCCATAAATTTGAAGTCTAATACCAACTAAAAGACCTTGGATATGAACAAGGTTAGAATTCTACGCCTAATACTCATTTAAATGGGGCTCGTCGAGTCAGGATCAATTTGTCCGAAAATCCAAGGCTAACACCCCCTCCAAAAACCAAGTTCAATCATGTTTGGGGGAAAAGCCTATAACCCATAAATTTGAAGTCTAATACCATCTAAAAGGGCTTGGATATGAACAAGGTTAGGAATCTAAGCCTAATACTCATTTAAATAGGGCTCGTCGAGTCAGGATCAATTTGTCCGAAAATCCAAGGCTTACACCCCCTCCAAAAACCAAGTTCAATCATGTTTGGGGGAAAAGCCTATAAACCATAAATTTGAAGTCTAATACCATCTAAAAGGGCTTGGATATGAACAAGGTTAGGAATCTAAGGCTAATACTCATTTAAATAGGGCTCGTCGAGTCAGATCAATTTGTCCGAAAATCCAAGGCTAACACCCCCTTCAAAAACCAAGTTCAATCATGTTCGGGGGAAAAGGATATTACCCATAAATTTGAAGTCTAATACAAACTAAAAGGGCTTGGATATGAACAAGGTTAGAAATCTAAGGCTAATACTCATTTAAATGGGGCTCGTCGAGTCAGGATCAATTTGTCCGAAAATCCAAGGCTAACACCCCCTCCAAAAACCAAGTTCAATCATGGTTGGGGGAAAAGCCTATAACCCATAAATTTGAAGTCTAATACCATCTAAAAGGGCTTGGATATGAACAAGGTTATGAATCTAAGCCTAATACTCATTTAAATAGGGCTCGTCGAGTCAGGATGAATTTGTCCGAAAATCCAAGGCTTACACCCCCTCCAAAAACCAAGTTCAATCATGTTTGGGGGAAAAGCCTATAACCCATAAATTTGAAGTCTAATACCATCTAAAAGGGCTTGGATATGAACAAGGTTAGGAATCTAAGGCTAATACTCATTTAAATGGGGCTCGTCGAGTCAGATCAATTTGTCCGAAAATCCAAGGCTAACACCCCCTTCAAAAACCAAGTTCAATCATGTTCGGGGGAAAAGGATATTACCCATAAATTTGAAGTCTAATACAAACTAAAAGGGCTTGGATATGAACAAGGTTAGAAATCTAAGGCTAATACTCATTTAAATGGGGCTCGTCGAGTCAGGATCAATTTGTCCGAAAATCCAAGGCTAACATCCCCTCCAAAAACCAAGTTCAATCATGTTTGGGGGAAAAGCCTATAACCCATAAATTTGAAGTCTAATACCATCTAAAATGTCTTGGATATGAACAAGGTTAGAAATCGAATCCTAATACTCATTTAAATGGGGCTTGTCGAGTCAGGATCAATTTGTCCGAAAATCCAAGGGTAACACCCCCTCCAAAAACCAAGTTCAATCATGTTTGGGGGAAAAGTCTATTACCCATAAATTTGAAGTCTAATACCAACTAAAAGGGCTTGGATATGACCAAGGTTAGAAATCTAAGGCTAATACTCACTTAAATGGGGCTCGTCGAGTCAGGATCAATTTCTCCGAAAATCCAAGGCTAACACCCCCTCCAAAAACCAAGTTCAATCATGTTTGGGGGAAAAGCTTATAACCCATAAATTTGAAGTCTATTGCCATCTAAAAGGGCTTGGATATGAACAAGGTTAGAATTCTAAGCCTAATACTCATTTAAATGGGGCTCGTCGAGTCAGGATCAATTTGTCCGAAAATCCAAGGCTAACACCCCCTCCAAAAACCAAGTTCAATCATGTTTGGGGGAAAAGTGTATTACCCATAAATTTGAAGTCTAATACCAACTAAAAGACCTTGGATATGAACAAGGTTAGAATTCTACGCCTAATACTCATTTAAATGGGGCTCGTCGAGTCAGGATCAATTTGTCCGAAAATCCAAGGCTAACACCCCCTCCAAAAACCAAGTTCAATCATGTTTGGGGGAAAAGCCTATAACCCATAAATTTGAAGTCTAATACCATCTAAAAGGGCTTGGATATGAACAAGGTTAGGAATCTAAGCCTAATACTCATTTAAATAGGGCTCGTCGAGTCAGGATCAATTTGTCCGAAAATCCAAGGCTTACACCCCCTCCAAAAACCAAGTTCAATCATGTTTGGGGGAAAAGCCTATAAACCATAAATTTGAAGTCTAATACCATCTAAAAGGGCTTGGATATGAACAAGGTTAGGAATCTAAGGCTAATACTCATTTAAATAGGGCTCGTCGAGTCAGATCAATTTGTCCGAAAATCCAAGGCTAACACCCCCTTCAAAAACCAAGTTCAATCATGTTCGGGGGAAAAGGATATTACCCATAAATTTGAAGTCTAATACAAACTAAAAGGGCTTGGATATGAACAAGGTTAGAAATCTAAGGCTAATACTCATTTAAATGGGGCTCGTCGAGTCAGGATCAATTTGTCCGAAAATCCAAGGCTAACATCCCCTCCAAAAACCAAGTTCAATCATGTTTGGGGGAAAAGCCTATAACCCATAAATTTGAAGTCTAATACCATCTAAAATGTCTTGGATATGAACAAGGTTAGAAATCGAATCGTAATACTCATTTAAATGGGGCTTGTCGAGTCAGGATCAATTTGTCCGAAAATCCAAGGGTAACACCCCCTCCAAAAACCAAGTTCAATCATGTTTGGGGGAAAAGTCTATTACCCATAAATTTGAAGTCTAATACCAACTAAAAGGGCTTGGATATGACCAAGGTTAGAAATCTAAGGCTAATACTCACTTAAATGGGGCTCGTCGAGTCAGGATCAATTTCTTCGAAAATCCAAGGCTAACACCCCCTCCAAAAACCAAGTTCAATCATGTTTGGGTAAAAAACCTATAACCCATAAATTTGAAGTCTAATGCCATCTAAAAGGGCTTGGATATGAACAAGGTTAGAATTCTAAGCCTAATACTCATTTAAATGGGGCTCGTCGAGTCAGGATCAATTTGTCCGAAAATCCAAGGCTAACACCCCCTCCAAAAACCAAGTTCAATCATGTTTGGGGGAAAAGTGTATTACCCATAAATTTGAAGTCTAATACCAACTAAAAGACCTTGGATATGAACAAGGTTAGAATTCTAAGCCTAATACTCATTTAAATGGGGCTCGTCGAGTCAGGATCAATTTGTCCGAAAATCCAAGGCTAACACCCCCTCCAAAAACCAAGTTCAATCATGTTTGGGGGAAAAGTGTATTACCCATAAATTTGATGTCTAATACCAACTAAAAGACCTTGGATATGAACAAGGTTAGAATTCTAAGCCTAATACTCATTTAAATGGGGCTCGTCGAGTCAGGATCAATTTGTCCGAAAATCCAAGGCTAACACCCCCTCCAAAAACCAAGTTCAATCATGTTTGGGGGAAAAGCCTATAACCCATAAATTTGAAGTCTAATACCATCTAAAAGGGCTTGGATATGAACAAGGTTAGGAATCTAAGCCTAATACTCATTTAAATAGGGCTCGTCGAGTCAGGATCAATTTGTCCGAAAATCCAAGGCTTACACCCCCTCCAAAAACCAAGTTCAATCATGTTTGGGGGAAAAGCCTATAAACCATAAATTTGAAGTCTAATACCATCTAAAAGGGCTTGGATATGAACAAGGTTAGAATTCTAAGCCTAATACTCATTTAAATGGGGCTCGTCGAGTCAGGATCAATTTGTCCGAAAATCCAAGGCTAACACCCCCTCCAAAAACCAAGTTCAATCATGTTTGGGGGAAAAGTCTGTTACCCATAAATTTGAAGTCTAATACGAAATAAAAGTCCTTGGATATGAACAAGGTTAGAAATCTAAGGATAATACTCATTTAAATGGGGCTCGTCGAATCAGGATCAATTTGTCCGAAAATCCAAGGCTAACACCCCCTCCAAAAACCAAGTTCAATCATGTTTGGGGGAAAAGTGTATTACCCATAAATTTGATGTCTAATACCAACTAAAAGACCTTGGATATGAACAAGGTTAGAATTCTAAGCCTAATACTCATTTAAATGGGGCTCGTCGAGTCAGGATCAATTTGTCCGAAAATCCAAGGCTAACACCCCCTCCAAAAACCAAGTTCAATCATGTTTGGGGGAAAAGCCTATAACCCATAAATTTGAAGTCTAATACCATCTAAAAGGGCTTGGATATGAACAAGGTTAGGAATCTAAGCCTAATACTCATTTAAATAGGGCTCGTCGAGTCAGGATCAATTTGTCCGAAAATCCAAGGCTTACACCCCCTCCAAAAACCAAGTTCAATCATGTTTGGGGGAAAAGCCTATAAACCATAAATTTGAAGTCTAATACCATCTAAAAGGGCTTGGATATGAACAAGGTTAGGAATCTAAGGCTAATACTCATTTAAATAGGGCTCGTCGAGTCAGATCAATTTGTCCGAAAATCCAAGGCTAACACCCCCTCCAAAAACCAAGTTCAATCATGGTTGGGGGAAAAGCCTATAACCCATAAATTTGAAGTCTAATACCATCTAAAAGGGCTTGGATATGAACAAGGTTAGAAATCTAAGCCTAATACTCATATAAATGGGGCTCGTCGAGTCAGGATCAATTTGTCCGAAAATCCAAGGCTAACACCCCCTCCAAAAACCAAGTTCAATCATGGTTGGGGGAAAAGCCTATAACCCATAAATTTGAAGTCTAATACCATCTAAAAGGGCTTGGATATGAACAAGGTTATGAATCTAAGCCTAATACTCATTTAAATAGGGCTCGTCGAGTCAGGATCAATTTGTCCGAAAATCCAAGGCTTACACCCCCTCCAAAAACCAAGTTCAATCATGTTTGGGGGAAAAGCCTATAACCCATAAATTTGAAGTCTAATACCATCTAAAAGGGCTTGGATATGAACAAGGTTAGGAATCTAAGGCTAATACTCATTTAAATGGGGCTCGTCGAGTCAGATCAATTTGTCCGAAAATCCAAGGCTAACACCCCCTTCAAAAACCAAGTTCAATCATGTTCGGGGGAAAAGGATATTACCCATAAATTTGAAGTCTAATACAAACTAAAAGGGCTTGGATATGAACAAGGTTAGAAATCTAAGGCTAATACTCATTTAAATGGGGCTCGTCGAGTCAGGATCAATTTGTCCGAAAATCCAAGGCTAACATCCCCTCCAAAAACCAAGTTCAATCATGTTTGGGGGAAAAGCCTATAACCCATAAATTTGAAGTCTAATACCATCTAAAATGTCTTGGATATGAACAAGGTTAGAAATCGAATCCTAATACTCATTTAAATGGGGCTTGTCGAGTCAGGATCAATTTGTCCGAAAATCCAAGGGTAACACCCCCTCCAAAAACCAAGTTCAATCATGTTTGGGGGAAAAGTCTATTACCCATAAATTTGAAGTCTAATACCAACTAAAAGGGCTTGGATATGACCAAGGTTAGAAATCTAAGGCTAATACTCACTTAAATGGGGCTCGTCGAGTCAGGATCAATTTCTCCGAAAATCCAAGGCTAACACCCCCTCCAAAAACCAAGTTCAATCATGTTTGGGGGAAAAGCTTATAACCCATAAATTTGAAGTCTATTGCCATCTAAAAGGGCTTGGATATGAACAAGGTTAGAATTCTAAGCCTAATACTCATTTAAATGGGGCTCGTCGAGTCAGGATCAATTTGTCCGAAAATCCAAGGCTAACACCCCCTCCAAAAACCAAGTTCAATCATGTTTGGGGGAAAAGTGTATTACCCATAAATTTGATGTCTAATACCAACTAAAAGACCTTGGATATGAACAAGGTTAGAATTCTAAGCCTAATACTCATTTAAATGGGGCTCGTCGAGTCAGGATCAATTTGTCCGAAAATCCAAGGCTAACACCCCCTCCAAAAACCAAGTTCAATCATGTTTGGGGGAAAAGCCTATAACCCATAAATTTGAAGTCTAATACCATCTAAAAGGGCTTGGATATGAACAAGGTTAGAAATCTAAGGGTAATACTCATTTAAATGGGGCTCGTCGAGTCAGGATCAATTTGTCCGAAAATCCAAGGCTAACATCCCCTCCAAAAACCAAGTTCAATCATGTTTGGGGGAAAAGCCTATAACCCATAAATTTGAAGTCTAATACCATCTAAAATGTCTTGGATATGAACAAGGTTAGAAATCGAATCCTAATACTCATTTAAATGGGGCTTGTCGAGTCAGGATCAATTTGTCCGAAAATCCAAGGGTAACACCCCCTCCAAAAACCAAGTTCAATCATGTTTGGGGGAAAAGTCTATTACCCATAAATTTGAAGTCTAATACCAACTAAAAGGGCTTGGATATGACCAAGGTTAGAAATCTAAGGCTAATACTCACTTAAATGGGGCTCGTCGAGTCAGGATCAATTTCTCCGAAAATCCAAGGCTAACACCCCCTCCAAAAACCAAGTTCAATCATGTTTGGGGGAAAAGCTTATAACCCATAAATTTGAAGTCTATTGCCATCTAAAAGGGCTTGGATATGAACAAGGTTAGAATTCTAAGCCTAATACTCATTTAAATGGGGCTCGTCGAGTCAGGATCAATTTGTCCGAAAATCCAAGGCTAACACCCCCTCCAAAAACCAAGTTCAATCATGTTTGGGGGAAAAGTGTATTACCCATAAATTTGAAGTCTAATACCAACTAAAAGACCTTGGATATGAACAAGGTTAGAATTCTACGCCTAATACTCATTTAAATGGGGCTCGTCGAGTCAGGATCAATTTGTCCGAAAATCCAAGGCTAACACCCCCTCCAAAAACCAAGTTCAATCATGTTTGGGGGAAAAGCCTATAACCCATAAATTTGAAGTCTAATACCATCTAAAAGGGCTTGGATATGAACAAGGTTAGGAATCTAAGCCTAATACTCATTTAAATAGGGCTCGTCGAGTCAGGATCAATTTGTCCGAAAATCCAAGGCTTACACCCCCTCCAAAAACCAAGTTCAATCATGTTTGGGGGAAAAGCCTATAAACCATAAATTTGAAGTCTAATACCATCTAAAAGGGCTTGGATATGAACAAGGTTAGGAATCTAAGGCTAATACTCATTTAAATAGGGCTCGTCGAGTCAGATCAATTTGTCCGAAAATCCAAGGCTAACACCCCCTTCAAAAACCAAGTTCAATCATGTTCGGGGGAAAAGGATATTACCCATAAATTTGAAGTCTAATACAAACTAAAAGGGTTTGGATATGAACAAGGTTAGAAATCTAAGGCTAATACTCATTTAAATGGGGCTCGTCGAGTCAGGATCAATTTGTCCGAAAATCCAAGGCTAACATCCCCTCCAAAAACCAAGTTCAATCATGTTTGGGGGAAAAGCCTATAACCCATAAATTTGAAGTCTAATACCATCTAAAATGTCTTGGATATGAACAAGGTTAGAAATCGAATCGTAATACTCATTTAAATGGGGCTTGTCGAGTCAGGATCAATTTGTCCGAAAATCCAAGGGTAACACCCCCTCCAAAAACCAAGTTCAATCATGTTTGGGGGAAAAGTCTATTACCCATAAATTTGAAGTCTAATACCAACTAAAAGGGCTTGGATATGACCAAGGTTAGAAATCTAAGGCTAATACTCACTTAAATGGGGCTCGTCGAGTCAGGATCAATTTCTTCGAAAATCCAAGGCTAACACCCCCTCCAAAAACCAAGTTCAATCATGTTTGGGTAAAAAACCTATAACCCATAAATTTGAAGTCTAATGCCATCTAAAAGGGCTTGGATATGAACAAGGTTAGAATTCTAAGCCTAATACTCATTTAAATGGGGCTCGTCGAGTCAGGATCAATTTGTCCGAAAATCCAAGGCTAACACCCCCTCCAAAAACCAAGTTCAATCATGTTTGGGGGAAAAGTGTATTACCCATAAATTTGAAGTCTAATACCAACTAAAAGACCTTGGATATGAACAAGGTTAGAATTCTAAGCCTAATACTCATTTAAATGGGGCTCGTCGAGTCAGGATCAATTTGTCCGAAAATCCAAGGCTAACACCCCCTCCAAAAACCAAGTTCAATCATGTTTGGGGGAAAAGTGTATTACCCATAAATTTGATGTCTAATACCAACTAAAAGACCTTGGATATGAACAAGGTTAGAATTCTAAGCCTAATACTCATTTAAATGGGGCTCGTCGAGTCAGGATCAATTTGTCCGAAAATCCAAGGCTAACACCCCCTCCAAAAACCAAGTTCAATCATGTTTGGGGGAAAAGCCTATAACCCATAAATTTGAAGTCTAATACCATCTAAAAGGGCTTGGATATGAACAAGGTTAGGAATCTAAGCCTAATACTCATTTAAATAGGGCTCGTCGAGTCAGGATCAATTTGTCCGAAAATCCAAGGCTTACACCCCCTCCAAAAACCAAGTTCAATCATGTTTGGGGGAAAAGCCTATAAACCATAAATTTGAAGTCTAATACCATCTAAAAGGGCTTGGATATGAACAAGGTTAGGAATCTAAGGCTAATACTCATTTAAATAGGGCTCGTCGAGTCAGATCAATTTGTCCGAAAATCCAAGGCTAACACCCCCTCCAAAAACCAAGTTCAATCATGGTTGGGGGAAAAGCCTATAACCCATAAATTTGAAGTCTAATACCATCTAAAAGGGCTTGGATATGAACAAGGTTAGAAATCTAAGCCTAATACTCATTTAAATGGAGCTCGTCGAGTCAGGATCAATTTGTCCGAAAATCCAAGGCTAACACCCCCTCCAAAAACCAAGTTAATCATGTTTGGGGGAAAAGGATATTACCTATAAATTTGAAGTCTAATACCAACAAAAAGGGCTTGGATATGACCAAGGTTAGAAATCTAAGGATAATACTCATTTAAATGGGGCTCGTCGAGTCAGGATCAATTTGTCTGAAAATCCAAGGCTAACACGCCCTCCAAAAACCAAGTTCAATCATGTTTGGGGGAAAAGTCTATTCCCATAAATTTGAAGTCTAATACCAACTAAAAGGCCTTGGATATGAACAAGTTTAGAAATCTAAGGATAATACTCATTTAAATGGGGCTCGTCGAGTCAGGATCAATTTGTCCGAAAATCCAAGGCTAACACCCCCTCCAAAAACCAAGTTCAATCATGTTTGAGTGAAAAGCCTATAACCCATATATTTAAAGTCTAATACCATCTAAAAGGGCTTGGATATGAACAAGGTTAGAATTCTAAGCCTAATACTCATTTAAATGGGGCTCGTCGAGTCAGGATCAATTTGTCCGAAAATCCAAGGCTAACACCCCCTCCAAAAACCAAGTTCAATCAAGTTTGGGGGAAAAGCCTATAACCCATAAATTTGAAGTCTAATACCATCTAAAAGGTCTTGGATATGAACAAGGTTAGAAATCTAAGCCTAATACTCACTTAAATGGGGCTCGTCGAGTCAGGATCAATTTGTCCGAAAATCCAAGGCTAACACCCCCTCCAAAAACCAATTTCAATCATGTTTGGGGGAAAAGTGTATTACCCATAAATTTGAAGTCTAATACCAACTAAAAGGCCTTGGATATGAACAAGGTTAGAATTCTAAGCCTAATACTCATTTAAATGGGGCTCGTCGAGTCAGGATCAATTTGTCCGAAAATCCAAGGCTAACACCCCCTCCAAAAACCAAGTTCAATCATGGTTGGGGGAAAAGCCTATAACCCATAAATTTGAAGTCTAATACCATCTAAAAGGGCTTGGATATGAACAAGGTTAGAAATCTAAGCCTAATACTCATTTAAATGGGGCTCGTCCAGTCAGGATCAATTTGTCCGAAAATCCAAGGCTAACACCCCCTCCAAAAACCAAGTTCAATCATGTTTGGGGGAAAAGTCTGTTACCCATAAATTTGAAGTCTAATACGAAATAAAAGTCCTTGGATATGAACAAGGTTAGAAATCTAAGGATAATACTCATTTAAATGGGGCTCGTCGAGTCAGGATCAATTTGTCCGAAAATCCAAGGCTAACACCCCCTCCAAAAACCAAGTTCAATCATGTTTGGGGGAAAACGATATTACCCATAAATTTGAAGTCTAATACGAACTAAAAGGGCTTGGATATGACCAAGGTTAGAAATCTAAGGCTAATACTCACTTAAATGGGGCTCGTCGAGTCAGATCAATTTGTCCGAAAATCCAAGGCTAACACCCCCTCCAAAAACCAAGTTCAATCACGTTTGGGGGAAAAGCCTATAACCCATAAATTTGAAGTCTAATACCATCTAAAAGGTCTTGGATATGAACAAGGTTAGAAATCTAAGCCTAATACTCACTTAAATGGGGCTCGTCGAGTCAGGATCAATTTGTCCGAAAATCCAAGGCTAACACCCCCTCCAAAAACCAATTTCAATCATGTTTGGGGGAAAAGTGTATTACCTATAAATTTGAAATCTAATACCAACTAAAAGGCCTTGGATATGAACAAGGTTAGAATTCTAAGCCTAATACTCATTTAAATGGGGCTCGTCGAGTCAGGATCAATTTGTCCGAAAATCCAAGGCTAACACCCCCTCTAAAAACCAAGTTCAATCATGGTTGGGGGAAAAGCCTATAACCCATAAATTTGAAGTCTAATACCATCTAAAAGGGCTTATGAACAAGGTTAGGAATCTAAGCCTGATACTCATTTAAATAGGGCTCGTCGAGTCAGGATCAATTTGTCCGAAAATCCAAGGCTAACACCCCCTCCAAAAACCAAGTTCAATCATGTTTGGGGGAAAAGTCTGTTACCCATAAATTTGAAGTCTAATACGAAATAAAAGTCCTTGGATATGAACAAGGTTAGAAATCTAAGGCTAATACTCATTTAAATGGGGTCGTCGAGTCAGGATCAATTTGTCCGAAAATCCAAGGCTAACACCCCCTCCAAAAACCAAGTTCAATCATGTTTGGGGGAAAAGGATATTACCCATAAATTTGAAGTCTAATACAAACTAAAAGGGCTTGGATATGAACAAGGTTATAAATCTAAGCCTAATACTCATTTAAATGGGGCTCGTCGAGTCAGGATCAATTTGTCCGAAAATCCAAGGCTAACACCCCCTCCAAAAACCAAGTTCAATCATGTTTGGGGGAAAAGCCTATAACCCATAAATTTGAAGTCTAATGCCATCTAAAAGGGCTTGGATATGAACAAGGTTAGAATTCTAAGCCTAATACTCATTTAAATGGGGCTCGTCGAGTCAGGATCAATTTGTCCGAAAATCCAAGGCTAACACCCCCTCCAAAAACCAAGTTCAATCATGTTTGGGGGAAAAGTGTATTACCCATAAATTTGAAGTCTAATACCAACTAAAAGACCTTGGATATGAACAAGGTTAGAATTCTAAGCCTAATACTCATTTAAATGGGGCTCGTCGAGTCAGGATCAATTTGTCCGAAAATCCAAGGCTAACACCCCCTCCAAAAACCAAGTTCAATCATGTTTGGGGGAAAAGCCTATAACCCATAAATTTGAAGTCTAATACCATCTAAAAGGGCTTGGATATGAACAAGGTTAGAAATCTAAGGCTAATACTCATTTAAATGGGGCTCGTCGAGTCAGGATCAATTTCTCCGAAAATCCAAGGCTAACACCCCCTCCAAAAAGCAAGTTCAATCATGTTTGGGGGAAAAGCCTATAACCCATAAATTTGAAGTCTAATACCATCTAAAAGGGCTTGGATATGAACAAGGTTAGGAATCTAAGGCTAATACTCATTTAAATGGGGCTCGTCGAGTCAGGATCAATTTGTCCGAAAATCCAAGGCTAACACCCCCTCCAAAAACCAAGTTCAATCATGTTTGGGGGAAAAGCCTATAACCCATAAATTTGAAGTCTAATACCATCTAAAAGGTGTTGGATATGAACAAGGTTAGAAATCTAAGCCTAATACTCCCTTAAATGGGGCTCGTCGAGTCATGATCAATTTGTCCGAAAATCCAAGGCTAACACCCCCTCCAAAAACCAATTTCAATCATGTTTGGGGGAAAACTGTATTACCCATAAATTTGAAGTCTAATACCAACTAAAAGGGCTTGGATATGAACAAGGTTAGAATTCTAAGCCTAATACTCATTTAAATGGGGCTCGTCGAGTCAGGATCAATTTGTCCGAAAATCCAAGGCTAACACCCCCTCCAAAAACCAAGTTCAATCATGGTTGGGGGAAAAGCCTATAACCCATAAATTTGAAGTCTAATACCATCTAAAAGGGCTTGGATATGAACAAGGTTAGAAATCTAAGCCTAATACTCATTTAAATGGGGCTCGTCCAGTCAGGATCAATTTGTCCGAAAATCCAAGGCTAACACCCCCTCCAAAAACCAAGTTAATCATGTTTGGGGGAAAAGGATATTACCTATAAATTTGAAGTCTAATACCAACAAAAAGGGCTTGGATATGACCAAGGTTAGAAATCTAAGGATAATACTCATTTAAATGGGGCTCGTCGAGTCAGGATCAATTTGTCTGAAAATCCAAGGCTAACACGCCCTCCAAAAACCAAGTTCAATCATGTTTGGGGGAAAAGTCTATTCCCATAAATTTGAAGTCTAATACCAACTAAAAGGCCTTGGATATGAACAAGGTTAGAAATCTAAGGATAATACTCATTTAAATGGGGCTCGTCGAGTCAGGATCAATTTGTCCGAAAATCCAAGGCTAACACCCCCTCCAAAAACCAAGTTCAATCATGTTTGGGTGAAAAGCCTATAACCCATATATTTAAAGTCTAATACCATCTAAAAGGGCTTGGATATGAACAAGGTTAGAATTCTAAGCCTAATACTCATTTAAATGGGGCTCGTCGAGTCAGGATCAATTTGTCCGAAAATCCAAGGCTAACACCCCCTCCAAAAACCAAGTTCAATCATGTTTGGGGGAAAAGCCTATAACCCATAAATTTGAAGTCTAATACCATCTAAAAGGTCTTGGATATGAACAAGGTTAGAAATCTAAGCCTAATACTCACTTAAATGGGGCTCGTCGAGTCAGGATCAATTTGTCCGAAAATCCAAGGCTAACACCCCCTCCAAAAACCAATTTCAATCATGTTTGGGGGAATACTGTATTACCCATAAATTTGAAGTCTAATACCAACTAAAAGGCCTTGGATATGAACAAGGTTAGAATTCTAAGCCTAATACTCATTTAAATGGGGCTCGTCGAGTCAGGATCAATTTGTCCGAAAATCCAAGGCTAACACCCCCTCCAAAAACCAAGTTCAATCATGGTTGGGGGAAAAGCCTATAACCCATAAATTTGAAGTCTAATACCATCTAAAAGGGCTTGGATATGAACAAGGTTAGGAATCTAAGCCTAATACTCATTTAAATAGGGCTCGTCGAGTCAGGATCAATTTGTCCGAAAATCCAAGGCTAACACCCCCTCCAAAAACCAAGTTCAATCATGTTTGGTGGAAAAGTCTGTTACCCATAAATTTGAAGTCTAATACGAAATAAAAGTCCTTGGATATGAACAAGGTTAGAAATCTAAGGATAATACTCATTTAAATGGGGCTCGTCGAGTCAGGATCAATTTGTCCGAAAATCCAAGGCTAACACCCCCTCCAAAAACCAAGTTCAATCATGTTTGGGGGAAAACGATATTACCCATAAATTTGAAGTCTAATACGAACTAAAAGGGCTTGGATATGACCAAGGTTAGAAATCTAAGGCTAATACTCACTTAAATGGGGCTCGTCGAGTCAGATCAATTTGTCCGAAAATCCAAGGCTAACACCCCCTCCAAAAACCAAGTTCAATCATGTTTGGGGGAAAAGCCTATAACCCATAAATTTGAAGTCTAATACAAACTAAAAGGGCTTGGATATGAACAAGGTTAGAAATCTAAGGCTAATACTCACTTAAATGGGGCTCGTCGAGTCAGGATCAATTTGTCCGAAAATCCAAGGCTAACACCCCCTCCAAAAACCAAGTTCAATCATGTTCGGGGGAAAAGTGTATTACCCATAAATTTGAAGTCTAATACCAACTAAAAGGCCTTGGATATGAACAAGGTTAGAATTCTAAGCCTAGTACTCAGTTAAATGGGGCTCGTCGAGTCAGGATCAATTTGTCCGAAAATCCAAGGCTAACACCCCCTCCAAAAACCAAGTTCAATCATGTTTGGGGGAAAAGTCTATTGCCCATAAATTTGAAGTCAAATACCACCTAAAAGGCCTTGGATATGAACAAGGTTAGAAATCTAAGGATAATACTTATTTAAATGGGGCTCGTCGAGTCAGGATCAATTTGTCCGAAAATCCAAGGCTAACACCCCCTCCAAAAACCAAGTTCAATCATGGTTGGGGGAAAAGCCTATAACCCATAAATTTGAAGTCTAATACCATCTAAAAGGGCTTGGATATGAACAAGGTTAGGAATCTAAGCCTAATACTCATTTAAATAGGGCTCGTCGAGTCAGGATCAATTTGTCCGAAAATCCAAGGCTAACACCCCCTCCAAAAACCAAGTTCAATCATGTTTGGTGGAAAAGTCTGTTACCCATAAATTTGAAGTCTAATACGAAATAAAAGTCCTTGGATATGAACAAGGTTAGAAATCTAAGGATAATACTCATTTAAATGGGGCTCGTCGAGTCAGGATCAATTTGTCCGAAAATCCAAGGCTAACACCCCCTCCAAAAACCAAGTTCAATCATGTTTGGGGGAAAACGATATTACCCATAAATTTGAAGTCTAATACGAACTAAAAGGGCTTGGATATGACCAAGGTTAGAAATCTAAGGCTAATACTCACTTAAATTGGGCTCGTCGAGTCAGATCAATTTGTCCGAAAATCCAAGGCTAACACCCCCTCCAAAAACCAAGTTCAATCATGTTTGGGGGAAAAGCCTATAACCCATAAATTTGAAGTCTAATACAAACTAAAAGGGCTTGGATATGAACAAGGTTAGAAATCTAAGGCTAATACTCACTTAAATGGGGCTCGTCGAGTCAGGATCAATTTGTCCGAAAATCCAAGGCTAACACCCCCTCCAAAAACCAAGTTCAATCATGTTTGGGGGAAAAGTGTATTACCCATAAATTTGAAGTCTAATACCAACTAAAAGGCCTTGGATATGAACAAGGTTAGAATTCTAAGCCTAATACTCATTTAAATGGGGCTCGTCGAGTCAGGATCAATTTGTCCGAAAATCCAAGGCTAACTCCCCCTCCAAAAACCAAGTTCAATCATGTTTGGGGGAAAAGTCTATTGCCCATAAATTTGAAGTCAAATACCACCTAAAAGGCCTTGGATATGAAAAAGGTTAGAAATCTAAGGATAATACTTATTTAAATGGGGCTCGTCGAGTCAGGATCAATTTGTCCGAAAATCCAAGGCTAACACCCCCTCCAAAAACCAAGTTCAATCATGGTTGGGGGAAAAGCCTATAACCCATAAATTTGAAGTCTAATACCATCTAAAAGGGCTTGGATATGAACAAGGTTAGGAATCTAAGCCTAATACTCATTTAAATAGGGCTCGTCGAGTCAGGATCAATTTGTCCGAAAATCCAAGCCTTACACCCCCTCCAAAAACCAAGTTCAATCATGTTTGGGGGAAAAGCCTATAACCCATAAATTTGAAGTCTAATACCATCTAAAAGGGCTTGGATATGAACAAGGTTAGGAATCTAAGGCTAATACTCATTTAAATGGGGCTCGTCGAGTCAGATCAATTTGTCCGAAAATCCAAGGCTAACACCCCCTTCAAAAACCAAGTTCAATCATGTTCGGGGGAAAAGGATATTACCCATAAATTTGAAGTCTAATACAAACTAAAAGGGCTTGGATATGAACAAGGTTAGAAATCTAAGGCTAATACTCATTTAAATGGGGCTCGTCGAGTCAGGATCAATTTGTCCGAAAATCCAAGGCTAACACCCCCTCCAAAAACCAAGTTCAATCATGTTTGGGGGGAAAGCCTATAACCCATAAATTTGAAGTGTAATACCATCTAAAATGTCTTGGATATGAACAAGGTTAGAAATCGAATCCTATTACTCATTTAAATGGGGCTTGTCGAGTCAGGATCAATTTGTCCGAAAATCCAAGGCTAACACCCCCTCCAAAAACCAAGTTCAATCATGTTTGGGGGAAAAGTCTATTACCCATAAATTTGAAGTCTAATACCAACTAAAAGGCCTTGGATATGAACAAGGTTAGAAATCTAAGGATAATACTCATTTAAATGGGGCTCGTCGAGTCAGGATCAATTTGTCCGAAAATCCAAAGCTAACACCCCCTCCAAAAACCAAGTTCAATCATGTTTGGGGGAAAAGGATATTACCTATAAATTTGAAGTCTAATACCAACTAAAAGGGCTTGGATTTGACCAAGGTTAGAAATATAAGGCTAATACTCACTTAAAAGGGGCTCGTCGAGTCAGGATCAATTTGTCCGAAAATCCAAGGCTAACACCCCCTCCAAAAACCAAGTTCAATCATGTTTGGGGGAAAAGCCTATAACCCATAAATTTGAAGTCTAATACCAACTAAAAGGGCTTGGTTATGAACAAGGTTAGAAATCTAAGGCTAATACTCATTTAAATGGGGCTCGTCGAGTCAGGATCAATTTGTCCGAAAATCCAAGGCTAACACCCCCTCCAAAAACCAAGTTCAACCATGTTTGCGGGAAAAGGATATTACCCATAAATTTGAAGTCTAATACCAACTAAAAGGGCTTGGATATGACCAAGGTTAGAAATCTAAGGCTAATACTCGCTTAAATGGGGCTCGTCGAGTCAGGATCAATTTGTCCGAAAATCCAAGCCTAACACCCCCTCCAAAAACCAAGTTCAATCATGTTTGGGGGAAAAGCCTATAACCCATATATTTGAAGTCTAATACCATCTAAAAGGGCTTGGATATGAACAAGGTTAAAAATCTAAGGCTAATACTCATTTAAATGGGGCTCGTCGAGTCAGGATAAATTTGTCCGAAAATCCAAGGATAACACCCCCTCCAAAAACCAAGTTCAATCATGTTTGGGGGAAAAGCCTATAACTCATAAATTTGAAGTCTAATACCATCTAAAAGGGCTTGGATATGAACAAGGTTAGAAATCTAAGCCTAATATTCATTTAAATGGGACTCATCGAGTCAGGATCAATTTGTCCGAAAATCCAAGGATAACACCCCCTCCAAAAACCAAGTTCAATCATGTTTGGGGGAAAAGTCTATTACACATAAATTTGAAGTCTAATACCAACTAAAAGGCCTTGGATATGAAAAACTTTAGAAATCAAAGGATAATACTCATTTTAATAGGGCTCGTCGAGTCAGGATCAATTTGTCCGAAAATCCAAGGCTAACACCCCCTCCAAAAACCAAGTTCAATCATGTTTTGGGGAAAAGGATATTACCTATAAATTTGAAGTCTAATACCATCTAAAAGGGCTTGGATATGAACAAGGTTAGAAATCTAAGCCTAATATTCATTTAAATGGGACTCATCGAGTCAGGATCAATTTGTCCGAAAATCCAAGGATAACACCCCCTCCAAAAACCAAGTTCAATCATGTTTGGGGGAAAAGTCTATTACCCATAAATTTGAAGTCTAATACCAACTAAAAGGCCTTGGATATGAAAAACTTTAGAAATCTAAGGATAATACTCATTTCAATAGGGCTCGTCGAGTCAGGATCAATTTGTCCGAAAATCCAAGGCTAACACCCCCTCCAAAAACCAAGTTCAATCATGTTTGGCGGAAAAGCCTATAACCCATATATTTGAAGTCTAATACCAACTAAAAGGGCTTGGTTATGAACAAGGTTAGAAATCTAAGACTAATACTCATTTAAATGGGGATCGTCGAGTTAGGATCAATTTGTCCGAAAATCTAAGGCTAACACCCCCTCCAAAAACCAAGTTCAATCATGTTTGGGGGAAAAGTCTATTCCCATAAATTTGAAGTCTAATACCAACTAAAAGGCCTTGGATATGAACAAGGTTAGAAATCTAAGGATAATACTCATTTAAATGGGGCTCGTCGAGTCAGGATCAATTTGTCCGAAAATCCAAGGCTAACACCCCCTCCAAAAACCAAGTTCAATCATGTTTGGGGGAAAAGCCTATAACCCATAAATATGAAGTCTAATACCATCTAAAAGGGCTTGGATATGAACAAGGTTAGAATTCTAAGCCTAATACTCATTTAAATGGTGCTCGTCGAGTCAGGATCAATTTGTCCGAAAATCCAAGGCTAACTCCCCCTCCAAAAACCAAGTTCAATCATGTTTGGGGGAAAAGCCTATAACCCATAAATTTGAAGTCTAATACCATCTAAAAGGGCTTGGATATGAACAAGGTTAGAAATCTAAGCCTAATACTCATTTAAATGGGGCTCGTCGAGTCAGGATCAATTTGTCCGAAAATCCAAGGCTAACACCCCCTCCAAAAACCAAGTTAATCATGTTTGGGGGAAAAGGATATTACCTATAAATTTGAAGTCTAATACCAACAAAAAGGGCTTGGATATGACCAAGGTTAGAAATCTAAGGATAATACTCATTTAAATGGGGCTCGTCGAGTCAGGATCAATTTGTCCGAAAATCCAAGGCTAACACCCCCTCCAAAAACCAAGTTCAATCATGTTTGGGGGAAAAGCCTATAACCCATATATTTAAAGTCTAATACCATCTAAAAGGGCTTGGATATGAACAAGGTTAGAATTCTAAGCCTAATACTCATTTAAATGGGGCTCGTCGAGTCAGGATCAATTTGTCCGAAAATCCAAGGCTAACACCCCCTCCAAAAACCAAGTTCAATCATGTTTGGGGGAAAAGGATATTACCCATAAATTTGAAGTCTAATAACAACTAAAAGGGCTTGGATATGACCAAGGTTAGAAATCTAAGGCTAATACTCACTTAAATGGGGCTCGTCGAGTCAGGATCAATTTGTCCGAAAATCCAAGCCTAACACCCCCTCCAAAAACCAAGTTCAATCATGTTTGGGGGAAAAGCCTATAACCCATATATTTGAAGTCTAATACCATCTAAAAGGGCTTGGATATGAACAATGTTAGAAATCTAAGGCTAATACTCATTTAAATGGGGATCGTCGAGTTAGGATAAATTTGTCCAAAAATCCAAGGCTAACACCCCCTCCAAAAACCAAGTTCAATCATGTTTGGGGGAAAAGCCTATAACTCATAAATTTGAAGTCTAATACCATCTAAAAGGGCTTGGATATGAACAAGGTTAGAAATCTAAGCCTAATATTCATTTAAATGGGACTCATCGAGTCAGGATCAATTTGTCTGAAAATCCAAGGATAACACCCCCTCCAAAAACCAAGTTCAATCATGTTTGGGGGAAAAGTCTATTACACATAAATTTGAAGTCTAATACCAACTAAAAGGCCTTGGATATGAAAAACTTTAGAAATCTAAGGATAATACTCATTTTAATAGGGCTCGTCGAGTCAGGATCAATTTGTCCGAAAATCCAAGGCTAACACCCCCTCCAAAAACCAAGTTCAATCATGTTTGGCGGAAAAGCCTATAACCCATATATTTGAAGTCTAATACCATCTAAAAGGGCTTGGATATGAACAATGTTAGAAATCTAAGCCTAATACTCATTTAAATGGGGCTCGTCGAGTCAGGATCAATTTGTCCGAAAATCCAAGGCTAACACCCCCTCCAAAAACCAAGTTAATCATGTTTGGGGGAAAAGAATATTACCTATAAATTTGAAGTCTAATACCAACTAAAAGGGCTTGGATATGACCAAGGTTAGAAATATAAGGCTAATACTCACTTAAATGGGGCTCGTCGAGTCAGGAATAATTTGTCCGAAAATCCAAGGCTAACACCCCCTCCAAAAACCAAGTTCAATCATGTTTGGGGGAAAAGGATATTACCTATAAATTTGAAGTCTAATACCAACTAAAAGGGCGTGGATTTGACCAAGGTTAGAAATATAAGGCTAATACTCACTTAAATGGGGCTCGTCGAGTCAGGATCAATTTGTCCGAAAATCCAAGGCTAACACCCCCTCCAAAAACCAAGTTCAATCATGTTTGGAGGAAAAGCCAATAACCCATAAATTTGAAGTCTAATACCAACTAAAAGGGCTTGGTTATGAACAAGGTTAGAAATCTAAGGCTAATACTCATTTAAATGGGGATCGTCGAGTTAGGATCAATTTGTCCGAAAATCTAAGGCTAACACCCCCTCCAAAAACCAAGTTCAATCATGTTTGGGGAAAAAGTCTATTCCCATAAATTTGAAGTCTAATACCAACTAAAAGGCCTTGGATATGAACAAGGTTAGAAATCTAAGGATAATACTCATTTAAATGGGGCTCGTCGAGTCAGGATCAATTTGTCCGAAAATCCAAGGCTAACACCCCCTCTAAAAACCAAGTTCAATCATGTTTGGGGGAAAAGTCTATAACCCATATATTTGAAGTCTAATACCATCTAAAAGGGCTTGGATATGAACAAGGTTAGAATTCTAAGCCTAATACTCATTTAAATGGGGCTCGTCGAGTCAGGATCAATTTGTCCGAAAATCCAAGGCTAACACCCCCTCCAAAAACCAAGTTCAATCATGTTTGGGGGAAAAGGATATTACCCATAAATTTGAAGTCTAATACCAACTAAAAGGGCTTGGATATGACCAAGGTTAGAAATCTAAGGCTAATACTCACTTAAATGGGGCTCGTCGAGTCAGGATCAATTTGTCCGAAAATCCAAGCCTAACACCCCCTCCAAAAACCAAGTCCAATCATGTTTGGGGGAAAAGCCTATAACCCATATATTTGAAGTCTAATACCATCTAAAAGGGCTTGGATATGAACAATGTTAGAAATCTAAGGCTAATACTCATTTAAATGGGGATCGTCGAGTTAGGATAAATTTGTCCAAAAATCCAAGGCTAACACCCCCTCCAAAAACCAAGTTCAATCATGTTTGGGGGAAAAGCCTATAACTCATAAATTTGAAGTCTAATACCATCTAAAAGGGCTTGGATATGAACAAGGTTAGAAATCTAAGCCTAATATTCATTTAAATGGGACTCATCGAGTCAGGATCAATTTGTCCGAAAATCCAAGGATAACACCCCCTCCAAAAACCAAGTTCAATCATGTTTGGGGGAAAAGTCTATTACCCATAAATTTGGAGTCTAATACCAACTAAAAGGCCTTTGATATGAAAAAGTTTAGAAATCTAAGGATAATACTCATTTCAATAGGGCTCGTCGAGTCAGGATCAATTTGTCCGAAAATCCAAGGCTAACACCCCCTCCAAAAACCAAGTTCAATCATGTTTGGCGGAAAAGCCTATAACCCATATATTTGAAGTCTAATACCAACTAAAAGGGCTTGGTTATGAACAAGGTTAGAAATCTAAGGCTAATACTCATTTAAATGGGGATCGTCGAGTTAGGATCAATTTGTCCGAAAATCTAAGGCTAACACCCCCTCCAAAAACCAAGTTCAATCATGTTTGGGGGAAAAGTCTATTCCCATAAATTTGAAGTCTAATACCAACTAAAAGGCCTTGGTTATGAACAAACCCTATCGAGGAATACAAGGATGGGAATACCTTGACAGATCAGGGTCGTTCTACTTCATTAGCGGAGCCATTGAGCGTGTAAATAGTCAGCTATGAAGGGTTGGATCCATTGAGCAAACCGTAAATCTAACCTTTGCCACTACCTATATGGGCTGGGCTGGGCTGGGCTGGGACAATACGAGAATCAAGTGGAAAAATATCATTCTGCTTTAGCCGGAAACAATATCATTAATTGAGGGCCGAACAGGGCTTCTTATAAGGATCAAAGAGTGTGTCGTGGGCTTTATGAGGGTGAAAAGAGTGGGATTCACAGCCCATGCTCCATGCCAATGGATCTAGTACGTGGGTTTGTCTCTTTGTACACGCCCCTTCCTGCGTTCCTTCGTCAAATCAATCCGTTTTATCGATTTTATTTTATTCGAGAAAATAAAAAATAAAAGTTCTGGATCTAGATTGAGTGCGTGTGTGTGAGAGAGAGGATCTTCTATTAATCTCGACGAACCAGAGGATCTGTTTTTTAGTAATAACAGGTAGAAAGAAGTGATTTTCATTCTCTTTACATCAATCCATCACTTCTTTTTGCAATTACTCCCTCAGGTACTATCTCTCTCATAAGTATTTTATTTAACGCAAAATAGTTTCTCTTTTTGTTTCCTTTTTCGAGATCTTCGATTAGTAATTATTTTTTTCAATTAAAAATAATTAGGCTTAGGGTTTCAATATTTTTTAGGGATTCTTGTGTTTCATTTTAGAGATCTCAACATGCCTTATCCAGGTCTTTCGTTTCCAACAAATCTGTTTTTTTTTTCAGGTTCAAGAGCAATGAACTGGGTTCAACGTAAGATCTACCTCTATAATGTCACTTTCGGTCTTTTCATGTTGGATTGGTGGGAGCGTTACCTTTTCAGTATCCTTTTTGTTTCATCTTTCTGTCTTAATTCATTTTGAATATTGAACTCGAGTTTGTGAGCTCCTTAACATTGACAGATATTCTGGTGATCGTGCTGATGTGGTTCGTTTTCTACAATGGATCGCGATATGTCACCGACTTTTGCAAGAGGTATGTAGCATCAATACTCATGCAATCTTTGAATTTGAATTGATAGAAATTGCATCTTTTGAACTTGGAGTTCTTTCAGATTGTTCTGTTTCAAAACTAGATCAATCCCTGCATATCTAAATTGATTTTTTTCAAAGATTCAATTAAAACAAATTTGAGTCCAGCTGAATTTAATATCATATTATTGGCAATCACTAGTTTGTAGCCCCCATGGTTGAATGTAAAACAAGAAAAATTTCAGTGTCTTGAATCACAATGGAGAGCAACGAGAATGCAAAAGAAAAAAAAAATAAAGATAAATGGAAGCAGACTTTCTATCATTGGAATCTTCATGTTTAGTTGCATCGGAGTTATCTGGTAGCAATAGAAACTATAATTACCCTTTGTGCTCTGGTTATTAGGCATGCTTGAAGTATTCATATACTGGATTTAATAGAATCCTTTGCTAGTTTGGAGAAAGATTATTATGCTCCCCAGTTGGTTAAGGAAAGGGGCACTGGAATACGCTCATTAAACCTTCCAGATCTTTACCAATTAAGATTTATGCTTCCACTGGAACTGGAAGTTCCAGACTTTGCATCTGGACATACCATCTGAAGTTAGGGATTTAGTTCAGGCAATCTTTCTGGTCCAGTATCCATTCATGTCAAGGATTTATTGACTTGGGCTCTAAATCCTCAAAAGACAAATCTTTTTCTATTATTCAATTGTCTTTGAATTTTTAGTTCCCACCCCTTTAGTGAGTAAGCTGATATGCACAAAGATCATTGCCTGATAAGATTGAACAAAGCTTTTGTGTTATTGCAGTGTTGTGAAATTTAAAATTGAAATAGGGATTTGTGTCAGCCAGCACTGGCTGGTGTTTTACAAGGATGATTCATAGTTGTAGAAATCTAAATCAAACCAGCTACTCAAACAACTCCTTGCTTCCTTAACAGGATGCTTTTTCTTCAGTTCATCTTTTTTGATCAAGTGCTCTGATACATTCTTTTTAGCATTAGAGATCCCTTTGCTCAGTCCTTGTTGGGTGGTAATGTTAAATGATTAGAGGTCTTTTATTAAACCTTAACTATCAAGAAGTTCCATTGCCTCCAATTTCTGTCTTTCTGGTATGAAGATTAACCTGCTCTCCTGATGCATTCTGCTCTTTGCTCATCTTCTCTTTCTTTCCTGTCCTGCAAGAGCTCGTTCTTTTTCTTCTTTGTTGTCAGTTTTGTCAATTGTTATTGTAATCTTTGTTTCTTGTTTAATCCCTTGCATTTTTGGATACTGTTCAGCCTGCAAAATCAATTTTCTTTGATCTATTGCCTCTACAGTTGATTGGCTAATTCCCATCACCCCTTTCAAAATCAATTTTCTTTGATTTATTGCTTCTACAGTTGATTGGCTAATTCCCATCACCTTCCTTCGAAATCCTCCTAGATTTTGCATGGCTACTCTGAATTATCCGCTAGCTGTCTAGAGTGGAACTACACTGGTTCATGGTTATTCATGCACATCTTACACTAACTTTGTTTAGGAATTCTTTTTATAAAACTACGATCAGTAAATATTCTTTATCAAATAGTGCTAGTCATGGTGCATGAGTAAACAAAATATCTTTTTAACTTGTTTCTTTCAAACTTGAATGACTTGGCATGTGGGATTAACGAAAGAGACTTCCAGATGTTTATAATCTACTTCCAATTTTCTACTTTGATTTTTAAAAAAAAACTTGTGCTGTTCGGTTAATTCCATGTATTCCATTGTGCCATAGAATGAAGACATTCTGGAGATGTTTTTTGGGTTGATGTTATCTCCTTTGAATAATTGGGGAATATAATGTTATTATTCATTCAAAATATTCAAGCAGGCATTACAAAGTGATACTGAATTGCTCTTTCTTTCCCTAAATTGATTATTTTTTCTCAGAAAAAGAGAATTGCAGTCTAATTCCTCTTCTTGATTTCAGGCATCTACGGTGAATCCCAGATATGAAATGTAGCAGTCATGTTAATGATCACAAGGGAAATGGCAATGTGGAATATTGAATGATATAGTGGCATGTCTCACTTGATATAATTTGACTTGACAATTTCCTATCTTTGGTGCTCTTCCAGAACTTTCTTCTGCATCACCCTTTTAATGATTATAAAGCTTTTCCAGCCAATTGCAATTAATGAAATTGTGCATTTCATGTAGCATCACAGACTGAATCTTCATCTCTTTTCTTTCCCCCGGTTTTCGTTCTGCTTTGAACCTTGAAAAACAACATCTTGCCAGTTGAATGTTGCAGCTGGCCTGAGCCATGTTGTGGATTCTAATTTGTTTTGATGACCAGGGCATCCAGGCCAACTTATGTGTACTACGACAATCCCCGGACCTATTTTTTTTTTTCTAAAGTGCTTTCCCAATGGTATTTTTTTTTTCTTATACTTTGGTTTTGTTCACTTATATATTTTTTTTATAACCGGGATCTTCGGGCTAGCTTAAACACACCATGACTAATTCCTAGACCAATTTTTTTATAAAAAAAATATGGATTGCTACAGTGCTTTCATGCTTATATTTTTTTTTTCTTTCACTTATACATTTTTTTTTATCACTATGGTCTCTCAACCAGCTTAAATTTTTTTTATTTTTTTTTCACTTATACATTTTTTTTTTTAACCAGGATCTCCGGGCCAGCTTAAGCGCACCACCATTACTCCCCAAACCAAATTTATTTTTTGATAACCGGGGTGTCCGGGCCAGCTTGGGCGCACCATGACTAATCCCCAAACCACTTTATTATTTTTTTTTATATCTTTTTTTGTTCACTTATATATTTTTTTTATAATCAGGGTCTCTGGTCCAACTTAAGTGCACCACATCTAATTCCCTGACTGATTTTAAAAAAAAAAACAATATGGATTACTATAGTGCTTTCATGCTTATATTTTTTTCTATTTTTTTTTCACTTATATATTTTTTTATAACCGAGATCTCTGGGTGAGCTTAAGTGCACCATTACTAATCCTGCGATCTTTTTTTTATAATCAGAGTATCCGGGTCAGCTGATGCGTACCAAGAGTTGTATATGTACGTATATACCCTCTATAAGACAAAATCCAAGAGTTGGTTATAGAGGTGTATTGGTAATTTACCAATTTTTAATTATATTTTCTGTCGCGGTGTTGTGGGCGTGTTGTTGGGCGCGACGTCAATTTCAAAGTTCATGCACATTTCAGATGACGCGTGCGGCGTCGTAGAACTTCTAAAAATATATATTAGTGTTTTATATATTCATTTTATTATGTAAAATGTGTTTAAAATAATGTTATGGTATTATAGGTATTTTAAAAAAAAAATCATTTCTGTGCATAGTACAATAATCATAATACCCTTAAATAAGACAAAAACCAAGAATTGTCAGTGAGGGTGTCTCGGTAATTTTTCTTTTTGGGTGCACAGTAAAATAACTTTTGTAACCTCAAATAAGGCAAAACGAAAGAGTTACCTGCGGTGGTGTTTCAAATATCTCATGTGTAACTATACATGTATAAAAAAAAGTTTCACTCTTATTTTAAACCACCAAAGCTAAACTTACTATGTTTTTTAACGCGAGTTCTATTTAATACAAATAAAAATAAGAATAAAAATTAAAAATCTAAACTAAGAGCAAAGGTGTAGAGATATAAACAAAAAATTTAAAACTATCTTCGAAAGACCGAAAAAATCAAGGGATCAAAACTAAACTAAAAAATCAAAGAATAAAAACTAAAATACAAAATAAAAAATTATATGTGTTAAAACTAGACAAAATAAATTTTAATCCCTTCGGCGGAGCGCGGGTTATGGCTCGTTATTAACAATAAGACATCTAGTAGTAGAAATAAAAGCATGTCGGAGATTTATCGTCATTTTGGTATGGATACCATTTCACCACAAAAAAAAAATCTCATTGGATGATTCCAACATTACTATGCAAAACTGCCCACTAATACTGAAAGAGGCTGCATGAGCATATTTTAAAATATTTTTTTAAGAGTTAATTTTTTTTAAAAAAAAATGATAAATAAAAAGACATGAGATAAACTAGATCTTGTTTTAAATTTAGTGAAGCATTTTATTAAAAGAAAAAAATTAAAATAATGAAGCTTAATTTTTATTTAAATAATACCCAGATAATTTTGAAAAAAATATAAGGTTTGAAAAAAAAAAGTGAGCCTAGACAAGTCTCCTAAATTTAGATAATCTTTCAAGTTTTAAATTCATATTCAATCAAGAATCTCAATTTTTAACCAATTTAATGGTGAAAGACAACAAAAATCAATTAAAATTTTCTATTGAAGTAAAAAACAATTAGCAATAAAAACACAAAGATCAAGTTCGACAAAAGAATCTAAATGATTTTTAGACAATAAGTGTTTGACTTGGGTTTTTGGGCTGACAAGTCTTGACTTGTCGAAACTTGGTTTAACAGGTATTTGCCTTTGATTTCAAGACTAGTAATTCACAATCAATCAAGGCTTAGTTTTGCAGGTATTTGTCTTTGACTTCTAAGGTTGGTATTGAAGCTCAGTTTGGTAGGTATTGGTCATTGATTTCTAGACAATGAGGTCACAAATCATCAAAGCTTGGTTCAATAGGTGTTTGACGAGTTTTTAGGCCAATAGGTTCTAGTCTATTGAGTTTTGATTCAATAGGTATTTTCCATTGATTTTTAGAGCTAGAGGTCTTGACATGTCAAGACTCAAATTGGTATGGATTTGCCTTTAATTTCTGGGTCGATAGGTTATGGCTTGTCAAGACTTGATTTGGTAGATATTTACCTTTCCTAGCCTCCAAGACATGGTTTAGTAGATATTTACTTTTTTAATTTTTAGACCTCATCGGAGGTAACTATTGAGGTTTAGTGTAGTAGGTATTTGCCTTTGATTCCTGAGGTTGATAAGTTCTTACCCATCATGGTTTGATTTATTAGGTTTTTCCCTTTATTTGCGGGGTCAATTTGTCTAGGCATGTTAAGGCTTGATTCAATATATATTTGCCTTTGACTCTAGGGTTGGTAGGTCATGACCTGTTAGAGCTGGGTTCAACAGTTATGCCTTTATTTCTAGGGTTAGTAGGTTTCGACCTATCAAGATTTCAGTAGGTATTTACCTTCAATTTATTAAGCCAATAGGTTTTTATTTGTCAAGACTAGTTCGTTAGGTATTTACCTTTAATTTCTTGTCAATAAAGTTCTGACTTGTTGATTCTCAGATCAAAAGGTATTTACCTTTAATTTTTGGGCATGTAGGTTATGACTTGTTCAAATATAACACATATGAGAACTTTTAAGGATATTGGAATAAACATCGAGAAGATGATAGATATGATTTTCAACAAGTCAAAAAAAAAACTAAAAAAACCCAAATAGCAGGTTTGTTTTTTGCAATATTGAGTTTGATGATTTAGTTATTTTTATAACCACATCTACTTATAACTAAAAAAATTCCTAAGGAGAATGAAATTTGAAAAAAAAAGAGGATAAGTATCAAATTTAAAAGATTAAAAAATCATAAGGGTGAAAATACAAAACATTTGTAGGTTGATAGATTATTTACAAGTTTTAATTTTTAGATATTAAATCAGGTTTAAAAGATTCATCCAGACTTGCTTGTTTTTTCTTTCTTTTTTTGAGTTTATGTTTTTTTTTGTTCTATTGGGTTAACCATTTATAATTATTTTTAATTTTCAAGACATGAGTTTAATCAAGAAACATAACTCTTAACAAATTTTATTTTTGAAGGCTTAAATTGTTGTTTTTTTTATTAAAAAAAATCTTGCCAAAAAAAATATCATTAAAAAAATTGATAAATCTCACAAGAAACAATTCAATAAGGATGAAAATTGAAAAAAAAACAAAATAAATTTCAATTAAGAGAATTAGGAACAAACTTGAAAGATAAAAAAAACATAAGGGGTGAAGTTGAAAATATTTATAATATGATAGATTATTTATAGATTAAAAATAGGATTGAAATAGAAAAAAGTTATAGAGGGCTAACTCAATAGAATCAAACTAAACAGAGAGAGTTAATAAAGGATAAAAAATAAGAAACATTGGTTTAGAAAAAAAGGAAAAAACTATGAAACTTAACAAACCTTTTAAACTCGGTCTGATATCTAAAAGTCACATCCCATGATAATTTTGACCTAGATTTAATCAACAAATCTATTTTTTATCCATTTAATTTTAAAGAATAAGATCAATAAAAAATATTAATAAAAAAACTTGCAAAATCAACAAAAAGAAATTTGATAGAAATAATAATTGTAACAACCAAGCAAACCCAAGCAAATATTGTAAACCTGATCAAATTTTAAAATTTCTCAACATATAAAACCCTGAATTTAGGTCTAATCAAAAAGCTTATTATAAGACGATATTAAAATATCAATTTAAAAACATGTCAAAGAGAAAAAAGATTACATTTGATAGAAAAAACAAATATAGGAGGATGAAATGATAAAACAAATTAAATTTAAAAAATGATGTCAAATAAAATCTGGTCATGTCCAAAAAATTAACAATTAAAAGAACATGGAATAAATTTGATTGGAAGAAAAAGCAATACAGATGAAATCGCAAAACAAAATCAATTTAAAAAATAACTCAACAAAAAAAATAGTAGTCAAAAGAATAGGAACAAAATTTAAAAGATAAAAAAATTTAAGAGGAGTAAAATTGAAAAGATGATAATTTTATAGACTATTCAAGAAATAAAAAAAGCTTTATAAAAATCAAATATGAAGAACTAACAAATTAAAGGGTTGTTCTTGAATTTTTACAAGGTTGAAGTGAAAATCTAGGGGGGGGGGGGGAGAAAATAAGGGGAAAAAGAAATGGCTTTTAGCGCCAGACCACCGTGAATGGTGGTACACATTTTATCTCATTGGATTTGAGATGTCAAGACCTTTCAATTGACGTCCTAAAATGATGAGTTTAATTGGTTTTGTCTTTAAAAATATTAAAATAATTACTCTATTTTTAATTAATTGGTATTTATTTTAGCATGGAATGTATATCATGAAATAATAATATTTGAAACAAAAACAAAAATGACATGCCCATATATTTTTATAAAGTTGATACGTTCATAACATCAAATTGTAAAAATAACAAAAGTTGTCCTCAACCATTCTTATTCTTCTACTCCATCTTTAAGCACTCCTCCAAACAATGCGAAGAATTATTCTGTGGTTGAGCACCACCGCCTTGCTGTCATCATTCTATCTTCTCTCATACAGCTACCAATTCGACGAGACTGTGTCAGGTGGAATGGGGTCTGGAAGTTTGACTTATATGGTGTATGGCTTAGGCTGGGGCAAGCCCTTGACTTTCCCACAAAGCAGAGCATTGTCAGGAATGTTGTACTCATCCCTGAGAGAGAGTTCAGGGGAGAGAACACTGACATAGAGCTGCTGACCAAGGTATGCTCTCTCCCACATCTCAGACCTGACGTTCCACATCCCAGCGTTATCAAAAGTTAAGAGGATGGCGGCCCAGGATTTGGGAAAGACCTGGATTGTAGTCCTGCTCACTGCATCAAGAAGATTATAGTTCTTCCTCTTCTCAGGGGTCCAAGTGCCAGGCTCAATACTGCGTGCATAAAGATATATTAATCAATATAACTAGCTCACTTTATATTAAAAAACATATATAGAATATCACCCGGCAACTGTGAGAAATCTAAACCCTAAACTAATTAATCACATAAAATGTATACTTACGCGACTGCAAAGAAGGAATAGCCATCCAAATGGTATGACTGCATGCTCTTCTCGTGGTTCTCGAAGATAATCTCAACAAAGTTACGGAAGGTTTGGTTGAGGACATTGGGTTGTATGACAACCTTACCGATCTTAGCTGGTGGCATGTCCTGGATGGTGTCGTATTTGAACACCTTGTCTGCAATTCCATAGTACTCGGCGATTTTGAGAGGTGTCTCTGGATTAACGTGAGAGACGCCATTGAAGGCGTAGCGAAGCTTGCCACCTTCTCGGCTAGCTGAGTTCACTAGCTTAATGGTGCGGGTAATGTTGATGGAACCGTAGTGGTAAGAGCCTTGAGGGTTAGGCCTAGCAGCACTGGCTGTAAGGTTCCAGCGGAAGGAGCGGAATTGATTGAGAGACCAAGCCCATCCAACTGGTGCCTCAGGGAGCTCAGGTGATGCTGGGCCCTTGCCATTGGTGTAACGAATGATGCCCTTGGCGGTGAGAACCTGCTTGTTGAATCGGGTAGAGGCCACCATGTAGTAGTCTTTTGGAGCTTGGTTGGATGTCACGAGGACACTGAAGCATTGTCCAACATGGACATCGAGTGACTCGTACACGTTTTGCACCACGTGGGAGCCCTCCATCTCCACAAGCTTCATCGTATGGCCTTGGATCCTGAAATTGAGAGTGTTCTTGAGTCCAGCGTTGCAGATCCTGTACTTGTATGTCTTTCCAGGCTTCATTGTGAAGAGAGGCTCGTCCTTTCCATCTCCCTTGGCGTTTTTGCCATTGATGAGGACGCCGTCAGGCCTTGCAAGAGAGCGGCCGCCATCCAATAGCTTCTGGAGAGCAGTGTGGCTCTTGGTGTGCCAGTCGTTAAGCACGACGGTGTAGTCGTCCTCGGGATCAGCGTAAGGGACAGGGATGAGTAGACGACTATTGATGCGGAGGCCACCGAAACCACCAACTGCACGGTGCATGCCTGTGGTCGGGTAGTAGAAGTAGCTGCCAATCTGGTCCTTAACCTGGAAGTGGTAGGTGAAGTTGGTTCCTGGGAGGATTGGGCAGTTGGTCCCAAGCACTCCATCTTGCCAGGAATTCTTCCTCTGCTGGACGCCGCTCCATGTAAAAAGGAAGGGCTCGTCAATGTTGTTGAAGACATTGATGACAATGTTGTTGTTACTAGTGGAGTTGATGTTGGGTCCGGGGAATTGATCGTTTATGAGAATCACCTGTTGGGGAACACCCAAAGGAGAGCGGGTGCCATAGGTGACGTTCCACGTGAAGAACAAGTACGGGTCTTCACCCCGGACTCCCAGCATTGCTCCCGCAGAGAAGCAAAGCAAAACCATGAACATCACCCCAGCCATCTCGCTGATCTGTGCCTGCCTGACTTTGGATCTCGTAACCCTTTCCTCTTCCCCCCTCACACAATTAATCTCGTTTCTTCTGTAAGAAGAGAGATTTACCTTCTACATCTACAATGCGCTACCGCCCTCCTTTTTTATACCGACCATGCAAACAAATTCAACCATTCAATTCCGGCACTCCCTCCTTGCATTTCTCCCTTCCTCACATTCCAAACAATAAATTGAAATCGCACCATGCCACCCCGAGTTTAATGCACTCCTTTGTTGGCTTTTTTTTTTCCTTCTACAAAATTAGCAGATGCATGCCCACCACTGTTTCCTAAAAATCTTATCAAATGCCATCTTATTTCTATTTTTTCTTTTAAAAATAAATTCTACAGACTACAAATCTATAATTAATGCCTTTTACGTGATTGGCCAATGCCTTTATTTTTTACCCTGTTTCAAATGAGTTTTTTTTTTTTTTAAATTATTTTGTTTTCTTAATTCCCACCATTTCAACTATGACCAATTTGTTACTTAATATAGAGAAATATGCAGTCAAATGCATAAAACATTGTCTTATTGTTTTTTTTAAATCCCAAATTATGTTGCTAAACAATTAGTATACTTATATTTAATCAAATTGGAACAAATTCGTATGTATAAAATCTATTTTGTGATCCAAACTTCAAGTGATAGTAGTTTAATTAAGACATTTGCAGAAATAGAGAGTGTTAAGCTAGTAAAGGCTAAAACCGAAGAATTACACAAGAAAATTAAACATGGAAATTAATGTAAAACTTATCAATATATCATGAGTAGAAAATTAAATTGACAATGTTAAGAATGACGTTGAAGAAAAAATTAAATTGACAATGTTAAGAATGACGCTAAAGAAAAATTTAATTGACAAATACCCAACTTGTTTTATGGTACATATTTCTTGGAACATGAGATGTGAATAAAATACATATTTAAATCAAAATTAAGATATGTATGCAAGTTTTATTTTTAGCTAAATCAAATAGATTAATACTAAAAAAGTTGACAAAATTGAGTTTTTTTTCTCTTGAATAGAATTATTCTAGAAACGTTCATGACGAGATAAACAGCTCCACAAATATATACTATAAAATATCAAAAAGTCCAAGTAGCTTATGAGCAAAACTTATATATTAGATAGTCAATTAATCTCCTAGTTCCTGCATTTTGATCCATCTTTCTAGCTAATATGGTTGGTAACCGGTACCTCATGTCTAGAAAGCTAATGTAATTTATGGCTAGTGCCTACAAAAGATCATATTTGATATATGAGACTTTTAACTGCTTAAATGAGTATCATTTAAAAAAGATACAATACAATGATATTTTAGAGAGATAGACTCTAAGTAATAAAAAAATGAAGAATATGAACATGAAGCATTTATAATCCATAACTTTTTTTTATGGAGATGATAGGTTGAAGTGTGTTTTTGCCCTGATAGCATTTAATGAGGGATACATATGGAGGGTCATTATGAAATTGTTATAGATATAGAGATATAGTAAGTAAAATGCAAAATATAACTAAACTCATAAAGGTTAAGCTCTACCTGTTGTCTGAACCTATGAGAACTAGGCATTTTCCGTGGTCATTCCCAAAGAAGTTAGGCTTGTCCCTTAGCTGAGCCTAACATACTGAATCTATCGACTTGTCTGACTCATGTTTTTTTAGACTTAGCATAGTGCTAAACTCAAATGTATTAAGTATAACAACTTGCAAACTCATATTGCTTGTGTGTAGAGGCATGTATCGTGGTTGAAAAAGAGTTTATAAGTATGTAATGAGAAATATAGAGGAATACATACTTAGGAAATTTTTATAATAAGTGGAGAAACCCATGGGAAATAAGCATATACTTATAAATATTTCTATGTAGTTGAGAGGAACTCATGAAGGATGAGTCTATAATTAGAAGTTTTTTAAATGACTATGGGTTTCTTAGAGCATTAGAAAGACCAAGTCAATCATTTCCTAGCAGAATTATAAGGTTATTGCTTTAGAGAGGCCACATCCATCTCTCCCTATAATAGTTATGATATTGCATTAGGAAGGAAAAGTCAATCCATTTCTAAGAGAATTGCATATTCATAGGATAATTATGTTATTGTACTAAGAAGACCATGTTCATCCCTTGGACATTTGTAGGGTTATTGCCCTAGGAAGACCAAATTCATACCTTTTAAAAAGAATTGTCTATTTCTAGAATAATTGTGTTATTGCAGTAGAAAAACCAAGTTAATCCCATCATAAAAGAATGCACATTTGTATGATGATTATGTTATTGCACTAGAAAGATTAAATCAATCCATTTCTAGAAGAATTGCACATTCCTAGAATAACTGATGAAAGGTCGTTAATTATCACTTGAAGAAAATAAAAGGTTATTTTGAATAAGTCATTCATATACAATAAATTTACATTTTTATTAAGGATTATGCATCCAAAAGTGATTTGAGTGATAAGTATAAGAACGATTCTTAGAAGAAAACATGTCTTGGAGGTAGTGTCAAGATGGTTTCTTTGACTATCCTCATAACTTTGCTTGGATTATCCTAATTTTAAGTTTTATTAATGTTGGTTGTCCATGTAAAAATAAGGAGTTATATACAGTAGTAAACTAGGTTTTTCCACCTTTATATGTTTTTTCATGACTTGTTTTTACTTTGAGCAAGCTTCTATTTAGTAAGGCATAAAGTTTCATCTCGATGACATGTTCTCTTACTCCTATTTTAAGGCCTCTAAGAATACTCAAGCAATTATATATTTTATACATGCTCTCTCAAGTCTACATTTACTTTTATGAAAATATAGTCCTTGGAGAGTCGAGTGTTTAATATTTATTTGAATAAGGAAGAACCTCTCCATTTTTTAGATCTATATATATTCTCTTAGGTATGTTCATATACATATCATTGCTTATTCCTTTTCTTATTAGGCTCCTGAGAGCCTCGAGGGTTTGACATGAAATGATAGTTATGAAAATGTTTTTATCCAATGGTAGCTAAAGAGAATATGTTTGGATGGAGTTTCAGTGTATGCATAAGTATCACAATGACACGAGTGACTCCTTAAAAAACTCTGCATGAATGTTATTTTGCTTAATCTTTTTTGGATAACGTAATCGTTTATAGGCTCCTAGTGCAACAAGTGATTGTAACATTAAAGCGTTAGGGTTAAATTATTGAAAAAAAAAGGAAATGAAATCGCACTGTGTTGATCTCTTTTGCAGCATTAATATCATCTTATTACGTGCAAGTTAAATCGCACTGTGAGTTTATTTTATAAAATAACGAATTCAAAGTTTCAGCTTCATTGACATCAAAGTATGGTATTTTATTAGATAGAGAATGCATAAAGAAGTACTTAAAACTACATAATAATAATAATAATAATAATAATAATAATATAGTCACCATACCATCACCTTATTATTAATAATAATAATAATAATATAGTCACCATACCATCACCTTTTACCATTTGCTATTGCGAAGAAGATACTCTTTCATGGGCAGAGTGACACGACTTTTTTTATTTACAAAAAGAAATATGAAAGTACTGCAAATAGTGTATTCTAAATTTGATTTTTTTTTCTTGTTTTCAATTCTTTGACTTTTCCGATTTTATTCATTTATATATCCCTCCGTTTTTAGGGAGATGTATCGCAAATGTTGGTGTAATTTTGTCATATGTTTGTGTTTTAATATTTTTAGTTTGCTCGGACACACTTGAGAAAAACTCTGAGCTCCGCTACTGATCATGGACTCAAGCTTGCTAACCATAGTTTTTTTGCCCCCTTCATTAGCAACCAGCCTTTATATGGCTTCACCCACCTTCCAAGTACATGGCTCCAGCGTTGCGTCTGAGAGAGAGTAGAACTTGATGGATATCCGATGAGAATTCTATTTAGAAGAAGCAACAATGCTGCAAGTGATCTGGTAGCAGCTCATAATAACACCCATTCATGTTGTGGATTCTCTTTTCATGTGGTTTTATTAATATTGGCAGAGATATAGCTTTTCCTTAGTATGTCCTTAATCTAAACTAGAAATTTTTATTTATTTATTTATTAGGCTTTGGCTTCTTAGTGGAAAGGCCTAATTAAACTTACTCTACTATTTATTCCGCATAGTGTGTTTGCCATATCTGATTTCTAATAATGCCTTCAAAGATTGCACCCAAATTGTTTTTCTAACCTATTTGCAGCAAGCTTTCCATCTAGTTTTCCTTTTAAAAATATGGATTATCCTACAACGAGAGGCTATTTTGACTATATTAGTATAGAAAATTAAGGGGTAATTAATGTTTCTAGGCTACCACCTGTACGTGTATATTTAGGCAGCAGGTAGTGTTTTACAAAGGAAAATTCTAGGAAAGCAATGCATAAAACGCGGGGTCGTATAGTTTGATTATATGTGAGGAAGGGAGAAATGCAAGGAGGCAGAGCAAAGAATGAGGAATTTGCGGGAATTGAATGGTTGATGTTCAGTGTATGCATGGCGGATCCCAGGTATAAGAAAGGGAGGAGAATTGGTGATGCAGAGAAGAAGACAAATCCAGTTATCTTCTTCCATTATCCAAGGGAGAATTTCGAGTTTCGTTGTGATTAGATAAGAGGGAGATTACTGCATAACCCGTTCATCGAAATGGCTGGGGTTATGATAACAGTGCTGCTCTGCCTCTCTGCGGGAGCAATGCTGGGAGTCCGGGGTGAAGACCCGTACTTGTTCTTCACGTGGAACGTCACCTATGGCACCCGCTCTCCGTTGGGGGTTCCCCAGCAAGTCATTCTCATCAACAATCAATTTCCAGGTCCCAACATCAACTCTACCTCCAACAACAATATCGTCCTCAATGTCTTCAATAACCTTGACGAGCCCTTCCTTTTTACATGGTAATTTCTTCAATAATTTGCTTACTTTCACCCACATAATAATACTGTTTGATTGATTTTCATTTCATCATAATAAATAAATAAATCTATGCATGCATGCATGCAGGAGCGGCGTCCAGCAGAGGAAGAACTCATGGCAAGATGGAGTGCTTGGGACCAACTGCCCAATCCTCCCAGGAACCAACTTCACCTACCACTTCCAGGTTAAGGACCAGATTGGCAGCTACTTCTACTACCCGACCACAGGCATGCACCGTGCAGTTGGTGGTTTCGGTGGCCTCCGCATCAATAGTCGTCTACTCATCCCTGTCCCTTACGCTGACCCCGAGGACGACTACACCGTCGTGCTTAACGACTGGCACACCAAGAGCCACACTGCTCTCCAGAAGCTATTGGATGGCGGCCGCTCTCTTGCAAGGCCTGACGGCGTCCTCATCAATGGCAAAAACGCCAAGGGAGATGGAAAGGACGAGCCTCTCTTCACAATGAAGCCTGGAAAGACATACAAGTACAGGATCTGCAACGCTGGACTCAAGAACACTCTCAATTTCAGGATCCAAGGCCATACGATGAAGCTTGTGGAGATGGAGGGCTCCCACGTGGTGCAAAACGTGTACGAGTCACTCGATGTCCATGTTGGACAATGCTTCAGTGTCCTCGTGACATCCAACCAAGCTCCAAAAGACTACTACATGGTGGCCTCTACCCGATTCAACAAGCAGGTTCTCACCGCCAAGGGCATCATTCGTTACACCAATGGCAAGGGCCCAGCATCACCTGAGCTCCCTGAGGCACCAGTTGGATGGGCTTGGTCTCTCAATCAATTCCGCTCCTTCCGCTGGAACCTTACAGCCAGTGCTGCTAGGCCTAACCCTCAAGGCTCTTACCACTACGGTTCCATCAACATTACCCGCACCATTAAGCTAGTGAACTCAGCTAGCCGAGAAGGTGGCAAGCTTCGCTACGCCTTCAATGGCGTCTCTCACGTTAATCCAGAGACACCTCTCAAAATCGCCGAGTACTATGGGATTGCAGACAAGGTGTTCAAATATGACACCATCCAGGACAGTCCACCAGCAGATATTGCTCATGCTAAGATTGTCTCACAACCCAATGTCCTTAACCTCACTTTCCGTAACTTCGTGGAGATCATCTTCGAGAACCACGAGAAGAGCATGCAATCATATCACTTGGATGGTTATTCCTTCTTCGCAGTCGCGTAAGTAATTAATTAATTAAACAAACGCGGATGCTTGCGGTGAATATTCTTAAAAATATTATATTGTGAATATTTTTAACCAGCTAGTTAATTAATATACATGTATATATATTTATTCAACAGCGTGGAGCCAGGCACCTGGACCCCTGAAAAGAGAAAGCACTACAATCTTCTTGATGCAGTGAGCAGGACTACCGTTCAGGTCTTCCCCAAATCCTGGGCTGCCATTCTTTTGACATTCGACAATGCTGGAATGTGGAACATCAGGTCAGAGATGTGGGAGAGGGCTTATCTAGGACAGCAGTTGTATGCCAGTGTTCTTTCTCCAGCTCGCTCCCTAAGGGACGAGTACAATATTCCTGATAATACTCTGCTGTGTGGCCTCGTCAAGGACTTGCCAAAACCCAAACCTTACAGCATCTAATATATAGAGCAGCTGATCCTCCATGTGTTAACCCTTTCCAATTTGATGTAATCACTTTTTTTCCAGATTATTATTTTTTTCATCAGACAATTGTTCTGCTCTTTCTCCCTTTCATATAGTCAGAATAATATTGAATTCAATAAAACTTAACCTTCTGCTGTTCGTATATGTTTTCCTTAAATTCAACGAGGTCTGTCTCGATGTCTTTTATATGAATCGATTGATGAGGATCATCTTCTCTTAGACAAACTAGAATAGAGGCAGGGCGGAGAGATCGTGGAGAAAGTTAGATCCATGCACAAGAAATCACTGCACAAAGGATCATGAGACCAAACATGAGTTGATTGAAAGACTTCAGAAATCTTAATACTTTAGCCAAGATGGCAGGATTATTCAATTTGATCATGAAAATAACCCAGCATAAATTGAAGCTCAAGTTCGAGATATTAATTTTAAATGTTCAAGAAAACAAACACATTTAATAGGCAATGTCTATGATTATCCTTAAAACATTCAAATAAATATATCTTGGAGTAATAAACTTTGAATATTAACTAAAAATTAAAAGGCGTGGGGTGAATATTGTGCTTTATCCCCTAATAAAGATATTTTGAATGACCCTTTTAATTTTTGACAACTAATTTGGTCCTCAAAATCTTATTTTATGAGATTTGATTTTAATTTAAAAACAATTGCTTCTGATTTCTTGGTCAATGGTGAAAGGGGAACAATATGGATTAAAATGAAAAATGAGTCCAATATGGATGACATGTCAAAAATTTTGGGATATATATACACCATAGTCTTCTAACTTTAAAAATAACACAAATTATACGATTTTAGTGCTTAGGTTTTTCAAACTCAATTTGGGAATAAAAATTTATTTTTATTATTTCTTATTCAATTTTGTAGCTTAGAGTTCGAGGATAAAGAGATAAACCAAACGATCAATGTTTGTTTAAAATTATTCCATTTTATGAGAAGAATTCATATTAAATTTCTTTAACCTTTAGATTTCATGGAGAAAAAAAATAGATTTGAGCTTGGTTTGATTTTTATTTTCGGGTTTATTTTGATTTTTGGGATGGTTTTTTGAGATAATGGATATCTTTATCATGGTTTTGTAGGTTTGTTTTTGGGTTAAAAAAAAGATTTTGGATAAAAGAAACTTAAACACTGATTTTTTGGTTTGTTGTCCATCCTAGTTACAACAAAAAAAGAAATAAATGCCTAGTTCTGTAGACCCTGGCAAAATGGGTCAATCCTAACAATAATTAACCTTTTTTCTTCTAATATTTTAAATTAATGGTTTTTGATATGTTTTTTTCTCTATTTGTTTTATATAGATAGATAGATAGATAGATAGATGTCCTTTCTCTCTTACATCTTGTTCAAAAAACCTACTTTTATTGGCGATTTTGTTTTTTTGGTTATTCATCTAAATTTTGAAGTTTATCTTATTCATCTATATTTTTTCTTTGATATTTTGTATGGATGAGATTTATATTTGAAAATAAAATAATATTTTTAGATAATATTTCTAATGTGTGCAACCTTGCATCATGTTTTTTTCTTTGATTTTATGCAATAAATTTAATTTGACTCTATTTTTATTATCATTTGATTGAAGAAAATAAATGTTTTAATAAATAAATTTAACAAATACAACTGGATATTTCTCTCAACTTGAGAAATTAAATATCTTGATTTATATTTATCTCATAATTTTTCTATTTTAATTTCTAGTTATTATTTATTTTTATCTATTTATTTAATTATATATATGCATAAAAATTTTAATTTCACTTTAAAAAAGAGCCATAAAAACATGTTGAAAAAACTTAATTTTATGTAAAAAATTAATTTGAAAAACAAATATTTGATCCACAGTGAAGTGAAAGTCATATGTCTAGTTTTTATTTATTTATTTATTATAGGTAATGATAATAAGTAATAACTAAATATAATCTTAAAAGTATTTATGCTATGCAATTGAAGAAGGAAATATTATTTAAGTAAACAGAAACTAAAAGTCATTAATCTCCTTTTATCACTTTTTTTTCCTTGAAGTCTTAGAGTCTATTTGTTTATGTATTTTAAAAATGTTTTTGAGAAACTAATTATATTTTTTCTTTGTTTCAAATAAAAAATTCATGCATTTTAAATCATTTTGATGTATTAATATTAAAAATAATAGATGCCCAATATATATATATATATATATATATATAGTCAGAAAATGGTGGTAAAAGTTCAAGTGATCATTAGAAGCTGTGTCTGGGAGAGACATGAAACTGAAGCTGGATAAAACATCTGCAATAAGCATTATTGATAGATTTAACAGCCTTGCCAGTGCCACACTATCAAACTAAGAAAACTAACAATTACAATTATCTGATTCGTTTCTTCTGTTATCCACTACATAAACTATCTCCGAAACTTTTCTGTTCATCATCATACAGATAAATCAGATTATTATACTTGAATGAGAAAAAAGAAGAAGACATAGAAAGGGGAAGATTGAAAGAACAGAAACACAAACTGACCACAGTCACACCCTAATCAAACACCTACTTTGATGTTGCATAGCAACCCCTTGACAGAATACAGAATGACATGCTTCTTCATAAACCCACGACAGTCTTCGCCGCTCTCTCTGCAAACCTTCAAATCACAAGCATTCATCTTTGAAGGGGGTCTATAGTCCGAACATTAGCTCCTGTCATTCCTTCAATTCGATCTTTGGTTATCTCCACAAAATGACCCACAGTCTCATGAAACTGCTTCAGCCCAGAAAGTGGGAGAATTATGGAGGACCTGTCATTACCTGCAACCTGCATTTCGACAACATTCCATCACGATCTCATATGGACACCACAACTTTCCTGGCCCTGTACAGGGGCAGTGCCCATTGGCCATTGGTGCCTCTTCTTAAATACAAATTTACATTTTATCAAATATTAATCGCTCCACCCTTCCCACGGCAAAAATTAAGAAATAGAAGAATCTGCTCTTAAAATCTCATTGGACTGTAATTAAAACTGCTCTTAAAATCTCACCTCAGAAATCCTCAGAAAATGACCTCTGTTGTTGCTACCCAGATCAAAGAAGAATCTTTTCTGATCAACTCTGATTACCTTTGATACCACTAGATTACTAATTTCATCCTGTGGGGCCAGTTCAACCGATCTGTCTACACTAAGTTCAGAAGTAGGCGCGGGTGCTTGGCTACCTTGCCCAGATATGAAGCCAGCCCCTACGTCATCAGAAAGTCCAACAAGGTGCTCTGAAGTTTCAGAACTTTGCTGTTTTGGCATGCGTAAGAAACGATGGATGAAATGATCACAAGTGAGACCCCCTTAATAAATGATAAAGTTTTTCTTTTTGGTGGAAGAAGAGAAGTGATCACACATGTAACACAACGTCACCTGATTGGGCAGCATAAAAAGTCTTGATGCTTCAATGATCTCAGCCAGAATCTTCCTAAACGCTGCCCACCCTTCATCCCGCGAAATTCCAGCTGGAATAATAATAGTACTTCGGTTTCTACTGACAGAAGCTTCAGACACCTGTACAAATATGTCTATTAGAGAAGTGAGCTTGGATCAATGTAGCAAGTTGAATAGTCCCTGAAGATGGGGAAAAAAATGTACAAAGAACACCGATTTCCTTTTTTCTTTTTCTCAAAGCAACAGCATGTTTAGACCAAAGTTGTTCATACTCGGTAGGTGCTTTGGTTTTTTTCAATTGGAATGAAATATTTTGATTTCAAAGTATTTTGGTGTGTCATTTCAGGTTATATTATTTATGTATATATATATATATATATATATATATATATAATTAAATATATTAATTAAAAAAAATAATTCAAATCCAAAAATAAAATTATTTTATTTCGAGTTTTTTTTAGTGTTTTCCATTTCCGTTGAGATTTTGCTGACGCTTCTCCTAACGATCTTTAGTAGTATCCGGTTATGCATCTGTTGTCTTTTGGGTGAGTGAAATAATCTTTAATATGCATGTAATATAAAACTTATATGTATGCTCCGCAGGGATTGTACGATATTAATGATATCCTGCCAATTTATACATTTTTTTCTTCTTTTTTTATGGAAGAAGAGCATGGAGGTTGACCATTTAGCAGCAAGTGCAAGGATAATATTCTGTCCCTGTGTTTGTTCTTCTCAGTTCCCGAAGACAGCGCCTAGGTTAGCCTTAATTTCAAGTACATACAGCCTTATTATTATTATACAGTAACTACTCAGTAGTTAGGAAAAAGAAGTCATATTATTAGAAAGGGAAATAGCGACATCATTTATGTGCAGAGTTTGTCCAAAAGAAGAAGCTAGAGGCAACCAAAATAAGGGAAACAAAAGCACCCTCAGATCTTCAGGAATATGGGTTAATGGAGTGCCTAAAAGGCTCGAGTTTCTCCAAAAGAAGAAGCTAGAGGCAACCAAAAGAACGTGATTCTAATCCATAAAAGGTAGCAAGTGTATAGATAGGCATGGCTTGTTGTCACAGTAAATAGACAGACAGTCAAAGTCGTTGCTAAAAGCAATTAAAATAGGAAGCATAGCTCAGTAGGAAGCAATGATTAAAATTCTGGAGGGAGAGCAGTGTACCTTCAAGAAGCGCCCCCTTCTGTTTTCACCAATGTCAAAGTAGAAAACCTGACAGTCATGGAAATGAGAATTAGTTGATTGGAATTTGGAATTAATGGTGGTAACAAAGAAGGAGCGGGAATTAAAAAGAATGCCTTGGTGTCAAGCTGCAATTCCTTGGTGATGAGGTCCTGATCCTCAGCGGAATTACTAACGCAGTGATTGAAGTGATCCAAGAACCAAGAAATCCCAGAGAAGGGGACGATGATGGTGGACCTGGTGGCTGAAGTCTTCTCTGATATCTTCAGGTAACGACCCCGAGGATTCTCTTTTAGATCGAAATAGAAAAGCTTGTGTTCCACTTGTAGAGTCTTGCACATGAGCTCGACATCACTCCCTCCTCCTCCACCCGCTGCTGCTGCTCCACCGCCACTACCTCCACCAGAATTCCCCTCCATCTAGTCTACTAGGTAATAATAATAATAAGTTATTTTGATTAATATAAGAAAAGGGCTGATGATGGAGGGGGTAGATCTGAAAGATGGCGATAGATTGCCACACACTCCAATCGGGAAGAGCAGGAGCAGCAATAAGAGGAGTAAGTTGTGCAAGTTAGAGGTTTAGGAGGAAGATCGAGGAGGAGGATGGCATAATTGAATTTTGGTTTAGGGTTCGGACAGAGAACAGAGGAGAAGAAGAGAAGGGGGGGAAGAGGGATAGCGAGAGAACCACCATACCATTGACTGAGTCCCATTCTCATTTGTTTTTCTTAAAAAGGAAAATATAATAATACAACAAGTCTAGTCTAGTCTAGTCTGTCTGGTAAAATAAAATTACTACATCTACTGTCTGTGAAAAGTGAAGTCTCCCTCGCCCTCTTCCTGCAACTCAGTGAAACTCTTTTGAACTGAACGACATAACTAACAACAAGAGAAAGCTTTTATTTATTTATTTATTTTCTGTAACTGCTCGCTTGGAGTTGGCGGGCAAACAGGGCCTCTAATTTGCCCAATTCCCTTGTCATGTTTACCCATCTATGCATTGCTATTACAATCCTGTCCTGTCCTCTTCTTTCTTGTCTTTTTTCTCTTCAAATATATGCTCTAGAATATATTTTTTAAACATAATCTAAATATAATGTAGTATTTCTTTCTGGATGTCTAGAGTAGATTTATTTATTTTAGAAACAACTCTCTTATTCTTTTTTATCTTTTTTATTAGATATTTTTTAAGAGATTAAAGTATATTTCTTTTCTAAAAACCCTTTCAATAGTCTTAAACATATTAAATAATTCTAGCAAAATATTGTTCAACTTGTTCATGTGATACTTTATAATAAATCGTGAAAAGCTTTGTAATAATAATTACAAACCAAGTATTATTTTATCTAAGTAACTAGAAAATTCCCAAGAGATTTCATACATCTTAATCCTATTGGCTTCATTAAACAATTCTTTGAAATGTATAATCATCGAATGAGTATTCATATTCTCATGTTGCCTTTAAAATTTGAGTGATATACTAGTTAGCATCATATATGCAACATGTTCATTATCCTAAATATGATAATGATGTTCATTCTTAACTTTTTCTTTAGCACCCTCAACAAGGACATTTGAAATTGATTTTTCAAGAGCATAAAACCTCCTTTTCACTTGTCATATTTTAGTGTCAATCCAAAATTTTGATCTAGTCAATTAATAGTAACTTCATATTCAATTAATGGTAACTTGAGTGACTCAACAAATTATCAATAAATAAAACTTTAGTTTTATACATATAAAATTAGAAGATAATTATTCATGTTCTCAACATGTACTTAATATATTAATAAGAGATTTAATATCAATTAATTAGGTCTCATACAAATTATGGCATAACAAATATATGTTTTATATATAACAATTTAGTGATATAAACATAAACTCTTAGCATGCAATTCTAATTAGATGATTATGGACATATCTAAGTTAATTCCCTTGAGTCATTGAAGGGAATTAGATTTTACAATCTCAGTCAGTTGTTGCAAATCTTCTTAAGTCCTTTACAAACATCTAAGTTGTAGCTTTCATTGTCAATTCTTTCTTCGCATTGGATTACAAAATAATTTCTTATCTAAATTCTTACATTTTTAAATTATATAAAATTAATATAATTAATTAAAAAAAACTCATGTTACATTTGAGAGGAATTAGATGAGAAATAATAGAGATAAGGCAAGACACATAATCTTATTTAATAAAATTACAATCATTCAACTATAAAATAAAAATACAATCACAATGATCTTTAATGCGCACAATCATCTATCATGCATAAAAATATTATAACATCATGATAAATTATATTGTATGTTTCAATTATAAATATTGGCTTTACATGCTACTATAAAATCATATTTCTAACACTTAGAAACATTCAATCAAATCTATTTTGATAATGTACCAAGCATAATAAATTTTATTTACATAAATTTTCCTGAAAAATATTTTTTAATGCATTGATGCAATAAGAGTATTATACTTATAATAACTTTATAATTTTTTTTGTCTCGTGAATTTTATCCTTACTTTTATATTCATTAATATAATATTATATAAATATTAAAGATAAATTAATTTTTTGTTAATAATTTTTATAACTAATGGATTAGACATATTAAACTACCAATTAGGAGCTGCAGAGAGTTTGGAAAAGGAAAGATTGCACGCAATTCTACTTCTACTAATCCAGCTTCCGATGGAGTTGGATAACTAAATGCTGTAACCATCTCGAAGCCTGCACTACCTCACATGTTCAACAGTCAAGCAATAATACTCGCATTGATATGGGAGTGGCCTCGACATCTCATTTCTCAGCAAGGAGTTATGTCTTCGCAAAATCTGCATATTTTTCTTAGCTGTTGGTAGATTTTCATGCACGCACATATCAATTTCCTTTTTCCTTTCAAGCTTCCAATGCTTTATTTTTTGTGCTAAATATAATTCTAGGTATTCAGAGTAGCAAAAATGATTAAAACACAATGAAACTAGTAATATTGAGGTTCCCTTTTCATTTCAAAAGACAAGTGAGTTACCAGATAACCAGCATATTTGACACGCCTTCCTCCAAATCCCTATGTAGTTCTATTTAAATAATGCTGCTACTACATTTTGTGAGTTCTCGTTCAGGAATTTTTTGTTTACAGATTGGACTCGCAGCATAAGGATTTTTTGTGCAAGATAGCTCTAGGATATCCCACTGTTGTAGCCTTGCAGGGATAGTAAAGTTGAAATGAGCATATTGTATACAGACAGAGAAACAGATATGTACATTACACAGGTCGTCATCCACTGGAGCTGCTTCAAAGCATTAAACCATAGAAGAAATCATGGTCAAATCCCAGGTTATAAAGTCCTAATCCTAGAAGAGCACTGAAGCATAAAATCTCGAATTTCTGTTTAACAACATGGCATATTCCTGGCCAAAACATGAGCAAATTGTAAGAAGATAAACTGCAACCTTACTATAAATAGGAATAACGGTAAGATATAAGTTGGTTTTTATTGCATGGAAGTTACCTTAGAGGTTTTGTTTTTAAAAAGTAAAGAAAAAAAAACGGGCGGGGGAGGGGGCCGGGGTGGCCACCGCTCCATTTATAACCGTGAACATGATCAAGACATGAGAGAAATATTTAGTTTAGACATTGAAGTTTTACCTGTGTTCTGTATTTTTCCTTCTGGTTTACCAAATGGCACAGCTAAGTTCTCACGATTTTCGCTGTTCATAAATAAAGCCCTTTGTGATTTCAACTGAAGAAGGCCATGTCTTGTCTCTTTTTCCAAGGGCTGAAAGGAGTAAAAGCCTTGAGTTTTACTGTCTTCCATATTTGATTCAGTGGGTGCCTGCTGAAAGCACGATTCCAGTTCTAACATGGAAAAGGAGACACCAAAATCTCGTTTTGAACAAACAGAAGTAGTATATAGCTCAGATGGATAGCATCCACTGTTCTTTACCAGGAAACTATCTGAACTTTGTATTTTTCCTCCTAGACTGACCCCTTTGCGACCCTCACATTCTTCAAGTCTAGGAGAGCAGCCATCTGGTGGAGAAAAGGTGTCATATTCACTATCCCTTGTTAATAAGCCATCCGCAGAATGCTGTATTTGTATCGTTGTTTCCCCTCCAGTTGTCTGTAATGGAGTAGTAACATCGGATCTGGAGTCCTCATTAAATAAATCTCTTAACATCTTCAGTGGTTTTTCAATCACCACTTCTGACATGGGCTTTCCAACTGCCCCTTTTGTTGCGAGATTATTTAATTTATCATGGTTCACAACTTCTTGCTTTGTATACACATAGCCTTGCACTTTGTCGTCTGCTTTGCCCTGTACATTACTCTTATGTTTCTTCTCAGGAATAGGAACAGCTAAAACCCGTTTTGTTCTTTGACTGCACCTACTTGGAGTGGATTCACTCTTCTGTAGATGCAGCCAGCTATCAACCTTCGAAATTTTGATATGGTTAATTTTGTTCACCAGTCTACTGCTATTTTTCTGTATGTGACCGATGCCAGCTTTTTGACTAATCAAACTTCTTGGTGCTCTTTCTTGTTCTCGGAGAACATTAGATTTAAAATCCGTTTCGGATGCGTCTTGGCTGCATTCTGTTGCATTATCAGCACTGATTTTCATGTTCAACTCGGCCAAACAGCTAGATCTGGAAATGCTGCGGTCTGAATTGTAATCTGAACGATCCTTTACAGGGAAACTCAGAGACTCTGCGCGTTGAGATGTTGGTCTTCTCCTTCTTTCCAGGACTGTGTCATCTCTTCCTTCATAAGTTTGATAACCCGTCCCAGATTTTCTTTTGCTGCAAATGGTTGGCCTCATAAATCTTGGTACCTTTGATAAGGGAGTCACTGTAACATCTACTATCCTGCTCTTTGTAAGCTGTTCTTTGATGGAAGCATGGAATGCCTCCAGTTGCTCCTCAGACGATGGGTTTGTCCCTGTTAGATTTTCTAATTTCTTTTTTAATTTCTCAATGTCACTTCTAACAAGCAGACGTTCATCTTCAATATGTTTCATCTTTTGCTGCAGATTTGCCATTGCAACTTCCCTTTTCTCTTTCGCTTCCTGATTATCAGACGTTCACCTCATTAGTCAGTTCATCTATTATTTTATTTTACTTGCTTCACTTTAATTGTTCACAAAAATTTGAAAGTCTCATTATGCTGATGAGATTATATTTAACACACTTCTTCTGGACTCAAAGCATGGCTGTGGGGACGTAGTTAAATTTTATAATTTGACATTATTTAAGCAAATTCCATTAATAGGTTACTTAATGCATTTCGGACTCAATACTTGCTATTCGTTGCATGATGGTAATGCTGTTAAATAAGTGTAACGAAGAACAGAAACAAAACAAATAAATTTGACGTATACATTGACATTATCTTTAAGGATTTTTTTTTCCTAACACAAAGGTATTCTCTAGGATCTAACAAGCTATTCCTCTAAAAACAAAAACAGCAAAAATAGTTTGAACAGGAGCAAAAGAAAAGACCATCAAATACTTCAGATGATATTCATTCGATTGCAAGAGTGCATGGTATTTATAGGCAGATATCATGCAACCGCTAGGTTGGATTAATTATGGCAATAAATCAGAAAATAGTTGTTAGAAAATTAAATAATTATGGTTATTGTAACTGTTAAAAGTTCTAAAACAAAAGAGATGTTAATTTCGTGACTGATAGAAATTAATCCAAAGTGTTTAAAAAATTATAGTTTTAGTTTAAGAGTCATCAAAATAAATTTATGTTGGAGATAAAAAATTTAGACATTATAGGCGTTGTCTCGCACGCATGGATCAATTAGATGTTTTCTTCTTACTTTTTTTTTGGTATAAACCACGCGGTGTCCCAAGCGCTGGCCCAGACTAATCCACGTTCGCACCGGGTGGGCCCCGAAGGGGTGAAAGTGCTTCCCAAATGGCCGGCTCCATACAAGAGGAGGGTTTGAACCCCTGACCTCTCTTAAGGGATGAGAGCGCCCTCATCACTCACACCAGGACCCCTTGGGTCTGTTTTCTTCTTACTTGACTCAATCTTATACATGCAAGTCCACTATCTTTTCATCATCTTTTTAATTATAGACTAGCATTATTCTCAATTTATAGGAAATGACATATTTTATAATGTATGGAATCACGAATAACTTTGTTATTACCCATATGAACCTAAGTCATGGGATCTCCAATAACATAAGTTGGTTTACCATTATTTTGCTTTCTTATTTTAGCATTATTCTCATTTTTCTTGATGTTTTTAATATCATTTTCTACCAAGCGATTTAGTTAGAGGATCGATCAAATTCATTTCTAACTTCGTATAATAAATTGAAATAATTTCATCTTATAGGAGTTGTTGTACAATATGTCTTAGTTGAATATGTTGATTTTTATCATTGAGAGATTTATTTTTAGCAAAGTATATTGTCGCTTGACAATCATAATGCATGGATATATAAGGTGTTGGTTTTATTCCCAATGGAATTTCAGTTTAAAAAATCCCAACTAATTAGCTTCATTTTTACAAAGGTATTGTAATCTATCATATCTCGCATTGGAAAAATAAAGTCTTCATCATGTATTTATATAATAAATTTTGACATGAAATTGTAACAAGCAAAGAAATAATATTGGAAACCTTTTGAAATAGTATTATTATTTACTACAACAGGTAATGTAATAAGACAATATTGACCAAAAAGAAATTTGTCTACTTACAGTCGTATCTTCATTTCCTAGGTGAACGCTTTTCGCCCTCGTTGCAAAATTTAAAGAACATATGGTCTCACACAAATCTTCTTCTTTGGGACTGACATGGACCAGCATAATTGTTTTTGAATCATCACCTGAGGATAGCCGCGGAGGGGACTAAATTAGCAAGGACTATTTAGATGGAAATGAAGAAGATGCTCCACATGACAATGAGTTATTTTATTCAAGAAGTCACATATCATGAAAGGAATATATAACAGATTGTATAGACATAATTGCGTCTGGTTAGCGGCTGTAATCACATAGACAGGAGTGTGGACGTGATTAAGGATAGTTACCTAGAGAATCTTTAAGAACTTGCGTCAGCTTGCTATTCCTGTCAAAAGTAAAACCAGAAGTTAGCTTTTAGTGGGGACTCTGGAGAAACCATAAGAGCTTGTAGTAATTCTGTGACTATTTTAAACACCCTACTTTGATGGAAGATATGAACGAAATAGGATTTGAATGGCCAAACGCTCATATACCAAGTAATTGAGTGTTTGGTGAGTCCACAGTTACCTGTAAGGTATATGGTGCCTTTTCCTCTGGAGGGAACTGATCACATCCCCGAGAGCAGAGAGTGACAAGTTAATGGCTTTTCCTTCATCGAGTCGTTTGCCCGATGCCTTAGTCTTCAACACACGCTCGCTTCCCCCGAGGTCAATTAACCATAATTTATTTGTTTCCCGTCGCCTTTCAGCAGCATCGAAGCAAGTTATGGCTACCCGTATCATGCTATATATAAGAAACAGGGTTAGAACAGAGGATAATGACTGCCTGGAATCAGTAGACAACTACACCGACTGACATGCAATACTCTTATCAGGTAGAGTCGATTACCAGTGAGATCTGCTAGATGTCAGGTTGGAATTTGTGGAGGCAGTTGTTCTGAGTCGGCAACCCAATCTGTACAGCCTCAGAGCTTGGTTGAAGTCGTTCACTTCAATGGCCACAAGGTTGCCAATTACAATTTCTCCCTTTGGATCTGCTTGAATCGAAAGGCTGTATTTAGAGATTCTGGAATGTGTTAGAAAGGATTGCCTTGATACATTCAAAATGATTAAAAATGCAGCTAGAAAACATTTATGGTATGAGAATATACTGCTCTGCACGGGCAGGCTGGTTCCTAATTTATGACCTATTTCTTACAGTGAAGCCAATGACCTTCTGTTAAAGAGAACAAACCTTGTGTTAATTCTAGCAATTTCGCTAGTTAACTTACCAAGGTGGCATAGGGTCTGTAGCTTTTGTTGGTTTGGGGACAAGCAAGTCCTTTAGATTCCCCATGTAAATCTCAAGCATACTGAAGCTGATGAGAAATGCATGGTTACAATCCACTGCTTGCTTAAACAGAGCCTCAATAGCCCGTGGCACTATGCCTGGAGTATCTGCACTCCCTTCCTATGATTCATTAAACCAAGAACAACGTCCAGTTAGAAGAGTTAACTGTAGATTGAATACATTAATCCATGTACAGGTTTTGTCTTCAGCATAGTGTGTGCCGTTAGGACTCTAGCTAGTCAAAGGGCTTGTTGCAAATAACCCCTGAAATACCTTTACATGCTGTGAGTGGATTCTTAGATAGTTAGTTCTTACCATTGTGAAAGTTTTTCCTGTGCCGGTTTGCCCATATGCAAAAATGCAGGCATTGTAACCATCAATGACTGATTTGATGATGGGTTCAACTTCTGTAAAAACTTGATCTGAAAATTTCCAACTATCAAAGCATGGTCATGTCAAATGAAGATCAAATAGCTCTCTACTTGCTTTTTGTTCAAGGAAGAAACGAAATCACCAGAGAAAGCTGATCTACGTCAAGCACCTTGGGATGAACCGGGGTGGAAAACCTGGTCAAAATTGTAACTTTTGGTCTTATTGTCCATAAGCTTTAGAACAACTTCATTTGAATTCGATGCTACAACAGGTCTTAAATGACCGAAATTCTCCCCACCTGTGATAGGTCTTATTCGACAAAATACACGGATGTTCCCTGCAATGACAAGTATGATGAGCATATGTGCAATTGTAATCAACTTTGGCATACCCTGAAAACAATATATCCTGGCTTTTCAGTTAATTGAAAGCAATCATCCATGCAATGACTTGTTGGAATGGCGTGAAGTGTCAGCCCAACAACTTGTCTGCCTCTACTCAAGCTATCAGTTGATTACAAGGTGACAAAAACATGATCATGATTTCGTAGAAGCCAAATCTCAATTTATGGCAGTGTCGCTGCACAACTTGATAATGTTCGATGCTCGTTGAATCACAGTAAGGAAATCTGACTAACCTTTCAAGTCCAAGAACTCATGGAGGATCTGCCTCCTCTTTATGTTCAGTTGGTTTATGTAGTTAGTCAAGAAAGTCAGTTCATCTGTTCACAGAAAGTTTTTATTGAAGAGTAAGCAGTATATATAAGAAGAATAAGGGACACAGGAGCATCTAGATTTGTGCGTGTGTGTGTTGGAGGGGGTGTTCTTTTACCTTTTATTTTTGTATCTGAATCATCATCCCCATCATCATCATCATCGGTATCAGAGTTGGTTGCCTGCATGTCAACTGATTTTTCAGATGGAAGGGTTTTCATTATATCAGAAATTGATTTAACCCAGTTGGAGGTCAGATGTGTCTTTAGCCCAAGTAGAGAATGCAGGGACACAGCGAGATTTCTAATAGATTTTCCTGAATCCATCTTCTCTGCTTGTCAAGACTAGTCTGTGGAAAACATGTGTATGGTTTCTTTGTTTCATTCATCTAGATGACTTCCATCCCTTTATTCCAAGTTCACGCTCGGAAACTGAACAAGAGAAATGTAGTCTATAAACAGTTGAAATAGTCTAGTTTGAACAAGAACCTTGACTTACAGAAATAATAAAAATGGAATGCTTCACTTTCTAGAAATTGCTGAAACTACTAAGAAACTAAAACTATAATTGAGAACTGAATAAAATTATAGCAAAGGCAGAAGAAATTACTTGTATGCCCAGTTGTTGAAAGTTTCTATGTGCTACCATTTCTATTGAAAAAAAACGAGACAGAAAATGAAATCAAGAAACAGTCAGCAATAGTCTGTTGAATGAAACAGGGCAGCCAAGAAGATTCAATCTAAGCTCTCTGGTTATCTGTACCTCTTTCATTTATTTCGGCTCAAAAGAAAAATCTAAAGCGATGCATTGAATTGTATTTTAACACTAATGAATTGAGGAGAAGCACAAAAAGAAATACAGGAAATTGTGGGGAATGAGGATTCAGATAAAAGAAAATACCAGTAATATGGCTATGGATGAAGCCTGAAAGGCTAAGCTCATCCAAAACTAACGTGGCCGATCCTGGACCAATTAGACACATGCATGATGATACATCATTAGCAGAAACTCCTTTCCTTGAAAAAATAAAATAAAATAAAATCGAATGGTAACAGAAGTAGTCCTGATGATATGAAATATAGATAGCAGAAGGAAAGAGAAGCAAACCAGGCTATGGTGGTGGTGCTATGCTGAACTACAAGTGATATTTGTCAAAATTGTTCCAATTATGACAGCTGAAGATATCACTGTTCATCTGATCTATCTATCTGAAACCCCATGTGAGAGCCAGCACATATGAACACTAAAGCATTCAATTATGTGCTGTGATGCTGCTACAGATTAATATTGTTGGTTTCTAGCTAACATCGGGACAAAAGAGCTGTCTGCCTTGCCTTGCAGGAATACTAGAGAGAGGAGAGAGAGTTGTCTGTGGTGAAGGACACATATACGAAATACCCAGCATATAGGATGCATTTGATAATTCACTCAGCCAGCACTTCTTCTTTAGACGATTAATTAGACTCTCCAACTGGTTGAACATGATGATGATTAAAGACACTGCTGGTTTATAATTCCAATGCTAGCTCACCAACCATAACAATGGTAGTCTTTGAATTGAGTTTTACTGCACGTATATATACATACATACATTCGTGATCTCATGGATACTGTATAATTGATGTGCAAACCACGTCAGAATAGACCAGTCACAGGGCCACAGAAAATACAGTTCCAACTTACGATAACGACACAAACAACAAGAAATTAACACACACACACACACACATATATTGGACTGCCCGAAACTACAAAGTATTCATTAAATGTTTAGATATTTGGATTGGTCCTGACAGAATCCAATGTCCGAAGCCATCTCTAGTATTGCTTGTATTATTCCTAACAGGAAACGGGAGATCCCATCTGGATTTTCAATCTGCCATCTACTATGAATACTGGAGAGAGAAAAGAGTTTGATTGTTATGTTATTCCATCATCGAATGAATGTTTTGAGATGTCGGGTTGGGTTTCGTTCCCAACATATTCATGGTACTAAATCAAAAAACAATACTATTGCGTGCATCGATCCTACACAGACTTGTTCTCAATGCGATGCTACTGGTTGCTTGTATGGTGAAACTCGGGCCGGCCAATTAATTGCATGAATCTTTGAGTTGGTGGCAACAAATACCAAGGGGCAAGACGACGTAAAGGCAAACCAGTTATGGGTGGTGTGGATGGGTAAGCTAGGTGAAGTGAAAGGTTAATTTCCATGTTGAGATCTCCATTTTCTTTAATTAATAGATTATTCAATAATGAGGACAGATGTGGGGCTAGCTCTTCATCATTTTAACACAGACACGCGTTAATTAATGAGGAGGGCCAAAATGAAGTGATGATGGGTTCAAGGGAGTGAGGAAATAAGAGTTTCTATCCATCTATATATAGTATAATATTGAGGTAAACTTTATTGTAAAGGTATATATATATATATACACACACATATACAGGAGTGGGAATGTTTAGGAAAGCAACAGACTCCTACTCTAAGCTCAAGTCATCGCAATCATATCATCCTAAACATTAATTAATCTTTTTATTAAGAAAAAGTTTTGGTTGGTTTGTGTTGGTGGAGACCTAGCTTAATTTCAAAAAAGTCTTGCGTGCTAGCTAGTAGTTGATTTCTCCATGTACTTTTCTGCTTGGTCTTAACAACTTCATCCCTCACCAGTTTTCTTATGATAAAATTGGATTTATTAACAGATTTATGAATATGATAGATATTTCAACTAAGAAAAAGGTAATGAATCAAGGGTAAACAATCCATTCACAAACATAATGACATAAAGTGAATCACAAATATATATATATATATATATATATAGGCTACTGCTTTAATGTTTTGGCCAAGAATGTAAGGGAGTGGTATTCTCTCTTGATTACTTGCATATTGCTTTGTTAATTTGTCTTAATTTCAAGCTTCATATTTACTTGGTCCTTTGTTGATATATATTAAAAAAAAAAAAAAAAAAGGCGTCGATGTTTTACTGTATACATAGACACAGAGTACTGTAGATTGTGTCAGTAAAATTATCATTTTACCCATTGGTTCAAAAATTTTAACCCTCAGAACCGGAGGCATTTTAAACATTTCTAATGTTTTGTATTATTACTATTATGAATATAATTATTATAATTGCTTGGATTATAATAAAAATAAATTGTTTAATATTTTTTGTTTGATACTAGAGTTAAGTCATACATTTTTAAAAGAATAAGATAAAAAAATAAAAACAATATTAAGCCACAATTTGTTTTTCAAATCATTAATCCAGGATATTAGATTTGAAACATTATACATAGAGAAGTTGCAAAACTTAATTCTTAATAAATATATCACTGATGATAAATTACTTGAATTGTAATTCTTATTGTTATTATCATGCTTGAAAGTAAAACAAAAAACAATATTAGCAGCATTGAATTTTTTTTTTTTGGATAACGGTGGAACCACGTGACCCGGAAAGCGTACTTTGTAGACCCAGGGCACGCGTAAACCCCCGGCTGTCCCAGTGCTCTTACGATGGGGTTTGGAGGACTCGAAACCTGGGTGATGCGCTGGCATCCCCAAGGCCTTACCGCCCCACCCCACACCTCGGGGACGCATTGAAAAAAATTGATATAACCATATGGAAATATTTGAAGAACAAAATTAGAGGGAAAAAACAAAATTAATATTATTATCATTACGAGACATTACCAGATTATCGAACACAATCTAAATTAATGTGTTATTTTCTTTCCTGATTGCCTAAAAAACTTTCAATTATTTAGTTTTTTTATATATTCATTTTATTATGGATAAGGTGTTGAAAATAATGATAACAATTATTTTTAAATTATTTAAAAAAAATGTTAGACTAATTATATATTTGATATTTATTTAATATTAATGCATTAAAATATATAAAAAATGAACTAAGATTTTTTTTTAATCTCAATGTTGTGAAATACTTTTACTATAATAATATCAAGAATAAATCTTAAAAAATAATAAAAAAATATTTTAATTTCTTTTTAAATAAAAATCACTTCAAACTAAAAATATATCAAGTCAAATGTAGACAAAATTAAAAAAAAATACACACAGAGATAACATATCATAACAACAGAACATTCAATATACGTGTATAAAAGAGTTTCACTCTCATTTCACATCACAAAAGTTATACTTTATATTTTAACGCAAGTCACATTTAGTACAAAGATAAATAATAATACAAATTAAAAATCAAAATTAAGAGTAAATATATAAATATTAACAAAAAAATAAAAACAAAAGCCACACGCCGGATAAGAGAAACATCTAGGAAGCAGGATTGCTGGTTCCAATAATTATTGGCAATCATTCATCCTGTTACTGAACAAATAAACACGGACGCTTTGGAACCGGAACTCCTAGCATATCCCCCGCGCGCTGCACCCTGTTTTTGTGTGCTTTCCCAAAAACACAGTACGAGTTTAAACAACAGCAATAATAATAAAAAAGAAATAGCCCAATTAATACAAGCACCAAGGCCATTGTTCCTTCATCATCAATTCCTGGAAGCTAGGAATATTTTTATGCAGATAGAATCCAAACAATAAAAGGAAAAACCACAATAATACTCAATGGTATCATTTTGTATCTCTAGCTGTATCATTTTGGATCACGAGGAAGACAAGACAGAATCATTCATTAAGACGAGACATCATTCTGGGGTCAATAGTGATCATAACAGAGCTTTATATATAAGCAAACATTTTCAGGTCATTTCCGCTACCAAGTTCATATCATTGCAGCAGCTAGATTTTCAATGAAAATACAGACCACTTGTTTAAATAAAACCTACTCAAAGTACATAATGCAGTGTGTTAATAAAAACAATACAATGCTCCATTATTACCATCATAAGATGACACTTGTTTAAATAATACAAGAAAGCATCTCCGTTCGGTGAAAACTATATAACCACCATACCAATCTCTTTCACAAATGCCCAAGACAAAAGTACTTGGTGGTGCAAAACAAAGGCATCATCTCCCCCGATTAAGAGTCTTGGGGAGCCTCGAATCTTGTTGGAGTGTCAATGCCCATCATACAGCAAAGGCCTGATATCAAAATGATAAGCAAAACAATCCCCTGGCGCATCACAAGCAACCACAATATCAGGACTTCATAAACATGGTGATATAATGGACTACGGAGAAAAGGATAGCAAGAAAATGAGTATAATGAACCATAGTAGCATAGATAAACAGCAGAAGTTCATGCATAAGATTAGGAGCCGCCAAGTTTATAAAAAGTTATTTGGACTGCTTGCATACTCACGAAAAAAACAGCACAAAGAAAAAGGGAAGAGAAAAAACCTCCCCTTTAAGCTAAAGTAATTCTACAATAATGCTGAATCAACTAAGGGAAGAGAAAAAACCTCCCCTTTAAGCTAAAGTAATTCTACAATAATGCTGAATCAACTTCACATTAAGCTTCGGAGAATCAAGAATCTATGAACTCATAGAAGAAGCTAAAACTGCAAGGGTAGCTTTAAATACCATGAACTCACTGGAGACTGACTAGAGAGGGAAGAATTAGGCCACTCAAATATCTTCTTAGATTTCAAAGGAGATTTTTGACTTTTAAATCCAGCACTTAGTCTTGGGCCTAATTTTTTATACCAGGGATTGTTGATAACTAACATTTAATTTAGCTTCCAAACTCTACTTTTATTGCCATTAATAGAGCAACAACAGGTAATAAATTTAGAAATGGTCATAGAACAGTTTAGCTGGTTATGTTTGGGGAATAATAGAAGAATTCTCCTTTGAGGCTTTTCTTTCAGGTGTATTATAGTGGGATGACAAGATGACATAGAATTGAGTTATATTGGCCAATCCACTCGTTAGACTTTATTCTGTTTCTCCATTATTTCTTCTAGTCCAGGATGGTATTGCTCTTGTAATCACCTTAGTAATACTTGAGAACCATGTGCCTGTGGGTGTTTGCTCAATAATTCAATTAAAAAAAGAAAAATCTTCAAAGACATGCGATGGAGAAAATCAAAACTCTCCTGATGACTACTAGAAGTTTACCATTCAAAATCAGGTCATCACCAATGACCACAGCCAATATGATATACCAAACTGTCTCTATATTCAACTGAGAGATGGAGAGAGAGAAAAGCACTATCATGAATAAAGCATACAGATGAAAGGCTAACACGGAAACTCACAACTAAAACTCCTTCCAGAAGGGATGATTTGATTTGGCAAACTTCATCGCAGTGTGTGGAATTCATTGAAGCATTTCCTGCAGCACTTTCAGCAAGAAACCTTTCTAGTTCTTGATGATAAGGAAGCTGGATTGATCGGAAGGGATCTGAAACATAGAGAGCAGAATATTTTGCCCCCAACATCTCCACAGAGCTGATGAGCTCAGAGAAAATTTCACCTGCATATATCCAGTTAATATATATATGTTTGAGCATTTCCCTGGCAAAGACATAACTTTGAACAAACAATTTTTAACTCAACACACTTTCACTTTGTGGTTGGTCAAGTCCTTTCATTGAATTGGAGCCTTCAAAACAGAATACAACCAGGTCAGTATGGCCACTAGGCCTCTTCTCCATCCTTGAAGCCAGATAGTCCTGCATGTTAGTAATGGTCAAGAAATTAAGAGGTCTATCATACACCACCAAAATTCCATAGCTAAGCCTCAAATATTTTAATTTCATTTACATTGATGGCGTGCAGGTTTGCAAGCTTTTTAAAGTTTTCACCCTCCACAGAACATGACTCTGAAAAAGCAACATTACTGGTTCCTAAATCCTGCCCACAAGCTTCTGCAAACCCTGAAACCAATGAATTCTCCATTGCCTCCTCTGAAGCAGCAACATAAGGAAATGCCATGGAAAAATTGGACTTGGTATAAGAAACCTGTTCAGAGTAGGAAAGCTGACTATCAGAACACAAACAGGCAGGGCTACTGCAGTTTCTGCAAATCAGGGTCTGTTGATTTCAATTAAGAAACCATTACAAAATAGTTAGAGAAGCTTTGGTTACCTTGAGCAAGTTCACAAGAGCTGAATCTGTGTTTTTGTTTGTAGAAACATCAGTGGAAAGCAGCTGTACAAAACAAAAGGTGTGCAATTATGGTCTGGACCATTAAAAATAGCAAAAAAGTCGCAACATATTGCATTGCCAATGAGATATCAAACTAGCAAAGTGCAAAGTTATCAACATAGACCCGATAACATGCAACCAGAACCTAGTGTGGTTGCATAATACTGCAATAAAATTACCATATGAACAACGTAAGAAAATAGCCCCTGCAGCATGTTCACTAGATCAGGCCTATGGAAATAAAAATTGTTATTGAACTCATGCAGTGTCAACACACTTGACCTATGACAAGCCCCAAAAGTTCTTACCCCCCTGCCAACAAAGACAAGCGCCAGATCCATGGACTGCTGAACTTTCTTTTCTGAGCACTACAAGGGACAAAAATGAAACAAAAAATGAATAAGGAATTTCACATCTTTATGATTCTTTTGAAGAAAATGTGTTTGAATTTATATTGCAGAAATATTTTGCAACAATCTATCAGCATAGAGGAGAGCTTAGTACCAGTAAGTTTGACCAGCCTCCTTCAGACAGAACCGACCTGGCAAGATCTTTTGAAGAAATGGTCTGATAATTCACTACTTCAGTCATTCTGTTGTTGAAAAACCCATGATCAGAATCTAACATATTTAAAGATTTCACTGACAGAAGAATATGCAGCAAAGGTGTAGTATTTAGTTGTATTAGCATAATACAACTAAATACATATCCCATAGTTGATTCCAATAGGCGGCACATCAAACAAACAGATAAATATAATAGAAGATGCATATCCCATATGCGGAAGCAGTTGTATTAGCGTTTCATTGAGGTTTATGGGATGAATTAATCTTCACGTTTTTTTTTTTCGGGAAATTTTTTACTGCTGCATGAATTTCAATAAAATTGATTGTACTATTCAGCAGATTACCATGGAAAAATATAAAAACTGAAAAGGGAAGCATATGCCTAACTTAAAGAGCTAATGAGATATCAAAATGGTGTTTTATATTTTGGGACAGTTTTGTTATGTAAAATAAGATAGTATACTGATATTGATGATGAGACGGTGCCAATTTATCATGGCAAGAATTTCAAGCAAAACAGGTAATTGGTTTAAATTGGAAAATGAGAAGCAAAAGGTAAAGGTAAGGAAAAAGTAGATACATACTGATGATGAGGACGGTGAGGAGACCAGAGAAAAGCTGGGACAGTAGTCGATGGTGGAGAAGAAGCGTGCAAGAATGAAAGGCGAGATGCAGCAGCAACCACCGTTAACCACCATATCGCAGCAACAGCTCTCATTCTCATTGTCGACAAATCCTTTCTTCTTCGTTTAACAGCAAAATCATTAAAGCATATTAACCTTTGCAAAATAATAATAATAACAACAATAAGCCATCCAAAAGAAACAATCAGCAAATTTGTAATCAATTTGATATGAAAACGATACAAGTCAAAACAATAATAGTAGTAAACATGAAATGAATGAACACACCATAGCAAAAGATATGTATGTATGTATACATAATCAAAATAGTGATGGATGGATGTAAAGAGAATGAAAAGCACTTCTTTCTACCTGTTATTACTAAAAAACAGATCCTCTGGTTCGTCGAGATTAACAGAAGATCCTCTCTCTCACACACACGCACTCAATCGAGATCCAGAACTTTTATTTTTTATTTTCTCGAATAAAATAAAATCGATAAAACGGATTGATTTGACGAAGGAACGAAGGGAGGGGCGTGTATACAAAGAGACAAACCCACGTACTAGATCCATTGGCATGGAGCATGGGCTGTGAATCCCATTCTTTATAAAGCCCACGACACCCTCTTTGATCCTTATAAGAAGCCCCTTTCGGCCCTCAATTAATGATATTGTTTCTGGCTAAAACAGAATGATATTTTCCCACTTGATTCTCGTATTGTCCCAGCCCAGCCCATACAGGTAGTGGCATCGTGTATCCGCTCTCAGATTCGCATGAGCTACGGCTCTCGTCCTGACCGAGATCTATTCTCGGGAATCCTCTCTCTCTCTCTGCCAGTACCAGCCTCGGGGAAAGAAAGTTCTCTCATCTCAAGCAAAGCCTGAGCCTCTGAACAACCTGATGAATCGCGTTAAATGTGCTTTTTATGGAATTATTATAGCAGGTCGGTCTAGTAATTAGGTCGCCTATGATACTAGGACCAATAGGTACAAATGGGTTTGTGCCGCAGGTGTTGAACGATCTACTAGTACTACACAGGTGTGTGCTTACAAGGGCTAGGGCTCATAAATCCTTTCCATTCATCAGTAGGGCCTTGCTCGGTCACTTTTCCGGGCCGGGATCGATGAGAGATTCGGCATGCTGCTCACTAAACCTCCATAATATCTAACAAGTCGAGTCTTATGTCGGTCATATACAACACCAACACATAGAAAAAGGGGGTACATCTTTCGCCTCGGATTAGATTTTATTTCACTGAAAAACTTTGTACAAAGTTTTTTTATATTTTCTGTAGTTAAAAAAAAGATTAAGTGAAAATCAATATGTTTATATATACATGTAATGATGAAAATTACATTGAAATTCAAGATACTTACTTATAAAAAACTCGAATATGTAATATAATATTGTAGACTCAAATGTATGATTTAAACTAGTGTTTAAAATTCTAAGTAATCATCAAACTATGCATATTATTGTTAAACTCAAACTTTTACTTGAATCATATTATATGATGTTATTATATTTGATATAGTTTGTGTCGATGATATCCTATGAAACTTATATTACACCTTGTTATCATTCAATTTAAATTGTATTGTGATATTAAATATAATCTGTTGAGTTGATAATGATGAGTTGTTTGAATTAAGTTAAGAAATAATAAGACTGGAAGCAAGCGTGATGGAATTTAGTTGATAACATAGCACCTTCCAATATATGAGAGATTCTACTGAAATTTTAGTGTAAATATCAGTATAATTCAAAGAAAAATAATGAAAATTTCAATTATCTGCGCGTGCTGTTCTAGAAATAGGATTAAATGACACGTAGTCTAAAATTTGTCCAAATTCTTGTCACTGTGGTGGTTGAAAAATCAGGAACTATAATTATTTTACTCAAAGACCCATTTTTAACCCAAGCTGTGAACAAGAAAACAAAAATAAATAAATGAAAAATAGACTGTAGAGCCACAAAACATTGTTGTTGTTAATGCTTTTAGAGCATGCTTGGAGTTTGATTTGAATTGTTTTTGAAAATATTTTTTTAAAATATATATTTTTTATTTTATACTTCAAAATAAAAAAAACAATATAAAAAAAAATTCAAAACATAATTGAACCACGAAACAGTATCTAAACCATCAATTAATTTTACCGGTTACACACAATAACTACTTGAACCGCGAAACAGTACTATACACCATCAACTAATTCAAACCATCATCTTTTATTTTCACTCAATTTACTTTAAAATGGTGACTACCTGTGTGTGTGGGTGTGTATATATTGACACGCGCGCGCCATTGATGACTCTAATTAGCTATAAATATATATACAATACGAATTAGCTAGGCCCCAGCATGCCCAGCAGTTTTGACTCAAGGAGGAGCTTGTCGAATTCCCAAACTTCAATTTGTCTTTAAAAAGTAGCTAGCAAGTAGATGATAATCATAACACTGAAGGATCCGATCCAAGTTAAAATGATCATTAAAACCATGCATGGCGGCAGACATTAATTATGACTATAAATTTATAACAATCATGAGTTAAGACCTTTAGTTTTGCGGGTATGGAGATGGGAAAGAAGCTTGTGATCAACTCCCCCCCCCTCCTGTATCATGTGACTGCTATTAAGGCCGCACCGCTCCCTGTCACCGCATTCACGTTCTTGATTAGTGTTCATCCGTCAACAGCCTGGCGGTCATGATCTCTCTTTAGGTACAAGGCGAAACCTCACCTCTAACTCCTCGTCAAGCCTGGCCGGCTTGTAAATGCTGGCAGTACGTACGTACTATTATAGCTGTAGCTTACTGCCCAACTCTTGCCAATGAAAGATCTGTCCTTCCTCCTCCTCAAGAATTATCTAGGAGCCAAGATGAGGAAAGGGATTAGGAATTTCTGTAACGGTGACGCCTCAACTTCTACACTCGACCAGCACAACAAGGCCAGCTACACTGCTGATGGTCACCATTGCTTTGTCACCCCATCTGTAATTACCATGAGTCATGCAGATACGGCGCCGCAGCAAAGCTCACCTACACTGGAGCAGATGATATTGCAGTTGGAGTTAGAAGAGGAGTTTGCAAGAAAAGCTAAGCTCAACAACTATGTTGATGTCGGTTTGCGGGATGGTAGAATGTCATGTGTTAACAGCTCTGATATCTTGCGATCTGCGAGAAACGCATTGAATCAATATCCTCGCTTCTCTCTTGATGGAAAGGATGCCATGTATCGGTCTTCTTTCCGGAACTTGGATTCTGGTGGTAAAGCAGAAGCTGCCAGGAAATCTGTCTGCTGTGATCGTGGGCTGAGAGAACGGCTGAATAGAAACAATTTTGGTGCCAAGTTTGAGAGGAAGTCGAGTACTTTTCCACCACCAACTTTGACTGGGAAAGGAGTGGTATGGTGCAAACCAGGAGTGGTAGCAAAGCTGATGGGTCTCGAGGCAATGCCAGTTCCAGTCAGCAGCAGAGAAGATAGAGAAACTTTAGCTTCCATCATAAAGAAGCAAAATCTTAGGATAAGAGCTGAAAGACATGAAAAAGAAAGAAGAATGGCCGGAGGTGCGAGCGATTTCGATGGAATCAAGAGAGGGAGATCATCTATGCCTTCTTGTTCAAAGCCTGGATATTGTGTGACGAAACCGGTTGCAGTAGAGCCATATAACGATGGAGGAGGCTGGCCAACCCGGCGAAATCGTTAGATGCTAATTAATAAATTCATTAACTGTAGTTGCGTTTGTTACCTTTGATCAATCAATCATAAGAGTGGAATGCCACAATATTGTAACAACTGTTGTCAGAAACGAAAATCTCACTCGATCTGAACTGCAAATTTCACAAGTGATTTATTAGTCTATTAATTAGCATGATTGGGAATTCCCCGTAGAATTTTAGGAATTCGTATATAGTAAAGAGAGAGCCTCTTCCTAGCTATATGCAAGATAACATATAGTAAAACCTGTCGTCTCTGACAAAATACATACAATGCTGTAGTAATTGTGAAGAGTGATGAGATCTGGTTCTGCTACGAAGGCCGGATACAAATGAAAAACCTGAAAACCATACATGACTACTCATTTTTAAACCCGCCGATACTTCTACCGACCTAACTATATATCATTACTGCACTGCATGTAGCTGAACTGCTATAGCACTGGAGCTTGTATATGACACTCATCATTTGATGATCCATTCTCCATAGTCAAATTATAAAAGAGTGCTATTTTCTTAACGTACCAAGTGTTGAAATTAATTTTGAGGTCAAAGTAAGTACGATCTCTTGAATTATTCTAAATTAGAATAAATATGTGTTCCAAGTCCATTACAACTTCTCCTCCTGGAAGAGTAATGTTTATACGACAATGTTTTTCACCATGCTTTAGCTCTTCTTTTTAAATATTTTTTAACGTGATGTGAGAACTGATTCTATCTAGTGAATGTTTTGATGAACTAATGAGAGTGAAATTCCAAAATGACGTAAAAAAATTGAAGGTGCAAGATAATAGAGCCCAACAAGAAAACCTAAACCCTTCATCCAAAAGAGATAGAAAATAATTAATAAACTTAGTGCAAGTTGACAATTTCTTGCACAAGAGTCAAGACGTGGTATGAGAGATACCACACATGGAGAAGAGAAGAGACATGAGAAATGGCTGAAGAGTCATGATAAAAAAGAAAAGGCAGCAACTTGAAAAAAGAGTGAGCCAAAATGGAATGCCAAATTAATCTTGAAAAAAAATGTTTGTGGCAACAACCACAAGAGAAGAAATATGGTTATAGGAGTAGCCGTGCTTAGCAAAACCAGTAATTAAAGAAAAGCAAGCTGAATGAATGAGAAAGAGATGATGAAATTAAGGAGTGATCTCGTGATAAAAAAATAGAAAATCCAAAATATAAGATGCATGATCCTCCTACGTACAAGAAGACAATGTATATCCCTTATAACAAAACAATAAGTGCATGCTAAGAGAGCATACATTTTAAAGCATCGACAGCACATCTGTAAGATTCAAGAATTATACATGAAACTTTTAAAATTAAATCTTTAGTTCTCATAAGTTTATGCATGACTATTAAAAATATATTTAAGTCTATTGAATTAAAAATATATTATAAAATATTTATATAAATGAGATTTTCTTTTCACCTTGCTTTCCTTTTCTCTTTTAAATATTTCTAACATGAACCCAAGGGGGTTGGCCTGGCGGTAGGAGGCCTGGGACGGGGGAGTGTGCTCCTTCTCTCAGGTTCGAATCCCACCAAGTGCAAACAATTCCTTTGGGCCAGCGGACTTGGACGAAGCCCATGAATTAAATGGTTCCTCTTGCTTGCCACGGTGCAGTTGGGCCATGAGATTAGTCAGGCCCTAGCAGGTCTTGATTACCCATTCAAAAAAAAAAAAATTCTAACATGCGCGCACGGTCGGCATTTTTACTGTAAAAGCAAAAGCAGCTTACCCCACTCTTAATGCCAAACAGCTACCGAGTCATTACAATCTCATCGATCGCTCTTTATAATGCCAAACAGGTATACTTAATTAGTCATTCCAATCTCCTCCTCTGAATGAATGAATGAATGAAGTGGTTGCTCTGATGACTTATCAGCATTTGAATCTTCACGCATCCTGCAAGTCCGATGATCTGGCCAAGACTTGATTAATTTGTGTTTCGAGTTCATGGTCTCTTATTTTATTAAGTGCTGGTCAAACAACTTGAGGTAATTAACCTAATTCATGCAGAAATCTGTAAATTAACAACCACTATATGACTTGACAAGCACAACTGTATTAACTTCCTTGGTTTCTGTTGTAGTTTTGGCCTATTCTGCTTGTTTGCTGCTGCCCGCTGGATTTATCGGCATTTTTTATGACCACAAGCATCAGTAAATGTTTGTTTATGGCCGGCTGGTTCTACTTGGCTAATTACTATAAATGCGATTGGAGGATCGATGCCAGGAATTGTGATATACGTTAACTGTCCCATGTTGAGATGCCTGGACGTACGTTTCTAACCAGCTTATTGATCCAGGTATTCCAAGCTAGCTAGCGCTGTGCAAATTAATGGACCCGTCTTTGACTCTTACTAATCACGTTCGTACAAAGAATCATTTGTCTCTCTAACTCATATTATTGTTCAGAGAATAATTTAAGTATAATTTAGGGCCTTTATTTTGACTTGGCAGAACTAATGAGAGCCTCGCACATGTCTAAAATTAATGGCAATCGCATGCTTATTGCTAATGACATCCTTTTCCTTCAGCTTTCGCGGCGTGGAATAATGAATTTCCACATAGCAGCTGAGGCTTGCCTGACACAGAAGAAACTTTTTAGTTTATCATGCATATATAAAGAAAGAAGCTGCATAGATATATGCTCAATTAAATAAAGATTGCGTGCACAAGTTACGGCAGTTGATGATGAGATTCCAATCGATGTGGGATTCCTAGTTGCTCAATACCTCTTTTAGAAGCTCCGAAGGGTTGGTTTAAGTTAACAGGTAAAGAGAAGGTAACTAGTTGCTCCTCCGGTTGAAACCACTGTCGATGAAAGGGGTAGATGTAAAATATTGCTCTTCATCGGAGAAGACATAAGAGAGCAGCTTGCATCACCTTGGAAACATGAATAACTAGTTAATCATTAGTTACAGATAGTTAAGCATCAGCATAGCCCCCACCTTACAGCTTTTTCTTTATTCTTTTTATCATAGCTACTAAAATGTATTCATATGGACTTAATTTAACGTAAAATTTTCTACCATCCTATTGAGCATAGCTATGCGCCAAACCATTATATCTAGCTGAAACTTTACTAGAAGATTTCAAAGGTATTTGTCTATATCTAGCTAGTTAAGATTTCATGTCCATCAGAGTTCCGAAAGATTTTTCAATATAGGTCAGAACATGTCGTATGGATTTTGTTATTTATGTTCTTTTGACTTGTGGATTTTGTTATCATTTTCCAACAACGATGTGACAATTTGTTTTGGGATTCTCTACTGTTCAAGTTCAACCTTGAATACCAACGGGGGCGTGGGTGGACTGGTAGGGGGTCCTCCCAGCTTAACCAAGGTCTCGAGTTCGAGCCTTGGGTATGCAGCTGCTTTAAAACTCGCTTGGGAGAGCTTTGTCGCCCTTAAGGGTCCTACCTGGCTCGAATCCGGATTTGTCGGCAGTGGCCGGATTACCGGATGGTTTCTACCAAAAAAAAAAAAAAGTTCAACCTTGAATTTTTTATAATGAACATTCAGTTGTGTTTGAGATTTATATGGTTCAACCATGATGGGTTTTAACCTAGGGATGCATTTGGTCAAATTGAAGTTTTTACCTAGTCTGACCGGGTAATTTTGTTAGATCGGGTCATGTTATGCATGGGATATTTTTGGATGATAAAGAAAGTTTATTTAGAGTGTTTTTTGGGTCTGATCTGCATTCATATTAATGAATATGAATTTGGGACAATTTAGGGATGATAACTTTGATTCTAGCATATCTAGGATATTAGTTTTGTATTTTATTATTTTTTTCTTAGTTTTTGAGTTATTATTAATTATTTTGATCAATTTTGTAAATGAGCTCAAATCGATCCACATATAAGGATTCATTAGGGTTATTTGAAGTATTATATAAGTGTTTTGTATGTTGCAAAGCCAAATAGTTATGGCTTTATAATTATAAACTTGTGTTTTGCGTGATGCAACATGTTTTTTTTATTGGGACAAAAATCAAATTTGACTTATCAAGGTATAACTGAACTTGTGATGCTATTCAGCTGAATTCTTATAGTATTGATGTGCTGTGTAAATTTTTATTGTGTCACATTTCCTAAACCTAATTTTAAGCTCTTTTTAGGGAATATCATCATTATTGGGAGTTACTTGATTATTAGGACCACATAATGGCATCAAGTATGGTAACTAAGCTTTCCATTATCTGCTTCTCGAACAAGATTTATATGCACTTTAAGGATAAGTACTTCCCATCCTACATCATCATCATGTTCATTCGTGCCGTCGGTTGGTTCTGATCATAAGGTGTAAAGTTGATTACAGCCTTTACATGTGGCTACAGCTAAGAATGCTTAACAAAGAGAAGAAAAAAGAAATAAATAAACTAAAAAAAGGTCACAAAAGATCGAAAGCTGCGAGCTAGGTGGTGATAAAAGATAATCAGAGTACTTGTATTTTTTTAATTAAGGTTTGCCGGCACATGCAAACCACTTCCATGGAATGCAAAATAATACAATAAGATCCTGAAATTAAGATGGTCAAATTTTTCTGCTAATATCTTTGGATATAAAAACCATGCATCAGATTCTCTGTCATAGAAATGCTGCCAAAAGTCAGTGGTGGATTTCCCAACAGTAGGGCCGAAGTAAAGCTATTTCTTTTTCATTTTTCTGTTTACAGGTTCCAAAAACCATCAATCAAGAATTCAAGATGATAGTTAACAAGTCAAAGAGAATTATCCTTGGCTAGCACCCATTGCCCATGTGCTTAGTCTAGTTGGTGGAGAAAAATAATACATACGACGACTACTATTAATTTGCACAAATGGTTAGTTGATGACGAAGAGTAGTGGTTGAGCAACTGGTACCAGCTTTCTGTCCCCCATAGCAGCTCCAATAAGTGGAGGACATGAGTTTGCTTTAAGATGGACCGGAAAGGGAAAGCTTGGGGTTTCATGAGCGTCTTCCTCTCAGAGATACAATCTTAGAAGAATAGCATAGGAAAACTAAAACTCAATCTCTCATCTGTCAGCCCAGGTTAATTTGGTCCTCGACTAATTAAATTGAGTCTAATTCCAGAATCTAGCAATAATCACTAAACGATTGACTGTCAGGTGTATATAGAATACGGAAAAACAAGTGCCCCCACAATTTATTGTCAGTTAAAATTGAATGCCACACAACCTCAAATTCTGTCCTGAGGTTTCTTGTTCTTGACTAGATACTTGTATTCTAAGGCTAGTAGGCTAATGATCAGATTGGAATATGCTACGTACCAATACAGCAACGAAAGTGAAACATTTGATCAAACTAGAATAATTTTGCTGTCCAGAGATCTGAAGAAGGATAATTTCTGTTTTTTTATTCATTTTCCATATAATTGCAATTTCTCTTTACTTTGCTTAATTTCCGGTAAAGGCTAACATTTGGAGTGTCAAGTATAATTATCAAAGCTGTTTGAATTTAAAATGCTACAGGCAGGGCAAGTTGAAGCTCACACATTCTGTCTGAGATATCTTAATGCACACAATTGGAGTCTGGATTGATTCCCAAGGTATCTTGGTTTTGAAAGAATGGAGGTCAAAAGGCTCATTGATTGCACCACCGGGCAAGCCTAGAAGGAAGAGGACACTGAAGAAAAAAAATGAAATCTTTTTAATACGTAACAGTTTTCAGTTTCTGTTAGTATACTTTTCTCACAAGTTTCAATTTTTTTATTCTTAATTAACTTGCCCAAATACTGATATAATATTATAACAATCCACTTCCTTGAGTTGCATTCTTGTCTATATAAACAACTCCATTGCTTCGCTTCCTCCCATCACGTCCTCTATAGTTTCCCACTTGTGCTAGCTGCTGCCCGCTGCTATTCCAATCTTGATGAAGCCATTGTGAGGCCAAACTCCGATCGTTCATGTCCCGCTATCTGTCTCTTAAGTTCTCTTGTTTGCTGTCAACTCAAAATGTTTTCTTGATTTCTAACTAATCATCACTTTCGCTGTGCTTTGTGCCAGGAAAATGGAATGCCTTGGATACACCATAATGATTCTTCTAACAATCTCAAAGATTGTCAAGGGTTATGGCACTGGGTGGACCAGTGCCCATGCGACATTCTATGGAGGAGGTGATGCATCTGGAACAATGGGTAAGAAATTAAGGAAAAACAATAAATTCATTTTAAATTTTTTGCTTGCGCTTAAATCTGCTCCACGCTATTAAACTTTTTTCATCGTATATAATTGGTTGCTTCTGCAGGTGGCGCTTGTGGATACGGGAATCTCTATAGCCAGGGGTATGGGACAAACACAGCAGCACTGAGCACTGCTCTTTTCAACAATGGCCTGAGCTGTGGAGCCTGCTACGAGATTCAGTGTGTAAATGACAATAAATGGTGCTTACAGGGGTCCATTATTGTCACAGCCACTAATTTCTGCCCACCAAACAATGCTCTTCCTAATAATGGCGGAGGGTGGTGTAACCCTCCCCAGCAACACTTTGATCTTTCTCAGCCAGTTTTCCAAAAGATTGCCCAGTATAGAGCTGGAATAGTGTCTGTCCAGTATAGAAGGTCTACACCCTATTCTTCTCGACAAATAGTATTCACATTATCTGTTCCCATGCTTTTAACCTGGCTGTACAGGCTATAATTAACATCAGTTGTGCTGTCTTGGCTATGTATATGCAGGGTTGCTTGCAGAAAGAGTGGTGGCATCAGATTCACGATCAATGGGCACTCCTACTTCAATCTGGTGCTGATAACAAATGTGGGAGGAGCTGGTGATGTGGTCGCGGTTTCCATTAAAGGGGCTGGAAGCAAGTGGCAGGCAATGTCCAGGAACTGGGGCCAGAACTGGCAGAGCAACACCTATCTGAATAAACAAGCCCTCTCTTTCAAGGTCACAACCAGCGATGGACGGACGGTGGTTTCCAACAACGTGGCTCCTTCCAACTGGGCTTTTGGCCAAACCTACCCGGGAGGGCAGTTCTAGCTAGCCTCCCCATCCCACACCTAATTAATCTAGTAAGAGCTAACCAAAATCACAATTTCAAGTACTCAAATTAAACCCTAGCTTCTACCTTCAACTAAACTTCCTTTCAAGTACCTTTTGCCTGTCCTGCCAGTTACTATATAGCATGTCCTTTGTTTAGTATTACTAGTAAATAGGGTGTTATAAACTGGACATGCATGGCGGGTTTCTTTTGAAAATGCCCCCATACATATCAGTTTTTGCCTGGCTTTACCTCACCGGAGGAAGAATCAACCCGGGTCTCTCCTCGATCGGTCTGCAGAGTGCATCGATCTACTAGTATTAATAATAAGATAACCTCTAGCATGGGAAGTGTAAGGTGTACGTGCTCTGTTTGTTTCTTCGTTTGTTGAAAGCTCGGCTGAGGTGAACAAAAGATTCACCCGCCCAAAGACAGAATCCTTTTGCAACTGGGATATATGCGTCTGGTTTCAGAATTGTAACGGAGTTAACTACTATAAAGAGAGGAAATGAAGAGATGTCCAAGGGCGATCTTTTTTCTGCTCAGGCATTGAGTGAGTTGTATGTGTAACCAGCTGGAGCTGTACGCTAGCTAGCTGTTAATGCATACACGGCTTCCTATATATTAATTATAAAAGAAAATTAATAAGAGTTGGAGTGTGGTTCGTCTATTTCAAGGCTTGTTTCTTGTAAGAACAAAACATGCAGCTGATCGTGGGATACTTACAGGGCAGCTTGCAAGTGTACCCGATCTCCTCCATCTCTATCCCCAGGCAGGAAATGCTTAAAATTTCTTACAATTTGCGAGCATCCATCGTGCCAAATTGAGGGGATAGGAGCGATTGATTAAGTCGAGTATAAGACTCGGAAATCAATATCTCGGTAAACGCAACATTAAACGCTGAATCTTGAAGATCATGCCACCGCCACGTTTACAGCTAGCGCGCAGACAACCAGCAACACCTCCGCCACAAACGATAACACCCGGGGTAAAACTAAAAGCTAGTGTACTGCTGCCCACTTCTCAATTGTGGTCTTTTTGTTGTTTTATATTAATACTTTCCATCGCATATGAATGCTTCAGCATCATTTTTTAATAGAAAAGTTGATGAACATGGATTGCATTGACTAGGGATCGATTTCTTAAGATATTTTAAGACCAAACTGATTAAACATATAGACTAGGATGAGAGTGATATACATACTCTTACGAACTCAATTCATGTCTTAAGCCTAAATTATTTGCCACACCTTATAATAGATTTTAGATCAAATCTTAGTTATAATTAAGTCAAACCCATAAAAATTAGTAATATAAACTTTAATAATAAATATCTATAAAATTCATTAAAACAATTTAGCTCAACTCAATATATCAAACTCGCTCGGGTTTCAAAATAGTAATGAACTGGATTTATAATTTATAAAAATTATCAAAATAAATTAAATATAATCCCGAGTCAAAATCTGACCCAAAACTATTATACCCATAAACAACTCTAATAGAAAGAAGTAGATTGTAATTGTGAGGCGGGACTAAAATGGTTAATCTGAAACTTTGAGGTCTACTCTAAATCTGAGAGGGGTGGGAATGGATTGGGATATGGGAAAGGGCCAGCCCACAACCTCCCATTGTGGAGGCTAGCCCAAAAGGAGAAATATCAATGGGCCTCTCCTTCCCTCACACTCTCTCTCAGCTATAGATATTAAGTGCCCGTTTGGTTTTGCTTTTCTACCGGTGGTATGAAAAAAGCGCATAAAGCATCGTTTGGTTAATGGTGAAAAAACAAGTTTTGCTTGTAGGGCCCACCTCCTTTCACGTTGCAAACCATGGTTTAGGGAAAGCAGGAAATTCCTGCTTTCCGTGGCGTTGCAAACCGGTGGGGGCTTATATATATATAATGGCGTTGCAAACTGGTGGGGCTGGGAGTTTGCAACGCCATTATATATATATATATATATATATATATATATATATATATATATATATATCTTAAAAAATTAGTTACAATAAATATATATATATATATATATATATATATATATATATATATATATATATCACAATATAATTTTTGTCTCGCAATTCTAATTTTATTTTAGATGATATTTTACTATTGTTCCGGGATAAATTTAATTCGTGATAAAATTACAAGTAGCTTGATGAAAGAATAAAAACAAGTGTCTAATTTACTTGAAATATTAATTATATTTTATTATTATAATTATTAAATCTATAATATTTAAAAAATTATATATATATACATATGTATATGTACACATATATGTCTTTTAAAGTAATTTCAGAAGTTAAAAGCAATATGAAAAGCTTGGTAACCAAACACTTTAAAACTGCTTTTTTTCAACCTCAAACTCAACCACAGTTTTAACCAAACATTTCATTACTTATTTTGAACTGCAGTAAAAGCACTTTTTATGAAACTGCTTTTTTTCAACCTCAACCACAACAGCAACCGCAATACCAAACAGACCCTAAGGATAAAGGCACCACCACCACCTCTTCTTCATCAATTCTATTGTGTGAAAGTACTTAATTACTTGGTATAGCATAGCCTGAAACCTACCCTGCTACAAGTTTGCTGTTACAATAATTGTGTTTTTTTTTTAAATCCCTTTATGAAGTTGGTGGATTTTATTCTCTTACTAGAATCATTAATTATGCTTCCTTGTGCTTGCTTTCTTTGATAGGTGCACAGAGTGTAAAAGGAAAATTTATTGCTGTCCCAAGGGAGAGCATTTTCAGCAATTGTGCCCTCAAAATTCAAGAAAAGGCTTAGTATATCCCTACCATTCGTCCCCAGGGGGCAGCCTGGCGGTAACAGGCCTCGCTCTCATACACGGAAGCGAGGTTCGAGTCATCCTAGCGTCCTATCCCAAACCTGTAAGAGTCTGGGATAGCCGGGGGTTTACGCATGTCCTGGGCCCACAAAGTACGCTTTCCGGGGTCATGTGGTTCCCACGTTATCCAAAAAAAAAATATCCCTACCATTCAAGTTACAGGTTTCTGATAATGATGATAGTTGCATTGTCAAAGTTATTTTCTATGCATTTGACCTCCTTTGTTGGAGAATTTCTTACTATCTACTTGAAATAGTTTCTGTTGATATGTTCTGGAAATAAGATTTTTTCTTGGATAACTGCACCAATGGATTCTATCAGATGGGTTCGTCATGATAGTATCATCTTAGGATGCTTTCAGCAAACTGCCAATGGAAGAAAATTACCTTCATCAAGTAATCAGAAGCAAAGATGGCAGAATTACTGATGTTAGTAATTATTCTCTCTACTTGACTATAAAGACTTGCCTTTCACTTTATTATTCCTGCTCTCTTCATTTACTCTATGAGCTGCTGACATGGTGGAGTTTTTGGTCAATTTGCTTGATAACAATGACAGCTTTGTATATTATAAAACATGGTTTCACATTGAGTGAAACATGTATACCTTCAAAATGGCAGCACGAAATAAATCTGGGCAACTATTAATGGCAGCAGCCACCAAAAGTCCTCCAGCACTATATCCCCAACCAGCAAGCTTGTTTTCTTGCACAAACTCATTTTCAACGAGGAACTTGGCACAGGAGACAAAATCTTTGATTGAATTAAGTTTCTTCTGTTGTCTACCATTATGATGCCATGCCTGACCATGACCGCCTCCACCTCTGCAAGCACAATGAGCTGTAGGTAATTGAACTTTAAACAAGCCCAGACAAACAGTAACCATTTCAAATGAGGATTTAACTGTATTAACTCTAGAAATAAGCTGAGCCAAAAAACTTCTGAATAGTTGCAGTACAGGTGAAAAACATACCCAACATCAGCATATGCAATAACCCAACCACGATCAAGGAGGCTTTTCAAATCACTGCGCCACCGCTTGTCAAGTAACTCACCATAAGCTCCATGCCCATGAAGCAAACCAGGATTTTGATTCTTATTTTTGTTTTTGCGTGAGTACAGAATAGTTTAGGGAGTTTCATGATCTGATTCTTTCTGTCTTCTTATTTTGTCGGGCTGATGCCTTGTGCTTTTGCTGAAGTTGAAGGAAGAAAAGGGCACCAAAGTTGATCACCGTTCCTTGTTTGCATACTACTTGTTTGAACATTGATTCATGAATTTTTCTTTTGCAGACTTCTTACAAGCCAGTCGTGCTATCATTCTATGATTTATTTTTGGGTCTTGTAAATGACACTATGCCCTACAGAAGTGGATCTTATTTATTCTAAAATATTTAGAACAATGATTTATGATGTTAATTTGATACCTATGTAGTTTTTCTTTATACTTGATATTAAAAACAACCATAGGGACTGCTTTTAGCTTGTAATCATTGAACTGGGAGAAAAGTTAAGTAATTTCTATTTTCTTAGACTTTGTTACTACATATATATTTTTTTTCAAGGCCGGAACGAACTTAAAACTGAGACAAAAACGATGTTGTTTTGTCTCGTTTTTTCTATTAGTACCAAACATTTCGACCGAAACGAAATGAGATTGATAACCGGGTTTAAGCAGGCTTACAGCATGGATTCACCAAACAGGCAGTCAAGATAACACCAACTGCTGCATTTAAATGGGTAACTGATCCCCTGTTGCCATCACAGCTTCTGGCATTGTCTTATCTGTTTTAATCATCGTTGACAGCAGGAGAAAAACATACCAGGGAAACTTAAAATATGAATGCTGATAAATCAAAGAGGATATTTTGTCATAATGGGGAGTCCAATTCTGTTTTGATCAATGAGACCAGTCCATTCAGCAAATTGAAACTAACCTCAATAAATTATCCGCTCTCCCAACAGTGTCACCAACACGACATCATTGTTTCCGAAGAGGCCAAATGAGATTTCTGTTTCCATAAACAGTACTGCGCTCGCAAAGTCAGCAATTGAAAGTTGGAAGCAAAGACCGGCCAACACCAAAGGTTCATTTTTTAAATCTACTAGTAAAAATCACGAGCCTCCATTCTCTTCTGTAGGTGCTCCTCCAGTTGCTCCCGCCCTACCTGGAAAAGTGTCTCATATCAATGTTGCAACTTGCAAAAGTCATCCTAGTGAAAACTTTCATCTTCTCCAGCAGTCTCAATATCGCTTTCAGGTTTCCTCATCTGCAATAATGACCAATACATCAGCAAAAATCCCATCATCCGTATCTCAACCGACCGATCTTGTCAGGCACAAAGCCATCGATCAAGCACAGCCTCAACATCCTTGTCATCAGTTTCTTTCTCCCCTGTTTCACCTTCTTCCAGTTCAACAGGTGGTTTTGCTATTAGTAGTTCAACAGGAGGCTTTGCAAGTGCTGCCGGGTTTGCTGGTGCTGCTTTTATAAGTGATGGGTTTGCTGCTGTGGCTTCTGGTGTTGGATCTGGTGGTGCGGCTTCAGGTGGAGATGGATTCGCTTCTGCACTTGCTTCTGTGCTAATATTCTATTTTCCTCATTTTTTGTTAATGCATTTGATGCCTTTGCTGATCTGTATGCAAACTTGCACAGGTAGTGGATTTGCGGCTGTTGGGACTTGGGAGCCAACAAGGTACCGGTGGTATTTCAGCTTTTTCCTGGTAATGCAGGAGGCAGCCAACAAGGAATCGGTGGTTTCTTCTCCAGAATTATTCACGCAAGCGAGAAAATAAAGTTGGGACCTTTCATACAAGGCTTGGAAATATTTACTCACAAATGAAAAGAAACATTTCCGGGAATTGGATGTAAATTATGATTCACAGCAGGTTACATCACATCATGCTAGGTATCCGAGTTCAACATTGTCTTATGCTTGATTTTTTCCAAATATTTTACCAGTAGATGTGTCCAATCTTTGAATGAACGGCTAGCCACGTTCTGTGCTGATATGAGAACTGAATAACAGGAAATAAAATGGAATTTGAGAATCTCCAGGTAAAACAGATGTTCGGTATTTGACATCGCAGGACGAAACAAACCAGGTTGGATTTGTGGCTGTTGAAGTTGTGAGCAGGAGTAAGGGGGTTTGAATGCTGGAAAACAACGCCCACCTTCTCTTCTACATCACGTACACATTATGTTGTATTATAAAATTTTAGAACAGCATGAGCACAAGGAAAAGGGGAAAACAAGCAAAATCCAGGAGTCCAAAACTTTCGGCCTCAGCATCATTCTAAGCTATCAAATAGGAATCCCTAGTTCTGAAATCTTCATGATCCGCTTGTCAAGTACAGCCCTTTGCTGCTTCAAAAGGGAGGTCATAGAAGCAACCTAATCAAATATAAGATAGAGAACCTTCAACATGGTTATCAGTCAGGAGAACATACAAAAACCATCAAAAGATTGAATTATCGGAGGAGAATTGTTAAGACTTGCCTCAGCTCGAAGTTTCAAAGCATCCCTGCCAGGAATTTCTCGTAGTCCATCCATCAAATCTAATGCAAAATCGCCAAAACTTGAATTAAACAACGAAATTTTTTAAAATGGGATGAATATTGGACTTGATGACTTAATCTTTGCTAAATGGTTTATGCTTTGATGGATAGCAAGCAACTCATGAAGGTCATGAGTGCCCCATACTTCAACTTGAAAAATCAAGTTTTTTCTGCTATCATTTAAATATAGCTGATCTCTGACAGCCAACAGCTCATTGACCATTGGAGATTTTCCTCTCTTCCACCATGACAATTCAGTGGAAAAATCTCTTTACTGAACACAAACCTATCACTTATAAAACTGAAAAGAATGCCCCAAGGACCGGTCAAAAATCTCATTTCTATGAGATAACAATGGAAAATGTGAGTGTTTTTGCCATCCATACCTGCAGCTTTGGTTTCAACCTTGTCAACTGATTTAGCATGGCGCTGGATTTGACTCCCAGTATCCCTACAAATATAAGCATTGAATAAACAACCCTGAGATAACTAATGGAAGTATGGAAGCATACAAGAGATCACGAAGTCACATTACAGGAGCTCAGTGTGGCCATTTTTCATTTCTTTTTCAGCAAGAGATGCCCTTTCAAGCAGTTTTCTGCTTTCCTTCTTCATTAAATCAACAGAAAAGCTGAATTCTTTTACAGTCTTCTCTGCTTTTAGAAATTGTGCCTGCACGTTTATAAACAAATGACAACATATCCAAGACACAAGAAGCAACCTTCAAGTATTGTGAGGAATACATAACCTAGGATCTCAGGGTTTTTATTTTGCAAGCTAAACAAGTTAAAAGGGCTGGTGATTTGGCCAAGATACGTCCAAACAACCTTCTATCCATAAGATGTACTGAATAATGCAAGCTTGTTTAGAATGACGAGTAGATACCTCCTCACTTTGAAACCGACCCAAAGTATTCCGAAATAAAAACCTTCTTGGCCCTGCATAAAACTCTCAAGTGTCAGCTCATATTATGGTGCAATAACCAGTAGGAATAAAACACATGCTTTGTATTATATGATTGTAAAGAATGATCAAGCAAAATCAAGAGCTATAATTTTTGTGGCAGTAATAGGATAATTTGAATTGAAGTGAACGAACCAGTCTTGAATAAGCTATATAGATGTGAAATGGCTAAAATCTTAAATGAATAAATTGGTAAAAGCTTTTTTTTGTTATAGAATGAAGCCAAAAATGTGAAATGGCTTCCACTAGAACTATGCCTGATCTTGGCACATAGAATGATCTACATATCATATAGTAGTGGGAGATTATGCGACAAAGACCCAAGATCATCATTTTCTTTGGTAAAAATATTATGAGGGGCTGTGAGAAGATGGAAAAGGAATGGTTGTGATTCAGGTTATAGCATATTTAGGATTCCAAAAGGTATTAAAAGAAGGTAGAGAGAACTAAACATAAAAGGAAGACATACATTAAACTCTGCCTACTAGTTATTAGGGAAAAGGAAAAATAAAATTGAGCAGGATAAGTAGAGAGGAGTGAAAAAGAAGAGGAGACCTCGCATGAGAAAGAGCCCGGCAGTGAGAGTAAGTCCAATGGCAGCAGCTGGATGATCCTTTGCAGTAAGCAACTCCTCTGAGAAGAACCAAATTAAGTAGAAAAAGAAAAAATGATTCGATGAAGATAGGGTTTGTCGAGTAATTTTGAACAAGAAAAGAGTTAGAGAAGAAGAAGTAACCTTTAATTTTGGAGAAGAAAGCATTTTCGTAAGAGTTGAACTTGGAAATGGCTTCTGGTACATGATCCTGCATGATTAATTAGTTAAAAAAGGGAGAATAAACGTCTATTAGAATACATGATAATGATTTGTAAAAAAAGAGAGAAGGGATTGCCTGAAAGGAGCGAAGATGAGAAGAAGAGGATTCTTGGAAGGAAAGAGCAGAGCGAATGGCAGATTCCTTGACAGTTCGCTGCAGCTCCTCCATTACTTCCCAGCTGTTGCTATTACCATTCTTATTATTATTACTATTATCTCCTTCCTCTCCCATTCCTCCTCTCTCTTTCGATCAAACCTTAAGCTGCCTGCCGTGTCTGTCTCTGTGTGGGTGTTTCTCGATCTCGGTCGATCTCCAGTCTCCGTGACGCGGTCGCTCTAGCAAAAGTGAGACGATGGGGTAGTGATTGATAAAGAATGAAGCCCACTTATAGGAGAAGGCCCAGTAATAGGCCCATTCCGCGACAGCACTGCTAACCTGAAGAGCGAAGATTATTATAATTAAAATAACAATAAATGGTGCAGTATCTGTTTTGCTGTTATGCAAGATCAGGAGGAGATGTTAGTAACTGTAACATACATGCATAGATAGATCCACAGAAGAAGACGAAATTAGAAGGGGGGGAAAGAGCAAAGGAAGAAGAAGATAGATAGATGCCCATGAAGCTGAAGGCTAAGGCGCCTTTTCTCCCTTTCCTTCCCTCTTCTTCTCGTTGCGATTCATCAGTTTGATATTTATTTTCAAATCATTTTCAATCTTGTATGAGAGGCCGAGACAGAGATGTTGTTTTGTAGCGGCGGCGGTGGATGTTGTCCTGCTGCTCGTCTCTTCAAACACTGGTTTCAGGCTTGGCTTCGCGATTACGATTCTCTCCAACATTTGGCCCTAATTCTCATTTACGTTCAGGTATTTCCTCTTACAAAAAATTTAAAATAAAACACCAACTCATTATCATTGTCTCTCCTCTAAATCTTTCTTCTTCCAATTCCAATTTACTAATTAATTTATCATGTCTGTATATAGATTGGTTGCTCTTTGATTGGATCCCTTGGAGCTTTGTACAACGGCATCTTGCTCATTAATTTGGCTATCTCTTTGTTCGCCCTCGTTGCCATTGAGAGCAGCAGTCAGCGCCTTGGCCGCACCTACGCTGTCCTCCTTTTCTCCTCTCTTCTCCTCGACATTGCCTGGTTCATCCTCTTCTCTCGCCCCATCTGGTACCTCCTTTCCTTTCTTACCTCCCTTTTCTATTCTACTCTAGTTTTACTTCACCTGGTGTTTAAACAAGCAGGATGGCCATTTCTTTTCCATTTCCCCCCGTACAAATTAGTGTTCTGATGATGACACACACATGCGCACACGTTCCTGATCATAATTATCTCCTCAGTTACTTCAAGGAGATCACCTCCGTATCCGTTTCGTCCTCTGAGACTCATTGCCCAACAACAATGGCGATCTTACTTCAACATCTACTTAATTTTCTTTTCTTTGGTTTTCTATTAGGATGATGATTATTAATCAAGGATTGCATGGGGGAGATTCGTCCTTTTGTAACATGTGTATTAATTGAAAGCATTACCTGTTCGTTCGTTATGTATGCAGGAACATTTCCTCAGACGACCATGGAATGTTCTTTGTCGTTTCAGTGAAACTCACTTTGGTAATGGAAATCATTGGTTTTATAGTGAGGTTGTCATCCTCATTGTTATGGATTCAGATCTACAGATTGGGTGTTCCTTATATAGATAGTACGGCTCCTCAAGAAGCTGATTTCGATTTAAGAAGTAGTTTTCTCAGCCCAACAACTCCTGCTGCTTTAGCTAGACAGTGCTCAGATTCTGATGTTGTTTTAGGGGGGTCCATATATGATCCAGCTTATTACTCATCTCTCTTTGAAGACGGACAAGACAACAAATGTCTCCGTGGGGTAAGCTATACCTTTTTTGTACATCATTCTTTGCTTATTTAACTTGCAATTGATGGCTTTGATATCTTCACTTCCATCTGCTATATATGCGCCCTTTTTTGTCATGTTTTTCCTTGACTTTTGCATAATACTTTTTTATGTACATATTTGACTTGCCCATGGACATACCTTTTTTTGTCATGTTTTTCTTTGATTTCTGATTTTGGTTCGAGTGGAAGGGAGGAATTGCTGGAGGAATAAGGTGGGTAGGAAATGGTGGCTCTTTCAATCCACTTGTTTGGATGCAAGCGCCTTGATGGAAGGAAGGAAGATGATAACTTTTTTCTTTTCTCTGCATTTCGATAGCCATTCCATCCAAATTTGGAAGGGTTAACATGTTGTCTTGAATGTATTAGTGACTTGGCCGAGTATAGTTGTGAATAATTTAGGATAGCATTAAAAATAGAGTTCAGATACTGCTGCATCTCTAATGCGCATGTAAAAGTATTTAATGTCATGTGTGATTGTTTTTAGACGAAAGAAGAATTGTTATTAGGAGGGAGATCATGGCATGAAGGAGAAGTTATCCTTCAAGGGAATAGAAAGGTGAACTATAGAAAAGGCTTTCGCCAGTCACACTGGCTCCTTAAAGCTCCTAAGGGCATGTTTCATACAAAGGCTATTGAAATGCATAGTGGGCAATGTCGAAAAAGATGATTCTGCATTCTCCCACTTCTATGTCACATAAAATATTTATTTGGAGACAAGGCCATTCTATGACTTCATAACCTTATTGAGAACCACCAAGTAAATTCAAAGCTTAACCTGGAGGAACTCCTTATCTTTCCAGATAAATTGACAAAGGGAAGCAGGGATCCAGGGCCTGAGTTATGTGAAGAACAAAAAAATAGCTAGACCACTCCAATGACCGGACCCCACTATAACTCCTCAAAGAAAGAGTCCTGGAATTTCTTGCTATTAGAAATTTTGTACCTTTGCATGCATTTTTTATTTTCCATCTCTTATAGTCCCTTTGTCTTGTGCATTGTAAGGAGTGAAAAATTATATCTGAATTTGCATGGTTTATGTTATTTAATTATAGGATCAAAATTATGGCATTTGTGACAATGGATCTACTTCTAGTGCTGAAGCTTCTCAGGTGAAGGTGACCCTATGCAGAGCTTTTCAAGCTGCAGATGTAAGCATATGGAAGTTCATCGTATATTATGTTTACTTGAGTCAAATTACTGCCCTTAAGCTGTAGTAATTTTGGCAAGAAATTTATAGAATCATATGAAATTTCCTCGAAGAGGGCATATGCCTCAGAACTTTTTACTGGATGACAACATAATGTAATCTGGTGTCTGGGAAATGTCTTACAATACTCTGCTGGAATGTACTGCCTTTAGTTTGTCAGGCTGCAATCCTGTTTAGAATGCCTTGCTTCTTAAATTGTCTATAGAAAGAAGAATATAGGCTACATCTGCCTTGGCAACCAGAAGTCTAGTGTTTTCTGATTTCATTGTCGGTTTCATCTTGATTTACAGTTCTAATTGCTTTATAAATATATTCATTATTTGAGCTCTTGGAAGTAATGTTTTTTTGTCTTAAATGTACATTTTGCTATCACAATGGACTTGTAGAGGTGAGGTTTTCTAGTATTTAGTATTCCAAGTTCTTGTATCTATAGTATATGGTGCATTCTGAGAAAATTGTTTAGGCTTTTGTCAACAAGCTTTCCCCTGTTGCTTCTCTAGAAAAAAAAATATTCTGGTCTGAGCCAGTCTGTAATCCTCTTCGATGTATTCCCTGCTGGAAAGTAGAATCCAAGGGAGGGCCTGGGGGGAAGTCAGGGTACCTTATTTAACTGTCAGATGCTTAAGCTAATTCAACATAGACCCTTTCAGCACCTATTTAGTCTGCATACTTTTGTCCCTTCTGCATATTTTTTGCTTGCAAAAGTGGCATGATTCAAATATATCATTCGCCAGAAGTTGATTGGGTGGATGGGTTATAGTGGATGCCGAATGGAGATATTTGTAGAGTTTTATAATACTACCAAACAGCAATAATGTATATTTGATAAGCCTACCCATGCTCTGGCTTTGCTTGCTGTGGGCCTGTGCTGCTGAATGTGCCCAGGTGTTAAGAATTAAAAAAAATCTGCACTAATTAGAGCTTCATGGGTTTTCTATGTAATATAGGCAATACTGTAGCCTAACACTGCTTTTCTGTTCGTTCATTCTCAACACATTTTCTGAGTTTGATCGATTCATTTCACAAAAGTATTATACAGTTATGATCCTCTGAAGTGGATCCCAATATTCAAAACAAACTCATGGTCGTATGATCAAGAAGGTTTTTAAGCTGTTGGCTTTGCCTTTGTAGTTGTTTTCATGATTGAACTGGATATACCAGTTTTCAACTCCTTAACTTGCTCTGCTTGGATTGTTAAATAACAGTCTACTACTGGTATGCTATTTTGTGTTGGTTCTGACTAGTTTTAGCCTTTGCAGGAGGAGAGCACAACAGGCAAGCCTCGAACTGCTTGAATCACGTTAAAGATTTGCGAAGAATATGACTTCATATTCATTCCTCATACTTATTTTTTCAAAATTCAAAGAATTCCCTTTGAGCTGGGCTGTGTGGCTATTTTTACAGGGGATTGATACCTGTACAGCTTTTTATTCCACCGACTGCTACTCGAGAGGGGGTTGCTGCCAATCCCAAAGCTCAAGAGATCACAAGTTGAGCTTCTTCTGTGAGGGTCACAAAGACAGATTTGCTTCCTGAGAAGCAGTTTCTGGGTACATATGGATTTGGCACTGGGGTTGTCATAGGTCTGTCTTGATAAGGATCGAGGTCTACCACGTGATAAGAAATGCAGTTTTGCATGAGGCGAACTTGGATTGGCGAGGAGATCGGTGTTCAAACTCGCAGCGTCATCTTATTGGACAAGTTGTGCCCAGACGGATTATCGGTTAGCTCTTTAGATTGCCAAATCTCAAGGTATTCAATTTTTGGAGACACTCGTTTTCATTAACATAATATAAAAATTCATTACTCGGAGTTGGAATCAATTTGAAGGTTCGTCAACTCTGATTCAGGATTGGAGATAATCTATCTATATAGAGGTTTTATTTAAATGTTTTCTCGGCTCCAGCGATGACAAACAGTTGAGTTGAAGTGTGCTTTGCTTTGCTTTTGGTTCAAGAGCTCCAATGACACTTGCTAAATGCTCATAACGTGTTGGCGTACATTTAGCTGGAAAGATTTCTCATTGCTCAGCAGTTTTGCATGTCGATGGCATGTATCAGATGGATTTTGCTACGCTTTGCTGCCTCATGCAAGCCCAGCCAGGCTGCCCCGGACGAGCCCATCACCTCATAAGCCTGTGACTACTTTTTTATTAAAAAAAAAAAGAAAAAATCAATTTAATTAATGATGATGATACGACAACTTGGTGGTTTAATAATAATAATAATCAACTCTGGCTGTGTGATGTAATTGCTGTGGTTATATGGGCACTTCGTTTCATCACCATTGAGAATGAGTCGCTCAGCTGCCATCTCATCTGATCAGAACTCTGACCCGCCCACGATCGCTCTCCGTTAGTGTCTAACGCTGTTATTGTTTAGTTTCTCAGTTCAATGAAAGGGAGGGATCGGTACGCAAAGAATAGAGGAGCAGCCAATGAGAGGTTGCCACTCAGTGACACGTCAACGACTCTTTCTTTTTTTTTTAAATAAATAAATAAAATGACAAGTGGTGGAATAGAAAAGGACTCGGGGTTTACAACGCCGTTTGCTGTCCCTTTCCCACTGAGCGTTTGTCAATTCAGTCCTCCCAATTAAATTTTATGTATGATTAAAGCCTTTTTAGTTCTCAAAAGGAATCAATCCTTGCAATAATACCGCCGTGCGCGCGCGCGTTTATGCACATGCATGGCTGATGTAAAATGAGTTAGTTTACGACAGCAAATATAAATAAATGTCATTTATAAATGATCTTAGCAGTTTAATTGTATTAATGATATGTGTTCTTTTTTTTATTTATAAAAAGTTAGCTATCAACGCCACTAAATATTAATTATTTATTTAAATGATCAATCTGAGTCCATGCGAAACTTATCTATCAAACTATCCTTTACCATTACTAATTACATCGACACTACGAGAAGGACGCAATTAATCAAAAGAATCAGTAGAAGAGCCAAGCCCATAAAGCTGGAAGAGTAAGAGGATCAATCGTGCTATTGACCCCGCCGTATTAAATGATTGAGCGGTGGTTGGTCCTCTCCTGGTCTGTGGGGTATGGGTATGGCAATGGCAAATTGGCAATGAGAATCTAACTAAGGTGGCTCTCTCTCCTTCTTCCTTCTTTCATCCCCTCAAAGTCAAAACGAAATACATATATGAACCAGAGATTGATTGATTCTTCTTTTTCACTTCACCAAATCCAAATCTTACCATTCGAAAACAGAATTAATTTTTGGTACAAATCGCTCTTCTTTCTGTCATTCTCTCCTTCCTACATGAAGGTAATATAATGCGTTGGTGTTTGCGTGTCAAAGTCGATCACTTCCATGTTTTAAATGTTCTTCGTCAAATACTATGTACAGAAGAATAACTTGTGTTCCTTCTTCCTGCTCGGTCTTTCCAGATCCTTCTGCTGCCTCGTAAATTTGTGGGCTTCTTATAAATCCTCCCTCTTACCGACCTTTTTTTATTTTATTTTTTTTAGATTTTTTCTCATAAAAAACAAAAACAAAACGATCATCTCTTCTTGAAGAAGAAGAGGAGGAGGAGGAGGAGGAGGAATACAGACCACGTATGTTTTCCGTGTTTTTCTTGTTTGGTTGGTTGGAGATTTCTGAGTTCTCTTTGTTTTTTCATTGGCAGGAAGATCTCTTTAGCAATCTCCTTTTTGTTTGCTTTCTGGGGATCTGTCCCAACAAGATGAACTCTTTTTAGTCTTCTAATTTCATTTTTTTCAATGCGTTCTTTCAAACTTTTCATTTGGAAGCGATCAGTTTTATTATCATTTTTTTGTAGATCTTGAAGTTTGAGCTTTTATTTTGCTAAACCGTGACCTTTATCCTAAGAATGAATAATGTCATATAGTGGTGTTTCTGTATTAGATCTGTGCGTCCCCGAAAGTTTTTTTTTTTTCTTTTAATTTGTTCCTGTGAGATAGGTCTACTGATTTGGTTGCTTGTTTGTGCATAGCCTTACTTGTATTTGATGTATTTCTTTGGTTGTGGCAGAGACATTAAGAGACGGTTGTGGTTATTGGTGAAGGAGGGAGATAAAAAAAAATGGAGGAAGCAATTGCTGCACGGTACTGGTGCCATGTGTGCTCTCAAATGGTGGATCCCATCATGGAAGTTGAGATCAAATGCCCTTTTTGCCAGAGTGGGTTCATTGAAGAAATGAGTAGTAGCAGCACAGTGGATAATCAGGTTCCTGATTCTGAATTCGGATCTGAAAGTGCACTCTCACTTTGGGCTCCGATCTTGCTTGGCATGATGGGAAATTCTCGTCGCCGTAGAAGGCTTAGAAGGGTGGAGTATGAAGAGGGTGAGGATGACAATGATGATGGTGAAGCAACCCTTGGAGGAGCGACTGAGTTTGAGCATGAAATTGAATCACTCATAAGGAGGGGGAGAAGCAGAAGAAACTCAGCTACAATATTGCAATTGCTTCAAGGAATTCGTGCTGGGATTTTGGCATCTGAATCTGAGAACTCAGAAGGAGATAGGGATGGGGAGAGGGACAGAGTCAGAGACAGAGACAGGGAAAGAGAGCGTGTCATTTTGATCAATCCTTTTAATCAAACATTTATTGTTCAGGGTTCTTATGATTCAAACAATGATGAAAACCAGAATCAAAATCCAATTGGGTCATTCGGTGATTATTTCGTTGGACCTGGCTTGGATTTGTTATTGCAGCACTTGGCAGATAATGATCCCAATAGATATGGAACTCTGCCAGCTCAAAAGGAAGCCATTGAAGCATTGCCTAATGTGATTGTCGAGGAGCCTCTGCAGTGCTCGGTGTGCTTGGATGATTTTGAGATTGGCACTGAGGCAAGGGAAATGCCATGTAAGCACAAGTTTCATGGTGGCTGTATATTGCCATGGCTGGAGCTTCATAGTTCCTGTCCAGTTTGCAGGCATCAGCTGCCTGCTGATGAGTCAAAGCTTGATTCTGAGAGAGCTGGAAATAGCAGTGATCGGAGAGAGTTTGAGAATACTAATAGTGAAAGTAATATTAGCCATGGAACAGGTGTTGAAGAGGGAGACAGTGAAGAAAGAAGTAGAAATGGGAGAAGGTTTTCCTTTCCCTGGCCTTTCAATAGCTTGTTTTCATCTTCATCAGGTTCGCAGGCTGGTGGAAACCATCCATCCTCAACAGCGTCATCCTCTCCAGCGAATGCACCTGGAAGCACTTCTCAGACAGATGATAATTGAATACATTTTCTTAAGCTGCCATACTAGCCTATTGTTCTCTATGTTACCTGAGGCCTTTGCTTGTGTACATAGTATCTTTCTGAACGATGGATCTCGGAAGAACAAATTGTGTTTCAATCGCTCTGGTTTTTTCAGATTTTTTTGCCTTCCTATTTTTCTGCTGTTTAACTTGTGTAATTATCTCGAAAACTGTTTTGAATGGCTCAATAACTGGTGTATTGATTTCTCCAGCCCAGTCAATGAAATGGCTCAAGTGTAGTGTTATTTGCTAACAATGGCTCAAGTGGAGTGTCTGCTTGTTTGAAGTCGTTGTTTGTGTAAAGCCGTGCAGGTGCTTTTGACATTTTCGTATCAAAAGCATCAACATGATCCTTTTCAGCACCACCGCATCCCAAGGGGCAAGGGCATTGCCAAACGGAGCCGAAGCTTTTTGAAAAAAAGGCCATGACTCGGTCATATGAACTACATGCTGCGAGGCGTGCTGTTGGTTCACTCAATCTCGTCATCATGTATGTATGTTTTGAGTTTTTAAATAAGAGGGGGTGTGACTTGAGGAAGGTTTTTGAATACCAGTTCAAACTTCCAGCAATATTTGAGTTGATTTCCCCGGTTCATGATATGATAAAATATAAAGTTCTGAAAGGGAGTTGTTTTCAGGCAATCGAAGTTTAGTGTCTGAAAATTAAAATTATTTCTTATTTAGAAATAAATGATTCATATTCTCGATGCTGAAGGTCTGATAGCCTGTTGAAGTTTGTTTTTAAAAGTATTTTTTATTTAGAAATATATTTAAATAATATTTTTATATTTTTAAAAAATTATTTTTTAATATCAGTCAATATACATCATGATATAAAAACATTTAAAAACTTTAATTGAAAGTAAAAAAATAAAAATAAAAAACCTGCAATTTTTAAAAAAAACACAAACACAATGCGACACAAGATACAAATTCATAAACGTGAACTCTGCATGCACACAATATCATATGACAACAATTTGGTTCCATAGCCAAAAATAATAACAGGTTCCATAAGATCAAAAATTCTAGCATCCAAATTGTAGCTCGAGGATACAGGTTTCATACCATGAGCTCAACAAAACAACATAAATGATAACCGGTTTCTTTCATTCCTAGAAAAGAAATGGATGAGCAAAAATAAAACAAAAAATGAAACCAGCAGGCATTATTAGAAGCGCCCTTTCCGTCCATATTCATGAGATCCCCCAAAAATGAAAGTAGAACAAGAGGTCAGTGTACCCAATCATCACTTCACTGTTATAATCTTGATAACAGATGCAGTTCCAATCCGGTGCAGAGCCACCACAGGATCCCCAGTCCTGCATAGTCCCCTCCCCTTGGCATGTTGAAGGGAAAAATCCAATGCTTCTTCTGTTGTCTCGGCATTAGAGGCTTTAGCAGATCCTGCGTATAGAACCGGCACCAGCCCTCGGAATATGAGGCTGTGCCTTGCAGGAGCTTCATCACTGCATGACCAATCGAAGGAATCAGTCTGAATCTCTGGGACAACCACGGACAAAATAGGTATGCCCGGTCTGTATTTAGCCACCAGTTTTGCAGTGCTTCCTCCCCTGGTTAAAACCAGTATAAGAGATGCTTTTACTGAATTGGCAGTTCTAACAGCAGATGAGGCCAGACTCTCTAATGGGCTCATGGGCACAGGTGAGTGTTCCATAGTTCTTTTAAAGACATCTCCATAATCAAGCGTGTTTTCAGCTTCTATGCATATTTTGGCCATGGTCCGAACAGCAAGTTCTGGATAAGCTCCAGCTGCTGTTTCACCGCTCAGCATCACACAGTCACTGCCATCAAGAACTGCATTGGCAACATCAGTGGCTTCTGCTCTAGTTGGTCGGGGGGACTTGATCATGGACTCCAACATCTGTGTTGCAGTGACAACTGGTTTTCCTTGGATGTTGCACTTGTAGATCATCACTTTCTGAGCAAGGAAAATTTTTTCAATTGGGATTTCCATTCCAAGGTCACCACGTGCCACCATAAATGCATCTGAATTTGCTAAAATATCATCAAAATTTGCCACTCCTTCTTGATTTTCAACCTACCAAAAAAGTTTCAAAGGAAAAATAAAATGACAATAAAGCATCAGAAAGCAACCATCTAAGCAACAAAGATGAGAGTTTAATTTTAGAACCATTTATTTTATATGGTGATGATGACCTTTTCTACAGGTTGCTCGCATGGATTCTATCTCCTAGTAAGGTTTGGCTATCAAACAATACATACTCAAGCCAAGCAAAATAGTGAAAAGTACACATGCTTGCATAAATGCCTGGTTCTGACTGCCAATAAAACCTGGAAGAAATTTTTTTTCTCCCGTCTTAATGTAATCACATACCTTTGACATGAGAAGGATGTTCTTAGAATGCTCTCCAAGCAACTTCCGGACCTCCACAAGGTCAGAGCCTTTACGAACAAAAGATAAAGCAATCATGTCAATTTTATTGGGAACCCCCCAAAGCAATATATCTTCCTTGTCCTTCTCTGTCAAGGTTGGAAGATCCACTATAACTCCTGGGAGATTAACATTTTTTCTCTCACCAAGAGTTGCAGAATTCTCACAGCGACATCGAACCAAACCAGCTTTTGTGTCACAGGATAATGCTGTAAATGATATTGTGCCATCTGCACATAGAATTACCATTCCAGGTTTGACATCCACAGCCAACTTTTTATAGCTCATGCAAATCATATTCTCATCACCCTTTAAGCTATAGTCAGTAGATATGATGATTTCTTGACCCTGTTTGAGCTGGATGGGTTTCCCGTCCTTCAGGAAACCAGTACGAATCTCTGGTCCCTATTAACAAAATGAACAAAATAAGTGCTGTTTTTAAATCCATTAATTTTAAACAAAGAGCCTGGTTCGGAACTAAAGCTGCACCCAAGAATTGGCTAAATGAAGCAGCTTTAGTTAGCACACGGTGAACATTCAAATAAATAGATAAGTAGTTTAGAACAAAGCGTTACTGATAAAATAAAATCAATGCTTTCTACTATCTATGAGAAAAATATAAATCATTAATGCAATATCTCCACACTGGTTCATTTAGGATTTGGATGTATTTTTTTCACTAAACCTGTATTCTGTCTTTAATAACAGCATTCTATCTGGCCCTAATTTCTTTAATAGTTGTGAACAGTTTAAATAATGAAAACAAGTTTAGAATGGCTGATTGCATGCACAAGAACATTCGCTCTCTATGGATGACGCTTCATGCTCCATATAGCTTCATTCTATCTTATTTTAACCGGTGTACTACTAAAGACAATTACCAGTAAGGGTCTAATCTTTAGGAACACTCTACAAGCCAGTGACTACAGCTGTAGCGCAGCAAGTAAACTCAGTGAATACCCAGTTGGAGCAACTTAGTTGGTTCATTTCTGTCGATCAAAATAAAAGGCATCTATCTTCCATAGTTTTATATTGAGCCAAAGGTGTAAGTGTGGATCAGAAATACATAGTCACACCCTGTTCTATGTATAAAGAGAGCTTTATTGCAGCAAAACTAAGAGACATCAACACACAGTGAAACCAGGTGTGATATTTCTTTCATGTTTTTGGTTCAGTACTGAAATAAACAGGTTTCTCTTAAATTCGGGAAAACTGAAAACAGCAAAACAGATTTGAGAATAGAAAAGGACAGAATCCAAATCAAATGGGCCAAAAGCTCCAAACTTTGGCACCCAAAATTACAAGAAAGGAAAGGATATGAATGATGATGCAAGGGTAAAAAAAGAGAGATGTAACAAGGAAGAAACAGACATGATAACCAAAAGGAGCGGAGATGCACAGCCTTTTTGCACAGAATCAAACAATCAAATAAGAAATTCGATTCAGAAATGAAAATAATCACGAAACAAGACAAATAAAACCCAGTTTCAAAAATAAATAGAGAGCAGCAGAATCAGACATGAAACAAGTAGTGAGGTACAAGAAATGAAAAGCCCAGATGGGAAAAAAGAAAACCTTGGTGTCGAGCATGACAGCACAGAGAATGCCAGTATTGACCATGGCGGCCTTGAGATTATCAAGGGTTTCTTGATGATACTCATGAGATCCATGAGAGAAGTTGAAGCGAGCGACGTTCATGCCTGCCCTCAAGAGTTTTTCGATCATAGGGACAGATCTTGAAGCAGGTCCCAGAGTACAAACGATCTTGGTCTTTGGCCTCATCTCCATAACTCCCGCTGCTGCTGTCACTGCATCTCCTCCACCGTTGCTGCTCGTCATTTCTTTATCAGAAGGAGAAGAACAAGTTTTTAAGACTTGACGTTATAGAAATTTCTCTCTGTGGTTGTGTTGTGCGTACCAATACAGCACACCAACAACTTTATTTATAAATAAAAATAGAAAGAGAAATGGGAAATAACAAATAGAGAAAGAAATTATTTTTTTCGATTTTTTTATTTTGGAAAGGGTTGTTTGGCAGAAGTATTTAATTATTTGTTTATAAATGAAGAGACCAGAAAACGGGAACAGCATATCTTGAGAAGCAAGACAGGGTTAGGAATATCTTCTTTTTGTTAAGGTAGTGTTTGGCTTGATTTTTACAGTGGTGGGGCATGATTTTGCACTTTGGTAGGTGGTGCGGTGGAGTGACACCCATAGAAATAAGGTGGTTAGATCACATGCAAAAAACCAACGGCTGCTTGCGCCACCTTCCTCCCCTTTTCTTCCACTCTCTCTCTCACTCAATCCAACTTGTACCGTTTGTTTTTGATTCATAGTTGAAGATGTTTTCACACTCCTTTTAGGGTTATCGCAATTTCAAGTTTTTTCTTCATTTGATTAAGTCGTTTCCTTTCCAAAGTCAAGTAACTTGGCAGATTCACAAATTCCGACCAAAGAAATTAGAGAAGGGTGCTCTGCCGCGTGCAGAGTGCGGCTTCTAAGCCATGATAACAGTAAGGCGGGTGACGTTTAGGTGATTTTATTAGAAGACACTGTTGGTGGTGGACGGGCGTTTGTTTGATTCCACGAGGGAACGTTCATTCATTTCTTTGGCTTCTAGAAGGGGGCAGAGGTCAGTCTGACTCTCCCTCTCTCTTTTCTAAAATTCTGAGGGGGTGGCGAGCAGCTCGGGATTTTAATTAATCAAATGGTTGCTTGAAATCCACGGCAACACACCGAAACTTCTAAACCAAATTAAGAAATGTACATGAGAAGAAGATTGACCATGAACCTCTACGGCTTTGTTTTGAAATATGAAAGGAAAAGGAAAAGTCACGTTGTCAACCCCGCAACCTCTGAAACAAAAAACACGTCATCTTAGTCATTTAACCAGCACGTATAGTAATGACCCGAAGCACAATTACAATTAAGCTGTGTAATTCCCCATAAACCAAACCGAACCTAAGAGAAGGAGAAAATAAACATAAATCTGTAGGCACATGATCATCTCGTCATTCTCAATCTGTAGGCAGCGAGGGTGGCAGATGTCATCAAAAACTGCCGGCCGTTTGAACCAGGCAAACGGTCAATGCCTCGTGCTTTGATTTTTTATTCATCTGGTCTCACCTCAGCGCGCATCCTTACCCCCACCATCCTTTATTTAGTTTAACAGTGATGGTCAATCCTCAAAACCAGGGATGGTATTCGATCAGAACTCGTGTGAGGTTCAAAGAAATGCGTGCTTTAGTTCCACTCGTTTCTTCAAAACCAGGGATGGTATTCGATCCTAACTCATGTGGGGTTGAAAGAAATGCATCACGGACAGCATGACTTGTGAGTTTCAACTTCGATCAGGCCCATTTCAGCGCTTATCCCCGTTTGAAAAGACCACACCTCGGTATGAGCACTCGGATTTCTACCACCCATAAAATAGAATCTATCAGCTACGTTAGCTAATCAATAAAATGCTGTGAGAAAATAAAATGCCCAAAAGAATAGGATGCTTAGGTTCAACTCGGTGAATAAACAAAATGCTGAAAGCATCCCTAGGAAAGCATAAAGATGCATCACTCTGTCCGGATGATCCCATGATGTATGAAGGAGGCAAGGAGACTGCCAGATAAAGAACAAAAAGAATTCCATGGTGGGGGTAAGTTGTAGAGTGGCCCTCTGACCGGGAAGTTTAATTAGTTTGAATGAGCAGACTTTGTAAACATACCTGAGGTGTGAATTTCAGCTGTCAAAAGGTAAAGATAAATCAGTGATCACAGCTGAAACTGCTTGGAAACAGAGGATATAAACTAGCAGAAAGGTTGTGAACTTAATTGTTCTGCTTGCTCTCATAAAATCGATCATAGAATGAATACAACTCCTTCTCTGTACCTGAAAATTTAAGTTCATAGTAAGAGTCAGATTTATAAGAAGCTCCATCAACATCATAATACTTGCCAGTTTCATCAGCAGTTTCTGGAGCATAGCCAGCATACTTCTCATCATGGGCCATCTCTTCATGCTTGGTCTCCATGGTCATCGTCCTCTGTATCCCTAACTTCCTCAGTTTGCTTCTCCGAATCTCCCGTCCAACCAGAGACAACAAGGCGGCCCAACTCTTCCTTTGACAATCCTTTTGCATCAGTGGATTCATCTTTCTCCTGAAGACAGCATGTAGAGAAAACACCAAAGCTAGTCAAGATGGTGAGCTTCGTGGGATTATCATGCCTTGAGCAAGACTGTAATACCAACTACTGGCTGTATATTTTAAACTTTTTCTTGAGCAAGACTGCATGATCAGTACATCGTTTCCATCTTATAAGGCTAAAAGCATAGACCAGAGCAATCAGCTTTTTTTTCAGCTGTTGGTATAATTGAGTTGGGCGTTCAGCTAGCATAATATATGGTGTGAAACATGTTTTTTCACTAGCCCAATACTGCCCTAATTGTATAATCACTTGCATCACACATCAGCTAAAATGGTTTCTTCTACTCTGTTTCACTTACAATAGGAATTGTCACCAACTTTTGTTTCACTTACAATAGGAATTGTCAGCAACTTTTCTTTCAATAGCATAAAGGTTGTCTTCCATTCATCATCAAACTAATACTTCATGTCTTTTAGCAGCAAATTGCATAGCAGCTTGGATATTTTAGAGAAGTCTTTTATGAACCTCCTATAAAATCCAGTGTATCCAAGGAAACTTCTAACCCTATTACTATAGTTCGCGGCAGAAACTTGTCTATTACCTCCACTTTAGCTTTGTCTACCTCTATTCATTTTTCTGAAAATCCGGTGCCCTAACATTATACCATTCTTTACCATGAAGTGACTTTTTCCCCAGTTCAATATCAAGCTTGTCTTTTCACAGCGCTCCAAAACCAACGCCAACTTTGCAAGACAGACTTTAAAAGAAGTTTCAAATACAAAAAAGTCATCCATCAAGACCTTAATGATCTACTTCACCATATATGAAAAAATAGCCACCATGCACCTCTGAAAAGGTAATTGGTGCATCACACAGCCTAAAAGGCATTCTTCTGAAAGCAGAAGTACTATAAGGGCAGGTGAAAAGGTTCTTCTCTTGGTCCTCAGATGCGATGGTTATTTGGTTGTATCTTGAATAACCATATAAAGAACAATAGTATTCATGCCCAGCTAACTTGTTCAATATGTGATCAATGAATGGTAGGGGGAAGTGATCATTGTGAGTTGCCTTGTTGAGCTTTCGGCAATCCATGCGAATCCTCTATCTAGTTACCATTCTAATGGGTATTAATTTGTTATTTGCATCTCTTACTGTTATTCCTCCTTTCTTTGGCACAACTTGATCTGGGCTTACCCATGAGCTATCAAAGATTGGATAATTAACAACATCTAATTATTTTAGAACTTCTTTCCAAATAACCTCTTTCATTGTCAGGTTAAGCCTTCTCTGATGCTGTACTGTGGGCTTGACTTCATCCTCTAACAAAATCTTGTGCATGCAAATTGAGGGATTCATGCCTTTGATATCTGTCAATACCCACCAGAGAGTTCCCTTATATTTTCTCAACACCCTCGGCAATTTTTCTTCCTCGATTATGGATAACTTTGCAACGACTATCATAGGATAGGGGGGAGCTTCTCCAAGATATGCATACCGAAGGAACTTTAGGAGAGATTGTGATTCTAGAATCAATGTCTGCTCAATAGTTGATTTCAGCTTTGGAGGTGCTTGTCCTAAATCTTCAAATTACTTCTTTTGATTATGTTCAAAAGAGTCCATCCAACATGTATATGCAGCCATCTCAACATCTTCCACCATTGCATCATTGACCAGACATGCTCCCAACCACTCCCCTGGATTCTTGAATTTGTCACTAGCTAAAGAGTGTACTGCTTGAATACTAAAACAACTCTCCTCTAAGCTTGGATTTTTGATGACTTTGAAGACATTAAAAATCACCTCCTTTTCATTCACCCTAGATCGTAGCTCCCCTATTCTTACATCAATCAATGCTCTTTTAGTGGCCAAGAATGGCTAGCCAAACAAGATACAGATCTCGCTATCCTCTTCCATATCCAGCATGATGAAGTCTGCTGGGAAGATGAATTTGCCCATTTTTTTCAGTACATCTTCGACTATTCTTCTTGGATGCTTTAATGACCGATTAGCTAGTTGCAGTGTTACTGTGGTTTACCTTGATCTAAGCCAAGCTTCTTAAAAATAAATAAAGTCATGAAATTAATGCTTACACATAAATCACAGAGAGCTTTTTCAAATATAGAGTTTCGTATGAGACATGATATAGTAAAATTCCTTGGATCCCTAATTTTAGCCTATTATTTGCTTCTTCATATGATCTCAAATTCAGTATATTCCAGTATTTAAATACCTAAAAATACATTGAATTTCCAAGAAGTGAAAGGACACCCTAAACCTTAGACAACTTGCTAAAAATCACACGAAAATCTCTATGATAAAGCAGAAATAACTAAAAATATGCATGCAATATATTCCCTTATCAGTAAAGATGTATTGTCAATGCACATTCGGCCCCCATATTTATTCATGGAGTTTTTACATTATTCATATATATTACCCTTCACGTTGTTTTGCAATGGTGTAGGCCTGCTTACACCATGCCAATCTCTTATAGACTTACTTTGGTTGAGCATCTATTGCTTCTTTATTTACAAGGCAAGTTGATAAATTTTATCCACTAAAAGCAGTATGGTAATATACATATTCTTCTTAAAATATCATGTTAACCCCTTTTAAATAGCGAGCAAGGGATTGCTCATCATTAACTCCTCATAATCAAATCATGAAACTTCTCTAATGTACATATTTATCCATAGACATGTCCATTCTTGAATCAACCGAAATATGTCTTCATATAGCATTTGCAAAGATTCAAATTAGGTTGGAAATGGTCGGGATCCTACAATCAACTTCTCACTTATTATTATTATTATTATTATTTTGATAACCGGGGTGTTCGGGCCAGCTTACACGCACCACAACTAATCCCCGGACTCACTGAACATCCTGCAAACCCAGTGAGCATGTAAGACACCGCGGGGGTGATAGGCGTACATGATGGAACTTGAACCCTAGTGTAGAGGAAGGAAAACCTTATATAGCTAGATTTATATAGAATTTGTTCTTCAATTTGATTTTTTTATTGAAATGCTTTACTTGTTTTTTTCTCTTAGAATATATTTGTATATTTGTTTTTCTCTCAAATAATTTACTTAAAATACGATGAATACAAAATATTTTACATTTAACTATACTTTTCAAATAATAATTTATTTATTTACAACATTATCCAAATATTTTAACAAATATTATTATCTTTTTACCATCACCACTATTTTCTTTTCCCTTATCACCTTCTATGTTATATCTTAGCATCGCCTTCTTTCGTCAATCTCACTATAGCTTCATCTTATTATTATTATTGTTCACTATTATATTTATTTTTTTATATATAAGCATGCTAGAACTATTTTAAAAATAATTTAACGTTGGAAAATTAGTTTTTTCAAAAACACGAAAGCGCTAATTTTGATTTGATGAGCGGTGAAGTGAAGTGAAAGTTGAAATTAGCCCAACACGGCCCACAATGAAACAAATAAGAGCTGTTGGCCCACTAGAAGAGGTAGAATAGAAAGGCCCATGTGTAGTGGCTGCGGGGGGGGATTAGGGTTTTACTTGTCGCTCTCTTAACTCTCAGCTATATATAAAAAGAGTGGCAGATGAACTTGAAGCGGCAGCAGGGCTAACAAATACTACGCCTCCAGTAGCTTTTCTTTTAGGGTTCAGCATCCATATCGTTTGAATGTTTTTTTGTTTTTGTTGATATGAATCAATTTAAGCCTGATATTGCAATTCTTTGGTTTTAATTTGTAGATTGTAGGCCAAAGAATCTATCGTTAGGCAACATTGATGAATATCTGTATGTATTTTTATGCGTGCATTTTCTACCTTTAGCTCCGATTGTCCTCTTCTTCTCTTGAAGAAATTCTTTTAGGGCTTGTTGGTGACAAGGTAGATACATATTTTTATATCTGGTTCATGTTCTCCTCATTTCTTCTTTGATTTGTTTCAAATTATAAAATAATGGAGTGATGGTGATGATGATATGGATTCTTAAATGATTGATGGATGATGATAAAAATCAGACGGATTCCCACTGATTTATACTGTGATTATACAACCAGCTACTTCTGACACGATCACATCCTCATCATCATCACCAAGCACTTTTTTTCCCTGTTTTTAATTAGGATGTCAGTATTGTTATTTGGGGCCGGTGATGTAAGAAAATATTTGCTACTCTTGATGGAATTATATGTAATTTCATTTGACGATTCCTATCCACCAAGATCTCTGAGGCCTTGATTTTTTTTTTCCTGTTAATCTTAAACACTGAATCTGGCTCTCTTTTTTTTATTTTATTTTGAATTATGATGTTTCTCATCCACAAAGATTTTTTTCCCCTTGCTCTGTTTTACGTTCTCATGTTGATCTTAAATACTGAAACAAGGGATGACGACGAAGAAGGAGAAGAAAGCTTTGGGGATAACCAGAGAGAAGGGAAGACTTCATAACTAGAAGTTGGATTAGTGAATTTTAGCTCCATAACTTGATAAATAAAAAAATCGAAAGGCATGTTATAACCCTTGTGGTGATTATTGGAAGGAAATTAAAACAACAGATTCACAACAAATGTGTTTATAAATTCTTTTCTTAGGCGTTTGTTGATACTTCGATGCCAGGACATGACAAAGAGACCTCCGGTGATTGATAGCGATGATTACCATTATGGTCCACGACGACAGGTGGTTTGTATGGTTAAACCCTTGGAATAACATGAAACTTTTTACAAGCTTAAAAACGAGTGATGAGGATTACATGGGGAAGTGAATCAGAGGATGACTAGCGACTGCATCGAAATATCATTTGTTTGTGGAATAAATGAGTGAGAAGGACCGGAAACCGAAAGACAGAAAAATACGGAAACTGCACTGCTAGAAATGTGCCGGTGGCCGTTTCGAATGATGTCAGAGCAAAGATTCATTGATTTCCCTGTTTACTGTAATATCTCATGCTCTCATCTTTGTTCTCAAACATTGCTGTCTTTCCAATTTGGAAGTTCCATGTTTTATTGCTTACTAATAGTTTGCCATTGCATTCATTACTGCCACTCTTTGCAGACACCGAATTGTGCAATTCAATTCAACCTCATACAGAAAGTTACCTCATTTGCCTTATTTTCCTTTCTTGAAAAAATTAATATCCAATTGGGAAAACAAAATTAATGGAATTCTTAAATCCCTAACTAGTATCCAGAAATAAATCCTTCGGATAATTTAGCCAAGTCTTTCCATTTATCCATGCACAAACATCGGATCACCTTTTGAGTTTAGGTCCATTCATCAAAATTTAACTTCTTTTCCATCTTATTAGGTTCTTGAGGACAAAGCAAATTCACCACGCGGCACATGAAAATCAACGACAAGTTTCGAGGCCAAAACTGAATGAATCTTCTCCCTCTTGCAAATACACAGAAAATTAGTAAATAAAATTAGGGTAGAACTCTGCGAAAGAAGGAACAAGGAAGCCAAAAATGGGGGGCATTAAAAGCTCTCCTTTTTTACTCAAATCTATTGCACATACTTCTCCAACCTTGCCAACCTAACGCAGGGGTTACAAGATTTACAAGGCAGAAAAGAACCAAACAGGGAATTAAGGATAACTATAGAAATGTAAGGAAAGAAAACAAAGATCAAAATAGGAATATAATGGCCCTACAGCAGAAAACCCTAAACCGTCCAGAACCTATCAGCTGCCATATTTCTCATTGCCTCTGATGCATCTTTAGTTTTAGTAACCAAACACTCTCAGAATCCTTCAGGCCTCCATTAGAATATGCACTTCAAGTATGTTCTTAGCTCAAATCAGAGACATTGTCCAGAGACTTCTATGAACCATTTACCAGCTCTTTCTTTTCATCACTTGGCTTCCCATCCCATACCTGCATTAATGCACAGTGAGACAGCAAAAGTTAACAAGTATTCTCGATAACACCACAAAAATAATCTAAAAAACACATGGCGAAGATCAAGTGCCTGTTTCTTGAGCTGCTGTTGCTTGGCCTTCTTCTCCTGAATCATCTTCTCCCGATCCTCATAAAATCCAAAATCATCTAATATGCATGTTTTGCTGCTATGTTCCTTGAATATCTTTATCACTTTAAGCCCATGCTCTAACTTGACCTAAAATCACCCAGATTGCGCTTTAGAATGAAAAAGATGAGGGGAAACAACCAACAAAAAATTACAAAAGCAACTATAACTACCTCTTGAGTGTCCCTGCTGTTGGTGACAGGTTTGTTCTCATTGTTTTCGAGGGTAATATGCTTCAACAAACTGTTGGGAACATCCTTCACAAAGTGCCACTTCACAGGGAAATAGCCTGTCCACTTGTCTTGTTGCCAATATTCCACGCTCTTGTCGAAATCAACCCGGCCTGTCATCTCTGCCAGTCCAACAAATTGCCCACTGGTATTGACCTAGGAAAAAAGAATCAAGAGAAAGCTAAGCCCATAGCCTTTGAAAGTTATTGAATTATAAAACAGAGATCGATAGCATCCCTATGCTCACCGAGAATAAAAGGAACACTGGACAGCCACCAGATTTCTGCTCAGCCTCTTGATATGCTGCATCAAGCTTCTTGTTACCATTTGGTGTGCTAGCCCAGACATGGTATTTAATGCACTTGTGCACATCATCCTCGCTGTAAGATTTAATAATGAAAAATTTAGCATCGGCATAATCCACTGGGAAATCTGCTTTGTTATATTGTTCTCGATCTGGAACCTCAGTTGTCTTATCCTTCTCCTCAGCATTAGTATCATTTGATTGCCCACTGACTGCAACTGTAGGAGGAACAAAACCCTTTTGGTTTTTGAAATAGCCCTTGGCCCTAGGTCCTCTGTTCAGCTCATTCAAGCCATCAACATTCTCATTGCGATAACCAAAGTAACCATTGCCTCGCCCCTTGGGTTTATATTTGCTGTCAATAGGCAACCAGCCTTGCCCATTTATACCTGCATTATAGCCTCCAGATCCAAAGCCCATGCTAGATTTGTAACCGTTACCATATTGACTATAGAATTTGTTTGAATACATCCTATTCATATATCCATGAGTCGAACCCATGGTTGATGCCAGACCAGGGTGCTGCCATCCCTGACAAATCAAACAAAATCATCCTTGAATATTTGTAATTGGAAAGAAGAGGAATGTTGACAAAATGAGTTCAGAAATATTATGAAAAATCAAAAGTCAAGCTGAATAATTAATATAGCCCATCTTTATATGCATGTTACCAGTCAAAAACAATATTGCCATGTTTAAAGTACTATCGAAGTGAAGAATCAGGGGGTAGACTGACAATGACATCAACTTAAGTTTTCACAACTTGAACTAATAAGTAATAGAATGAAGGAAAATGATTTAACCATCTAATAAGTTTATTTTTCTGAATCAAAAGTTAATTTATTTGAGAAGAATATTATGAACAGGTTATGAAGAATAAATCGGGAGACACAATCCATAATCACCACTTTGGTAAAAAATATGTAACAGATAGAATGTGGAAGATCATTGATGGCATACCATGAAATGTGAATTTTGATGGAAATTCTGATTTCTTGAAGGAGCATGGCTAGCCTTCGGAAATGACGAAGAAATCTCAGTGTTCCTATAAAGGCCATTGGAAAGTACAGAGCTATCAAGCAATGGGATATCAGGCTGTAACTTATCAAAACAAGATCTCAGATCCTTGTAACCAGAAGCAGGAATGCCCTTTGTATAACTACCCCTTCCATATGAATTTTGATACTTGGGTTTGTAAGGAACTGCACCATTGGTTCCTTTCACATCCCCACCATTTGCAATGCCATTAGAATTCTCTTTAGCTGCTTCCACAGGCAAAGACTTCTGGTCGGCAGCTGTTGAAATAGAAAGATCGCCTTGTGAAGGGGCTACCTGGCTGGGGGTGAAGGGCTCACTGGTAGGAGTCAATGGCTGGAAATAGGGAGTAGGATATTGGTAGTGCTGAGGACCATATAACTGACCATCATTTCCCATTGTAGGAACTGGGGAAGCTGCTGGGGAATATGGGCCATAGGGTCCATACCAATAACCATGAGGATACATAGCAGATCCATTTCCCTAAAAACAAAAAAAGGAACATTAGAAAAACAATTGTTTAGAAAAGAAAAGAATCTCCACTTATCGAAGAATAAAAATGACACTTCCCACTGAAACAACTATCAACCATACAGATGTACTTACAGAAGTCATATCTACTCCTTCTGTATTCAGATACTTTGAGTAGTCGTCCCACTCGCCAGTCCCATTATAACCTACAAGATCAGCAAAGACACATAATTTATCAATTTTACATTCATCTCTTAAGACATCATGGGAGGAATAATTCAATACAAAAGGCATTTGAAATCAAAATCCAAAAGTTTTTCAGCATATTACACTCACCTCCATAGTAGTACGAGGGATAGCCATTAGGAAGATAGCACACAGTTGGATCCATGAAGTTGGATAGCACTGGGGTCACAGACCGGTCACTTGGCTGGATCTAGTAATAACCAAATTAACAAATATAAGCGCAAGACTACACCAAAGATAAAGATCTAAATTTTAAGACTGCAAATTACCTTGTTGGTGGGCTCGGGCATGTCTAAGGTCTTTGTTTGTGAGTCTAGGGATAATTTCTGCAGCAAATCTGAAGTTTCTATGGGAATTAAAAGTAAAGGAATTACATGAGTTCCAAATCATTATATTTTAACAAATATTAGGAGAAAAAACCACAACTTTGACTATGAGAAACCAAGGTATTAGAAGAAAAAAAATCAAGGACATCACCAAGAAGCAAGTTTTCAATCGAAAAATCAAGTAAAATACAGAAAACCAAATCTCATAGTGTGAAACTCAACCCACTTGTCCTGCATATATGCCAAACAGATCAATCTAACAAAGGCATAGCTATCAGTACTGTAAAGAACACTCGAAAACCATCACAAGTTCAACAAAATCACTGCAAAAGAAGCTATAAAGCAAACCAAAAACAAAAATCCTGCAGAAAAACAGCAGATCAAAAGCAAGAAAAAAAGCAACAGGCCAAAAGAAACGGAAAAACTCAGATGAGTAAATAAGGATACGTTCAGCAGAAGATGAAAGGGTAGCCATGAGAGATCTTGGAAGATGATAAAACCCTTTGGTGGGTTCAGTTGATAGCCGCCAAAGGTTTGAGCTTTTAGGGTTTTTGAGGGAAAGAGGGTTTTTTTCACTCTATGTTTGTGATTCAAATACCTCCAGCACACCCTCCCACTCTCTTCGATCTCCTATTCTCTCTCACCCGCAGGTCGTATAGTGTATCATCAATGTTTTTTCAAATGGCCACGTGTCCACTCGGCATGCTGTAAGTTGTAAATTTATTTGGGTTTTTGATTAAAGAGTTTTTATTGGTGGGTGAGATAGGTGAGGGTGACAGTAGGATGAGTTAGGAATCATGTAGAAAAGCCCTAATTAGGAAAGAGGACATGGATTCCACCATCCTTCTCTTGTAATTTTGTAAGGAATCGTTTTTTTTTTTCAATGTCCTTAAAGCTGAGATCTTTAAATATTGAGAAAAGCACTGTCCCTCTTTTCTACTTTTTGAAATAGAAAAATTAGAATCAAATTGCAAATGTGCAATGAAATTGTCATTTGCTGGGGATATTATTATTGCTATTTAATATCTTAATTTGTGTAAATAAGATAGAAAAGAGAAGGGGAAGAACATGTTTGTTTAAAAACAAAACATAAATCAAATCTTTTAAATAATTTTAAAATGAATTTGTACACTATATATATATATATATATATATATATATATATAAACCTCAGTCGCTTCAAACAATTTTCAAACATTAGCTATGGCAGGGTCAAATGAAAGAGCATATATTTGATCAATGTGAAGTCTTGACGACAAAAGTATCGGCCCAATTGCAAGTCGGCCAATCCTTCAGGAGTAGAATCAGCCGACAAGGACCCCAAAGATTCTTAACAGATAAGAAACCATCTAAGCAGGCTTATATACTATAGTGGTCATGTATCCGTCCGACCAGTCCATAAAGTAAAAAGTTCCAGAGCAGATCAACTATAATTTAGGTACCTAGGAACAAGAGATTTCTTATACCTGTTGCAGGTACCATTCTTTAGTTTTACTCTTTTCTCAATTCAATGATGGAAATTGCAGGCATATACTCTTACCGATCATTTCCTTAATTCCTGTGCTCTCAGCTCAGATGCTACCAATCTTTATTGCCTTCCATGAACCAAAGCTGGCGATGTCTTAGAACAAAGAGTTTCTAGTGGCAAGCAGAAGCACCAAGGCATATTGTGCTCGGCACATCTTGTTTCCATGCTACTTTTTGCTCACGTAAGGTAAAAACCAAGCAAAGCTATAAGGAAAAGAAATGGCAGGAGCCAGGAGTTTATTCAATAATGAAGGGAAAACCAATCACATAGGCAGAAGCCTGACGTGATGATTAATTAAGGGCACAGTACCTAGATATCGATAAGACATGAAATTCTCAATCTTCTATCATAAAAAGATATGCGTGAGAGCAGCTAGGATCTCAAGGGACCCTGCATACCACTTCTAGCTGCAGTAGTGTTAGATGAAAAAACAGTGCTGGGATCATCATCATTGCTGGTGTTCACTAACACAACCAACGGACTCCTAACATAGTGGAATCCATCAGACCACACTATCTCTCCAAAATCATATCTCCCTTTAGATTTCTTGAGTGGTTTAAGAGTCACGAAATAAGAGAGTTCCTCCTTGAAGCATGAGAAGATCAAAATCCTTGGCCAGATTAGGACTTCCACTCCATGAGGCTTCACAATACTAACAAAGTATATAGCAGTTGTTTTTGTACCCACATTTCTAACAGTTCTCTTAATGGTCATTGTGGATTGGAGATTGGAAACTGTGATTGAAGGGTAGTTTATGTTTGAGTTTGTTTGGTGTGCACAAGAGCAGCTTGTGTCCGTCCCAGGAGATGGAAGAACCAGCATGTTTATTTGATTTTTGTTGTAGCCAATGTTGCAGAGGAAGATAATGTAATCTCTGGTTTTCATGTCATAAACTAGGCCTGGATCCATTGCTTTGGAAGGGTGAATGTGGCCAGCACCAATGTCAAAGGGATCGGAAACCTCCCTTGATCCTCCAGCTAGGATGCTGTCAAATGTGTTGTCCCTTGTATATGCTGATGAGAGAAGAGAAAAAAAAGTGACAAACTTCCACACAAACCATTAATTAAATTATATAAAATCGTTGTTTTCCACTAGGAAAAGTGGATGCTGGGTTTTAAGCTTTTAGCTGTAAACCAATGAAGAGGTGTTCAGTGACCTTGTAGTGAAGTACTCCGGTGGTATTTTTAGGCAGGCAGGCACCGTATGCATGGTCCATGGACAACAATATATATAGCATGGAGTGAACACTACAAGATAGGGGTTCTTTCTCCTTTTTTTTTTCTTACCTGTGGTCATTAGAGCAGATCTAATGGCCGCAGGAGACCAATCGGGGTGAGCTGATTGAAGAAGTGCGACTACTCCAGACACATGAGGGCATGACATCGATGTTCCTGACTGAAAGTTCCAATTCACACGGCGATCATCAAATGGTAACAGTGTCGGAGAAGTTTTGGAGGGCCATGCTGCCAATATGGTAACTCCTGGAGCAGTTACATCTGGCTGCAGTGCGAAAATAAAAAGGAAATTTAAAGATAGCAAAAGGAAGCGGACAGTTAATTATTGTGTAAACTGGACATATATATATATTGTTTGCAACAAGCATACCTTGAGGATGTCAGGAGAAATGGGACTTGGGCCTCTAGAAGAGAAGGATGCTACAACAGGTGCTGGTGACTTTCCAATAACTGTTTTACTTGGCAATATCTTCACCGCAGGATTCCTTCACGGTCCAAAACTTTCATGTTAGAAATGGTCAAATTTGCTCTGTACAACAGCATAATGTTTTCTAGTTCTATTAGCTAATCTCATCCATCAATCATTCTTCTCACAATAGTAATTTCAGACTTTGTGATTTACAGGGGCAAGGAATCTATGCAATATGACGAATCATTTTTGTTAAAAGTATAGATTCGTATATTTCAGAGTTATTTTTCCATTACAATTGAGAATGAACTTATAGAGGAATTACAAGACTAATTTAGATAAAGATAAAAGCTACTTTATCCCTACTTTACACAATTTCTATATCTGGAAATTAACGGCCATATTTTAACGGCTATATTTTAACGGTCATATTTTAACACTCCCCCTCAAGTTGGAGCGTAGATATTTATCATGCCCAACTTGTCAATAGCATCATAGAATGCCCTTCCGGAGACTGCCTTTGTGAGAATATCGGCTAGCTGATCTTCAGACCGAACAAACGGAAGTTGTATAATTTTCCGATCAAGATTTTCCTTAATGAAGTGTCGGTCAACTTCAACGTGTTTGGTACGATCATGTTGAACAGGATTATGAGCAATTTCGATAGCTGCCTTATTGTCACAGTGTAGACCCATAGATGTTCCATAATCAATTCCCAGGTCTTGTAATACCTGTTTAATCCATAGTAATTCACATACACCATGAGCCATACCTCGGTATTCTGCTTCTGCACTTGACCTTGCAACTACTTTCTGCTTCTTACTTCTCCAAGTGACAAGGTTGCCTTCTACGAACGTAAAATATCCTGATGTTGATCTCCTATCAGTCTGATTTCCTGCCCAATCTGAGTCTGTATACCCTTTAATACCTTGGACCTCCCCTTTAGAAAATAGAAGTCCTCTTCCTGGTGCACTTTTTAGATACCTTAAAATCCGATATACAGCTTCCATATGTTCTTCTCCTGGTGAATGCATGAACTGACTTACCACACTTACTGCATAGGCGATGTCTGGCCTAGTATGTGATAAGTATATTAGTTTTCCAACTAATCGTTGATAACATCCTTTGTCCGCTGGTGTCTGATTTTCTGCTTGTCCCAGTTTGTGATTCATTTCCATAGGTGTATCTACCGGTTTGCACGCAAGCATTCCGGTTTCTGCCAATAAATCTAACACATATTTTCGCTGTGATAGACATATCCCCGTTTTTGACCTTGAGACCTCAATCCCTAAGAAGTACTTCAGTTGTCCGAGATCTTTCATTTCGAATTTCGATGCCAGAAATTGTTGTAGTGCCTTTCTTTCTTCTGGATCATCTCCTGTTAAGACCATATCATCCACGTATACTATTAGTGCCGTTACCTTCCCTCCTTTGTGTTTTATAAACAAAGTATGATCTGAATTACTTTGCTTATAGCCAAACTCTTTCATCGTGGATGAGAATCTTCCGAACCATGCCCGAGGTGACTGCTTTAGACCATACAATGCCTTTTTTAATTTGCATACTTCAGTTTCACACGAGGACCTGGTTTTAACTCCAGGTGGTAATTCCATATACACTTCTTCTTCAAGGTCTCCATTTAAGAAGGCATTCTTGACATCGAATTGTTGTAAGGCCCAGTCTCGATTCACTGCTATAGATATGAGAATCCGGATGGTGTTCATTTTTGCAACTGGGGCAAAAGTTTCTTGATAATCCACTCCATACTTCTGTGTATATCCCTTTGCGACTAATCTTGCTTTGTATCTATCAATACTCCCATCTGCATCCAGCTTCACTGTGAACACCCATTTACACCCAACTTTCTTCTTTCCTTTTGGTAGTTGACATAACTCCCAAGTGTTATTCTTCTGAAGTGCCTCCATCTCCTCATTCATCGCCTTGGTCCATTTTGGGTCTGCTAATGCATCCTGTACATTACTAGGAATAGACACATTGGATAATTGATTAACAGTAACTGCATATGATTCCGATAATCTATGGGTAGAGATATAGTTACTGATGGGGTATTTTGTTTTGTTTTTGGGATCGGGTTCATACTGTTTCTTTGGGACTCCCCGGTTTAGTCTTTGTGGGTACCTATTGATCACATTATTTTCTAAGACAGGAGTTTCATTTATCTCATTAGAAATAGGATTTAGGGATACCTGAGGTGACTGAGGAGAGACATTCTCGGTTGATTCTTCGGTTAATGGTGTAGACGTTGGTAATTCCAGAGACATAGGGGGGTCGTTTCTGAGATCATTTCGGTCTATGTAGAATTCCAGGTTATCACAGCCTGGTCTCATTTCCTTTAACCCTTCATTTTCCTCTAATTCGAATATATCTTCGTTCTCTTCAATGTTACTCTCCCCCTGAAGAGAAGACCCGGGAACTCCCCCTGAATAGTAGGGTTCGGATTCTCGAAATGATGCATCCAGGGTTACATGTAGCTTTCGATGGTGAGGATCATAGCACCGATATCCTTTCTGGAACTCCGAGTAGCCTACAAAAACACACCGCTTTGCACAAGGATCCAGTTTGCTTCGCAGGACTTTCGGGATGTGGACATATACCGTACAACCAAACACCCGGGGTTCCAGATTTGGTAGATGAGGAACAGAGAGAAGAGATTCCATTTTCTGTTGAGGAGATTGAAATTCAATTGCACTTGATGGTATTCGATTTATTAAGTAAGCAGCTGATTTTACTGCCTCACCCCAATAGTATTTTGGCAGATTCATGCCAAATAGCGAAGCACGAACAATTTCCATAATCTGCCTGTTCTTCCTTTCTGCTAATCCGTTCTGTTGTGGAGTATACGTGCAGGAGGTCTGGTGTCGAATTCCATGATGATTTAAAAAATTACCTAACACTTGATCCATGAACTCCGTACCATTATCGGATTGAAGTGTACGAATGTGCCGTTGGTATTGGGTCCGCACCATGTTGTGAAATTTCTGAAAAACTGTACCTACTTCACTTTTATTCCGGAGAAGAGATATCCAGGTCATCCGAGTACATTCATCAATAAATGTAACAAAATATCGCGCATTAGAAAAAGACGAGATCTTTGCAGGACCCCAAACATCCGAATGGATGACTGCAAATGGTTCCATACTTTTCTTCAAACTTGGCAAATAGGAAATACGGTGGCTTTTCGCCAGTTCACAAATTTCACACTGAAAATCCAAAATACTTAAACTGGAAAATAAATGCGGTTGTAATTTCTTAAGGTACCCGAATGAAAGATGTCCAAGTCGTCGATGCCACAACCATACGAGAGCGTGAGCGTGATCCTTACTTCTGGTCTGATGTGCGTGACCCATCATTGACCCCCCTTTTTCCGTTAACTCTAAATAATACATGTTGCCCCGTCTAACACCATAACCAAGAATCTTCCGGGTTAGAATGTCCTGAAAAATACAAAACTGAGGCCAAAACGTTACCGTGCACTTAAGAGTAGCAGTAATTTGACTCACCGACAAAAGATTATATGCAAGAGATGGAACAATAAGGACAGTATCTAGGGTTATAGTGTCAGTCAAAATGATAGATCCTTCCCCCGTAACAGGGGCGATGCTACCATTAGCAGTGTGTATAGCTGACTGTGAGGAGGGTTTATGGTAGGTTACTTTATCGGAATCTCTAGTCATGTGATTAGATGCACCTGTATCAATAATCCAAGTGCTATTTTTAGTAATAACAGAGTGTGCAAAATTTTTTTCGATGATACCTGGATGGACCACATTCGCTGTAGGTGGTACCTGGTTTGCTTCTGTCAGAAGTACCATAGATTTTCTGATATTTTTTCGAGGTTTCTTTGCAAAGTCCCACCAGTCCGGGTAGCCGACGATTTCGTAACACTTTTGTTTCGAATGCCCCATTTCACCGCAATGAAAACACATCAACCCACCAGTATTTTTGTATTTTCGGTCAGCCCCATTTCGGTCAGCCCGGTCAGCCCGGTCAGACCTTATATTCTGACCGAACAAACATTCCCCTCTCTCACTTCCTTCATTTTGAAATCTCTGCCAGTATATGCTCTTCTCCAACTCATCTACACGATTTCTGATCTCATCAATTTTCGACACAATGGAGTCCAAAAATGTTCGAAAATTACTTTGCATCTGCTGAAGAAGATCAAAAACAGTCATCTTGGCGGTGCTTTGCTTGGGATCCTCGGAATCATGTCCGTCCATTGCTTGCTATGTGGGTCGGTCTCTGTCAAATATGGAGCCAATGGAGATTTCTGGGCTGTTTTTTAATGGTTTGTTTGATGGGTTCTTTGGGTTTCTGGGTACGGGTTGATACCAAAATGGGTCTTTTCGTTGGTTTTGTTGGTTCGAGATGGGTTTCGTCGGAGATTCTTTTCAAATGGGTTTCGCTGGTTGATGAAGAAGATGGGTTTTTTTTTTTCCGGGAAATCTGGGTTTTTTTTCTTTTCTCGGGAAAACTGGGTTTCTCGGGAAAATTGGTTGGTTTCTGGGTTTGTGGAGGAAAGATTTCTGTATGAATTCGCTGCTATTCCAGTGGTTGATATCGGGGTTATGAAGGGAGGGTAGCTGTGTATGAATTAATGGAATTTCTGGGTGTGGTTTTTTTTTCTCGGGAAAATATGGATTGGTTTTCCGGGAAAAACAGATTTTCCGGGAAAATCTGGGTTTTTTCTGGGTATGAACAGTATTTTTGAATAAACAGAGACTGTAGAGATCGATTTCTGGGATTAATTTCGAGATGAACAAATACGGTTCAAGAAAAACAAAAAATCTGGGGATGAACAAATACGGTTCAAGAAAAAAAAATTTCGAGATTTGCTCTGATACCATGTTAAAAGTATAGATTCGTATATTTCAGAGTTATTTTTCCATTACAATTGAGAATGAACTTATAGAGGAATTACAAGACTAATTTAGATAAAGATAAAAGCTACTTTATCCCTACTTTACACAATTTCTATATCTGGAAATTAACGGCCATATTTTAACGGCTATATTTTAACGGTCATATTTTAACAATTTTCACTCACTGAGAAGATTGAGCAATATAGATTTGAATTTTGTTCCCTTGACCAACATCGACACGCACTGTGGGGATGATATCAACATCAGCTATTTGCTTGGTGGGAGGTTCGACGAAGATTAGTCCCACTCCACTGGCCGCCAAGACTGCTGCTTGTGCTATTCCTGCTGATAGAACTGGCCCTCTATTGGAGAAGCATAGAATAATCTTCCTTTTAGCTACTCTTTTGTTCCAATTCTCTGCCAAGCAAGCCCTGAAAAATGAACATGGTGTGTTGTTGGAACCAAAGGAGTCTTACCTAAGAAAAAGCTGATACTTGGACCTACATCTCAGTAGTTTCTGGTGTACAGAGATTTTCAACAGTTTTTTACAGCAAAAATTAAATGTTGTCGTGATAGTAGACAGAGAGGGAGAGAATGGTACCCATCAGCAAAATAGGAGAATGCGCTCACCAGTCTTCCATTAATCTCTTTTGTAATTAAGCTTTCCCCCTGTAAATCATGACTGCTAAATTAGCAGAGCTGATTGTAGCGCATAAGCATATATATCCTAACACGTAATTAGCCAAGCTAGGTTGGGACCTAATTAATAGTACTGGTGACAACCCTAAATCTGCAGCTAATAATTAAGATCACCCCGCCACAGCAAAAATAACTTCCGCAATATCTTCTTCTTCTTTTTTCCTCCAGCCATGCAAAATCATTCTGTTCACTCCTTGCTCTTAATGCAAAAAAAGCCTGGTAAGGATAATAATTACCATGACAGAGAAGTTACTGTCAATAATTATCGCAGTTGGAAATACGCGATCAATAGAGGAAGCAGCAACAGATATTGTCCATGGTGCAACATTTCCCACCAGAGATGGATCAGGGCCAGCATTTCCAGCTGAGAACACTGAACTTACTCCCAGTTGCATTGCATGAAATGAACCAATATCAGCACTTGATGAAAAGAATGGAGCCAGTGGAGGGTCGGGACCAAACGAGGCCGAGATTATCTTAACCCCATCATGTAAAGCGTCATCAAAAGCAGCAAGAATGTCAGCTTCTGCACAATTTCCATCAAGATCCTTGCCCCAACATACCTTGTACACTGCTAACCTGGCCCTTGGAGCTCCACCCCTAGCAGTTCCCAGTGCAAAACCAAGCATGCTTGCATTCTTCACTATGGATCCTACTGCTGTTGAAGCTGTGTGTGTCCCATGACCAAGAGAGTCTCGAGCTGATCGATATTCTGGGTTTCCACTTGTATTTAATGACCAAAATTCTTGTTCGAAGCCTTGTAGGTAGTAACGTGCACCAATTAGCTTCCGGTTGCAGTCCCTTTTTGGTTCAAAATCTTCCCCTTCAACACATTTCCCCTTCCAAGAAGATGGAATTGGCCCCAGGCCTGGCTCTTCCTTGAAACTCTCAGACTCGGGCCATATACCTTAAGTATCAGCAAAAAAATGATATAGATAGGTACAAAAATTTCATATACCATGCAATTATAGCTAGGTTACATGATGAGACACTGTAACAAGACAGATTAAAATATTAGTGCATGCTATCTATGCTATCACATATTACATGATCATGACACCCCGTAAACTCTCAGTGTATACTTTATATGCCTTTTATCATTTTTTTCAAGAGAAATGGTAATTTGTTTTTATTCCAGAAATAGAAAAGGAAAGGGTTTCCTTAACAAGAAGAAAGAACAAGCACAAGACCTGTATCAAAGACCCCAACTACAACATCATCACCGTAGGTCAATTGCAACGGAGTTACTTCACTGCTATACAAGGTAAGGCCGATGAAGTCCCAGCTTCTTGTTGTGTGCAACTTTAGTACCCTGCTTCTAAAAACTGATATCACTCCTTTCATATCTGGATGCACGAAATATTTAGTTTCTCGACCATGACGTGTCCATGTTTTTATCATAATTTGTTGAAACATTAATTCCTTACTGGCTAAGGTAGTTGCTTGGGTTGAGTTGAGCTTTGCCGAAAAACCAGAGAAACCATGCTTGTAGCTGTAGAGCATGGATTGCTTAGCTTCTTCTTCACTGCAAAAGGAAATGATATAAAGGGATTGAGTTCTAGCATTATTAGAGAGGGGGTCAGGACTTCATTATTCAAAAGGTACGTACCTGGAAAACACATTAGAAAGGAGTTGAATGTGAGACTTTGAAGTGACCAAAGGATCGCGAAATTGGCTTAGTCCTAGATAGACAACATAAACCTGCATAAAACAAGAAGATCAAAGTTAACGAGAGATAGGATCATCATTAGAGTACCGGGGAGAAAAAAAGGCTGCAGCACTTTTGATTATAAAGTTACATGAGATGTGGATATTGATTGAATAAAATAGAGAGAGACAGAGAGAGATAGGCCCCAGAAACACTGAAGATAAGCTGCCATGTCTCCCCTGGAAAAATCACATGTCTGCCTGGGATTAAATAGCATTGCATGAGCTGAAATATCATTTCAAAGATGGTGGGAATGGAAACATTGGTTACAGTGCGTGCATTTGAAGGCTTTTAAGGCTGAAATAGCACTGACATACCTTCTTGAGTCAATGATGTTATTTTCCCTCCCTTCAAAGCTATAGTTCCAACAAGATGAATATAAGCAACCCCTACACCTTCCCTGTCTCTTTTCTTTTTCATCACTAATGTAGTGTACTGCTACTTATGCGTAGAGGTAGAATTAGAGCTGAAGACTACCTTCATTATATACCATAAAGAGAAATGCATGTGCCCCTCATCATTCCTGATAGAATAAAATATTTCCAGTTATTCTTTTTTCTTAGAATAATTTTAGTAGACTAAGATGATTGCTTAGCTTTGGATAGCTTCTAAAATATAATATAGTAATCAAGTTAGCTACTGGTTATAGATGAGAAAAGTTTTTGGATATAGACTGTGCGCGGTAGTAGGTATTTATACTTTAAAAACACAGAGAGATCAAGAAATCATTGAAATTCTACTAATGTCCAAGCTGCAAATGCTTCTCTTTGAGTAGAAAATCAGGTGTCACTACAATTCAGACTTCTCTAATATATTAAACCTCAGTATCATTACTATTTTCCTGTCCTGCAAAGATATATATATAGCTATGCTAGAGGACTAACCTTGGGTATTAAGGTATAATCCTATCTAAATATCAGGCAAAAACTCGTGTAAGTAGCTTGTAGCTTTGCTGTCTACTGAAAACAAATACTGATCTAATGATCAATCCTACTCAATTCCTTGCTTAGCTAAACTTTCGCTAGCACGTTGCGTAAATTAAATCCATTCTTGTTGCATAATCAAAAGTTTACAATCTAAGGCCTTAGAACTTAAGATTTAAGGTTCACCTTCCAATATATATCAACTTCAAATCATTAAACCTCTTCAACATGAACCCTAAGAGCTTGCTTTGACAATAGACACCACATTCCTATCATAGAACTCCATGATTGAATCTTATAATGAATCATCATAATTTGATTGAAGTAAAGCATCTAGTTTGCTTTGTTAAGCGGGAATTTTAAGTGCAGCATAAAGAATTCATCTTTCTAGGGGCATTATAAATGTTAGATGAGTGATATGTGGTTAAATCCAATCCACCTTCTAGATCTTTACCATGTCATTTGACAACAAATGCCAACTCTCCAACAAAGCAAATCATTTCTGACATGTTCATAGGTTTAGATATTATGCATGCTAAGCCTCGATCGGTTTCGCATTGAAAAATATAAAGGGTTATTTCATTGCTATGAGAGCCTGGCACGTTATATTTTACTTCTGTTTCGATGTATGAAAAGATTTTCAACAGACTTGAATATGCTGGATGCAGCAGCTCCCCACTGTAACACCTGCTTGTCAAGATTTCACCTATGAAGTGACCAAAAATCACCGTACATTATGATCAGAAAATCTTGAATATCACAGATCAAAATGCGACTTGGTCAGAGACAATTCATGAAGAAAGGAAAAAAAACTATCTTGCATTATGATCAGGAGATTTTGAATATTACAGCTGATCACTGTGCATCTTGCTCACAGATAACTCATGAAGTGGTGTCAGTATGGATATTTATCATTAAGATAAACTTCCCTTGATAGAATAAATTTAAGGGCTAGCCAAACAATACCTTATGCTTTCATATAGGCATATGCTTAAGTGAGAGTTCTGATGAATAACCTTCCGAATATGGGTAGTAATGGAAACGTATGTGCATGCAGATAGGTCTGCACATAGAAGGTATTTAAAAGTTTCATACTTTCTAATTTTTGATGCCAGGAAAAGAAAACTTCCCTTAGTTGCATGGAGTTGAGGTGTTCAACACCACCCTAGAAAGTGACGATTGAGATATCAAAAATAACCTTTTGGCCCCAGCTCCAGCTCGACAATTATCAATCACAAAATAGTATGCTGTCCTCTAATAAAGGTGGGCCCAAGGTATAATATATTTTGGAAGCATTAGATTAGGAAATGGTAGTATATTGGATGCAAGTAATGAAGTTCATTATACAATTATTAACCTTCCAGAGATCATTATACAATAAAATACAATGCTTTATAATTGTATGTCGATCCGTAATGTACTGATGCCAAAGTTGATCATCATCTAGGCAAATATTATCCTTCACTACGGATGTTTAGATCACGGTTCTGATTAACAAATACTTCCACATTCTCTCCTAATATTTGCATTACTTCAGCCATTAATTATTGTCTGTAGAAGGCATTGATTGAGGACTTTACTTTTGTTGCTATCTGTAATTAAAATGTGCTTGAAAATTCTACTCCATGGCAATGTGGAATGTACGAATTATATCATCACCGTATCCAGCATCATTTTGTTACAAGCATTACGCGCGATGATTGTGCTTGACAGTGCTTATACATTACTTTACAGTCACTGCCGTTAGTTGTAAGGCATTATATAGTTCTGAGATATTGCCTTCGATCGCAGTAGAACATCCACATGTGTGTTTGCGTATGAATGCGACTAGAAAACAAGTATAGTGGCCAGCGTGTTTTCATTTTGATCCACCCATCTATGTCCTAGTATATGGTTATCTCCAAGGTTTTCATGTCGAGATACAAAGAAATCAGTGGAGACCATACATGAAATAGGGTCCACCATTCACTAACATTCCTTTTCCTTGCATGAATCTGATATTTCAAGGAGTGAGGAGTTCAATATCAATCACGAGGTAGGACAGTTTGCTATACACAATTTACTAAAAGTCAAAGTGTCTTGCAGTATTCAAAAGAATCAGCATTTTAGTCATACTTGAAAAGGAAAGAGTACTGATGGTCAAGCAATACTGATATGAATCCTGCAGCCAAAGAATCCAGAGTAATAGAGTGAGATTCAATGCACAAGCCCTGCAATGATATGATAGACATGAAGCAATGGAATACCAGTACGTAGGTGAAAAAGAAGAAGTTGGAATGCCAGACAGAAGGTTTTGGTTAGGTCTGGATTGAGTAACAAGGGTGGTGTTTGTAAGTAGTGGCTTGGTGGGATTATGGTAGGATTTCTTGTAGGCTAGTATAGATTTAGAGATTATGGCATCATTAGCTTCGAAGGCTAGGGGTTATAGTCAACATTGATTCATCATTTTTAACGTCTCTAATTCAAAACCGAACAGGAAACTCTGGTTTCATTCGGCTCCTTTGTGAACTATGCAAAGAAGTTCACCTTTTCTTCTCTATTTTTATGGATCGATATTATTACAGTCCTTCCCGACACCTCCCACAGAAAATCTCCCAAATTGACGGGTAGGAATCCGTTTTCTGAAAGATTCTGGCTTTCGTACGTGCTTAGGTGGGTCTCACAGATCCTTTCAATGACTTGTGTTTTTGCATTTCCTGTATTCACCATATATATGTTCCCACTTTTTCCTCATGTTAAGATTTCTCGGGGGATTTTATGTCAAAATAATTGAATTTTGAATTTGAAGGATATAAGAGAGTAGTTATTATTTTGTTGTCCCTTCAACCCTTTGTGTCTTTTATTCAATAGCTTCTACCATGGTATAATTTGCCCTCTTCATAGCTAGTTTTATTAAGATCTTACATATAGATATGCCATCCTTTTACCAAAAAGAAATAAGAAAAATGTGTCTTTTATTTTCTTTCTTTTGTGGATAGTGGAACCTACTCTACTCACTATAGTGGTTTGATGCCTATCTCAAAAGTATTATCCCATTCCCTGTGTGAGCTAAAAAACCCTGCATGTTGCTTCAAAAATAATATTTTTCTTCAAATATCTGATACCACCTTCATCCTTGTCCCCTTAATTTCCTCTTTTATGTTCTTTTTTCCTTTCCTTGTTTGCTTTGGGAATTGGTCAGCTTCAATTTAAGGTGAGCTTTTAGGTTTCTTTAATTGTTGTGTGATGAATCTTTATAAAGCACAAACTGTTGGTTGACCTTTCTGATGTTTTATTATGCTTAAGAGAACAAATTCTAAGACAATTGGATTGTCATCATGACATGAGAGTTGACATGGTATTTTCTCTTTATAGTATTTGATGATCATTTGTGTGATTCTTTTGATGTCATATTTCTATGTTAGAGTCTCCGAAAGACCAAAGTCCATCAGGAAGACCAAGACAGGATGATAGAAAGCCACCTTCAAATCCTGAAGAAGTAGAAGACCTGCGTCGTGATTCAGCGGCATATCCATTGATAGCATTCACGTTCGATGAGTTAAGATTAATCACTGCGAATTTTAGGCAAGATCATTTTCTGGGTGGAGGAGGATTTGGGAGTGTTTATAAATTAAGGAAACATCACTAAAGATTTTAGAGAGGAGCTTGATCAGCCCCTTCAAGTTGCTGTGACGGTTCATGATGGTGAAGACAGTTGCCAAGGCCATAGAGAATGCATGGATGGTAATCTTTATGTGCTCTTACTTAATTCCTGTGCAATATTAAGTCGTCGACATCGAGACACCATTTCTATGCATTTCCATTGCTTTCATTTATATGTAAAGCTCATATTCTTCGAAAGGTTGATTAACAGTTTTGAGGATTTTTAGGCAGAGGTCCTATTCCTGGGGCAGCTCTCTCATCCAAACTTGGTGAAATTGATTGGATATTGTATTCAGGACGATCATCGGGTGCTGATATACGAGTATATGGCTCGGGGAAGTGTCGAAAACAATTTGTTTTCAAGTATATATGTACTTCATGTAGCTTATTTCAATCAAGCAAGACAGTTATTTGCTGCGAGGGTGATTCTGAAGAGTGTCCTTATTCAAAAGAGTTACAGTCGCTTATCTTTTTTTCCCAGCCTTTAGATTTGATTGCCTCCATTTCATGATATATAGGAAATGAAGATTCAGTCCAAATGATTCTTTCTGCACATCACACAGCCATAAATAGTGTATGCCTTGTCGAGATCAATCAATCAGCAAATATAGCTGCTGCTGCTGCTGCCATGCAGTAATTAGAATTCAAAGCAAGACTTTCTTCTTCTTCTTCTTCTTCTTCTAATTATTTTCTCTTAATTAGTGTTGAATCAGTAACAGGGATCGACATGATTTGATCTCGACACCTATTTTATCTCACTAGCTACTTGTAAATTAACAATACTGTGAATAATGCCCTGTTTTTGTTTGTTGCCTTTGTTCGTTTTGCAGGCAGCATTACTGCCACCGCCGATGCAAGAGGGAAAGGGAGACGAAGTTGTCTATGATGTTTTTTTTGCTTTAACCGGCAGTTCCACGTACTTCTAGTAGCGGCGGTGCGTGAGACTCATGTGTCGCCATTCTCCTGCCATGCCACCAGTGTCCACCACTATTCCTGACTGTTTCTTTTGATTTTAGATTATTTTGACCTTCCAAAATCAATTTTGTTACTTTTAAATGTTTCTCGTGCGTGTTCCGTTTTTTTATGTTTTCATTACACTACATTACATTACACTAAAAGCTAAATAAGATCATTGTAAAATTACTATAGCGCAAGACGCATACATATAACTGTGGATTGTAATAGTAACATTACTATTTAGTTAAAAGATTAAATTTCCTCAAACTGAATGTAAGTGGGGATGTACCTCACACGGTAGTGTCCGTTTTCTTACATTTTTTGTCTATCAATTTGCTACTTTTTAATAGGAATCATGAAATTATTTGATCATCATAATAGGAAGTTGTGATTATTAAAAACATTATAAAGAATCTTGATCCAAATACTTTATATTTGAGATACTAAAATCAAATGATTATATATAATGTTTGGGATCTTATGAATTTAATTTAATTATTTTTTAAAATAAAATATCATGTTTGAAATTATTTTACGTATTAAGAATTAAATTTCAAATGAAATTCAATCTCTAACATAATAATAAATGAGAAACAAGCCTCATTGATTTACTATTTAAAAAAAATATATAAATCACTATTACAACTAGTATTTTCAAAATACTTCACATCTATTATTATTTTTTTTGAAAGATTTTTGATGGAATAAAATAAAGACAATAAGAGTTATACATAAAACAAAATAATTAAATTGTAAATTCATTTATTTATTTATTGAATTCACTATAATTAAATGATTTAATTACACTTCTTTATTCAAACACTTTCTAGCTTCATTAATGTATCTTAAATCTTATTCCATTGCTTCATTATATTCCAATAAGTATTGAAGGTATACTAAATCTTATTAAAAAAAATTATTTCATTTTTTATCTATGATTATAATAAAAAATTTATGAATCCAAAATAAATTATCTTTTTAAACATAATGTAAATCAATATTTAAAATAAATGTGTTAGTTTACCACTCCTATAAATAATATCAACTTTCTTTAAAGTAAAAGTAATCATCTTTAAAAATTCCAAGCACTAAAAGCACATATAAATAGTGTAGAGAAAGCATTCTAGCTCTCCTCACATAACATTGTAAATTGCTACAATGCTTCTCTACTGGCACTTTTTTTTTTTATTTTTTTTTTCTTAAACATTTTTTCCCACTTATACCTTTTTTTATTTTATTTTTACTTTTATTTTTTTTTCACTTATATATTTTTTTTACAACTGGATCTCTAGGCCAACTTAATCGCAACATGACTAATCCTCAGGCCGAAATTTTTTAAAACACTATGGATTGCTACAGTACTTTTCCGCTTATATTTTTTTTTTCACTTATATTTTTTTTTATAACTAGGGTCTCCAGGCCAACTTAAGCGCATCATGACTAATCCCTAGGCTGAATTTTTTTTAAACACTGTGGATTGCTACAATGCTTTCATGCCTATAATTTTGTTTTTGTTTTTTTGTATGTTTAAATACAAAAAAAATTAAAAACTATCTCATAAGGAACGAAAAAATAAAGGGATTGAAACTAAACTAAAAAATAAAAGAATAAAAACTGAAATACAAAACAAGAAATTATATGTGTTAAAACTAGACAAAAACAAATTTAATCCTGGCGGTGAAGCGCGGGTTCATGGCTCGTAAGAACTATAAAGAGATGAAATTTTAATTAAAACAAAAAATGCTTTTAATCGCATACAACCAAACCTATTAAAAATACAAAAAAAAATTATTTAGTTGTTTCATACAAAAATCCAAAACACACAATTACATGTTTGCATAGGTTTAGAGATTTAATAATAAGTATATTAAATTCTTGAGAATTTAGTCGATATATAAAATGATTCATCAATGAATTCATAAAAAATAATAGTATAAATTATGATGTAAATATTGGACATGCAAGCAATTTGTTATTTAAATATATAGAATCGATCAAAAAAATTCAAAAATTATTATTAGTTTTTATAATTGAAATATTTTTACCATAATGAATGAGTCACGGAAAACTAATCCGTCTTCCAAGATGGATAAACCATATTAAGACATTTATATGAATTTTTAAGTTAAAATTTATTCTAGGCATACGACTCCAATGATGAAATTCAAAAATGTAGATTTATTCGCGCGAATAAATTATACACATCAAAACAATTAAACCATGTCAAAATTACACAATGCGACTTACCTCAGATCCATAATATCTTTTTTTATGCAATCAGTCCATCAACCTCAATTCTCTAACAAAACTGGTACACTCGGGAGTTCCTAACGAACTTGAACCAAAAAACCATGTGGCAACTCCAACAACTCCCCGATGCAACACGGGGACATGCAACAATTGTCATGCAGTTAAAAATACTAGTGATTCATGGGTTGACATTGTGATCCTGATCTTTTTTCTGGCTTATTCTCCAAGTAATTTTGATCATTTTTGGCATGTATACAACCCTTTAAAGTGAATTTATTCCCAGGCTTGAATGAAATCTTGTGTTTTGAATCATTGCGCAAAAAAATAAAAACTCTCTTGAGGTGTTTCACGAATATGAATTCCCTGATTAACAATCAAATTCGAATCTTGTTTTGGATGAGAAGATATTGACATTAACTCGATTCTTTTATCATGTGAGATTTGAGTATGATTTAACTCTATGAAAAATTTAACCTGACTCTATTATCCACACATACCTAAAAGCTTTAACCGTGTGAAGTCGTAACTTAATTTGATTTGATTAAGGACCTAACTTGATAAAAAAAAAAAGTATTCATACGAGTCTAGAAAGCTTTAACCATGTGATATCCTTAATCTGATTTGATTTGATAAAGGACTTGACTTAGTGAAGATTATTTACATGAGTTTAACCTGACTTTATAAAGATTATCCACACAAACCTGAAAACGTGTGAAGTGGTAATTTAATTTGATTCGATTAAGGATCTAACCTGATAAAAAAAAATATTATTCATATGAGCCTAAAAAAATTTAATTGTGTGATATCCTTAACCTAATTTAATTTGATAAAGAACCTGACTTAATGAATATTATTTACATGAGTTTGAATTTGACTTGAAAAAAGACTTGACTTAACTTAACTTAACTTCACTTAACTTGACGAAGATTATTTGCATGAGTTTGAAAACTTTAATCATGTGAGATCTTAACTTTATTTAATATGATGAAGGGATTAACTTTAATCCTCTGCCTTTTTAGTGTCTATTTGAGAGTATAGTTGTGATTATTTTTGAAAGTGTTTTTCATTTAGAAATACATCAAAATGATATATATTTTTTATTTTTAAAACTTATTTTTGACATCAACACATGAGAATGATCTAAAAACACCATTTTTTAATTTAATGTAAATACTACTACTACTACTACTACTACTACTACTACTACTAATAATAATAATAATAATAAAATTTCATTATTTTTCAAACACACTTTTGAAACGCAGTGCCAAACAAGACTTTAATGGACTTGAATTTGAGCTCAAACCTAATAAATTTAATTATACCCATACCTAATAAATTTAATTTAATTTACCATCAAGATTTTTGGATCATAAAACATTTTTTTTTTAAATTTTATCTATAAAAAGTAAATTTGGAATGAACCTATAAATTACAATTATAAAGAAACAAATTTAATGTTATTAATTAAAATTTTCAAAATACTTATTTTCTTAGAAGTCATTGAATAAATAAAACAAATAAATAAATAAATTAAATTTTGTCTCAATTAAATTGAATTTGAATTGTATAATTTAATTCAATTAAAATATATAATTTATTCCAAACACCTACGTTCTAGAGTGTTCTAATGCGGGACAAATGAAACGGCAACAGGGTTTAATCAACGGTCTAGATCCAATGAAAGTGGAGACAAAATCCCGAATAAGACCGCCCTTACGTTACTGAAATAAGAGAGAACCCTACTCTTTCTTTCCTTAGCTCTGGAAGTGCAGAGAGTATCAATAAGATAAACCCTACATACCCTTACATAGCCACTATAGCCTCTTATCCATTAAACCCCCTTCTCCAAAACCCTGTTTAACCACCACCGGCCGTTCCACTTCTCTGTAAGTTCTCAGACCCACTTCTTCTTTTTTCAATTCCCTCTGCCTTTAGTGTGATAAAAGTTTCAATCTTTAAACTGTTACTTATCTTCGTTTTCTTCTTTTTGCATTCCAATCACGGTTACTTGTGAAAATCTGCGTAAAATTTGCTACTTTTCAGTGTCTGCTGCTCTGATTTATGAAGGGAAACGAGTTATTTTAATTATGCTGTTTCATGCTTACAGTAATGCAACTTGGTTAGAAATTCACTTGTTCATGCAGGTCTTATTGGTTTGCGATTCAAATTAGTTGAAAAAATAAACTTTTTGTGTTTAGTGTTTAATTTGTGATTTTGTGAGTTATCTAGTTCACCACATAGCTCTATTGCTTCATGAGACTTTGTTACTGTAATCAAATGAATTTAGTTTGAAAGAAAATTCCAGCTAGAAAGTATAACGATTGAAACCTATGTGAACTTAGAAAAAATCAATCCTTTTAGAAATTCATTATTTTTTTGTTTGTTTGTTTGTTAACAGGTATTAAATAATAGAAATGGCATCAACGTTTGCTGCCATGTCCTCAGCTGGAACATTGGCTGCTCCTAATGGCCGTGCCATGGATAAGAAGTTTGCATTTTCTTCAAACAAGTTGTCATCTTTTGCTTCCATTTCTGGAAGTCGATTTGGTAGGCCACATAATGTAGTTCTACCAGGATCACGTTCTCTCAAGGTTAATGCGGCCAAGGAGCTTCATTTCAACAAGGATGGGTCAGCAATTAAGAAATTGCAAGTGAGTTCTGGGTTATTGGTCTTGTTGAGTATTTGCATCTTGTTGCAGTGTGTTTTGTATGTTTTTTATTTGCCTTTTGCTCACCAGATTTGTTCTTTTATTGCAGACTGGTGTGAACAAGCTTGCAGATCTAGTTGGGGTTACCCTTGGACCAAAAGGCCGAAATGTTGTTCTTGAGAGCAAGTACGGTTCACCTAAAATTGTCAATGATGGCGTGACTGTTGCTAAAGAGGTATGCTCTATCTGGATTGTTTGTCATTGATAACTTGAAATGAGATTTTTATCCTCTTGTCTAATATTTTCCGAACAATATTTGCAATTACAAGATGCATGCTAGAAGTTGTAGTCGTTGCTATCTAATTTAGATGATTCAAACTATCTATGTGGCATTCCCTTATATGTTATTTCGTTACTCCGAACATGATCTATGAGCTTAGGAGCTTTCTTGAGACATTAGGATTATTAACAAAATGCTTTAACCTTAAATTTCCAGGTTGAATTGGAGGACCCAGTTGAGAACATTGGTGCTAAGCTAGTGAGACAAGCTGCTGCCAAGACAAATGACTTGGCTGGTGATGGGACTACAACATCTGTTGTTCTTGCACAGGGCCTTATTGCTGAAGGTGTCAAGGTCGGTATGGTGATTTATATAACATATTCTGTGAAGATATGTTGAATGTGTCAATCTCACTCATTGTTTTGATTGCAGGTTGTGGCTGCTGGTGCAAACCCTGTTTTAATCACTAGAGGCATTGAAAAGACCACAAGAGCTCTTGTAAATGAACTTAAATTGATGTCAAAAGAGGTGTGTAAAGTCGGTTAGACCATGCTTGTGGGTAATTATCATTATGCAACTGTGACCTTTGTATATATGTATTGAATCACAAAGAAAAGGATTGAGTGGATATAATTTGGGTTTGCAGGTTGAAGACAGTGAACTTGCAGATGTGGCAGCTGTTAGTGCAGGGAACAACTATGAAGTTGGGAATATGATTGCGGAAGCTATGAGCAAAGTCGGTCGGAAGGGAGTAGTGACTCTTGAAGAGGGAAAAAGCGCTGATAATAGTCTCTATGTCGTTGAGGGAATGCAGTTTGACCGTGGTTATATCTCACCTTACTTTGTCACTGATAGTGAAAAAATGGCAGTTGAATATGATAACTGCAAGGTATGGTGATCACAGCTAGTCATGCAAGCCTTTGCAGTTCATTTTTCCTGGTGTCTTGACAATTTCTTATGTTTTGGTGCAGTTGCTTCTTGTTGACAAGAAAATAACAAATGCAAGAGATCTCATTGCCATTTTGGAAGAGGCAATTAGAGGTGGATATCCAGTTGTAATAGTTGCTGAAGACATTGAGCAAGAAGCTTTAGCGACTCTTGTTGTCAATAAGCTTAGGGGTTCTTTGAAGATTGCTGCCCTCAAAGCTCCTGGTTTTGGGGAGCGGAAGAGCCAGTACCTTGATGACATTGCTATTCTGACTGGAGGTCAGGGTTCTACTTAGGATTCTTTGTTTTCTATCTGATTTTATTATTGTCATGACATTCTCTGTTATCATATCCTTTCAGTGTGGATATGAACACCTTCCTTGCTTGCTGTGGAGTGGATATGAATGTTCACCTCTGATATTAGTATTTTATTTTGTTGATGTTGAGAGATTTCTTTCATTCGCTTTCAGGAACTGTTATCAGAGAAGAGGTGGGGCTTGCCTTGGACAAAGTAGGCAGTGAGGTCCTGGGACATGCTTCTAAAGTGGTTCTAACCAAGGATACAACCACCATCGTTGCTGATGGAAGCACCCAAGAAGCAGTAAATAAGAGAGTTGCACAGATTAGAAATCTTATTGAGGTGTCATTCTCCTTACCTTTCCCTCCTAATGAAATGTTTGTGTTTTTATCTTTTCCCTCAAGTGGTAGTTTATTGTTGCTAAATGCAATATATAAAAATGCAGGCTGCTGAACAAGACTATGAAAAGGAGAAGCTCAATGAAAGAATTGCAAAATTGTCAGGTGGTGTTGCAGTGATACAGGTAATTTTTCTGACTTACAAAACAGAGACAAAACAGCGTGGACTGTTTCTTCACTTAAGTGAATGTGCTTTTGATTGTTAAAGGTTGGAGCACAAACTGAAACAGAGCTTAAAGAAAAGAAACTTAGAGTTGAAGATGCTCTTAATGCAACTAAGGTAATTTACTGCCCTCTGTATTGCTCTAATGCTCTAGGTAAGTTGTTTGGACTCAAATCATTCTTTATCTCAATGGTTTTCAGGCAGCTGTTGAGGAAGGTATTGTGGTTGGTGGTGGATGCACCCTGCTGAGACTGGCATCAAAGGTGGATGCCATCAAGGACAACCTTGAGAATGATGAAGAAAAGGTAATTTGCCATCATTTAGGAATTTATAGAATGGTCCTGTAAAGGAACTCGATAGTTATCTATTTTGCTCGATGTAAAGGTTTTCACTGAGCTGCTTTAAAAGTGCTTTGCCCTGATTGTTTTTGCTTGATATGCAGGTCGGGGCAGACATTGTAAAGAGAGCTCTGAGCTACCCCTTGAAATTAATCGCCAAGAATGCTGGTGTTAATGGAAGTGTGGTCAGCGAGAAGGTATCTAACTTTGCCAATGTCAATTTATGTTACTTTGTGTGGTCCAGGATTGCCTGCAGCTAAGATAATTGCTTCTTCTTTTAGGTGCTCTCAAGTGATAATTATAAGTTTGGATACAATGCTGCAACTGGGAATTATGAAGATCTGATGGCTGCTGGAATCATTGATCCAACGAAGGTGAGTTACCATGTGGATTTAAATTGGAGGTTACAATTTGCCTTTAGGTGGTGCATTCAATGGAAAAGGCTTCTGTTGGCTCTTAGAACTGTGTAGTTAGATCTAAATATAAGATGTAGTTGGACTCAAATATAAGATTTGGGAATTCTGTCTCTCAGAGTGGTTCAACTAGATAGTTGTTTGATGGTTTTGCTTCAAAACTAAATATAGAAATCTTCATTCAGGTGGTTAGATGTTGCCTGGAGCATGCATCATCCGTAGCAAAGACTTTCTTGATGTCCGATTGTGTAGTTGTTGAGATTAAGGAGCCTGAATCAATGCCTGCTGGCAGTCCCATGGACAACTCAGGTTTGTTCTTCTGAACTATGAAACTAAGTGTATCCTGCTGCCTGTTCTCGACCACTGTGAAGTGCATTGTTTCTCCGGTGACTGTCTCACCAAGTTTGTATTCTCTCGCCTTGTTACAGGATATGGGTATTAATAAGGATGCTGTGCAAAGACACCCCGCCCCCCCCCCCCCCCCCCCTCATATTAGCAACGACTTTTTTCGCTTGTAAATCTGGTTTACCAATGCTGCAAGAAATTACATTTTCTGGTGAGAGTAGCTTGCTGGAATACGGCATGTATTATTGACCTGCAATTATTTTTACAATTGCAAAGATTTTGAACCTTCTCTTGAGCTACAAAGTTTCATCTTTGCTCATACTCTTTTAGCTCCCGTTTGCTAAATCTGATGCGCTGTTGATATCACCCATAAATGGTTGGTCATAGTTCGTTGGTGTCAATAAAAACCTGGATTCTTACGGCTTCATTCTCGTGAACTGTGGAGGTGGTAAAGTTGCGCACAACAGATGCATGGTGGTGGCGATCATAATTCAGTATCGGATGAGAGTAGGTGCGCATGCCCTAGATGGTAGATTGCGCGCGCGCTGAGCTTTCTTTTGCCTTCGCGGAGGACATGATCCCTTCCCAACTCCTCACCGAAATCCACACTCACACAGAAAAATGTATAAAATAGAAGTAATAAATTACGTTATAACAGTTAATAGTGGATCCGAACTCCCCGCCGCTTCAGCAGTTAATAGAAAAATATTTTATTATTATTATTATTATTATTATTATTATTATTTACCCAAATACCTCTTTTTTTTTTATACTTGGATTATTTCAGAAAATAATAAGACTACGTTTCAGCATATATATATTTTCCATCCATGTATGTGTATGTAATGCACGGGTTGTGCATGGCCAAGTTTGAACCCTACAAGTACAAATATGAAAGGTGGGTCAACGAGGTGTTAAATTTCATCCGTTACAAGTCTTGTATCACACAAAGCATGAATCATGATATATATGTATATTAAATGGTCACCAAAAATTCTAGAAATGCAGTCCAGCATCAGAATCTTTTGTTTTTGTTTTGTTTGATTTCTCTGTCAATTACCAAAATCCCCAAAGTAATGATGTGGAACCTAAAAACTAGCAGCATCTTTTTTATTATTAGCAAGGGCTTATAGTGGGACAAGGTTGGAAGCCTGCAGTGCAGTGTCTGCAAGACTCATACATAAACAGCTTTAATCAGATTAGTTTATTTGAATGACTACCCAACAAGCAAGAGACCGCACAAGAGCTCAATTACTTCGAAGCAGACAAAAAGATGTGTCGAAAGTTACAAACATGAACTAAAAATATCTAATAATATTCTTTACTCTTGTAAGCTCTTGTAAAAAACTTGCTCTGCTTTTGAATCAGTGTATGTAAATTGTAATGCATTATGTTTTTTTTTTTTTCCAAATATTTTTCACTTAAAAATATATAAAGACAATATTTTTATATTTTTAACATTATCAATCCTTAAAAAAACATTAATTTAATATTTTTTTAAATAAAAAAATCCTACCGCACTTCCAAAAACTCAAAAAGCGATGACCCAAATAAAGGTAAAAAGAAATGAAAGAAAGTAACGAAAGAATACACTAAAATTATAAATATATAAGCAAGCAGCATTGCATTCCATGCATGGATGATTGATAGATAGATAGATGGGTGGTGGTGTGGTTATGGTTATGGTTATGGCATTTGGAGATGGTGGGTGTGATTGGTAGCTTTTTTTTTGTTGCGATTCTATTCTAAACTTAATTTTGGCAATGCATGACCATTCCATTTCCCTTTCTATCTCTCAACACTTAATTGAAAAACTCTTCTTCTTCTGCACGCCGCCTCTCCCCCTCACCTTACCAACAAAGACTTGCACTTTCTTTGCATTTTTTCTAAATAATTCTCACTAATTAACCCAAAAGAACCGATCATCTCTTATAAAGTGTGTTGCTTTGCCCCCTCCAATGCCTGCTTCTTCGTTTTGTATCACCCTCTGTCACTGGTATGTTGAGTCTTTGTTATCACTCTTGTACTCCTGTTTTTCTTCTACATTGTTGTTGAATCGGTTGAGCTGGGTTTCCTTTGTTCTGTCTGTCTGTTTGATTTTTGGTGTCAAAATTGTTTTTTTTTGTTTTTTTTTTTTTTTTTTTTTTTTTTTATGATGATCATGATTTTGATCATCTGGGTTTTGGCTCTTTTGATGAACTTGATTGAACCGTGGTCGTCTGAATTGTGTAAAGCAATGAGATTTCCGTGCTTTGTTTCCTTTTCTGGTTGGACGTAGAAATCGAGGAAAAGCAGTGGTCTTTTTAATGGTTTGATCATGTTGACGAAGGTGATCATGGTTCTAGAGTCATTTTTGGGGTCTCTCTCTGTCTTAACTGGGCTTCTGTTCTCAATTGAATTTATAGTGTAGAATCTTTTGGTCTTGACTGATGAGACGAGTCCACCTCTTTTTGTTATTTGTTTTTTTCTTCTTGTTTAAATCCATTTCTGATGGCAAAGCTTGTGGTGGTGATAGCTCATAGTGAGAAATGAAGTGATATTGCTTTTGGCAAATTTAGTTTTTGACATCTTTTATCAATATTGTTTTCCTAATAGGTGGTATTTTGTATTTCAGAAATTTACTGCATTGAAGAGCTTGTTTGTGGATCTACATTGTCTCATAGACATTGCTAGAAAGGAGTTTCTTAGCACATTGCAATATATAGAATGGAAGATCAAAGAACTGAACTAGAGTTTGATGAATTTGAGAAGCTTCTTGGAGAGATACCGAATGCTACTTCTGGAAATCAGCAGAATGCTGATGCTGGACCTATAAGTGCACCTCTAAACGGTAGCTGGGCACCCATTTCTGTGAATTCCTGCAAGGGGCCTTTTATTGAGAACCTTGAAAGCAACGGGAGTTTGATTGACAGACAAATTTTGGCAAATAAAACTCAACAATCTCCTGTCAAGAATGCTCAGCCAGAGGAAGCAAATTTGCCAGATGACCAAACCCTAACATCAGCATTTGCAGAACTGAGTTTTAATTGTGGGAGTCCTTTGGCGAATTTTAAATCCTTACCTAATCCTTCTGTATATACAAACACCATGAATAGTTCACTCTCCAATACAGAATCATCAATGATGGCTGCCCCTCCTTACCAATCACCAAATAGTTTACCTTCTAGTTTTGATATGTTTAATGTTGTGAAAGTTTGCCAAGAACAGTCAAATTTCATAAAATTTGATGCCCGAGAACAGAAGAAGGTGCCAACTGATTTTTGTCATCCTCAGCCAATCAAAAACTTCTCCACTGCCCTGCCACCAACTCATGGCGTGCAAGGTTTTCCATTGCTTTCCAATGTGGCTGTCACTGGCATGGATTTTCCTTTAATGTCTGATCATCAACAATACTTCACTGATGTCCAGTCTTCACTTCCTTACATACATTCACAACAGTTGAACCAGTCTCACATCAGCTGGGGGAATATTGAAGAAGAAAAATACTACAGGATGCATCAGCAATACATGTATCTGCAGCAACTCCGGAATCAAAGGTTGGAAACTCAGAATCCTATTCAAGCAAATGGAAACGTTGCAACCAAGTTGATGAGTCGGAATATGAGGCAACCGTATTTAGAGGTTCCATTCTCTCGCCAACTTCAACAATCTAATCAAGAAACATTTTGGAGCAACTATACTATCACAAGGGGTATGAACCAATCACAGAATGGTATGCGTGTTTTAGACAAAGTAGGAAAACAGAGTTTTCCTGAAAAGATTCTGACAAGGTCACAAGGACTGAACACACCGAAAGCTTTGAAGTTTGGCTCATTTGAAGGCAACGAATCACTTTCCCATCTCAACCACAATGGGAAACTTTTATCAAGCGCTCACCTTTGCCATAGTTTATCTACTCCTCCTGCTGCGTGCTTTCAGCTAGATCCTTTGAGCTCATGGAATTTGTACCCTGATTTTACAGACCTAAAAAGTACTAATCTCAGGGCTCAGCCTCTGCCTCCGAAGTATAACTCAGTAGATGAAGTGATTGGTAGAATTTATCTTATGGCGAAGGACCAGCATGGTTGTCGCTTCCTGCAAAGAAAATTTTCCGAGGGGACCCCACAAGATGTTGAAAAGATTTTTCTTGAGATTATTGATCACATTGTTGAGCTGATGACAGACCCTTTTGGGAATTACCTTGTTCAGAAACTGCTTGAAGTATGCAATGAGGATCAGAGAATGCAAATACTACGTACTATCACTAGAAAACCTGGGGAGCTTGTTCAGATTTCATGTGATATGCATGGGTTTGCTCTCTGTCTCTGTGTGTGTGTGTGTGTGTGTGTTTATTTTATTTTGCATTCAAAGAATCAAGGCATTCATCTTTCATGCTTTAATTATTTTCGGAATGGCTCTCTTGAACACAGGACTCGAGCTGTTCAAAAGGTAATCGAAACCCTTAAGACTCCAGAGCAGTTTTCCATGGTTGTCTCTGCATTGAAGCCTTGTATAGTGGCTCTGATAAAAAATATGAATGGTAACCATGTAGCCCAGCGCTGCTTGCAGTATTTGATGCCTGAATACAGTGAGGTAAGGGACACAACTTTCCTTTTCTGTCTCACTCTGGCATTTTATTTTTGTAAAAAAAAAAATTTCAGGTAATTTATCCTGCTTGCTTTGTCATCAAATACTCTTAAAACTACTAGTATGAAAAAGCAAGCTTGAATTTGGTCATTGATTTAAATCTTGTTCTGCAATGCATTTGACATGAAAAGAAAGAAAGAAGAAGTTAAATTTTATACATGTTATTTTAAGTGAGAACATGACTTGGATCACATCTTCGGTAAAGTAATAGACATTCACTGTCCCATTGCCCTTGTAGTTGATCTTTTTAACTTTTCGCAACTCTCCTTTTTTATATATATATTTTGTGTCTTTGTGCGTTCAGATCCAGTTGTTTCCTATTTTCTCACAGAAGTACTCGTTTTGCATGCTGTTCTCTAATGCTGAACTTCAGCAACTACCCTTATCAACAGAAAAAAAAGAATTGTACTCTACTTTTACTAGCATATTCATGAATGTTTGTTTATCTTTTTTTCCATGTCATGTATTTTGTTGAACCAGGAAATGGTTTTATTGCAGTGTACTCATTATAAAATTCTGACATTTGTGTAACTAGTGTAATGGAAACTTGGAGGCGTTCTCCGGGCTAGTTTTAGTGTCATTAAAATGACTAACCTGGTTATTACTAGGATCAAGAATGCAAACGCCAGCTTCTCCTGATAAAAAAAGAAAAAAAATGGAATATTTATTAAGTTCGCATTTGCAATCTGTTTTTCAAATAACGAATCAATCCATGTTAGATGTTTCAGAGATGAACTCATTTTGATTCAAGTGGAATGAGCATATGTCATTTTCTCAGCTTCAGAATTTTTCTATCTTCCTTTCTTTTTTAAGCATTCCATATCAAATCAAGCAGAATGTTTTAAATTGTAGGGGCATTGGCACTGCTAGACAAAAATTGTTGCCTTCCAACATCTGTTTAACTCTTCCATATAGATGCAGCAAATGATTCTTATTTTAGCTACAAATGTGACATGAAATACAGAATAAAGCAGATTTTGGCACTACATGAAACAGTGGTGATGATTTCTTTTGCAGTTCCTTTTTGAAGCTACCATTGCTAATTGTGTTGAACTTGCAACGGATCGTCATGGCTGTTGTGTACTTCAAAAATGCCTAAGCCAATCTGAAGGAGAGCAAAGATGTCGTTTAGTCTCTGAGATCACATCAAATGCTCTAATCCTTTCGCAAGATCCATTTGGGTACTATATTTTTCTCTTTTCCTTGAGCTTTTTATCTGGGTTTTTTTCTCCCAATCCTGTCTGTCACAAAGGTGTGGTGACCTTTTCTTATTTTTCCCTATTCCTTGGAATAATGTGGCTGCACATTTCACACATGATTATAGTAGATATTAAGAAAGAGTTGTCCGCCAAAACATCATGTCACTTTGTACAGCTTAACTGAACTAGGATATGAGCACTAACATGTAATGCTGAACATGTGTTTTATCCAGTTCTATTGGCCTTGTTTGATAGAGGATCATGTGGTTCTGTGAAATTTATTGGTGGAAAGAAACAAGTATTTGCACAATCTCATCATCATGCTTATCAAAATAATCAAAAAGTGAGTGATGCACACTATTACTAAGCATTAAATGGTATTTTATGCTAGGGTCAGATTCAAGAAGTGAATAATGTTACTATTACAAAGTATTAGGTTTATTTGATAGAGGACCTTGTGGTTCTGTGAATTTTATTGGTAGAGAGAACAAGATTTTGCAGTTTCCTCTTGATTCTCATCAAAATAATCAATCAAAACCTGTTCTGACAATTCCGGATTTTGTTTTTTTTTTGAATTATTTCATGCTTTACATATTCCACATGTCTGGTTGCTGTTCTTAAGAATTGGTGTCCCCATGTCTGCTTGTGAGATGAATGACTCACTAGTTCTGAGCATGCTTGGATTTACAACGCCTGGACATTGAAATATAAGTTTTGATTGCAGTAACTATGTTGTGCAATTTGTCTTTGAGCTTCGTCTTCCATGGGCAGCAACTGATATTCTAGACCAGTTTGAGGGTAATTATGGGGACTTGTCTGTTCAGAAATATAGTAGCAATGTGGTCGAGAAATGCCTAAAATATGCAGGCGAGGTGCGCCGCAATCGTATTATTCGGGAGCTGATAAATAATTCTCGCTTGGATCAAGTCATGCAAGATCCTTTTGGTAATTATGTTATCCAGGCAGCTTTGCAACAATCAAAGGTTTGTATTTTGAAATTTAATAAACAGTTTCGTTTCAATAAAATCATGTTTTGGATGGTTCTTCTCTTGAGGAAAGATTTGCAAGTGTCATATGCTTTTGGATTGTTTATTTCGGTCTTTCCTGTGGTCTTATTTTCTGATTTCTGTTGCACGAGGGAAAATGAAACTGATGCATTTGTATTGTCATTTGATTTGATCCTTCTTTAACTTGTTGAGTAGGGAGCTCTTCATGCTGCATTGGTGGAGGCTATACGACCCCATGTTCCTACTCTTCGAACTAGTCCTTATGGGAAGAAAGTCCTGTCTAGTAATATTTTGAAAAAGTAATCTGCAAGTAAGATCTCATGGAACTATTCTCCTGGACATTGTCTATTTTCTGCTTGCCCTTTTTGATTTAGTTTTTATTTGGGTGTGCAGAATTTGTCTCATGCTGAAGAAGTTCCTGTAAATTTGGTTTCAAGATTTCAATGCTTTGACATAATGAGAAAACAGTCAAGAGGCATTCATGGCTCTCATCTGAACAGACGAAAGGTGAATTTATTGATTTTTTTTTATCATCACAACAGAAAATTTCACATGACACGGGATCCACAAGTTTCTAGATCCATTTTTTTTCTCTTCCTTTTGCCTGGAAAAAAAGAAAAGAAATGGGAAGGTGTGAGTTCTTTGAGCTTATGGGGGTTACTGTAGTATGGGTGTTTTGGACAGAAGCTCAAGAGTCGATGCTTGGCCGGTGATTGCAGGCTGGAAGAGATTCGGAAGCTGCCTGACTTTTATTTTTGTGGTGTACATTTCATGATGTCCATAGAATGCCAGGATTAGGGCTTTTATTTGTCATATAAATATTCAAGTTCCCAGGCTTGCCATTCCCGTGTATGTCTTTTTGACGATGTAATCTTGTTGTTTGTCTAGATATCTGTGAAGTAATAATGCCCTTCTTGTCGCTCAAAATCTGTAATGCTTTGTGAAAACCAGCGTCATCTTCTCTCTTATGTGCTGTGAAGTCAATTCATTGTTTCCGAACAGATAATAACCTTAAACACCCAGATCGGTTTGGTGGCATCGTTATAACCTTGAACACTGCATTCCCCCCCTGTCCTCCTTGACAATTGCCAGAGACAGGGCTTTCTGTCTAAATTCTCGACATCTTAATTCATGAAGTAGTAATGCCGTTTATGACATGGTGCTTAATCTGCAATGCTTTGTGAAATGACTCATCTTTTCCCTTCTGTGCTGATCAACACACAGCCATTAATAATAATTTTAAAAATTAAGTATCACTCCCCCCCTGGCTTCTCCTCCAAGGTGTATTACTGCGAAACTCGTGTTCTCTTAATGGAATTTTATGCGTGCAAACCGATGACAGCATATGGAGATTAATGCAGCATCATTCATCTTTGTACCCATGATAGAATGGAAGAGCAGAGCATGCATTTTGATGCCAGGCAGTGAAAGACAAATCTGTGGTTTTGTGACTACTGGATCAAACAAGTTGACTTTTGTACCACTGACTGTCACGCCCATGCACCCACCACTGACACGGACATATTCACATTACCTTCATGTTCTAGCTGTAGTGGCTGCCCCCATCAGACTACAAGAGAAGTCAAGAACAAGTATAGGATCCAGGCAGACCACATTGGTAGTGCGTATAATGGAATTTTAAGAAGGTATTGCCCCCCTACTAGTATACTTGGCTGAAAACTTGAAAAAAAATCCCATTTTTGATATGACAAGTGCTCCATAATTGAGAATGTAGGCGTGCCACGTGTCCTTAAAAGACTCAGTTTGCATCCCACTCACGACACGTGACACATAGTCGCTGGACCAGAACAGTAGGAACCCACTAGAGCCACTAGTGATGCACCTGTAATCCAAGCCACGCTTCTTCTTTGAGGCCAATCTCTCTCTCTCTCTCTCTCTCCCACTCTTTCCCCCATTTTTATTGCTCTACATTCTGAGGAGCTGAAGAAAAAGAAAAAGCCATGTCTTTAGCTTCAAGCAGATACCCTTCTCTCTACTCTTCACCACCAGCTACTGTCCAAGCAAAGCAAATCCCACTTCTTTTCTATCAGAACACTCACTTTTTATCCAAGAACTACTTATTTTCAAAAAGATACATTTTGTTATTATTTAATATTTAGTAATTTCTTTGTAAAATAAATATTTTCGCATGACCTCATTCAAGTGAACTATTCCATTGGTAGCAGTGGGTTCGGTTTGAACCGAAATTACAGGAAATGAAGTCAAGCAGTTGTAGCTGAACCAAATAATTCCTCGAAGATTCGCTGGCAATTTTTATTAAACAGAAAAGGCCAGAAACATACACTAAAATACATCTTTGGTCAATTCAAGCTTGTGAGCACGTAAACAGCACACACAATATTTAAGAGGCCCTGGCTGAACATGTTATGCAGAGGATTGGTGAGGCTGAAGTCGAACTGGAAGACCTTGGGATGGAGCAGGCATTGGATCATACGGGATTTTCTCATCAGGAATCAGTAAATCCCATTTGAATCTCTTGACAATGTTATGCAGGAACACAAGTATTTGAGGTCTCGCGTACTCATTTCCCATGCACATCCTTGGTCCGCCTCCGAAGGGAACAAATGAATATGGGGCAGGCCCTGCTCCCTCATACCTGGAAGCAACGAAGTCTTCTGCATTTGGGAAGAAACCTGGATCCTTAGTTGTTGAGGCTGGAGTCCAGAACAGCTAGTCCATGCAGAGCACAACATCAGTTATGATCTCAACAATCTTATCACGAAATTACACAACTTGCTCGTTAATTGCTGCATAAAACTCGTTTAAGAGTAGAGTACAAGAGAGCGGCGGCACCTACCTTCCATCCTTTTGGTATTGTATAGCCTGCATAGGTGAAATCAACTATTGCCTCTCTGAAAGCACCGCGTATGGGTGGCATCAGCCTCAGAACTTCATAGACCACGTTCCATGAGTATCTCATTTTCTGAATGTCTTCCCATTTCAACAGCTCTCCTGCTTCTTTAGACTTGGCAATATCAAGCTGCTCTGCTAACCACAGGCAATCAAACTGGTGTTTGTAAGAGATTAATACTGAAGAAAACCGGAGTTACGAAGGAGCTTACAAAATGAGGGAATCATGGAAAGTTTTCTGCTGCGATTGAAGATATGTAGGGTGTAAGTTCTTGCAATCATTTGGTCGCAAAAACTCGTATGCTATCATACTACTTACTTACCTCTCAGAACCATTTCGAAAACTTCAGGCAATTCCGCAAGATACTTGATGACACATGTTATGACTGATGTTGTAGTGTCATGACTAGCAAAGAGCAGCAGCAGCAAGTTGTCAACAATCTCGGATTCGGACAGGAACCTTCCACCTGCATCTGTACTCAGAAGCAAATGTGACAGAAGGTCTTGTCCGGGTGATGCTATTTTCTTGTCCAGAGCATCTCTTCTTTGCCTAGCAATCAACCGAAGCTCTTTCTTGATTTCATTAGCGGCTTTTGAAGCAGAGTAAAATCTTGTGCCCGGTATGTTGATTGGGAAGTGGATTACTCCTTTGAGAAAGATATGAAATTGGTGTGCCAGCTTCGAAACTTGTATTGGGTCATCGATGCTTGCAAATAGGTGACAAGACAACTCAAACGTGTATAAATTGACAGTTGGATAGACTTTCACCTCCTCTTTTCCTTCATGGTCACAAAAATCAGTGTCATATCATTCTTAATTTGATTGAAGAGATTTTTTCATTCATTCACAGTTGAAAATCTTGAGCACTGCATGTCTAAACAAACAAATAATTCTAGGGTTTCAATCTCCTTGCGAAATGTGTGTGTGTGTGTGTCTCTAACTCTCTATATATATTGGAAAAACAGAACATTCTTTAGCAGGATAAGAAAACCAAAAGACAGATGCTATACCTTCCCAGTGTTTCCTAATATGGTGTTGTGTGGCCAAATCCATCCTCCCTACATACCTCTTAAGTGCATCCTGGTCAAGCGAGGTCATAATCATCCTCTTCATCTTCTTGGCCTCATCGCCAACTACATTAACCAAACTCGACTCCAGAAGCTTCTTCACTGATCTTGGCCACCAAAGATTGACCAGCTTGTTCTCATTGCTGAACAAGAACTTGTTCCCAGCTGGTCCACAGAACACAGCCATTGTCTCCCCCAACAGAGAAGTCTTGAAAACCTGAGGATTATATTTCTCCATTCTATCTCTTGTAAATCTCTCAGGTTGTGGGGAGTGACCTGAGCGCAAAAACTCTAAAGATTCCCCGATTAGAGGCCATCCTAGACTTCCTGGTGGAAGATGAGGATTTGGAAACAATCTTCCTTTGAACGTTTTGATTACAAAATAAAGAGACAGAAGCGAAAGGGTACCGATCAGAAGTAGATGATCATAAAGACTTGAAGACATTGCGAATATCACTTCTTGTGATAATGCATGCTAGGACCTTAACACTGGAACTTGTATTTACAATAGCCCAGCGATGTGGTTAGCTCAGTCTTCTTTCAGCATATCCCATTTAATTAAAACGGATTTGTTTCCTTATTTTATACCTTATGGTTTTTGTCCTTATTCATTGTATCTATGGTCAATTAAGACTCATTTGAGGGGGGGGGGGGGGGAATATTAATCATTTTTATTTTTATTTAGTTTAGGAAAATATTTTCTTTTTTGGTATTTTTTTTATTTTTATTTTACTTTAGACAATCAAATATTGTGATTGGTAATTTTACCCTTTATATTTTGTTTAGAAATCCCTAAAAGTCATTTTTTTTTTTATGATTTTCCTATTTAGTTTAGGAATCCCTAAAATAATATTTATAAGGTAGAAAAATCATGATATGACCTATACAAGGTAGGGAAATCTAATATTTACAAGAGAGGAAAACAAAATTGTAAAAAAAAAAACCTAAAGGAGATACATTCATACATTCATGAGGGGGAGTTAATATACATTGCATTTTTTTTAACCAATCTTTTTTTTCCTTTGGGTTTTTCATGGTGAAGCTCTTAATGAGATAATTTCCAATGCGTAAAGTTGAACAATAGACAACCAAAATAGAGTATTAATGTATAGGTGTCTAGATACCTTTATACAGCCCTCTCATATTACATTCATTCATCATTCCCAGGTTCATTTGAATTTTTCTAAGTTCATTTGAATTTATATATTTATACATGTGCTATAAATTGGTGTGTTATTGAGAGAAGAAAGGAAATACATATAGAATTACAAACATATATGAAATAAGATCTATTACCTTAATCTTATTGTTCTTATTTATTCTATTATTTTTTTATTGAGTAAATTGAATGTTTTATATATACAGTTTTATAAAACATTTGGTATTTTTAGTTTCATAGATATTAATTCTATATTTTTTTTTCAAGAGATACACTCTTAAAAAATCTTCATTTTGAACTCATATTATTTTGAACAACATTTTGTTGAAGGATAATTGGTTGAAAAATGAAAAGAAAAAAAAACCTAGTTGCCAAAAAATATATGTTTATTATGCCACTCCACTAACTTAATTTTTTGTTGCATTAATGGTACTGATGTAATTAGTGAAATTTCTTTATTGAGCCACTTGTATGATGTTTATTATTTTCTCTTACTTTTCTAGATCATTTAATTTGTTTATTCTTGGTTGTGCTATTTATAAAAAAAGGCTTGTAGTTGAGTCTACGAGTGGGTTATCCTAGGCTAAAGATGAGGGTTTGGAAACAATATTTTTCTTTGATGATAAAAAACAAGGGAATGCAACATATTGCCTAAAAACCTAAAACACGTGTGTTTTTTATTGCTCATCCATTATGCATATATTTTTTTAATTTTTTTAATTTAGTTATCGATCTTTCATTTCCAGTAATTTCATTTTAAATAAAGACCAATTGATTTTGATTTATTAAGAAAGGATGAGATTGAAAAAAATAAGAATCAAAATGAAAAAGACAACAAACATGGGTAGCTTGCCATGAGTTTAAAACAAAATATATTTTGCTTCTTAAACTTTAGGAAATCACGTATATTATACAATTTTAGTGCCTCTATTTTTCATATTTATTTTTGGTACAAAAGTTTAGTTTTGTTATTTTAATCCCTGATCGAGAGAGGAGAGAGAGAAACATATCGTTGATACCAATTTAGACCACCAAAATGAATAAAAAGCGTGTTAAATTGTTCCATTTGATTAGGGGAGTTCATATTATGGTTTTTTTTATCTTTAGGAATCGTAACAAAAATAGATTTAAGCTCGAGTTGATTTTTTATTCCGGGTTGATTTTGATTTTTAGATAATTATTTTGGGTTTTTTAATGTCATTTATAGATTTATCATGATTTATAAAGTATTTTCTAGGTGTTTTAGGTAAAATAAAGGCTGAAAAACAGGTTTTCAAGTTAAAAGCTCTTAAGCTAATTTTCAATCACTATTATGCCTAAAATCTGGACCAGATCATATGGCATGTTGTCTACCTTTATAGGTGATGTGTCGTCTAATAATATGTTTTTTTTCAAGAAAAATGGGGCAAACAAAAAATAGTGAAAAAAGCTTAATCATACAGGTTGTCAGACAGCCTGCACGTGGGCCCAACATAAAAGGGTCAGGCCTGTCAACATGTGACTTTTTTTGTAATGGTTTTTCATGTAAGAAGTTATTTTTAGACCAATACCCTTTCTCTTTTTAATGTTTTAAGTAGATAAATCATATTTTTTTTAATAAAGAATTTTACTTTAAGATAATGTTTCTAATGTGTAGCCATGCATCATATTTTTATTTCCTTTTTATTTTATTCAAGTAATTAAATGTGTTTGTCCTTTTTATTATCGTTTAATTAAGTGAAAAAAATAATTAATAAAACATAGAAAATTGCCTATAATATAAATGGCGTGGCTCTTTTAATGTAAATTCTCATTTGTTCACCTTTTAACAGTTAATTGTGGATTATAATAGTGATTTTGATAAAATCTTATTTTGATCCTCGAGCTTTTCTTAACACAATCAAGCCTTTTTAAGCACTTGATTTCATGTTTTTTAAAGAAGGGTTGAATTGAAAGATAGAGAATTAAAGTTAAAAACTCGGGTAGCATAGGTGATTTTTTAGAATTTCGTGGAAAAATATATTTTATATTTAAAGTTATAAAATGTTGGAGAAACATTATTTCTTCGCACCCATTTTGGTTCTTATATTATATATTTATTGGTATTTATAGTTGATAATTTATTTTAATTTGCTTTTTTTATTAGTTGAGAAATAAATTGCATGATTTTATTATTCAATTTTCATTAAGTTTGATTTGAATTTTTATATGGTTGTTTTAATAATTGATAATCTATTTCTGTTATCTAAAAAATATTTATTTTAATTTTTCTTAAGAAAAAACTAGTCTGTCTCGCAGCGAAGCGCTGGGTGTGTGTGTATAACTACCACAACGCGGAGGGTTTTTTCTTTTCTTTTCAAAATGGCCTAACTAAGAAGTGGGTGTATAGAGGTATTGTAGTCAACCAAGGGAGTGTACAAGTCTTTGCCATGCTGGCGTGATCATGAGATGAGGGCTGAGTAGTCAACGACGTCCCCGGCAGGGCAGTTTCTTGGAAGATGCCAGCTTCAGGCTCGCATGGCCAAGAAGCCTGTTATTAGATTTCTAATGCCCTACCACCTACTAGACGGTTGCTTGGATAGGGAAATCTAGATAATGAAGTTGGTGAGGAGTGACGTTGAAGTGGGTGTATATAGCGAGACTGATGACTTGACTGCGAGGTTTCTAATGCCCTACCACCCGTTTACCGACGTGATTTGCTCCCTCTCAAACTAAAAATTATATATTATTCCTACGTTTTCACCGCATCAACAAACGCCCCTACTAGTTTTTTTCAACTTTTACTGCAAGCCATTGACTATAATAGGGCAGCCATGTGAGCTCTCTCTTGCACCACCTCCATCCTCTTACAACAGGAAAACCACAGTAGACTATACTGATCAGCTATTGATGGCTAAACTTAGCTTACTACTGCTTGCCCTCTCCATCTTCTTCTCCACTTCCTTGTGCTGTCCAGATGATCAGAAACTAGCCCTTCTCCGATTCAAATCCTCCCTCTTGCACACTCTTAACTCTTCTACACCATACTCTCTCTTTGGCCTGGATTCGTGGAATGCTAGCTCAGATTGTTGCCACTGGGATAGGGTCACTTGTAGTTCCCAGTCAAATTCTAGAAAAGTAGTTGCCCTCCAACTTTACTCTCTACTTGTAGCGGAGCAGCCCATACCAATTCCTTCCATGGTTTTATCTCCTCTCTCTCGCATTAAAAGCTTGATGCTGCTTGATATATCCTCAAATTTTATAGCAGGTGAAATTTCAGCCAGTGTGTTTGCCAATCTCAGCAAACTGGTTCACCTTGACATGATGCAAAATAGCTTCAGTGGATCCATTCCTCCACAGATTTTCCGTTTGAGGTATCTACAGTATCTTGATATGAGTAGTAACTTGCTTGAGGGAGTTATAACCAAAGAAGTGGGTTCTCTTCTCAACTTGAGAGTATTGAAGCTGGATGATAATTCTCTGGGGGGGTATATTCCTGAAGAGATTGGAAACCTTACCAAGTTACAGCAGTTGAATCTTCGCAGCAACAATTTCGTTGGTAGGATCCCATCTTCAGTTCTCTTCCTGAAGGATCTGGAAATAATGGAATTGAGGGAAAATTCTTTATCCATGGAGATTCCTAAAGATATCGGTGATTTAACCAACTTGACCACTCTGGCCTTGAGCGACAACAGGCTGACTGGTGGAATCACATCGTCTATACAGAAGCTTCACAAGTTAGAAATACTCAGATTGGAAAACAACTTCCTATCTGGAGGAATTCCAACTTGGTTGCTTGACATCAAAAGTCTGAAGGATCTGTTTCTTGGAGGGAATAATCTGACTTGGAATAACATTGTAAACTTGGAGCCCAAGTGTATGCTCAATAAGTTATCTCTGAGTTCATGCCGTCTCGCAGGAAGAATCCCAGACTGGATCCTTACACAAAAGGATATTGTTTTGTTGGATTTAAGCAAGAATAAGCTACTAGGACCATTCCCGGAATGGCTTGCTGAAATGGACATAGGCAGCATATTTCTGTCAGACAACAATCTTACAGGTTCACTTCCACCTCGTCTCTTTCGGTCTGAAAGTTTGTCAGCCCTTGCTTTATCGAGGAATAGCTTCTCTGGAGAGTTGCCAAGTAACATTGGAGATGCCATTAATGTCATGATTCTTGAGTTCTCTAGAAACAACTTTTCAGGGCAGATTCCAAAGTCCATCTCGAAGATTTATCGCCTTATCCTTTTGGATTTATCAGGAAACAGGTTTTCGGGGAACATCCCGGATTTTAGGCCCAATTTATTACTCGCTTACATCGACTTCTCTTATAATGAACTCTCGGGTGAAATTCCAGTGATCTTCTCCCAAGAAACCAGGATACTTAAATTAGGAAAAAATAAGTTCTCTGGAAAACTACCCAGTAACCTGACAGATTTGAACAAGCTTGAACACCTTGACCTCCAAGACAACAGAATTGCAGGAGAACTGCCTATGTCTCTATGTCAAATGTCCACACTTCAAGTCCTGGACTTGCGTAACAACACCCTCGAAGGTTCAATCCCCAGCACCATAAACAACCTCACTAACCTCAGAATTCTAGATGTCTCCAGCAACAATCTCAGTGGCGAAATACCAGCCAAGTTGGGGAATCTGGTTGGAATGACAGATACACCCAGTACTATCAAACCAGTCTCAGATGTGTTCACCTTCCCCATTGAGTCCAGTGATTTGATAGTTAATTGGAAGAAGTCGAAACAAGGTCTCTCAAGCCACAGCCTTGAAATCTACTCTTTGCTAGACTTGTCAAAGAACCAGTTTTCTAGCCAACTCCCGGCTACATTAGGTCACCTGAAGGCTCTGAAGCTACTGAACATTTCATATAACCACCTCTCTGGCAAGATACCAGAAACATTCGGCAATCTAGAGAGTCTAGAGAGCCTGGACTTATCACATAATAGATTATCAGGTTCCATTCCAAGAACACTATCAAAACTGCAAGAACTTACAACTTTGGATGTAAGTAACAACAAACTCGAGGGTAAGATTCCAGTGGGTGGCCAAATGGACACGATGAATGATCCAGATTCATATGCCAACAACAGTGGGCTATGTGGTTTTCAAATTCAGCTACCATGTCCTCCAGAGCCTACACAAGTAAAGCTACCAGAAGCAGATGACTCGTGGTTTTCATGGCAAGGTGCAGGGATTGGATATTCAGTAGGCTTTTTTGCAACAATAACAATCATACTAGTCTCTGGCTGTATATGCAGGCTACCGCCTTAAAATCGCCACCGATCACACAGAAGGCGAAGGGTTTAGGTTTGGCTACTGACTGTTGGCAAGGGATCGATGGTAACAAGTATACTTTATTTTTCAGAACAGGTACCTTGTGTTCTGAGTCTAGTTAGAAGTGCCACAAGTTGAAATTGAAATAATTCTTTAATTGGGCATGCCGTTTCCAAATGATCTGTTCTATAATTTGTTTCCAGTTTGCAAGTCTGTGAAGTCCATTTAGCCTTTCAGTGGTTTAGAATGGTAATAAACCCCCACTTCTCACCTATTTTACTCTTCGTACCAGCTGCATTGCTAATCAGCACTTGAGTAACATGTTTCTGAATCGTAAACACCGCATGCAAACGATGTAACAATAAAAAAAAAATATCTGACAATAAAACAACACCTAGAGCAGTGTTAACTCTCCATCCACACTCCGTAATTTTCACGAGGAGGTAGCCTATATCATGCAGAAACCTGATACAATACTACTAATAGCTTTATGACAGCCATTGAGGGAATCATGAATCTAGCATGATGACAAGTGTCCAATCTCGTAAAATAAGTTACTTAACAGGAGTTAGATTGTGAACTTGTATGTAATTTCATAATTGTTAAATGAATGAGTCATTACATTGTAAGAGAATTGAAAGAGAGACAATATTTTCCCACTTCATATAAAGTACATTGATGTCTCTCTTGGATATCTTTTGATTTGAGAGTTGATTCAGCAGAATTGAAGTAAATGGGAACCTGTTCTAACTCCACCACAGCTTCTCAGAGTCCATATAGAGGATGAATAGACTGAGAGAGTCCCATATTCTTTCCGTCCTTCTCTTGTGATTGTTTTTGTCACTACAGAAACTTGAACAATAAGGATGCTGTTAAATAGATGTCAAAGAATTATACAAACACAGCCTCTATTGCTCTGATCTTCGATGTCACTATCCTCTGTTTCGCTGGTTAAAAGGGGAAAAACAGATTCAAAGAAATATTAACAGGTTAGGAACAATCCAGGTATAAAATATATTGGTTATAAACAATCCATAAAATTAGAATTCAAGAAAATGCTACAGCTGGTACTGACATGGTAGTTAAGCAACATTCTAGTGTGTTGTTTAAGACCACAAATACATTGCAACTCACTCACATTGTAAAAAGGCAGATTTTCTATTTGATTAGAGCAGCTAATGCGATGATGACTAGATATATCTCAAGCCAGTGATTTATTTTCGTTTTCAGGGATTTTCTTGAAAATGTTTACCATCATTTGATGCAAGTTGGATGGCTTGAAATCATTTGATCAAGCCAATCTGCTGTACAGTTATTAATCTGCAAGCACTAAATGACTAAATTAAATCCTGGATAGATAGAAGTTGCATGTCAGAATCCTTTAGACAAGTCAAAATACACATCTCGATAACTCTCAACTGATTGCATATATCATCGTATGACTGCAAAATCATATGCTATCCTCGCATTCCTACTCAGGGAGAGAGTAGTAGACAAAGACAGAAATTACGAACCTATAAGAGACACAACATTGTACGGAACACGATAAGCTACTGAATATCTGTTTCTGTTGAGCCAATTTCTTAACTATACCACGAGGATCGGCAATGGATTTTCCAGTCTTTAAGATATCACAGGAGAGGAGTTTAATCTAGTCATATGTTCCTTGGAAAACATTATCCCGTCCCAATTTTCCCACCAGAGTCTTGTTTATCCGATTACCATGGTTTATGAACTTGTGATGCCATTGTCTTCATTTTAAATACAGAAAAAAATCGTTTCCTAGGACCAATCAAAGCTTATTGCGTTCTAATAATTCTAATCATGAAAGCTTAACAACCACAGGAAATGCAGCCTTAAGAGGGAACTTCCCTCCCTTACCCTAGAAGAAGCTTCTTTTCACAATATCAAAAATCAGAAGAACAACAATATATGCTATAGCTGCAAGGACTAGGAGTGCTGCAGTCAATCAGTGAGAAAATTAACAAAATTTAATCAAGTCATTCTTACTTGTCCATCCTTGAATCCATCAGCTGCATCGAGTATACTTAATACAGACATACATATGCATTGTACAGAAAAAAAGTAGATGGAGATAATAGAGACCACAATAAAGTACAAACCTGGACTCAAATTCTCTGATCTCAACAAGTTCTTTCCCTAAGGAATCAATCCACCGCACTTTCTTCTTATCAACCTCTTTCGAATCAAAACCTGCCTTTTTAAGACTGCTTTTGAGGCCATTCTGAGCCTGCGGTTCTTCCCCATAAACACCTGCATTCCCTTCTTTCACCTCAACGGAATCATTCAGCACATGATCATCATCATAGGAGGCATCAGCAACAACAACTGATATAACTGCAGTTGAAGGCACATGAGGACTGTTTTCCAATTTCAATGGTCCTGGTCCTGGTCCGTATATTCTAGGAGAGGGCTTGCAGAAGCAAATGAAAGGACAACGAATCTTGCAAAACAAGACCCTCATGAACAAAATATTTTCTTGATCGTCAATCAAACTAAGAAAAACTTTTGCCCATTTCATGACACTCCAATTCAAAAGCATGGATCTGAACTTGAATCCTTCAATCATTGAATTTCTATATTTTGAGAACAAAGATTAAAGAGAAAAATGAGCAGCAAGCAAACCCGACAAGGTGGTTTATAAAAGGAACTGTCTTTTAACAGACAAAACTGCTGTCAACTTGGCAAAAAAGTTGTCGGAACTAAATGTACCCCATTGAGGAACACATAGAAACAAAACAACTTGTCATAACACGGAGCCAAATTAAACTCAAGTGGGGTACTTTTGTTTTGAGTTTAGAGGTCAGAAGGAGTGATCAAGTCAAAAACTTTCAAAGAAAGAAGTGGAACCCAGAAAGCAATTTTGAGTTTTGGTTATGAATTAGAAGATTTTATAGACCAAAAAAACCTGTCCATCCAGAGTTAAAACACCACTGTTTCAATGATAGAAAAAGACAGCACTTGTAATCTTAACAAGACGGGACAAAATTATGGAAGATTACTATTGCAAGAAATAACAGTCCTAGCCTCTTTCATTTCACCTCAGCATTGTAAACCAGTCAACAAAGGAGGAGCAAGAAATCTAGTCAGATATATGCAAGAACAAAAAGAAGGGACAACCTTAGAGAGATTAAGATTTGGAAGAGAAAGACCGACTGTCCAAGTTTTCTTGTCTTCTATAATGCGACTGTTATTATTAACTGCCTTGAATACTTTATTGTTATCCTTTTCACTCGAAACAGAAACGGAAAAGATAGAAATAAAAATGAATTAGGCATCAAAGTTTCCAGTTCACCCACAAGATTTGGATTTATTCCAATGATATGGGATTAAGATTTCCAAGGAATTCTGGATGATTTAATCCAAAGCAAAGCAACTGGTTTAGGAGTCAGGACTTATGTTATCCCCTCAATTTGATTTCCTCTTTATTCTTTCTTTAGTTGCCTCCTCAATTCTATAGAATATCCATCTTCGAAGCTTGTTTAGCAGACACGAAAGTACATTTGGGTAAACTATGATTTAGTTCCAAGTTAATCCTTTTGGTTTTGAAAATCATAAGCTAGTCCCTTGATCAGTGTTAATTGCTTTTTAAAGGTACAGATGATCCTTTATAAATGATCCATGCTATGTGAGATTGAAGATTTTGATTAGAAATGAAGAGTATTTTTGAAAAAAATAAAAAAATTGCTATAAAAAAACCCAACATAAAAAATCAGCATTGTTTTTTAAAAAAATGAAAAGAATTAACTAATTATTTCACAAAAAAAAAAAAAAAAAACTTAGATATCGGTACTATACCCACGTCATAAATCAAAAATCCGAAAGTAGATGAAAAATATATTTGACAACGCGGTGCCGGAAGCATTCGATGCCATTAAGAGGATTTAGATCGTGCATCTAAAAATAACTAATGATAATAAGAATTAGGTAAGGGCACTCATTGTAAAGATGAGCATGAGTGGACCCATCAATCGATATTGGAGTGCTAGACATGATTCAGAGAAGCCAATCAAAGGCAGTGATGATGCAAAGAAAAAGAAAAATCACAAAAGCCAAGGTAAGAAGCTTATGATGTCAAGTTCATCAACCTTTCTTTGTGTTTTTAGGGACAAAAGCATGCCCGAATGTGTTTGATTGTGGAAGCATGGGACACCCTCCCCTTGTCTTGCATCATAACCACCATTGCTTTTGGATGTTCAGTTTACAGCTGCTGGTTCCAAAATGCCTTGTATTCTTGCTCAGAAACTCTCAATCACACACAAATTTACTAGCAGAGAGTAAGGATTTATATGGATGATGAAATGGATTCTAGCAGCGAACACATCAACTCCTTTCTCCTTGGTTTCCAGTAATACATGTATATCCTTGGTCAACTCTACCAACGAATGTGACCTTTTCAGTGACAGCATATTCTTCCACCAAAGGACATTTTCAGTTACCTTTGTCTTCATCATCAGTCTCCTGATAAGGATCTAAAACTTCGATAGACATTGTAACTTGTAACTGTTTCTCAAGGTAGATGTAAGAAAAAACAGTACTTGCTTCATCATTTTACATATTATCTTCTCTTTGGAGCCCTACTATCAAGTACTTCAACAACAAATGACAGAAGAAGAGGTGCAGCTTATTATGTAACCAAAACTTTACCAAAGTTTGACGTTCATACAATAGAGCAAGATAACAGAAATACGATCAGCATGACTAACAGGAGTAGAGAATGCAAATTGATGAGGTGATCTTCATGTGTGAAAAGGATTAGAAGAAATAGAGTTGAATTTGCCAAGATTCACAAGTAGAGAAGACAGATCAATTGAGTGTTATCTTCTCATTAAACAATCTATCAATCTATACAAATTCCCTTAAGATTGAGAAATTAGAGAGCGGATCCTTCAGGAGTTGTATCCATTTCTGAATCGAAAGAAAAACATAGGTTTTTATCTTGGCTTTGTACGACAGGAGTTGTGTTAGATGAGTTCAACTCATTCCAGTCGCCATGTGAGTCATAACTAGCATTGGAAATATTGTTCAGCTCACTCTGCAAATCAATTCAAAACAAAATAAATAAGATGGAATCACAATCGGAATTTGCATAACAAGTCAGGAAAATAGCATAGCCTTCCCAAAACATGAATGCAGCTTCAACTAAAGCCCGTGCCTTCCTAGCATTTAGCCACTACTTGGAGCGTATGGTGACTTTTGTTCCGACGTAACATTGAAAAAGTTGCACTTTCAGGATATCGCTAGAGCATTTTCTATTGATCTTCTCAAGAGATGGGATAGCCTAAATTATAATATCAATAGCACCTTCCTCTTAGTTATGCAGCACTTAAAAACAGAGAGTATAGCTACCTGTGAATATCGTAAGACAAGACTGGGTCTTGAACAGTCTACAATCTTCAGGATTTTGGAAAAGAAGAAAAGAGAAGGATATTTATATGTAATGAACAGATCAACAGAATTATAATCAGCAACGGATTGCATCTGGTAAGAAACAGGTTTTAAACAAAACAGATTGATAGAAGAGCATTTAATACATCAGCCTGTCAGAAGCAACCCAAGTTCTCTTGTCAGCTGATTTTATCATCATTCATAATATTTCGCACCTTGGTAAATCTAAAACTTTTACAAAAGGTTTAATGGACTCCTAAGATAAAATAAAACAGAAAGAGATGGAATGGTTGACCGGCAAACCTACCTTTATGATGCAATAAACACTGAGAGAAGAATATTTAATGAGGAGTTATTTCCATATTTGGCAATCAAAATACCAAAGATCAGAGCCATGTTTTAAATGAATGCCAAGTGCTTTTCCTGAATTGTGATGGAAAGGATTGTAAGAAAAATTTTCATTACGAAACCTGCAGATAAGTAGAAATGTCTTCTGTTGTCACCACTATCCCACCTTGTTGCTTTACTGCCATCCAGTTACTTAGTTTCTCCTGAAGAAAACAAATGGTAATGATGTATGAGTGGATGGTCTTCACGAACATCAAGGGTGTGTTCTATTTTCCAGTGGGTTGAAGAAAGCCAATAATGGAGATGCCAACAATCATGCACATGATTGCTCCACTCATATGCAGCTTATCATGATAATCCCATGATATATAGAGGAGACTTGAGAAATCCAGTTGAGCAATCTCAGCCTAAGAAAATAGTTACAACTAGCTTTACTAAAACAATGCAAACAAAAATGGGAACCAAACGATGCAGTCCAACAAATATCTAGTGCTTCCTTGTTTGTTTCAGCAATAACCCAATCTGATTATATTATCAGAAAAAGCAGTGCCAAAGCTAAGGCTAAATAATTATGACTAAGCAACATAATTTAAGCATGTGCATGCAAATATGGTCAAATTTATCAAATAGTGTATGGACCCTAGTCGAATAAACATGGAACATAATTGTCAGAACCAGTTTAATCACTACATTTTTCCATCATTTTGCTGCTCAATTCAATTCAACTTCTTCACTCCTCGGATAAGAGAGATATCAAGAGAACAAAGAACTACCATTTGTAAGTTTCACTAAGATTTTCAGCATCCAACAATAATAAAAATAAAAACTTGGAAATCTTTGTTTGCTATTTGATCATTGAAACCCAGAAAATGAACAAAAGGTGATAATTAGGAGTCTTCTCATTGTACCAAATACGATCTTCAACTAAGAACATTCAAATCCCATTACTATTCCAAACTTGCCCATAGCTTTAGACTTCCAAAATGACACCAAGCATTCAATAATTCATAAGAAGCCAAAAGAAAGAAAGAAAAACAGAAACCAACACCTATGATAATTCACATCACATACGTTCCAAAAAGCATAATAATCGTAACCGATTATACATTTCAATATGGTTTTAACAACAATCACAGCATCTACCCTCAAAAGTAGCATCAAAACAGTCAAACCCCAAGTGGGTTTTCCACAAATTCAATAAAGATGAATCATACCATATCAAAACAAGAAAAGGAAAAGAAAAGAAATTGAACCAAAAAAAGAAAAGAACTTTAAGTGGTCTCACGAGAGCATGTCTTTGCCCAGCTTCAAACGAAAGCTTGTTATAACTGATTGCTTGAGAGTATAATTGAGAGAGTTCATTGGCAGAATTTCTAAACGCTGAATACAAAACTTTGTCACTCTCATCTACTATTGCTGCGCTACTTTCCACTTTCCTCTTCCTCGCCATAACTTTCCTTTTCCTCCTCTTCTTTCCGAGTAATTGTTTTTTGGCTACTTACAGTGACAATAAATAATCTATTCCTTTTTCTTATATCTCTTCAGTTCTTGTAGTGGCCCACAGAATCCCCCCTGTGGTCTTCTATTTGGCCCAAAAAAATACACTGCTCACAGCCACAGATGAATCAGTAACTGAAGATGGAACTTTTTAGTTTTTCCAAAGTTGGGAACTTTGAGAGAGGGATTAATTGAGTGGATAAAGACAAACTGTTTTGCATCTTTCAAAGCCAATTTGCAAGTACTTTAGGAGTTCTCTGGGGTGTTATATTAATTGAATGATTGAGATTTTGGTTTATATTGGTTTTTAAATATTGGTTTTTAAAGTTTTTGTTTAAAAATATATTAAAATAATATTTTTTTATTTTTAAAAAATAATTTTTGATATCAGAAAATAATTTAAATATATAAAAAATTAATTTAAAATAAAAATAAAATCTTTTAATATTTTTTCAAAAATATTTTTAAAACATCACATCAATAATGGGCGAGTTAATAGCTTGTTTGAGGGGTTAATTACTCCAACGTGGTCTCTGTACTATTCTAGTTTGATTAATTGAGCCCTCTTACTTACTATACATTTTTAATTTCTTTTAACTTGGTGTTTTAATAAATAAAAACCAAACTAAACCGAACAATTGTAATAAAATAAATGTAATTTGCTGAGCACAGAAGAATGTGTGGGGCAGTTGTGTTTTAATCATTGCTTGTTGAAGTGGACTATCGGAGAATGTTTGGCACAAGAATGAACGAATCAACTACATTCATGGAGCAGAGCAGCTCCTATCATTAAAGATTAAAAAATATTCTATATGCTCTACGAAAAAGAAGAATCACATTCCCTCAACTCAGCTTTCACCACTCTTTCACAGGACAACAAAGCTGCTGCATATATAGGCTTCAACAGCAACTGTTCTTGGCAAACTCAGATTACTATTTTACCATCAATATTCTAATATCATATAAAAACTCATTTTAATTGAAAAGTTTAAGATGTAAATTACTATATGTAGCCAGCATTGCACCCGATCCAGTTGGAGCAAGGTCCCTCTCTAAGAGTGATGAGAAATCCAAGCTTTCCACAAGCTCTGCAGGCAACAACTCACCCACCTAGCATCTACAAAACGCCTCTATACGAGGTGAGATTGGCGGATTTATGGGGGCAAAAATACAAATTGATTTTGCAACATATTTATAAAATATATGAATTTTAAATTGATATAAATTTATTTGTTTAGTAGATTTTAATGAAATAACCAGAATAAAATTATCATCATCATTAAAAAACAAGAAGATTCAAATATCTGAATTATTGAATTCACTGTATTACGATTAGTTCATTTTATAATTCAATTTAAATTAAACACAATAAACAAGATATAAATTATGAAAACACCAACAATAATCGAATAACAAAAATAAATAGTTAATTTTCTATCTCCAAAAAGAAGGAAACATAAAGTGATATTATCATTACTATAACAGTTAAAATTATTATCAGCATCACTGCCCAAACAATTAAAATCATTAAATTCCTCCGAGAAATTAATAGCAAAAAAAATTCAAAGAATAAGGACTCAATTAGAAGCAATTAAAACTTGCATACTGAATTAATTAAAATAACCAAAAGAAAACCAAAAATCAGAAGAATAAGGACTAAATTGAAACCTAACATATATAATCAGTTTCAATTGAATGACACAATTGCAACAAATCAAAAACTATATTGAAAAAAATAGTAATAAAAGCGCAATCCGAAGAGCATGGATCAAAAAAAAACTTTCGCAAGCCATAAGCACCGAAGCATATTTCCGGGCAAAAAGAGAGAGAAAAGGGAGAAAAAACTTAAATCTGTCCACCAGAGCTTCATTGGTCATCATAATCAAACACGCGTAGCATCGAGAGGAAAAGGACATGTTGGCGCACCATGTGACATGATGTAAAACTTTTTTTACCATTGTAATGATGTGCATACGCTGCCTGGACAGTGCATGCGCGTGAAACACTGTATTAATCCATATATTGGAAAGTTTATAGATTTATTTTCTATTTTATTTTATTTTATCGAAAGTTTAGGATATGATCGGCTGGCTTTCCTGTCAAACTATCCATCTTGACCTCTCTTTATATGCGTGTTGCCCACTTAAGGTCAAGCCTTAAACTATGACCCATCTTATCTGCTGCAAAGTCCACGGTATTGTTTGGTGTATTGGGAAATGATAGATTGGACAGTATACTATTTTTGTTTATTATTTTAAAATTTAACCTGAAACTAACTTAATCAACCAAACTCGGTTAATAGACAATCATTTTAATCAAACAATTATCATTTTGATCGGATTAATATAGAAATAATGGATTAATATAGAAATAATATATATATATATATATAAAGTCCATATCTGTGTCACTACCTGTGATTTTTAAGGTTTTTTTCTTTTCTTATTTAAAAATGTGTCACGACATTAAAACAAAACAACAACAAAAGAGAGTTAGGACATGTGAGAGAGAGGATTAAAAACCTGTCTAAACAAAAAGGAAAGAAAGAGCAAAGAGAGAAGAAAAATGGTGTTTAACAGCTTAATTGTATTATCAGTAGCCCACATATCAGCAGACGTATGGCAACAAATAGCATGCATAAGGTTCCAAGATCGTGTAAGCAGTCCCCAGCTTCTCGATCTTGTTTGCTGCTTTCCTCTTCAGCAACTGGGCCGTTTTGCTCTTTTCGTCTGGACTTTCCTCTGCTTGCCTCCACCTGATTCTTTCCTGTCTTCTCACTCTTATCACTCCACATCATCAGATGAGGAAGATCACCATCAGTATGGTCATCAGCAGCAGCAAACCTCTTCTTCTTCCTCCTCGGCTGATGTTGAATACTACTACTATGACTCTGACTGATTTACTCCATTTTGTTTCATCATTTGTGTACAGTAACACTCTCTCTCTCTCTTTATCTGTCATTCAATTGTATATATGTAATTTTTATTTTATTTTTTTGTGGGGTTTGTGTTTTTTTATTAGGAAATTGCCGGGTTGGATGGATTGGTGTTGCATGATGATTTTGTGGAGACGAGTGTATTTATCTACTGATTTTGTGGGGTTTTTTCAAGAGTCTTTTTTTCTTCTTCAATCTTGCTTCTTTTTATATATATATATATTATGTCAAGATTGCATCTAGATGAGTGATGGCATCGTTAAAAGGTTAGGTCATAGCCATGGAGAAATTTTTAAAAGAAATGTTTGCTTGCTATCCTTGGAATCTGCTGACTTGAATGTGTTTGTGCATATGCAATACCATTGAGGGTTATTTCCATTTTGAACTTGGAACCAGTAGGATTCCACTAGTTGGTGAAGATTGCTTTTTGTCTTAAACTTGTTTGTTACGAGGATACCGCCCAGAACCAAAGTCGATTCTTTTCTCTTTTTTAAGCAGACAGCTAATTGATGCCTATCCAATATCATGTTATTTGACTAAAAAAGATATGTCAATTCCTAGAAGCAAACTTTTCTCTTGGGGTGAATGAGATCCTTAGCAGTATCTGATCCTCTCGATGATCAATTAGTTGATTACCCTGAACATTTTAGTTTAGTTATTAGAGATGGAAAAATATATAATCTTGAAAAAATTCACCTAGATTATCATTTAATGCTATCTATCTATCTATCTATTGATTTCATTGGAACTGCAATTGTCAATAATCATTCTGCTTTCTCAAGTCCTTTGTTGATGAAGTTTCATACTTCATGCAAAAAACTTGCAGGGATTGATTTTTTTGTAGATTGCTTAGTCTCTTGTTGATGTATGCAGTTGTAGAGTTTGTCTTGATAGAGGATTGGAAAAGATGATTGTGCACAAGTTTTGACTTCAGTCTGCTACATCAAGAAAAGGGATTCCAGTGGAGTAAGACAACTAAAAGGATCTTGTTTATGTTCATCTTGTTTGTATACCTCTAGTTGTTGACAGTGCTGAATCTTTGTAAGTAATTAATTTCAGATTTTTCAATGTTGCATATTTCATGGTCGTGTGATTGCTTTAAAACTACAGATACAGTTTCTAATGCAAAATTTATGATAGTTAACTGTTTGTACGAATGGATGTTTCTGGGACTTTTTGATTCGTACGTTTGGAATGACTCATTAAATCGACTACTTAACATGTGTGATCATTCCGAAATTGTGATATTGGCCTAATTTCATTCAGATTTTTGGGATCCTTATTTATTATGCAGATGTATCCAATCTTATAACTTTTTGATGATTGAAATATACAGATTCTGGATTGGTTATAGATGATGGGATAGGATTTCGATTTAAGAAAAATTGTGAAAGACTGGATGATTTACTTATAGGCTGAGTTACTCTTAACCAAATTGTTCTTGGAAATTAAAATGTTATAAGCCTTGCAAAAGAGTTGTGTTGCAAACAAACTTGTTTTTCCATATCCCACATTCATATACCTTGTGAAATAGGAATGACAACAAATGATATTGATAGAGAGATGAAAGGAACTGCATATGCAGCTGGATATCATAGCTCTATACATTGAAGTATGGAAGGAGTAAGAATTATGAATATTCTCCTTTAAAAATCTGTTTTACAAATACTCTTGAGACCTTATGACAAATGCAAGAAATATGTTGCAAGAGGGATGGAAATTGTTGGGCAGTTGCAGAAAAGAAGACAGAAGTTTGAAAAAAGAAACCAGAATAGCACAGGTGAATGCCCATAAAATAGGCAAATGATATGGCCTCACATTTTGATCTTGAGGTCATGACTCATGAGTGATGCTCTGTCAGATTGTTTTGCAAACTGCTGAGAAGATAGAGATAACAAACTCTAAAAAGGGTCTATGATTTGGTTGATAGAATATTGTGAGCTGGAATATGCCTGTTAACAGTTGGATATTTTCTTTTATTATTCTCACTAGTGTAGGGGAATCCAGCCCTGACATCAAAAATTGAAAAGACAAAAGGGCAGCTCTTTCCAATAGTTAAAAGGAATTCATTCTATTTCATCAACTGGCTTGCTGGTCCTTTCTCGTGAAATATATGATTTTGGGTTGCACTGCCACATTTAACATGACTCAAAACATTGCTGCAGCTCGATTGCCCTATCCTACAGACAGACATCCTCTAGGACAAACATGATTTTCTCAGATGGCTTTTGAAGATTGCAAACCATATGTAGAGACTGCAGATTTCTCATTACTTTTGACCCTCTGTTTTCCCATGTTGCTTTCCCGAGAGTTGCCTGGAGCAGCTGTGGCTGGCATCCCTATGCTCAAATTCTAGCTGCTGCATTGTATGACATCTCATCTGCCTTGCTAGTATTAATCAAAACGATTAGTCTCTTGACAATGAGTTGTCCAAATGTGGTTTTCCTGCCCTTTGTGAGAACAAAAACTAGATATGGAAAGATAAAAGAGGAAATATGTTGGAAAGTTGGCAGGTTATATTTCGATGGGAATCGAGTTAGTTGCCTGGTCTTTACGTTTCCTTTTCATTTTGGCATCTGTACTCATCGTTTTGGAACTTAACTTGGAATGAGATGAGCCTTCCTGAAGAGGAGACATTTATGTGATGCGTGCTCATGATTTAGGGGCATCATCCAATCAATCTACGAGCCTGTTCATTTTATTCTGCTTTTGAATTTTTCAGATCTTCCAATCAAATAACCGAAGCTAGCAGGTGAAACTAGCAAGTGGAAACATACAAAAACAGGAACATGCACCATGACTTGGAACACAACATGACCAGAACAAAAACAACATGCAACTCATTCTGTTAATTTTTATATATAACAAATCGGTCGGGTTTTTTGTTTCAACTAGTAAATATTTTAAAATAAAGTTTTGGATGTGAGAATTTAAATAGTACTCGTACTGTTTATTATTTAAAATAAAATTATATATCATTAAAAATAATTGTTTTTATTAATTATTTAATAGTAAAAGGGATTCAAGATTGCAAAAAAAAATATTTAAAGAGTCAACGGAATATTTAAAAATAACTAAATAAAGTCATCTTCTTAACAAAATGCGAGGTCATACCACCCGTGTTTATTTAAAACTTTACAAAAACCTAATAAATAGTCTTTGAACAAATAGATAAAATGGATTTTATTTAACTAAAAAAAAAACTTATAAGTGTAACGCAGCGTTTTTTGTACTCTCAACTTACGGAGTGGATACACACCTCTCTTTCTAGTAGGGGTGAGCAAAAAACCCGATTAAACCGAAAAAATAAAAAAAAAATAACCAAAAAAACCGAATCGATAAAAAAAACCGATTAAATCGATTATAAAACTCTAACAAATATTCGGTTCGGTTCGGTTTCAATTTTGTAAGTCAAAAACCGAATGAACCGAACATTTCAATAAAAAACGAGAATGCACCACTATAAATAGAAAAAGCAACTTTCTTATTTTTCCTAAACCCTAGCCGCCCCCTCCTCCCCTCTGCTACCTTCCCTCTGTTTACAAAAGTAAAAATCTACGATTCTCTATCCTTACATCCCTTTCTTTCTTTCCCCTGCTTCCCAATTTTTTCTCATGGAGTACTTTCTCTTTAAAGCCACCACAGATGAGCAACCATCCTCGTTATGACTACACTTGATATCCTAAAGTGACTCCCTCAATCTTTCAACTGGGAAATTTTGTATTTTCCCAGGTCCTCTCATCAAAAAAGCTACCTGATCATAAGCCAAAGCAGATGCCTCTGCACTATCAAACGTGCCCAGCCATACCCTTATCCCTTTCCTTGTGGAATCCCGTATCTCCGCTGTGAATTTGCCCCATGGCCGCCTCATGACACCCCTGTAGGACTTTTCCTTGTCGGGTTTTTTTTTGCAACTGAACTAACCTCATCTTCCCCTTCGCATTTGCCCCATTATACATTGTTGCTCTTGAAGTCTCTCGAGTGGCCTCCGAGATTAGGAAGCATTTCATCGGAGTCATTTTCATTGAAAGGGAGACAAATAAATAATTTCTCGAGTGGCCTCCTAAGCTTTGATGTTCTTTCGGCAGGAATGAGCCGTTTACAAGGACCGTCATCCCTTAAGAGGAAACGGCCAGAACTGAATTCTCCGGTTCAATCTCTGACTGAACATGAGCGTATCCTCTATGATGTGATCCGAAGCAAACAAGATATTGGAATCTGGACCAGAGACATGAAAAAAGAAGCCAAACTTCCAGATAATGTGGTAAATAAATCTCTCAAGGCTCTGCAGGTCAAAAATTTGATAAAAGAGGTGGTGAACATCCAAAACAAGGGGAGGAAACATTTCATGGCAACAGAGTTTGAACCCTCGAAGGAAATCAGCGGAGGGGCATGGTATCTTGAAGGGAGCCTTGATACGGAGTTTATTGAGTCACTGAGGCAGTTATGTAAACGCCAAATAGAAAAGAAGGGGGTTGCCACTTTGGAGGAAGTTACAGATTTGATCAATAGTTATCCAGCCTTCAATGTTGACGTGACAAAACAGCAAATTGAAGAGATCCTGAGGACTCTGATTTGGGACAATGCAATCATGGAAGTAAAGAGTAATGGAATGGCTGAGTTTGCTTCAATTCCTTTTGGAAAAGTTTGCTATAGATACGTTAGCAAGGGAGGCCTTGGAGGGGAACCAAGAGCCGGGGCATTAGCTTCCATCCCGTGTGGAGTTTGTCCACGGATAAGTCATTGTACACCTGATGGCGTTATCTCCCCAAAGACATGTGTCTACTACCAGAAGTGGTTGGATTTTTAATTTCTAAGCACATATTTCTTAACAAGCTTATCTCGTTGTTTTACATTTTAGCACATATTTCTTAACAAGCTTATCTCGTTGTTTTACATTTTAGATGTGAAAAATCTCCTTTCTGGATACCATGTTACCATTTATATAATAGCATAGTTTGCATTTTTATAATCTCTCCTTGAAGCCCCCGATTGTTCTGTGCTGCAATGTTATTAAGCATCCTCATTCTTACTGTCCAGCGGCTCGGTTTCAACTTCGAGACTTTGTGATATTCTGTAAAGCTCTCCAGGAATAACAGTTCATGTTCTGCTAATACATAAAACTCAATTATGCTGCATTTCTATTGTTGCTTTAGGTACAATGTGATCTCATTGGAAAATGGATTTTGCTAAATACATGCACCTCGTGCATCTTCCTGTTCTGGCATTGTCGGAACCAAAATGGTGTCGTGTGATAGGTTTTACTTTTCATGCTGTCTTAGTTTCTTTTTTGCTTCTTCAAATTGTTATCACTGGTTATATGCTCCAAAGCGAATCCACTTCCATTATCGCATCCTTTTTTCAATGAACATCCTTCATTATGAAAGAGTCATATTCACGATGCTTTGTGCATGATTTACAATCATAGCTGCAAATTGCTACCTCTCTTATTTGTGAGATTCTGAGTGGGGAATATTTTGACGATTTGGAGTCATGAAAGGAGTGAATGGCAACCCAACTTAGGGCACTATGCACAGGCAATTTCTTATCTCATGGCCTAATTTCCACAAAGGATCCAAATTTAATTATGATGGTTGCTCAATTGCTTTCCTATGTTCCTGCCCTTCCTGTTTAAAATTGCGTTCACTGGAAAATGCATTACAGTATGGACAGAAGCGGTTGGTCAATCTTTGGATGCTAAATTAGGTATTGCACTGAAGAAGGTGGTGGTTGTTGACATGGGAGGTTGAGAGGATTACACGCACTCAAGCTTCCATCATACAAATCGAACTTTTCAAGGGACATCTTGCAAACTCCACAGTAGCTCGCGTTTTTTTTATATAAAAAAAAAACTAAAAAATCATAATATTTAAGTAATGCGTTTTTATTGCGTTTCAAAAACTCAATTAAAAAAATTATTTTTTTTTTATTTTAAATTATATTTTTTTATTTTTAGATTATTTTCATATATTAATATTAAAAAAAATATTTTGATATATTTTTAAATGAAAAATATTTTTTAAAAAACAGTCGCTATCATACTTCCAAGCAATCAGTTAGTAGCACCAACATGTCATTGACTTCATTTTAATAAAATGATAATAAATTATAACAATAGATGAAACAAATTAAAATAAATAATAATAATAATAACCAGCGAAACAAAATTGTAAAGGAAGACAAACCATATAACCTAATTTTAAGTCTATTAAATATAAAATAATAAAATAGATTAAAAAAAAAGACTCGAGTAAATTTGAATTAACATGACAAATTTGTAACTCGAAGAGTAAGAGGTGAGCCAGCCCGGTTTAATCTTCCATACCCACAATCTAAGTCACGATATCAGAACAACCAAGGAGAAAAGAAATTGTCAAAAATCACAAAGCTAAAAAGACATCAAGTTAGAAAACAAAAATAAAAAACGATGTCGATTTAAGTTTACTTTTCGCTCCACCAGGATTCGAGCGAGCTGGTTTTAGGCAGGAGGGAGAGAGATGGAACCCCCCTCCACTGTGAAGAAGATGGTCCCATTATTCAGAGCAACGAGGGGCCGGTGCCAACCCCAAGCACCAATCACGGCATACATGTGGGGCCCTGAGTTTGATTATCCAATAAGAGGGGACATGAGTGCTCTTTGGCTGGCCAGTACGTATGCGTTTTTTCTAGAGAGAAGATAAGACAATCATGGAGAGCAGAGGAAGGAGAATATGGCCAAACCCCTTTTCCGTCTTGAAAAAACGCATCTTTCTTTGTTTACAGCCATGGACTGGTGCCTGCCAAACCTTTGCTGACTTCTCCTCTTGTTTACAGCCATGGTTGACGCCACTATTGTTTATTTACAATGATTCCTTGACCATGATAAGCATGTGGAGTATTCTGTATTTGCAAAGCAGGCAATCATTTTTAGCATAATTTGCCCTTTTTTCATAACCCAGGGTCAAAAGCAGCTCTTACAAAAACAAAATGCTAAGAAAATAAAAAGAAACTTCTCAGCTCATGCTCCTCGAGGTCCAGGCTGTACTCGGCCATTCATGGGCGGGCATGCTCCAGATAGCGATGCATCCTGTACACGCAGCCCATTTGTCAACACAAACCTGCTCTCGTCTACCTAGCTAGGCTGCTCAATTCTACAGGGAGAACGACAGAGATGTCCATGAACAGGGCCTGCGTTTATTAGGGTTCATTTACTGCTTCTGTTTCTTTCCTCGCATGCAAGTAAATCAACACCTCCTCTGAATAACGCCCATGTCATGCAAGTGATCCATGCCCCTAGTTATGTCACCCCTTTTGTCTCAAACCTCAAAAAAATCACTGACACGTGGTAACAATGGCTCATTTTAAAATAGATTCATAATCTTAAAAATCAACCTTCAATCTTCAAAGCAGCAAGTGGGCCTTTTGACATTCCATTTTGACAGCGAGAGGGAAATGCTTTTTTCACGGTAAAAGCATTTGTTCTCGCACGTAGATTTTATCCCCAATTTATTTTAAATCATGCTGTCCTGCTTCAAAATTGAGCTAATTTGGTTACTGACCGAGGTGTTAAAATAGCATATCAATATTGTTGCTTGAAAAAAGAAAACATTCAGGGACCAAATCGAGTGGAGGCAACAATGTAAGGGCCTCTCATTTGTAATAAGCCAAGAGAAACCTTAGCATTCATGATGGCTTCTGTCATCATTGGTTTCTCCTCTGCTGCTATTCCTTACGTGCCATCAGCAGCGGTCAATCCCCCCCTCGTGATGTGTGCCGTTTTCGCACGGGCGTGTCTTTCTTCTCGCACGAGCTTGTTACACGTGTACGGTTCATGATGCAACCGCACGTGCTAGGACTCCACAGCACACGCCACTGCGTGTGGTTATTCTGCTGCTTCGGGTGACACGTCACTTCGTTCGTGTACTGTAAGCAGTGACGGCGTTAAAAAGAAAATAACGGCGGCGACGAGTACTGCTGCCCTGGTGGATACTGGATAGAGGGTAGGATCCATGAAAGACTAGAGCCGTACGCTTAAAGCCAACCAAGAACACACTATCAGCAGTTTGCTTCGATGGTTTGCTCGAGCCTGTGCTAATTAACGTGAGCAATGAATGTCGATGAAGCCAGGCTGTTGTTTTAAATGATCAAATCATCTGCTTGATTCCACCATTTCTAAAACTCAGACGTATGTGCTGTTACTGAGATGGTGGCCTCGCCCCTGCTATATGTTTCTGGCAATAAAAACACTTTTTCGACATCTTCTATTGGTATGGAAAAGGTGATTACTTCAGCCCCTTTTCTCTTAATTTGTATGTCTAACACTTTAACTAGCTAGTTGGTTAATTATAGAATCATACTTCCTACTCAAGCCTCCTTGTCACAGAGCATGCAAGCTACCACACCTGACCTGGTTTCCTTTGCTGTTAGATAAACCCTAAACACTATGATCGGGAAATCAATAAACATAATCCTTGTGATAATTAATGCTTTGAAGTTCAATATGTTTCATAGTTGGATTATGATGTATGGATGAAAGACCGTTGATCATGCTATCCCATGATAAGTACGTCCATTTCTATTTCTCTGAAACTCAAACAAGCATGGTAACGTCTGTGTTGCAGTGACTCTCTCTCACTCTGTCTCTCTCTCGTCATCAATTCTACAAGCCTTTCTTTACCTAAAACTACAACGAATAAAAAAGATGACCATTATCTGAAGGAATTTGCAAGTGTGTGGGGGTATCGATTCCGAACAAAAAGTGGGGCAAAAAGAGCAGGCTTTTGAAAAAGACAGAAAAATTGTTAGTTTTTCCACCGCCACTCCCTTCCCAGTCTCAATATATTGAAATTGTTTTTTAAATATTTTTTATTTAATATTAAAATAACAGTTTTTAATTTCTAAAAATTATTTTTGATATCGATACATTAAAACAATATAAAAACATTTAAAGTAAAAAATATTTTAATTATTTTCAAAATCATTTTTACAACACAAGCAGTCACTAGTCACTTAGTCCCCAATTAACCCCTCTCCTCCTTAATTATTTTAAAAAGGTACGAAAATAGATAAATAAATTGTTTTCTTTCTGTGAGAGAGAGAGGAGTGAAGGACAATCAGATCACATGGTGGAAATTGGAAACTTGAAAAACAGTGACGTCTCCGGAGTGATTGACGTTGTTTTTCGTTGAAAATATATAAAACATATTTTTTTATTTTAAAGAATTTATTTTTAAAATTAACACATCAAATCATTCAAAAAAATAAAAAATAAAAGTGTTTTTTCACCTTAAAAAATTCATTTTCAAGAGTGTATTATTTTAATGATGTATATCTTTAAATAAAAAATAATTGTTTATTAGAGAAAAAGTACATTTTATTAATGAAAAAGTAGAGGGAGTCACGGAGAAAGAGAAAATGACAAAAAAGTTGAGATTTTGAAGAGAAGGAGAGAGAAAGAAAAGGCAGAAGTGGGCAGAGCTCGATTGGATTTTCTGAGGAAACAGAACACAACAACCAAGACCCACTTCAAAGCTAAGTGGGAACGGATGGGTGCGTAGGATAAGCAAGAAGCATACGAAGATATACTTAAAAAAAGTTGTCTTTTAAGCTCTCCTCACATTTCTCTATCTCTTAACATGGTGTAGTGTGGTAGTGTATAGTGATGTATGGTGCTATGCTTAAATTTTAACCTGGGGGAGTAGGATAAGGACGAGTTTGCCTTGGTTCTTTTTTGGGTTCTATTTTTAGTGAAGATGGGTTCTTGTGCTCATGGTGGTTGTGCTCATTTTAGCAGAAGCAGACTTTTGGTTTTGGTATTTTGCTTATGCAGTTTGGCTTCACCTTCCCGCGCTGCTAGATTGAGCGTGTCAAGACAGAAACTTGAGGTTCAAAAACACTTGAACCGCTTGAACAAGCCTGCTGTTAAAAGCATTGAGGTACTTTTGTCTTGTTTTCTTTCTTAAAGTTCTGTTTGGTGACCGAGAAACTGAGAGAGTGGAGGAAAATATGTTTTTAAAGTTGTGCTCTTTTTTTTTTTTTTGCTTGAATGGCAACTGGTTTAAGAATTTTGCTCACACTAAACCTCTTGGTGGTTTTATGTGGTTTTGTATTCCTTTTATTTTTATTTGGTTTCTTGCATTTTCTCCGCAGTAAAGTGGGTTAAGAATGTAACGGGTTTTCATTAAATTTCCTTTTTTGTTCTGTGATGATCATCAAAAAAAATTATCTTTCTTGAAATTTTATTGTTTAGAAGCAATAGTGATGATTCGATTATTTATTTTCCATATCTCTTTCTTTCTCTCCATATGATGATGTCCTTTTTGGAGAGTAATTGAATCAATACGGAAGGAAACTGCAAATTTTAACTGTTTTTGGCACTTCACATTTTCTAAGCGGACAATCATAACATAAATGCAAGAGGGACTGTGATTTCTCTTCTGCTTTCAATTTTATGAGGACTTAACTCTTAAGACCTTGTCGATATACTAACTTCTAGCATGATTTGATAGGACTGATAAATTTGTGGGTATTGCTGCAAGACTTCTCATTATCTTCCTTGGATTTTTTATGGCTATACAGAGTCCAGATGGAGATATAATTGACTGTGTTCACATGTCTCATCAGCCAGCTTTTGATCACCCCTACCTCAAGGACCACAAGATTCAGGTCCATCTTCAGCAACGCACTTCAAAGTCTATCCATTTTTCATGTTTTTGTTCTTTACTGTTACTGATTTTTTCTTTTGGGTTTGTTTATGGTTTTAATAGATGAGACCTGGTTCTCATCCAGAAGGGCGGGTCTTCGATGATAGCAAGGTGTCTACAGAATCCAAAGAAAGATCAAACCCTATTACGCAGTCGTGGCATGTGAATGGTAAATGCCCCGAGGGTACGATTCCCATTAGAAGAACAAAGCAGGATGATGTTTTAAGAGCTAGCTCAGTGAAAAGATATGGCAAGAAGAAGCGCAGAGCAATCCCCCAGCCCAGGTCTGCAGATCCTGATCTTGTCAATGAAAGTGGTCACCAGGTGAAGTTTCTTCCTCTTATTCCTTCTCTTATACATAAATTTATTGAAGTAGCTTCTGTCATTAACTTTGTTGTTTCTGTCGTGCTCTATTTGTTCCCAATGTTCATATTCTTTTTCTGACAATTTCTTTTGGGTGATCAGCATGCAATAGCTTATGTGGAAGGGGATAAGTACTATGGGGCAAAAGCAACCATTAATGTATGGGAACCCAAAATACAACAGCAAAATGAATTCAGCTTGTCTCAGCTGTGGATACTGGGAGGTTCCTTTGGCCAAGATCTCAACAGCATTGAAGCTGGTTGGCAGGTATTATTCCAATTAGTTTAATCCTATCTTGGCCAGAAATAGTTCAATTTTATAATGGAGTCAAATGACCCCATCTCGCTATCATCCTTCATTTTAATGCTTTCAATGTGAATGGAAACAGGTTAGCCCGGATCTGTATGGTGACAACAACACAAGGCTCTTCACCTACTGGACTGTGAGCTTCTACTTCTGTCGCTCATTAAATCAGTCTTAAAATTTCCATGGATTACCTAATCGATTTCACTCCCGGTTGTTTTACTTGTGCAATTATTACAGAGTGATGCATATCAAGCCACAGGTTGCTACAATCTCCTTTGCTCAGGCTTTATTCAAATCAACAGCGAGATAGCAATGGGTGCAAGCATCTCTCCTGTTTCTGGCTATCGCAATTCCCAATATGATATCAGTATACTTGTCTGGAAGGTAAAATCCAAGGCCCTAGCATTCACATTCAGCTCCAAGTTGAATAGCTAAAGTCTTAGTCATTAGTTGGGATTTGAACATATAGGAGCCGAATATAAAAACGGAGTAACTTCTCTACTTCCCGTGGCGCATGTGAAACTCTACAGATACTGTCCCTCTGAATGGTTTCACATTCAGCTCCAAGTTGAATAGCAAGGTCTAGTCACCATTAAGGTTTTCAACGTACAGTAGTCAAATGTAAAAATGGAGTAGCTGATACTGTCTGAGGCGCGTGTGAAACTCTACAAATGCTGTCTTTCTGCATGTGAAGATGGTTCTTTGGCTATATTTGAAGCTATGTATTATAGAAGCTAGGGTGTCAGAAATGGGGTGCAGATGCTGAGAATCTTTAGGCATTATCTTTTGATCATTGATTTGGACACAAGTGAATTGATAGGAGGACATTGTTACATAAATAATAGAAACCATCACCTTACAAGGCATGGCACAAGGCATGGCGTAGATACTATAGTAGAACATCATTGTTGTCTAGCTCGATAAAAAAAGAGGGGACTGCTCACCTAAATATTTACTCGAGGCATCCCTTTTTAAGCTTTTAACTTTAGCTGTTTTGAAACTCCTGCAGGATCCAAAAGAGGGGCACTGGTGGATGCAATTTGGTAATGATTATGTGTTGGGCTATTGGCCTTCTTTCCTGTTCTCATACCTAGCAGAGAGTGCTTCCATGATTGAGTGGGGAGGTGAGGTGGTGAACTCGGAGCCTGATGGTCTGCACACCTCCACTCAAATGGGCAGCGGTCGTTTCCCTGAAGAAGGGTTTGGCAAATCAAGTTATTTCAGGAATGTTCAGGTTGTTGATGCCTCCAACAATCTCAAGGCCCCTAAAGGGATTGGCACCTTCACCGAGCAATCTAACTGCTATGATGTTCAAACTGGCAATAATGGGGATTGGGGCCATTACTTCTATTATGGGGGGCCTGGTAGAAATGAAAATTGTCCATGAAGTGAAGCACACACCATCCAATTTTCACCCCCCCCCCATATATTCTCTCCCTATGTATCATTCAACTTTAGTGTAATGCCTCCTCTTTCTCTCTCATGTATACCCCCTTTTTAGTTTTTACTGCTAGGTTGGGTTAGTGAACACGTGACATCTCTGAAGTTGGAAGTTTTGACCCTTGTCTTTTTCACCAAGATTCTCCATGCAAGTGGCAGCGGGGAGTGGCTAAGTTTCTCAAAAAGATAAAAGAAACTGGCCTTTTACTCTCTTTGTACTCTATTTCTTTGTTGATGCTTCCTCCTTGGGAGTGGTTTGTTAGTGAATCAGTGAATCTCTCACCTTTCTCGGCCATGAAAACATTCAAGCTTCCCACATTTTCGTTGTTCCTCTACTTAAGAATACAAAAAGAAAGAAATGCAGGGTGGAAGGGACTGGGGAGCAGTGAGATTTGAATAATATTCTGTTTCTTTTTCAAAAAATAATAATAATTTGGATGATGGGAGTTGCTTGGGTAGTATACTTTTCGTGAAATCCCTTTACTTTTTTAAAGGGCTTAAGAACTCGACTTTCTTCACCTAAATCTGAACGTTGAAGTACAGATAAATTGCCTTGTCAATCCTTCACTCCTCGGAAAACAGAAGGGATCCCCCCATTTTCATTTCATAAAAGCTCCCAATCAAAAATTCTCCGATGCAAGTGTCTTAAATTAAGATAAGATTTTTCAAGATTGGCATGATGCCAGAATGTCAGTTTGTGGCAACAACCTCCAATGTGCGTGCAAGCAATGTAAATGGGATTTAAGAAGTCGTTTAAAGAAAATTAAATTAACTGAGCATTTTTAAATTTTTTAAGAAGAAACTTCCTAGTAATTAAGTAATGCCGGCCTTCTGCATCATAGGAGAAGCAAAATCCCCCTAAACAGATTCATTGATCATTGTCTATTGAAGAATTATCCTTTTGCTTTTCCTAACTGGCATGGATGAAAAACACTTGATTCATCAGTGGACTCTTTTACTTGCATGAAAAAAAGATAAGCAATATGAGGTGGATTTAAAAAGTGGTGACGTCTTGATCATCCGATGGTTGACCTCTAACATTATGGTGATTAACTAGTCGTGTTTTTTTTTAAGAACACAAACCATGAACAACTGCCTTGAATGATAGTCTGAAGTTGTGTTTTAATAAGATAAATATACGATCAGTTTAAGGTTCTTGGAAGTTGAAAACAGAGTACGGAGAGAATCCTGGACTTGTTTGGAGGTTTCCATACTAAAAAACAACAAATCTTAGTTTCTTAAACATCAAATCTTGTAAAAATATGTCATAGAGAATGACCCAGATGATGTATTTTACTTCATATCTTGTGTAGTGCGCGCGGGCGGGCGTGTGTATACCATGAAGACGAGTGCATGGACTTCTGCATATTTATTTTTCTTTCCTTTTTAACTGCTATTTTAAAACTAGCCAATAATTATGATTTCTTTTCGCATGAAAATGACTCCGCTTCTAACCCCTAAACATACATCCAAAATAAATTTTTTTGATGTGTTTTGAAATAAAAATAATAATTTTAAAAACAACCGCAATTATAGTCCCAATCAGGCTAGAGAGTTACATATATGTATGTCAAATATTCTGCTTTCAGTGTGGTCTGATTTTGATTTTTAATTTGCAAGAGAATCTCCATGATTTATCATCTGACTCCTTGACCCTATTGGTCATGCCTGAATTGCTGACCAATGGGGCTGCAACTTATTTTCTATCAAGAACAATAAAACAAAAACACCTTCCCCTAAAATCTTTCTCTATCCAAACAAATCAAGCTTTGAAGACATAAATTCTTCATTTACTAAATTAAAAAAACTTGCTTCTCATGAAATTGAAATAAAAGTATATCATATTGATGTTGTTTTATTTAAAAATACAATAAATAAATATTTTTTTAGTATTTTCTAATGATTTTAATGCTCTTATATTAATTTTTTATTTATTTTAATACACTATCAAATAAAAAAAAACTTTCTAAAAGATATCTTTTATTACAAACCCAAACACATTGTTAATAGTATTTGATATTGCGGTACAACCATATATTTTTTTTTAAATGTTTTTTTTTAGTTTAAATCAATTGTTTTTATGTTCTTAGATAATTTTGGTTTTGATATAATAATATTAAAAATAATTAAATATCTTAATATATTTTTAAAATATACGTATATATATATTTTAAAAAATAAACTCGACCAATATACATAAACTAGCTATATTGCCCGCGCGTTGCCGCGAGCATTTTTGTGTATATAATTTAACATAATTAAATCAAAAACAATAAATTTATATGATATAATTAAGAAAAATTCTAGATTATGAGATAAAGAACATTTTTTAGAATAAAGAAACTGCATTATAAAAGATCACAAAAGAAAATGGGCTTGGTGATCAGGCGTGTTGTGTTTTTTTTCTGGGGGTGTTTTCGGTTCTTGGCTTTTTTTTTTTAATTAGCCGCAATATGCAAAGTGTAATCACGAATCAACCCCTCGAAAACGACAAAATAATTATTAAATAATCCTGGGGAAAAAAATTCAAAAACATTAACAAAAGAATAAGTAAGAGAAACAATTAAATTATTATTATTATTATTATTATTATTATTATTATTATTATGTTAATAATGAAAGAAACAAAAATAAATGAAAGACTAAAAATATCCTAGAAACTTTAACAAAAGATTAAAAAAAAAAACTATTATTGCTATTACTGTCAAAACAAAAAAAAATTATCAAATTATCCGGAGGGAAAAAAAACATTAAAGAAAGAGCAAGCAAGAAAAACAATTTAATTATTATTATTATTATTATTATTATTATTATTATTATTATTATTATGTTAGTAATGAAAGAAACAAAAATAAATGAAAGACTAAATATATGCAAGAAACTTTAACAAAAGAAAAAAAAAACAATTATTATTGCTATTACCGGCAAAACAAAAAATATTATCAAATTATCGGGAGAAAGGGAAAAAAACACAGAAGAGTAAGAACAAAAAATAATTAACTTATTATTATTATTATTATTATTATCATTATTATTATTATTATTATTATTATTGTGTTAAATACACTTATATATACATGGACAAAAGTAGGGATTATTCTAGAAATATAAAAAAATAAAAGTATAAGGACTGAAATGAAAATCAAATATAAAGGGCTTAAATTAAAAAATTAAAAGTCAAAGGGCTGAAATGCAAATTATATTTATTCTCAATTGAAATCAGAGGACAAAATTGAAAAAATCGAAACTTGTGTACCGAATTAATTGAGTTATATACAGCCAATCCGGAAATTGAAAGTAGCAGGACCGAAGTGAAACTTTGACATTCAATTAATTAAAATCGGATGACCCAATCGAACTAAATCAAAACTTCTATAACAGAAATCAGGACCAAAAACCAAATTAAAAGTAGAGGGACCGAAGTGCAAAGTCACCAACAATGGGGGACTCTCCTGCACATTTACGTGCAGGAGAGAGAGAAACGTGGCCGACGACTTTAACCGGCCTCCGCCGCGTCCACGGACATTTTTAGGTTACACGCACTACCGCTGGAAGAAGACCACGCGGAGGCGCATCGAGAAGGGCTCCGGTAGCCAATTTCCGGCCACCGCACGCGCCACCTAAATAGGGTGTGAGGCGGAAAACCGGCTGGCGCGTGCGCTTCACGCCCTGACAGACACCGCATTAAAAAATTAAAAAATATGTTAAATTATCGTCCTGTCCCTGTACCCAATTCAGCGTTTTTGTTTTATTAGGGGCTAAAATTGTCTTTGGCCATTTAAGAAAATAATAAAAAAATCAAAAGTTGCGGCAGACCGGCGCAATTACACCGGTGCCCCTCAGCCGAAACCCTTATTTGTCTTATTACCAGGGATGAAATCGTCAATGCACTGTTCACGGCTGATTATTTAAAAAAAAAAAGGACGGGAAAAAGGAAAAACAAAAAATAGCCCCGTTTGCCCAGCCCCTTCTGCCGCGCGACCGAGGGCCAAAATCGCCCCTACACTGCTCGAATCCACCGTGAAAACACCACGCCGATTATGTGTTTTGTAATGTCATTCATTTAAACAAAATAAATAAATAAAACGTTTTCTTTTCTTTTCAAATTAAGGTTAATCGTCTCCGAAAGCAAACAAGCATGCCCATTTGAGAATCTCACACCCACTCTCAATCCATATAAAGGGAAACGCACTCTCCCTTGTTCAGAGAATGATTGGTGAGTGCAACACACGACTTGGTTTGAGATTAGGAATGGTTCATATTCGGACAAAACATAGCTGTTATTTTTTTAACCATCTTCCCATCTTTACTCATGTTTTCCAGTCTTCTTGTCTTGTCCCTCTCTCTCGCTCTCTCGACTCCAACCTTCTCTCTCTAAGAAAAAAAAAGAAAAGATCCATCTTTTTTACTTCACAGTCACACATATCAACAGTTTTTTATTTATTTAACTTTACTCTCTCTCTGCTCTTCTCTGAAGCTGAAAACTCTCAAAGAAGATAAAACCTAACCAATCATACCCCAGACAAAGCAAAACAAAGTCTAAAGTAGCTAACTTTTTTCACCTTGTCTCTTCTTTACTTGTATAGAAGCAACAAAACCCTAGCTAAAGCTCAATTATTTGATGACCCTTTTTAATTTATGATCCATTTGTACTCCCAAATGGCATTTCTGGGATGAATTAAGGCTATGGTGCTGTTTCCCATCAAGTTCACGTCACTCTAGGTAAAAATCCTATTTTTTTGTACCCTGCATTGCTATTCTTTATGTGGATTTCAATTTTTTACAATAAGTTTTTGATGAATTTTTTTCTTGCTCTTGTAATTTATTTATGTTTTCATGTTTGTAGTTAAAACCCACCAAATTGCCCCTTTCATTACTGTTCACCATCCTGGACAATGTGTTTTAGTTTAAAATTTTTGTTTTTGGCTTCAGTTCGCTTTTGTTTGTATGTGTTGTGAGAAATTGGTTTTGGTATTGATGCATGTGGGTGTGCAATAGGTGGGAGAGTGGAGCCATGGAAGGCGACCAGCATGGGATTGTACTGGCCTGTACTATTTCAGGCATCCTTTTCGCGGTTTTGGGTTTGGCTTCGTGCTCGATTCTATGGGCAGTGAATTGGAGGCCATGGAGGATTTATAGGTAATTCTGGATAGGCAAATTTGGAATTTCCTATCTATCTTGTTACCATACTTGCCAGAGTGATTGAAAGTACATAGATTTCATGTGGGGGTTGATCATGTGATTATTGATGGTTAATTATTAGGATTTGAGGTTGCATTGTCCTATATGGTAATATTCCTTAGTTCGTTATATGTGTCATTAATTAATCACTTAAGGCCTCATTTGTTGTGTGATTGAAAAACAGTTGGTTGTTTCCAATTTACGTGGAGATGTAATATGGAACAGAAAGCTGGTTTAGCAGGTTATTTTGGTACGAGGTTTTCCTTTCATTTAAAAAAAGAGATTGTTTTTATAGGTTTTGGACTATAAAAATAGAGGACTTCCTTGAGCGTTTTGCACCCTTTTCTTTTCTTTTCTTTCCTGGACATGATCGATAAACCCTACATGTTCCTCTGTTATACTTATACAGTTTTTTTCCTTGTTTCCATGTTTAGGCTTCACGTGTATTCTATTGGTTTCCCTACTTTCAGCTTCTTATTTATGAAGTCAATGTACTGTAAAACTATGTGTATTCTGATAATTGGATTCAGTCATTTTCTCATCCTCATGTTCTTGGTTGGGATTTCTCGTTTCAGTTGGATCTTTGCCAGAAAATGGCCACATATCTTACAAGGTTCTCAGCTGGGCATGTTTTGTCGTTTTCTCTCTCTATCTGCATGGGTGATTATTGTATCTCCAATTCTAATGCTTGTCATGTGGGGAAGCTGGTTAATCGTAATACTGAATCGGGATATAATTGGTCTCGCTGTAATCATGGCTGGAACAGCTCTTCTATTGGCATTCTATTCAATCATGCTCTGGTGGAGAACACAATGGCAAAGTTCAAGTATGTGTTTCCTTACCCTCTGTCTTCATTGTTTACCTGGAAAATGAACCCGTTTCTGTTTTATTATTCAATTTTCATATGTCCATCACAATATCTGTATAGCAAATTTGTCTTTGGTGCTAGGGATGTAACATAAATTGATTTTGTTTGGCATTTAATTTCATGTGAAACATGCTATTCAGCATGCATTCCTCTATTTTACAAGTCTCCAAGTGGTTAAGAACTTCCTCAAGTCAATAACAAAGTTGTTCCTTTCTATTTTTCATTAAAAGCAACTAATTGGAAGAAAGATCGTCCTATTGAGAATGAGGAAGGTTCCACTCCTAAATTTGAGTTAAATATTCACATTGAGATAAATCGATTCACGTTAGACAATGCAGATGCTTTGTTGGTGAGATTGAGGTGCGTGTGATTGAAATGGTGTAGTAATACAGAACGGGTTAGTGACAACAAGTTATAGGAGTGAGGGATTGTCTGGTCAGCTAAATTTTGTTAGACTGGGAAATGAGTTTCAATGCATTCACTAGACATTTCGGAAAAAAAATCAATAATTGATTATCGTGTTGGAAGTTGTGGAAAAAAAGAAAACCTTAAACTATCATGAATGAGCCAAGGATTTGGTTTTAAGCAACATGGTATCTATAAAATTTGAAATCACAACTATTGACTATTTTACCAAATTAGGAAAACTTATCCTGGACCTCTAAAACGCCACTCAATTAAACAGGTTAATAATGGGATATAGAGGGAATGTGACTGATAAACTTGGCAAAGCATCAAGGAATTGGGACTAAAGCAAATATGATAAAGTGGCAGAGGAAGCTACTTATGAAATGGGGAAAAGGAAAGATGTAAGAAGCTCCATAACAAACAGGAACATTATTATGACTAGCTAAGCTGCATACAATTACATTATTCATGTTAAAGGTCCTGAAAAAGAAATACAAGTAGATGATAAATCGGAGCTGGTTTCATTACACTTGAACTCCATACATGGATGTATCTGTAGGCTACTTTCTGGTCCATATGAATCTATTTGTGACAATCCCTCACTAAAGAGGGGCATTAAGACTGGGAAGCCTAACATGATAAAAATTCATTTTCATCATGTGGCACTGGTTTTATCTTGTGCATGGTAATAATTGAAGTTTGCTATTATAATTGCGTAACTTTGCCATCCATATTATTCTTTGAATTTCTCATTGTATTCTCTTACTTTTGGTTTTGACCTAATTTCTTTTTTTGGCTCTACAGGGGCAGTTGCTATTCTTCTTCTGCTAGCTGTTGCCTTGCTCTGTGCATATGAACTATGTGCTGTGTATGTTACTGCTGGTAAAAATGCATCTGAGCGATATTCACCCTCCGGTTTCTTTTTTGGTGTATCAGCAATTGCTATGGCAATTAACATGCTCTTTATTTGCCGAATGGTCTTTAATGGTGAGTTTTGCTTTATCTTGTCTTGTCAAGCGTTATTTTGCTTCATTATATGTTCCAGACATGTATTGCACTGTGATGATATGATTTCATGTTTTCCAGGCATGAGTCTTGATGATGCAATAAACTTTTGTTGCTGTTATCTGTTTTTGACGTAATAAATATTTATTTTGTTTCCTGTTCCCTCAATGCCTGAAGGGAATGGCTTAGATGTGGATGAGTATGTGCGAAGGGCATACAAATTTGCTTATAGTGATTGTGTAGAAATGGGTCCAATTCCTTGCTCACCAGAGCCACCTGACCCCAATGAATTATACCCTCGGCAATCCAGTAGGTAAGCCATATGCTCAAGCCTTGTTTGTTTGGTATTTGTATTGTATCTTAGTAGTTAGTGTTGAATCTTTGTCTTGTTAGGCATAACTAGAGTGGGTGAAACCTTTTCAGGTGGTCCTGTTGATAACTGGATTTATTTTTTACATGCTTAATGATAAGGAGTGTGTTATGAGGGTTAATTAAAATGGTCCAGCATCCTTTTGAGGTGTTAAATTAATAACTAAGCATTTTTTTCCTAGCCAGTCTAATATGTTTAGTAGCTTCTATAATAACTTCTTTTTTCCTTTTCTTCTCAATGTGTTTATAGGGCCTCACATCTTGGACTTCTGTACTCTGGCTCGCTTGTGGTTCTGCTTGTGTATTCCATTTTATATGGTTTGACAGCAACAGAAGCACGCTGGCTTGGATTCATTACATCAGCTGCTGTCATTATTCTCGGTATGCTATTGATGACCATGGTTACTCATGTTTTGCATTTTTCATTGCCTTCTATGCAACCTTAGCTATACTTGGACGTAATTTCATGTGATTAATTTCTATGCAGATTGGAACATGGGGGCATGCTTGTATGGGTTTCAGCTTCTTCAAAGCCGTGTTGTGGCACTTTTTGTTGCAGGCACATCCCGTGTTTTTCTTTTCTGCTTCGGGGTGCATTACTGGTTTGTTCTATAGACTTTGCTCAAAATGATGTGTAAACTTTTTGGTTTTGGTTGCTGTCTCATGTCATAGTCAACATCTTTTGTCTTTGCTTCAGGTACTTGGGCCATTGCATTAGTTATGCTGTTGTAGCATCTGTGCTGTTAGGTGCTGCTGTTTCACGTCATTTGTCAGTCACAAATCCTTTAGCTGCTAGAAGAGATGCCTTACAGAGCACAGTGATTCGCCTCAGAGAGGGTTTTCGCAGAAAGGAACAGAACACTTCATCCAGCTCTTCTGAAGGTTGTGGCTCAAGTGTAAAACGTAGTAGTAGTATTGAAGCAGGTCCACTTGGTAATACTGTTGACTCTGGTAATCAGTTGGCTGTGCAGTGCACAAGTGATTCTAGTAACTGGAATAATGTTCTATGCCGAAATTCCAGTTGTCATGACGGGATCATTAGTGATAAAAGCACAGACAGTGGAAGGCCAAGTTTAGCATTACATAGCAGTTCTTGTCGTTCAGTTGTTCAAGAGCCTGAGGCTGGGACATCTGGGGATAAAATTCTTGATCTGAATAATTCCCCAGTGATTTGCTTTAGCAGTGGTCTTGATAGCCAATGCTGTGAGTCCAGTGCATCAACTTCTGCAAATCAACAACTGTTAGATTTGAACCTTGCTCTTGCTTTTCAGGAAAGGTTGAATGATCCGAGGATTACTTCTTTGCTGAAAAAGAGGGCAAGGCAGGGCAATAGAGAACTGGCTACTTTACTTCAGGATAAAGGACTGGATCCTAATTTTGCCATGATGTTGAAGGAGAAAAACTTGGACCACACTATTCTGGCATTACTCCAGAGGAGCAGTTTGGATGCAGATAGAGATCATCGTGACAATACTGATATCACAATTGCTGACTCAAATAGTGTTGACAATGTTATGCCCAATCAAATTTCTCTTTCAGAAGAACTAAGGCTTCAAGGACGTGAAAAGTGGCTTCAATTGTCTAGATTTGTTCTGCATCACATAGCAGGTACTCCTGAGCGAGCATGGGTTGTCTTTAGTTTCATCTTCATTGTGGAAACGGCTATTGTGGCAATTGTGCGTCCCAAGATAATTAAAACTATAAATACTACACATCAACAGGTGAGTGGAGTTTGTAAGATTTTTCCTTAATTATTATTACTACTATTATTTTTGGTAAGATTTATGTCAGATTATTGATAGTAAACAAAAATAATGTTTAAATTTGATGAAACAATTTATGTTGCAGTTTGAGCTTGGCATTGCAGTATTTCTTCTATCTCTTGTTGTTTGCTCAATCATGACTTTCCTTCGGTCACTTCAAGTAGAAGAAATGGCCATGACATCAAAACCTTGCAAGGTAGATACTATTGAATGTTGTAATTTCTTCAATTTTTTTTTGTGTTGCATTAAAAATGGATTTTTTTTTGTTTATTTATGTGCATATGTACACACATCCATATAAAATTTGCCTTTGCTTCTTCTTTCTGTTGGCCTATTTCTTTATACTATCTAAAGTTTATTGGAATTGTATCTGAATTCTTGGCGTTCTTATGCCTCATTGAACATCTTTGTTTTTCAGTATGGTGTTATTGCTTGGCTGCTCAGTACTGGTGTTGGATTGTTGCTTTCCTTCTTGAGGTATGGTGGATTTCATATTTCATTTAATTACTTGTATCATTTTAGAATTTTCCAATCAAGGCAGTGTGTTTTTACTATATATATCCTACTTCGTGGATGATTCTATGACATGTTATGGGTTATTCCACACCACATTCCTCATTATGCATTAATTTCTATTTCCTCTTCTGCAGCAAATCATCATTGCTTCTTGGATTATCCTTGACTGTCCCACTCATGGTGGCTTGTCTTTCTGTTGCCATTCCTATTTGGATTCACAATGGCTACCAGTTTTGGGTTCATCAAGTGCAGTCTGCAGGTCATACTGAAAACCATCGTCCACCTGGGACAAAGGAGGTTTGCTCCTTCTCGCTCTCCACCCTTCACCTTTGATTTTATGTAACTATTCAAGAATAAATCTATCATTTTGGAAGTCTATGGTTCAAAGGAGTTATCGCCTTTCCACTTTTTTATATTTTTTTATCATTTGGTTTGCTACATTAAACCTTTATTGATTCTAGTTGATTTTGTTGTCTTTTCTAGGGTATTGTTCTTATTGTTTGTACAATAGTATTTATTGGATCTGTGTTAGCTCTGGGTGCAATTGTGTCTGCAAAGCCTCTGGATGATTTAGGATACAGGGCATCGACCAGTGGCCAAAAAAGCTTTACTTCTCCTTATGCATCACCAGCATACCTTGGTTGGGTGATGGCATCTGCAATTGCCTTAATAGTCACCGGTGTGCTACCGATTATTTCATGGTTTGCTACATATCGGTTTTCCCTGTCTTCTGCTGTATGTGCTGGGATATTTGCAGGTAACTTGTCTGTACCTGCATGGTCTTTAATATTTGCAATTTTGGTCTAGCATAGATTGGCTGGGTCAGCATGTGGATTTATCTTACTTCATGTTGCCCATTTTGGTAGTTGTTCTCGTGGCATTTTGTGGAGCATCCTATTTGGAAGTTGTTGAATCCAGGAATGACCAGGTTCCAACAACGGGTGATTTTCTTGCGGCCCTACTTCCTCTTGTGTGCATTCCAGCATTTCTATCACTTTGCTGTGGATTGCTTAAATGGTGAGAATTATTGTACCAAACATTATTTCATGACTGAAGTTTACTTCTCAAACCATGACTGGATGCACAGTGCTGCAAGTGGGTGTTTGTTCAGCCATTTAATGTGTTGTAAAAACTTTTTGCAGGAAAGATGATGACTGGAAACTTTCTCGAGGTGTATATATATTTGTTATTTTTGGTCTTCTTCTTCTGCTTGGTGCAATATCTGCTGTTATAGTTGTGGTTAAGCCATGGACTGTAAGTGGGTTTTTTTATGCATCCCTGAATTTTCTTGTCCTTAAGATTTTTGTGCAAAACCTATTGACTTGTTTCTTTTTCCCTCTCAATTGCTACAGATAGGGGTATCATTCCTCTTAATTCTTCTCCTGATCGTACTAGCTATCGGTGTTATCCATCACTGGGCTTCAAACAATTTTTATTTGACCAGGACACAGATGCTCTTTGTTTGTTTCCTCACATTTCTTTTGGGCTTGGCTGCATTTCTTGTTGGATGGTTTGAAGGTGAAAACAAATATCATTATCCATACTACTTCCTTAGCACCCTAGTCCTGGACAGACTCTCGTCATGACTTTGTTGCATAATGACAACCAGCCAGTGACTTTAAATTTCACCTTTATTTTCAGGCAAGCCTTTTGTGGGAGCATCTGTTGGTTATTTTTCATTTCTGTTTCTTCTTGCTGGACGAGCATTGACTGTAAGTTTCAAGTTTTGATTGTAATATTTATTCCCTTTTTTTCATTTTACAAAATGGATTTTGTTTTCTTGTTTATTCTTTTCCTTTCCCTCTCTGCACACACTTGTGTCCCTGCAGGTCCTTCTGTCACCACCCATTGTAGTTTATTCACCACGAGTACTGCCTGTTTATGTTTATGATGCCCATGCAGATTGTGGAAAGAATGTCAGGTTTGTTTATCTATTCTATGTTCTTTTCTCTTATATATTCATGGATTTCTAATTCTTTTGTCATTTATTTTCTATTATGATTTTTATATCTATACTAAAGCTTCATTCTTTATTCACATCTAATGCTTGTGCATCACCTCCCAAACAGCGGTGCATTTCTCATGCTTTATGGGATTGCTTTGGCAACTGAAGGATGGGGTGTTGTTGCCAGTTTGAATATTTATCCACCATTTGCCGGTGCTGCTGTATCTGCAATTACTCTTGTTGTATCCTTTGGGTTTGCAGTCTCTCGTCCGTGCCTGACTCTAAAGGTAGGCATACTTATCATAACTGATATCCTATGATTTGACTTGACTTGATGCCAGTCTGCAACTATTTTTTCTTATGCTGGTTTTAATATTATCTGAAAGGATTTACTTTGTATCTCCCTTTGCAATATTTATCGGGTTCAGTTGATAACATTTGCTTGCATCTCCAGATGATGGAAGATGCAGTTCATTTTCTCAGCAAGGACTCCACTGTTCAAGCAATTACACGATCTGCTACTAAGGTGTGTTTGGTTTTGAATTTAAAATTGAACTTGAAGTTGATCCATTATCCAAATTTATCTTTCATCGAAGCCATAAGATACCCCTGCAAATAGTTGAATATGCAATAAAAATGTTGATTGGTTACTTGAATTTGGAATCAATGATGTGCGTGGTTAAGTATTTTGCTAAATCTAAATGAAAATTTGGGGCGGTGAAGTGCAGCAATTGTTACACCTTCTTACAACTAAATTGAGTCCATATGATATATGATTTTCACTGGGTCATGCCCAAACTACTGTCTGAATATTTGTGAATATATGTATGTGTACTAACCACTGTAATGTGTGTATAGAACATAATAAATCCACCATAGTTTTTAATTCCCTATATCTTGCATGGTGAATGGTTGTCCAAAATTATGCTCAAATACTACTGCACTGCAACTAATGTGTTTCATTTTATTATGTTATTATGCAGACAAGAAATGCTTTGTCTGGAACATATTCAGCTCCTCAGCGGTCTGCTAGTTCAACAGCTCTTTTGGTCGGGGACCCTACTGCTACACGTGACAAGGCAGGAAACCTTGTGCTTCCTAGAGATGATGTCATGAAATTGCGAGATCGTCTAAGAAACGAGGAATTAGTAATAGGATCTTTCCTCCGCAGGATGAGATACCGGACATTTCGCCATGAATCAGTCAGTGGTGTAGATTACAGAAGGGAAATGTGTGCTCATGCACGGATTTTGGCTTTAGAAGAGGCAATTGATACTGAATGGGTGTACATGTGGGATAGATTTGGTGGTTACTTACTTCTTCTGCTTGGATTGACTGCTCAGGCAGAAAGAGTACAGGTAAAAAGGGTCTTGTCATGATTACTATACGTGTTTTATCATTACTTAGAAGTCCTGATTATATTTCTGCTGTGGTAGGATGAGGTGCGCTTGAGGCTTTTTCTTGATAGCATAGGTTTCTCTGACCTAAGTGCCAAGAAAATTAAAAAATGGATGCCAGAGGACCATAGGCAATTTGAAATTATTCAGGAGAGGTGACAACTTTCTGACTATTTTTTTTATCCTTCATCTACCATGCTAGGAATTACTCTTTCCATGCTTCTAAATCTTCATTCTGGGTTCTGTAGCTATCTGAGAGAAAAGGAGATGGAAGAGGAAATCTTAATGCAAAGACGTGAAGAGGAGGGGAGAGGTAAAGAGAGAAGGAAGGCCCTTTTGGAGAAGGAGGAGCGCAAATGGAAGGAGATTGAAGCTTCTCTCATTTCCACTATTCCTAATGCTGGCAGCAGGGAGGCGGCAGCCATGACAGCTGCAGTGCGTGCTGTGGGAGGTGATTCTGTTCTCAGTGATTCATTTGCACGAGAAAGGGTTTCAAGCATTGCACGTAGGATACGCACAGCTCAATTAGCTCGCCGAGCATTGCAGGTTGATAACCTTGTTCTGTAAAATGGTTCTCCTATGTTTACATTTTGCTTTTTTTTTTAAATATCATATGATATGAAATGCTGCCATTTCTTCCATATTTGGATGATGTGCTTTCCCATAGATGATTAAATCATATTAGCTGCAGTGCTTCACCTGAAATAGGGATGTGGATGGTGAAATGCATGGAATCTGGGTTCTGAAACCAAGATTGGTAAGGAAAGACTGAAACTTTAACAACTGATGCAGCAGAAGCTGTTCTGAAAATATCATGCAGTTTTTTGGGCTAGTTTTAATAACCTGATCAGTAGCCAGATAAGTAATATCCGAAATTGTATAAAGAAAGTCAGCACTGCAGCTACTGGAAGAAACCATCCCAAACTGCCTCAAGCTTCCATAGAATCACTTTGCTACTTCATGATCTATAAATCTAATATCTGAATTTGTGTGTAAAGAAGTCACCAATTTTGTTGTGAAATATGAATCTACTAATTCTTTATGTTGTTGGCAGACTGGAGTTATGGGTGCTGTATGTGTTCTTGATGATGAACCAACCACAAGTGGCAGGCACTGTGGTGAGATCGATTCCAGTGTATGTCAAAGTCGAAAGGTCAGCTTTTCCATAGCAGTTATGATCCAACCTGAGTCAGGACCAGTTTGCCTTTTGGGCACTGAATTTCAGAAGAAAGAATGCTGGGAAATTCTGGTGGCTGGTGCTGAGCAAGGAATTGAGGCTGGACAGGTTGGGCTTAGATTGATTACTAAAGGTGATAGGCAGACAACTGTTGCTAAGGAGTGGAGTATCAGTGCAACAAGTATTGCAGATGGAAGGTTAGGAATTTTTTTGCTGCAACTTAGTTCAGATCATAGTGCTGCCTATGTGACTTTCCATGTGTTCTTGTATTTGCTGTGGTATTTAATCTTTGATGAAGGATTGGAACTCTGAAATGTGTTATGCCTCTATTTTCAGCGTATATCATTTCTATCTACAGTTTTAAGTTACCCGGGTCTTACAATTACTGTGCAGATGGCATATTGTGACAATGACAGTTGATGCTGATTTGGGTGAAGCAACTTGCTATTTGGATGGTGGCTTTGATGGCTTCCAAACTGGACTACCATTGTCCGTGGGCAGTAGCATCTGGGAACAGGGGACAGAAGTTTGGGTTGGTGCTAGGCCACCGATAGATGTGGATGCATTTGGAAGATCAGATAGCGAAGGAGCCGAGTCGAAGTTGCATATAATGGATGTTTTCTTATGGGGAAGGTGCTTAACTGAAGATGAGATTACCTCTCTTCACACTGCTATAGGCTCAACAGAGTTTGGTATGATTGACTACCCTGAAGATAACTGGCAATGGGCAGATTCACCCCCCAGAGTATGTTTCTGCTGTCAATATTTCTTATTATGGTGAATTGTGTGAAATTTCAAATAACAGAACCGTCATTTTATATTTGAGGTTGAAGTACTTGACTAATCCTTGCTGCTTGTGTTTACCTAGGTTGATGAGTGGGATAGTGATCCTGCAGATGTAGATCTTTATGATAGGGATGATGTAGATTGGGACGGGCAATATTCAAGTGGGAGGAAAAGGAGGTCAGATCGTGAAGGAGTGGTGATAGATGTTGATTCTTTTGCTAGGAGGTTTAGGAAACCTAGGGTGGAAACACAAGAAGAAATTAATCAACGGATGCTTTCAGTTGAATTGGCTGTTAAGGAAGCCTTATGTTCTAGAGGAGAAGCACATTTTACGGACCAGGAGTTTCCTCCAAATGATCAATCATTATACATGGATCCTAGAAACCCCCCTTCAAAGTTGCAGGTTGTTTCTTATCTGTAATTACATGCAGCTTGGTGTATTTTATTGGTTTTTCTAACTTTGTCTTGGAGATCAAACCCAGGTTGTCTCTGAGTGGACACGGCCTGAGGAAATACTCAAGGAAAGCCATCTAGACTCCCACCCATGTTTGTTTTCTGGGGCAGCAAATCCCTCCGATGTTTGTCAGGTCTGGTTTCTCATGGATGCGTATGCAGTTTTTCTTCACTGTACTGATCAACAATATATTTTGAATCACCTCAATTTAATGGTTCAAGATTCTTAAAAATTTCTTGGCCATGTTATAGGGTCGATTAGGTGATTGTTGGTTTCTAAGTGCTGTTGCTGTTCTAACGGAGGTATCACGAATATCAGAAGTGATTATTACCCCAGAGTATAATGAGGAAGGAATTTACACAGTTCGCTTTTGTATTCAGGTAACGGTTCATAGTTTTCTTTTGGTGTTAAGGAACAGAATACAGTTGGCCATTTGTCCTTGAATATATGGTTTCATGGTTCAGCTGTGATTTTGAAGGGAAAATTGAGAGACATTGTGATGTATTCTGGACTATTTTTTTGTCACTATTGTATGGAAATAATAAGAAAACGTTCTCTGATGTTTGCAAGTTAAAAATGCACCCCAAAGTTGTTGAAAGTACTTGATCTGCTGATTTGAATTTAATCTTTTGATGGGTTAGACTTGCCTTCAATATTCTGGTGATTTGAGTGTGAGAAAACTTGTATCCAAAGCTGTTCTTTTATAGACTTTGTTGCTGAAATGAGAAATTAGTCTGGAGAAAATCCCATTGTTTAGTGATGAAGTAACTCTAATGCACTATTTAGCAGACAAGTTTCGTGATAGCTGTCTAGCAAGTTGGGTAGGGAAGGTGGCAACTTTCTTCTTCTTTAGATGATTTAGATGCCAACACGACCATACTTTTAGTGGAGCTATCTCCCTTTGATGGGACTATGTCAAAGCCATTGCCATTCTATTAGATATAGTTTCCCTTAAGAATTGGCAATGCTTTCCTTGGAACTTAGCCCAGTTGCGTTAGTGGTGAGAAGGTTTTGGGGTGTGTCTTGGGAATCTTTTACGATCATGGAAACTGGCTTTCTTAATATACTCCATGTTGCGTGTACTATAATTACCTGATCTCTTAACTGGGCTGTGCTTTTCATTTCTGAATAAAATGCATGACCCTGTTTTTGCTCTAATGGTGCTTCATTTCATGTTAAATTTGCTAACAGATATAATTAGTAAGACCTGTTCCTCTTTGGTTATCGTGTTCATAACAGTATTCTCTGTTTTGTGATCTCCTTGTAGGGTGACTGGGTCCCGGTTGTTGTTGATGATTGGATTCCATGTGAGTCACCAGGTAAACCTGCATTTGCTACCAGCCGGAAGGGTAATGAACTCTGGGTTTCTATATTGGAGAAAGCATACGCCAAGTTGCATGGTTCTTATGAGGCATTGGAAGGTGGGCTTGTTCAGGATGCTCTTGTGGACCTTACTGGAGGTGCTGGTGAGGAGATTGACATGAGGAGTGCTCAGGCCCAGATTGATCTTGCAAGTGGCAGGCTGTGGTCTCAACTGTTGCGCTTTAAACAAGAAGGCTTTCTATTGGGTGCTGGGAGTCCATCAGGTTCTGATGTCCAGGTTTCCTCAAGTGGTATTGTGCAGGGCCATGCATACTCTTTGCTGCAGGTAATACCAGCTTGTATCTTTCTACATTAATCGCTTACCAGCTAAAGAAATCTCGGTGGAAGTTTACAAGTTAAATTATTCAGGTAAGAGAGGTGGATGGCCATAAGCTTGTTCAAATTCGAAATCCATGGGCAAATGAAGTTGAGTGGAATGGACCTTGGTCTGATTCATCTCCTGAATGGACTGATAGGATGAAGCACAAATTAAAGCATGTTCCACAGGTACTTGATTACTATTTGTTAAGGCATGTTTTCCTTTTCTTCTCTTGGTGAGTAAAAAGTTTAGCAACATGGTCCTTGAGTACTATTTGTTAAGGCATGCATGCCCATATGATTGCATTTGTTCTGATCGTCATCTTGCAATGGGATATTATTTTCAAAAACATAACAGTGTCTTGTTGAACAGTCCATGGATGGTATATTCTGGATGTCCTGGCAAGACTTTCAAATCCACTTCCGGTCAATATATGTATGCCGTGTCTACCCCCCTGAGATGCGGTATTCTGTCCATGGTCAATGGCGAGGCTACAGTGCTGGTGGATGCCAAGATTATGCTTCCTGGAATCAAAATCCACAGTTCCGATTGAGGGCCACTGGTCCAGATGCATCATTACCAATTCATGTGTTCATCACTTTAACACAGGTATGCTTCAAGTGAAGGACGGAAGATTTTTTTCTTAATCCCTTGCACTTCACATCCTTACTGAGTTTATGAACTCATCTAATTTTGTGTTTAGGGTGTGAGTTTCTCTAGAACAGCAGCTGGTTTCAGAAATTACCAATCCAGTCATGATTCAATGATGTTCTACATTGGAATGAGGATTCTAAAAACACGTGGTCGTCGTGCTTCCTACAACATTTACCTACACGAATCAGTTGGTGGGACAGATTATGTCAATTCTCGAGAAATATCATGTGAAATGGTTTTGGATCCTGATCCAAAAGGTTACACAATCGTACCTACAACTATACATCCTGGTGAAGAAGCACCATTTGTTCTCTCTGTTTTCACCAAAGCATCAGTTACCCTGGAAGCTTTGTAATAATCACTGATGGCTTTCAGTCATTTTCTTTGTCCTTTGGGCTGAGAGCGTACATGCTAGATTTTGAGGTGCTTGGGTTGTTTATAGATCATGTACCTCCCAAGGCAGATTTGTTGAACCACAAATCAGTGTACAAAATGACAAGGTAAATTGTGTCGCAAGTTTCATCTATGTCCATCTTGCAATGCATCTTTCTACCCATCTGTTTCCTTTTGTTCTTCCCAGGGCATTTATTAAAACTTTCTACTTTCATCTTGTTTCGTTTTTTTTCTTATATCCATGCTGAGCTACAATTGACTGACTGATCCAAATCTTTGAATTTGGCAGCCTGTGCACGATGTGGTTCTCAGCTGCCAGGATGGCCAGTGACAAAGCAAGCAAGCCATGCGGCTAGTGCATTTTTGGACTTGATTCCTTGTACAAGTTCCAGCACCAAATGAATTTGAATGCACTTGGCTAGACATGAGAGCTTATTGTATTCTATCAGTGTTTCAGACAGGGTCGACGAGGTGGTTAATTGTACATGTGTAGGAATGTAATCTGTAAGAAATATAGGCCTGATCATGTAAATGAAGTGGCGAAAGAAAAAGGTTGAAAAGAAATAGGAAAATAATCACTAACGCTAGTTCTAGGTGAATACTGAAAAAGCATGGTAGCTGGAGAAGGTTTCAGCTGCAGTTTTGACGTGCTTTATATTCTGAACTATTTGTCACCTGTAAGAACAGATCACCCCATTTTGCAATATATTCATCATTTGTCACGTGAGTTGGTAATTACCAGTTTCTGTGTTTAATATGTTTCCTTTGCACTGCGTTAACTACGATGGCAGTTCAAACTATAATCAGCGAGTCTTTTCTTCTCAACGTTACAGGGGCATTCCTTTTCATATCTGAGATATAATGAGGTATGAAAAAGATTAAACAATTGTAGATAAAGAAATTAAAAACCCTTTTTTATTATTATTATTAACATACCCAATAACAACTGTCTCCCAGATTTTAAAAAATGTGCCCCTTTTGTATTTGAATCCTGTATCCATGCTAATATTTTCTCTGCAGGAACCCTGGACCTGCCCAGATGTGGCCAGGAGAATATGTTTTTGTTTTGACCTTGTACTCGATAACTGCATGGAAAATCCACAAACAGAGTGAAACAGTATTGTGGTATCACTCATCAGTTTCCTGACCAACTTGCAAGTCCTTGTATTCTTTCGAGTGGTGTTCTTCGATCTTGTATAATATCCAACCTGAGGCCAGTATAAATGCAAAAGCAAACAACAACTGCAGAAAACCCGAGAAATGAAAGAAAAGCAAAACAAAAGAATCATAGAAGGCAGACATAAGCATCAATCAATGAGAAGAAGAAGACATGACAAAAGCTGAGATAAACATAATATTTTATATTCCAAATTTAAAAGCCCCTTGCTACAAAAACAACGTGGAAAGAGACCCCTCTACTGTTCCCTCTTTCTGTTCCTTTATTTTTTTGTGGAAAGGAAAAAAGAAAGGAGGGAAGTGGGAACTCTATTTATATTTCTAGTTGTCTTTCCTAACTACTAATGGTCAAAATCACTCATTCCGAGTCACTTTCCATGCTTCCAATTGCCTTCAATCCTCTAGGTCTCTGCAACAAATAAAAACCAATCATGAATTTCGCTAAATCTTGATTATAGCTCATTTATTTTGAATTCAAAATTTAAACCAACTTCCTTAGCTTTCAGTATTTTCTGAGCAACCGGACAATCTTATATATATACCAGTAACTAAAAAACATGACATGGAAGGAAACGAAAGAACAAGTCAGTACCTTTTTGGAAGTCTTCTTCTCCCTCACTTCATACCTCTCTAGACACAAATCTGATAACCATGCACCTGGACTTACCAACTGCAAACACACGAGAACCAACAAATACCATCAAGAAAAGCTCCCATCAGAAGAAAAAGTTAACGACTTCCTCTCTATTTTAACAGTCCCCGAATTCCTTTAACAGTGTATATATTGAGGAGACTTACACGTAAAGTTCGTTGAATTAACTTGGCTCTTTTCTTGGGCCTTTGAGGAGGCTTGCACCCTTTCAGAGCCATGAAATCCTCTTCCTTCTCTTTGTTTGACAGTGTTATGAACAGTCTAGGCCAAACAACCTTGTCTTCCTTGACATTATCCATTAAAGTCTTGCTATTATCATCCAATCCCATTGACCCCCTTGTTGTGTAGTACCTATCTTCGTTTTCCGGTGATAACACCAATGACCTCCTAGTGTTCGATAACAAATCAGAATTCCTACATCCAACCATAACCCAAAGTAAAATAAGAACTTTTTGACACATTTAGTCAAGAGATATTAAGATTAAATGGGGCAAGAGAGTAAAGTAAACTTGTTGATCTACGAACAACAGCAAAAAATACTTTCACAGTTTCGATTTTTCCTAATTTCCTATATTTTCTAATCAACCAGGTCCGTCATAGATCAGAGAAAACTTCCTTCCTAATTCTCATAAAACAAAAGATCCCAAAACAATAATGACTTATCAAGCAAATGATATATACAAATAAGCAGATTTGTTCACTTAAGCATGATAAAGAATGAACACTTTCTTCAGTGCCTTGAATAGATACTTACTAGATACAACCAATAATAAATGTATTGGACTCAATTCCTTCATGCATTCTCACAAATACAAAGACTTTGGTAATTCAACTGTGGGATATTTTTGGGACTCTTACTTGATGAGGCGAGACGGAAAGTCTTTCTCGGTAACGACAGCACGAGAAGTGAGTTTCTTCTTGGGCAAAGAATCATTTAGTTTAGATTTGTTGCCCAAGTTTTGTGTTTTTTTCACTTTCACACATCTAAGCCTCTTTGTACTTCCCCATTGTAACACAAAATCTGTATCTCCAGCTGCTTCACCCTTCTTTTCTTTCTCCATTATCTCTCTTCCTCTATCTAAACAGCAAGAAATTAACCCCGCAAACTGTCAGAAGGGTATCTCTCATTACAACTACAGACACACACACACAAAAAACCAACTTACAATCAAATAGACATCCTTAGAATCAGTGACAATTTCTATAGGAAATTTGGTTACACACAAACATAACATTGTATAAAGAGCCAACCAAAAACCCATGCAGAGTTCTAAAACAGAAAATTAAAGAGGAACCAAACAGAAAATACAGAAAACTCAGAGAAAACAAGCTCAACTTGTATAGGAATTAAATAAGATGACTCACCTCGAGATCTCTAGTGACTGCTCGAAATTTTATCCTACTATCCTGCATTTCAAAACAGACAAAAATAATAACGCATCAAAAAAATCAGAAAGGTAACACAACAAGGAACAAACCATTTCTCTTTGTTTGTTCGCTGAGAAACCATAGAAACGAAACAATAGAATAAAACTTTTGGAATCCTCCATCACGAAATCTCTTTTCACTTCTCAGCAACCAAACAGAAAGAGAAAGAGTGAAAGATAACAAGGCACTTCATTTCATTACACAGTTCCAGCAGCAGCAGCAGCAGCAGCAGCAGGAGCAAAAACTTGAAGAGTCCTTTCGCTTGTTTGTATGGTCAAAGAGAGAAAAGGAAAACAAAATAAAACTTCCCGAAAAAATTGAGGAAGTGAAAGCTTAGAGGGTTTAGAATTGCGGGTCTGACTCAGATTTTCAATTTAACGGCCAACAAGTTCAAAAATAGGACCTTTCTCTGTTAACTTTCAATTTGATACTCTAGCTCACTTCTCTTTCACTCTGTGTTCCTGTTTCTCTGGCTATTCATGTCTTTTGCCGGTTAATTCGTTTTAGATTATTTTGCTGATATAAAAGTATTTTTAAAATAAATAAAAAATACTTTAAAAAACAATTACACTTTCAAAATTATTTGTTTTTTTTTTAAAAGAACATCCTCTACTACTTCGTGTGGTTGCTTTTGGTTTGAGCGTGACCGTTGGATGTGAAATGGACGGTCGGAAGACTTTCCCTCCAATGGGGTTGCTTAGCTACTTGAAGATTGGTTTAGGTCTTCTGTTGGATGTGACATGGGCTTAAAGCACGTGACCTGTTTTGTGCATCATCTCCTCTCACGGGAAAAACCACATGGATCTGGGCAATGACTTGCGATTCCCTGTTCCAATCTATTTTAGCTTCTTGAGTTTGAAGAACAAGATGGATTAGGTCTGGTGTTTTTGAGAAGATGGATACAGGCATACTGGAGGGAGGCTGAATTTGTCATCATCCACTTCATTGCATTCCTCGCAAAGTTACTGAAGAGCTCATATATATTGTATTGATTCTTAATTAGATGGAGTTTTCTTTTCGTTCGGGAGAAGTAAATGAAAGTGGGATATGCTCGCAAGTCCTCGACTGATAATTTCAACCCATCAAGTCTAATATTAGGTGACCTAGCTAGCTCATATATAGTGTACAAGGTTTTAACTTGCGATGAAAGTCGCATGTTTTCCAAGCACGCATCGTAAAATTAATGCTATTCTATCTCTTAAACTATGGAAGCCTCCTATCTAGCTATCTCTCAATCTACGTACCAGGGAAGAGAAGGAGAAGGAGAAGGAGAATTAAAGGTCTTTGACATTGCTTCCTCTCATCACTGATTTGAAAGCAAAAAAGGGTCTCGCCAACGTAACGTTACTCTTGCTCCAGTAGAATTGATTTGAATATTGAAATTTGAAAAATGAAGAGGCTGGCTCGAAAAGCATTACACTCGGTTGGTATTAGATGGAGATGTTATGTGACCCACCCGCTTCTCTTTTCAATGCTGCTGGGATTTCCAATCACACACTGTGTATCTATCTATGTATCTATCTATCCATCTTCTTGACTGCTTCTTAGCCTGTTGCTTTCATTCTTTTTAGGGCAGCACCAGCCAGCAAGCCTTCCATTGCCAATTGGGCAACTCTACGAGTATACGATAATTATACATTGAAAGTTGTATTTAAGTTGTAAGATTTGATGAGCATGGATTTCTTTGCTCATACAGATCGAGTTGTTGTGAGCAAAACATTAAGCAAGAACATGTGTAATAGGAGTAGGCGTTGATCTTGACTGAGTACCAACAAGTTAATTACCCTAATATATATATATATATATATATATATATAAAACTCAGTGTTGTTAAACCTCTATTGCTAAGCTTCTAATGTGGGTCATGACAATTAAATCTGCGTTTAAACCATAACTAAAACTGAGGTTCGAGCTCTTTTTTTGTGGGTCCATGACATTTAAAATCGTGTTTAAACTATAATCAAACGGTTACAAACTGTGTTTTTCTTAAGATGCAGTTTGCAACGCACTACCATACACAACTAAAGCATATTATTATTATTATCATCATAATTTAGTGGACTCTCAGTGGCATATAATTTCCAAAGCTTCTAGAAACGGTTCTAATATTATATGAGCACATTATTTATTTTTTGATTGTTAGGAAATTATGTGAAGTATTTTTGGTTGAACCAAGTCCATGCATGACCTGACATGTATGGGTTCTTTTCGACCTATTTATTCTTTTGTATAAATTTAGAAGAAGAAAAGAATTGACCCATCGAGTCCACGGACCCTATATTAGCTTTGATAAAATAAGGCACAGCAGCCGATTTATTTCTATTTATTTTTGCTTTTTTTTATTAATCTTTAAAGTTATTTGTGATTCATTTATTTAATACTTTTTTATCAAGATTAAAAAATATATTTTATGTGCTTAATTTTTCAAATGATTTTCCCGGTTCATCTATAATTTAATTTTTTTTTCTGATTAAAAATAAGAAAACTCCATTGATATTCTTTTTGAACAACACCCCATCAATTCATTTTTTCTGGTAGCCACGGCAATGATTTAAGACCATGCAATGATGAAAACCATGTGAGCAAGCACATGTTAGGTTTCTCCAATCACAAAAAATTGGAAAGCCTATTCTCATCTCCTCATGCACTCACTCACAAACACACATTTCCTACAAAGTTGTTGAAATAATTTACAACCCAACAAACAAGCTTCTAGTTTTAAAATCCTTAGAAAAGAAAAGAAGAATTCTAATGATAGGTATAGGAAAGATGGGGAGCCACAAAAGACAGCTGTATAGCAACCCTGTCTTTGCCACCCTGTTCTCGCTCACCTTCCTCTTTACCCCCTTTATATACACCCTCCCTCCCTGTCCCTCCAATTCATTTATGTTCTTGCTCTGCTTATTGCCTTGCCTCTCTGCAACTTCTCTCTAGAGAAAACCCTTTCTTCTTTCTTTCTACATCTGTTCATCAAGAAAATGGAGGCAATGAAAATGAAGGTCTTCGTTGTGTTGTTGATGGTGGTCTTGATGGCCTTCTCAGCCATGCAAAAGGCTGCAGCTGCTGATGCACCAGCGCCAAGCCCAACATCTGATGCCACCATCTTTGTTCCCGCATTCTTGGCATCTTTTGCCGCTCTTGCTTTTGGGTTCTTCTTCTGAGCCAACTTATTAGGTGTTATAGCATGGGTTCTCTCATTTCTTTCCCTTCTCATGCTTACAATATGGGAGTGACACGGGAAAGAAGGGGAGGAAATGGGTTGGGATTTTCCACTTTCTTTCTCTTTTGTATTTATTTATTGTATTGATGATGTACTGGGGGGGTGTGATTGATGTCTTTCGATGGCATTCGTGTTGTATTTTTCCTGTACAATTCTTTTTTCATTTATTCATGTATCTTACTTTGGTTTGAGCTTCTCTCACTTGGATTTGTGATTTGTTCTAGTAATAAATCTTTTGTTACCTTTTAAAAAAATCTTGCTCCTTGTTTCTACTTCTCCGATGAATATGATGATCTTTTATCTGCGAGAACAATCGATGTCCTCAACCACCTGTTCACCTCACAACAAATTCTCTCGTTGAGGCTTAGAGGGGTCACCAAGAATAGATTTTTGGTAAGAAAGTGGTTACTATTTCCTAACTCGTGAAGAAATATTGTCCAGAATCAAATGGCCTGGCAGCAATGAAATGCGACCCTAGAAGTTGCAGGGATTGGATTGCTACAAGAATCTGGCACAGCACAGGCATTTCCATGAAAATATCCATGCTAATGAAGCACCGACTCATTGGAATGAAGCATTAGGCTTCCAAAATCAAGTCAAATCAAATCAAACTTTCCCTTTTTTTTACGTGCAAAATCAAATCTTAATTGATAGTGAATAGATATTGCCTGTTGCCCTGATGTACCATAGCCACACACAAGAAGATATTTTGCCATTTGATAGTGACACATGATTCTTCCTTTGTTCTCATGAACCAACACCACTGATAAAAGTGAGTGTCAGCAAACTTTAGGGATGCCCTGCAATGAGATGCCATCAAAATCCTGCTTCGTATTAAGAAAAAAAAATTTGAATTAATTTTGTTAACAAGGGCAAGCGATAGTCATTAATGGAAAAACTGTGGTTAATGGAAAGATCACTCATAATTCTGTCACAAAAAAGTTCCCTTGTCATTAAACTTTGGCATCCTTGTGTTCCCCATCACTCTTCAGGCCATCCAATCCCTAAACCTCACCAACAATGTAATGAATTATTAGACTTTTTGACATTTTCTGAAGCAATATTATTAGAATTATGAGTGAGCGGCCAGGGTGGGAGTTAAGATTTAAGAACAGTTGTTGATGTGAATATGTAAAGCACTTTTTCTTGCTGTTGTTGAAAAGGAAATCATTTTTATATTAAGCTTTCTTGGCCTAACTAGTGGCCTTAATCATAGAAAATTATGCTTGGGGGCAATATATTGTTGAGCAAGGTGGCGTAAAGCATCTGCTGCCCCATTACAATTTGTTTCCACACGTATACAACCAAATTAGAGCTCAAAAAATAGCTACGGAGATTTGTTATTAATTTTGATTGACAGGCCGATTATCTATTAATCAATTAGATCAAGAGATAAGATGAGAACAGGAAGCTTGCAAAGGTGACATGTGGAATTTCACATCGTATGTGCTATGCACACGAGGCCCGTGAAAGTGACCAAATACAGTGCGCCAGGCAGAAGTGGTGGGTTGGGGTAAGCTTTGTCTGGACGCTAAGACATGGCATAAAAAAACATGGGTTCTAGCAGTTAGTGACATCCATGTCCTTTCTTTTTTTTCTTGATTTACTTTTTGGCTTGTTAGAGAATCCATTTGGTTTAATCATCAGGTATTTTCATGCCAGTTCTCAGGCATTGAAATAAAATCCTGCTGACCCGGTCAGGTTCTCTTCCATATGTGTACTAAAAATTACCAAGAAAGTAGCCAGATCTCCAAGGATCAAGAGTTCACCAACGCTAATCATAGCTGCCCATGCCATCGTATTCCTCCTCCGTTTTTTCTTTTTTAATTGTTTTGGCAACCTTCCACTCTGTATTCTTGAAGAATCTGCTCCCATAATCAATCAACTATAATGAAAATTTCCGAGTAAGTGCTATACGAGCACGTGCACATATATACAGAAATAATGACGGTGAATAAACGAAGAAAAACTTCTATCTTAGAAGCAGAAATCGATATAGAAAATTGAAATGTGGGATTGATAAATAAGAAAAAGGGTTTCACATCAACAAAATCTACAAACATGCTGTGCCTAGAGAAACAATGAATTGCCTATTCATTTACATTTTTGGCATCTGCTGTCAAAACCTATACTGTTAGATCTAACTATTTCTTCCCAAACATTTCATTTCTTTCTAGGACTTCAAAAAGGAGGGCTATGAATCAGCAGGCTACAGCTACAATTACATGTTACAGTTTATTGTACATAGGAGCAACAACTCAGGGGGCAGGCAGAGTTCTGCTTGAGATTTCTGAATCTTGAACCAAGCAACTTACTTGTCTTATACCTGTGACCGACCAGGCTGTGAAGAGAGCTCTCTATCAGCAAAATGAAGCAGTCTTCTGAGTCTTAAGACCATGTCACAATGAAATGGAAGTGCCGTTCGTCGCTCCAAATATGCTGGGCTCACAGTCATCCATGATAGGGCTTGAAGTTCTGCTGCGATGCTCTCAAGAATTACCTGGGTCCTGATTTCAAGATCTTTACCATCTACACCTAAAGTCCGTCCCCCTTGCTTCATAATCCTTCGAAACATTTTATCTTGTGTCATATTACTGCCTCCATAATAATCAATGAGACTCACAGAAAGAACAGAAGGCCATTCTTCTCCTGAATTGCTCTTATAATCTCTCCTCATGGAAGGTACAGCTTTTGAAACCACGAAACCAGTGGAGAGCGGAATTGCAGATCCCTTACTATGAAGGAGATGTGCAAGTGGTGGGGATTCAGCAGTGAGGCATGTGGGGTGCTGCAGGGGTGTTGGGGGAAGGAAGCGCATGCTGGGTGATGGAATTAAAATGTACGATGCTGATGTTGAACCGAGAGACTTTACAGGAGTGATACCTTCCAGATAGATTGACGTGCCACCACCACTGCCACTTCCTCCTACACAAGTTTTGCTATTAGAACTCAAGGCGATATAGTTATGAACTCCAACCCTAATATGTTGGCGTGGTGATGAAGATACACAACAATAAACATATTAAAAGCCCACATTATGTTGCCACTTTGCTCAATTATTGGAAATATTTTTCCTTTCCTGGACATGCATGTACAATTACACAAGCAAGCATAATTCGTAACCTTTACGAACATGTGAAATAGTTTTGGTGTGGCCTGTTTAGAGTTGGATATATTTTGGCACAGAAGATCATATCCATGTAATCAGTTATGTTGAGATTTCTTGGAACATCGTTTCCTCCACTAAGTCTATGCCAGGGTTATAGTCCATCTACATCCAAGAAAACGAGACTAGTGGTAAAATGCAGCTACTGTAGCATCATGACATCAAACCAGGTGCAGCGAATAATAGATGAAGAATGTGACCTTTCTTTAACAAGAGTATCAAATGTTTTTAATATGAATACACCGAGGGGGAATAAAGAATGAGAGTGAAGGAGAGAACATCAACTTACCAGGAGATGGTGTATCAGCCTGAAGCAATAGATGTAAGGAATGGTCCATTGAAATTGTAACAAAACTGATGCTCTGCATCCACTGAAGCATCCCCCTTGAGTTGTCAGCTGCAGCGTGCCCACCCATAAGCTGCTTTCTTGAAGAAGTTTGCCCCAAACCACCCTTCATATAGCCAGATACTTTTGAGTGAGGGCTATACAATGGACTAGGTGAGGAAGGCAGGGTTCTTTCTTGAATTAAACTCATCTCCTGTTGCTGCAAGGAAGCCCCATTAGTGCTTGCAGCCATCCCATCAGGAATTGATCGCCTTAGTTGCAGTGGCCATTTTTTCACCTCAGAGCCCCCAACTGAATAAATGGCTTTCTGCCACTCTGTTTAATCACACAGTAGAAGAAAAATAACAAAAAGTTAATGCCAAAATAACAGAACAAAAATAGAGGTCAAAAGTCTTAATCACAACATCAAAAATCCTTCAATCAACAGGCTAAATGGTTGCAGGCAACTGATAAATTACTGGTAACTTAGCAAAAGGTTCTAAATACACTAAAGTAACTTAGCAAAAGGTTCTAAATACACTAAAGTAACTTAGCAAAAGGTTCCAAAAATATAGGTCAAAAGTCCTAATCACACATCACAAATCCTTCAATCAACAGGCTAAATGGATAATAGTTGCAGGCAACTGATAAATTGCTGGTAACTTAGCAAAAGGTTCCAAATACACTAAACCATATAAAGGCACCCGGCCCCAAGACTGCAGCAAAACTTCCATTACTGGTGATTGGTAAGAAAATCACAATGGAAGACATCTTTTATTTAAACTGGATTCGTAAATTTACTTTTGCACAAATACAATAAAATAGTTGTGAAGCAGCCATTCTAAATAGTGAGAGCAGACAGGAAAACCTTAAACATGACAAGGCAATTGATCGTAAACATCAAATAGAGAACAATGGAGGACTTTCATGAAAGAAACTTATATACCTATGTACTCAAGCTCAAAGAAGTTTCCAATTCGAGTGATCACAAAATCTCTAGGCTTTACACCACCAGTGTCAGGAGAGGAGCAAGCCTGAAGTATCTGACATCCTTGCTGCAAAATTTGTACAAAAAGGCATTGCAAACCTTTTGTATCCTGGCGACTACTAATTCCACCAAAAGGAAATATATGGCTGTCAAGCAATTCTCCTCTTGCATCTGTCCAGATGCAAACAAGCCAACGCCAGTCCTCTGTCCATCCATAGCAGCAATGCAAGCTTGGAAGAGACTTTTGATAACTAGATCCATATCCATCAGGCTCAGATCCATCATGTTGAGAGCTAGATCCAGAGTCCACACTCCCTGCCGCGCTTGCACTTTGCATGAAGCTTCCACCAGTATCATCAGATTGCAGTTTTGAAGATTCAGAGACTATATTACCAGTAATTGTAGGTGTGACTGCATGGTCCAGAGATCCAGGCTCTGAAAGAATAAAAAGTGGTTCAAACATGTAGCGGATTTCATCATGAAGAGAAAAATCTCCATTTCGGTTTGGATCACAGGTCAAGCCTCCAGGCCTTGCTGTTTGCCAGGAGTTATCCCAAGTGCCAGATCTCAATCTAGAATCAATGTCAGTCTCTCTTGGTACTGAATTCCACATTGCTGGAACGGAACTCATTTGTGTTAATACTGAATGAGATCTACTTGGCATTGATGCCTGAGCATCATTGGAAGAGCCTTTTGAAATTCGTCGGGCCTTATTGTATACAGTGAAAGCAGTCTCCTTAAGAATGATGAGCTCATTAAGAGCTGGACTAGTGACCCTAAAAATGGCATCAACTGTCACAATTTGCAATACCAATTTAGGAATGCTAAACCCAGAAAGTACTAGAACATTTGATGCTGACGCTTCATCCACAGCTGCCAAGCTGCTTAGTGCTTTGCCGACCTGACCCAGCAACATAGACCTCCTCTCTCTATTTGCTGGGGGAATGATTGACCCAATAGAAACAGAGGATTCAATGAGAGTTTGTAGAACTGCGGCAGGTTCAGGAAAGGGGCACACCACATAGATAACCTAGATACCAAGAACCATCAGAGATGTATTCAGTTACACAATAGTTAAAAAAAGTTAAGTGCTTGGCACAAGATGCAGGCATGCAGACTTTGGTTGCAAAAAAAAAATATATATCATTGCCAAATCAAGAAACAAGAGCACATCATAAACATTACACAGCACAATTTGAGTTCAACAGCTTCGGGAATTCAAAACTAGCAGACAGAAACAATAAGCCCATCCAGAGATTACCCGAAAGCACATAAAGAAAGTGATTTTAGGAAGTAATAAAGAAAATGATTTTGGGAAGTAATTTCCAAATATAACAGGAGTTCACAAGTAAAATCAAAATCAAAAGATACTGATCATCCATCAAACACGGAGAACATGTCATTAATAGTGGTGGCTAAAAGTTAAAGAATTGGAGAGAAAATGCCACACTACAAATGCCATTTTGGGATACAAGAAGCAAACCAATCGGAGAGAAAAAATCACCCATCATTCTTCATTTAAGGAAAATAAAACTTGCTACTTACCATACAAGGGCTGCTATTGCCTTCTTTTGGGTTTGTGTTCAAGGATGGACCAATTTTCAAAGCCTTGACAGCCTTTGAAAGAGACTTAAGATAGCTTGCCAGGTCCCAGCCATTGGAGAGCGAGAGAAAATAATCGCTTATCGATCCAACAAGGGAAGCATTACTGCTTTCTATCTTCATTGACTGAGGGCAATCAAGGAGTACAAAACCAGAAGACAAAGATTTCCCCGCATCCATCTCCATTTGGTTTCCCAAACTCTGAGGTGAATGAGTTCCCAGTTTACACGTCTCATAGACTGAAGCATTAAAAAAACATTCATAAGACTGAACCAATTTACATGATGACATGGAGTCATTGAACTCAAATAAATTACTCAAATAGCACATGCATGCAAGAAACACATGATTGCACCCACATTGATTAGCCTAGGAAATTTTCATGAATAACGTGATTTACAAATTAAACATAGAAACATGAGCAAAATGAATAAGTCAATAAAAGAGGCCTTTCCCCCACAGGGATAAAAACTCTTTAACAAAAGAAAAATCACTTCCCTAAAAGACTGGGATGACAAAATTTTATCCAGCACGATACTCATCTGGGTGTTAAAAAATCTTGAACCAAACCTTGAAATTACTTTTTTCCTCCACAAGAAAAGTATGTGGGATCCTTTCCCTCAAATAGGAATGGTTGGGTTAATTTTTTGAACAGGCCACAGTTTATAGACACATTGACAGTGAAAGAATATAAAATGACACTCACCAGTTCCAAGTTGTTGGAAAAAATCTGCAGCAGCAGATGTCAGGGGATCGATGTCTGGACACACAACACAATAAGTTACCTGCAAAAGTTAATGAACAATAAAGTTTCAGTATCATCAAAAATGGACACAACAAAAAATCTCCTCAAGAAACAAACAAAACAGGGATGCAAAACAGACAGCAAGAGTATCCTAAGAAAGCACTGGTTTCAAGGATCTTACTGGTTTTGGTGAAGCATATGGTTCAAAAGGAGCCTTTTCCCAGAGTTGTAAAGAGCTTGCCGATGTCTTAAGCCAATCGTCCTGGTACCTATTTGACAAAAAAAATCATTTGCACATTTCATACACAGTGATACCCAATAATAAAGCTAACAGAAAAAAAGAATTCACAGAGTTATCAAATAATGGGGGGTAAGGCTTGGTCTACTTGAGTTATCTACACAAAAAGAGAAAGCAACATTATGTCTGGAAGTCTCTAAGGTTATAGTTGGCAGTGAGATCTGCAGGATATCCTCTTATAAACTCTTTATAAAGTGTTACAAACATCATGACAAATTCTTTGATTTATTTGATACACAGATTCATAGACAAACCAGAGAAACACAACAAGCAATTTGATGAACTCAAAAAGTTTTGAGATCCACATTCTTCCCCAGATCTGATTTTTGAATAAAGTAAGCATTTTCTTAGCAATCATCTTCGCATTCACCAAAAAAGAGGAAATACAATGCTCATCTACAGATTTTAAATTTCTTTTAAATTTCTTTCTTAATTTATCAAGTGTTGACATGAAAACAAAACCAGTTATGATACATACCCAACAAGAATTGCAGGCAACGGAAGAACAAAAACAGTTGGCTTCATCCTGGGAAGCAGCTCTGGCTCTATTTCCTGGTTTGATTTCCTTTGGGATATCTCATCTGCTTTAGCTCCATCTGGCGTACTAGATGCTGCAGCAATTAAGAAACTGTAAAGTACCTGTACATTCAAGAACCCAACATGCACACAAACAAGCGTGTGAACACAGCATTACCATACCTTTGAGGGAAGATGATCCAGCAGCAGAATTGAGGGCTGGGCTCATTGGTTCTCCAACAGACAGTGTAACAGTGCTTGAAGAATCTTTGCATTCACTTAAAGTGGACTCCCCAGAGGATCCATCACATGTGGTTGCTCCATCACCTGAATGAATGTTGCCTTTGCACCAATCAATGACACATAAAGGACCTTCCAAATTCCCAAATGCAGATTTTAAGGCTATTTTAATTTCAGACTGCAGTAAGGTGGTCACTGCAGAAGTATGAATCTGAGGAAGAGGAAGAGGTTCTCATCACAATACAGTAAAGATGAGTAGATGCAGAATTATGTTAAGTGTTTGAATATTATCCCACAATAAATCATCCTTATGAAAAATGAATGCTTACATCAGCAGAAAGTGGGTCTACTAGTTCCACACCAGCAATGTCCAGAGAATGACAAGAAGCCAAAGTCCCTCCACAACCTGCATGGATCATGGAAGGCCCACAAGAAAACCCACGCCTCCAATGTTCTTGCAATGCAAGCCAGCCATACGGACCGTCACCACAATCAGCATCCAGAGCCACATCAACAAAGGAAGTAGCTTGTTGGACTAGCAATGACATGCCATCCAAAAGCTCCTGCAGTGGCTGCTGCCTTTGCCTATATGAGAGAATTCCTTCTTCGCTGAATGAATGGTGTGGCAAGGATGCACTAACTTCAATATTTGATGAACTAGTATGTTTTGTTAATTTAGGAACTCCAACAGGGCGCCAAACACCTACAGGTGAATTGAGATGCCCATCTAGTACTCCACCGTCCATATCCCCAACTATTCTAACTGGTATAGATTCTTTTTTCTTCACTTCATGCCTGCCAGATATGCTGTCTGTCATGGTACTTGCATCACCGTGCACCTGATTCAAACCAGTGCTTCCAGTTAACCTATGCAAATTTACAGATGTAGGGTTACCAGGAGACAGCAGTGTGTGCCGCATCCTACACATGGAAGCTTGAAACATAATGCATTCTACTTCAGTTGCCAGAACAGTCTTCATTGAAAATAAGAAACTTTCTGCTCCTAGTGTGCCATCACTCATTTTCCTCTGGACAGATTTGACAGTATTTGAGGAATTGGAAGTCAATAATGGAGATGGCACCATCACCTCACTTGTAGGACGGCTTTCATTAGATGTGAATGTTCTTCTATCAAATGGTACTTTCCCACCTTCCACAAGAGTGTAATATTTCTTTGTGTCATTCCTTCCAGGACCTGTTTTCAGATTCACCTGTATGCCAGTTTTCTCATTTGATCCTTCAAAGCAGGGAGAAGATGGTGGTGTTGCACCATATGCATAATTATTTGAACTCGAATTTGAGCTCTCCACTTGGCGAGATTTTGGACAATATGGACTCCTGAAAATTGATGAGGAGAATTCGCTTGTAGGGGTTTCAACTGCTCCATATTCTGGGGCAAAGGTCATCAAAGCTTCGGCTTTCATTAAGTGATCAAACTCGCCTGAAGAAGATGATGGAGTGCAGTTCACTGGAATTAATGCCAGAGTACCATGTGTGGCTTCTTGGCTTTTGCTGACACTTTCATCTATGACTACTGCAGGAGACGAATTAAAACTTTCAAAAGATGGAAAAGCTACTGGCGGAAGCATCTGATCCACAACATCCATTACCCCAATAGGACTGTTAGCAACTTCACCACAATCTGGACCAGAAAACATAAGAGCCTGCGACTCTGCTGTTCCAGGAGGCTTCACAAAACAAAGGGAAAGGCTTAAAACTTAATTTTGTTTAATTACAGATAGTCTATAAAGCAATTATAGACCTTCCAAGCTCCTAAGGGGAAACAATTGTTAAGAAACATCAACAAAGCATCTAGATTCTAGTGCTATTCAGATAAGAGTTTCTACATCATGGTCTATCAGATGAAAGAGATGTCTTCCAGATTCATAGGGACAAATAACTAATAGTTATTGAGCGTCATATATTCCCATGTCACATAATGTTTTTCCATTGACAAATATGCAAATCTTATACATTCATTTCATCAGATAAACAATCAAAATCTGCATGCACTGGCACAAGCATGCATCCAAATGAATATCTCCCATATGGTGCACTGTGTATGCTTGCAGTTGTATAAGAGATTACCTCTCCAAAAGGCAGATCATCATTCTCAAAGAAGTCCCCAAAATCACCAAATTCAGAGAGAAGAGCCTGGATATCCATGCCCGCACCTCTGTCATCATCCCAATCCCATCGAGATCCAATCTGCTCATTTGCAATTCCTGTAATAGCTGAGTCATTAACTTCGACTGAACCAAAATCTTGCATATTAGCATTTTTAACCATGCCCATTTGACCAAATGGCTCAATCATCCCTGTTCTAGGACGCTTAGAACCCTGCATAAGAAATTCCAGCAAAGTCATCAGTCTGAATCCCAAAAAATGCCTAAAATGAAAATATACAAAGACAAGTGCTGTTCCCATTCATCATCCATAAAGACAATTTTTCTAGTATCCCTTAATAAAAATTGTCACTAGACAATTTTCTAGTGACAACCCATTTGAACTATGTCCAGAAAATCATGAAAAGGAAACTCACCCTACCTAATAAAAATTGCAAGGCAACAGCATCAAAGGCTCATACCTAGATCATATTGACGAGACATCTATGAATGAAATGAACATAATCACCTAGAACTTCTGGTGAGGAGTCATTAAGTGCAGTTATAGTCAACAAAAAGAAGCCCAGCTTCTTTATCTCTACAGGATAAAACTCAGTAAAGAACATATATTGTACAAGAGGAGATGACATGAGAGTCAATTATAAGAGCAAGCTAGCAAGCAGACCATGGAAGAGCACTCAGAACCCCCAGTTTAGGTAATTTATAGTTTAGTTGTTGAGGAAAATGAGGCGACAATATCAAATGTTCACACCTAGATCATATTGAGGGGACCTTTAGGAATGGAAGTCCTTAATATCGATCAAAACAGTAGAAATCATACAGAAATCCCTGCTAGAGGCCACAGGCAACACAACAGCAGTAACATGTCTAGTCTTCCCTAGTCTCTTACCACTTTGGAACTGGTTTGACATTGGGCAGACATGTATTTAGGCAGAATCATGGATTGTTAAGATTGCTCAAGTACCATAAAGGTCCTAGACATTCCTTTTGGTATCACAAAAGATATAAGAATAAGATCAAAAATCAAGGATTTTGTGATCAGAATGACTAGTAATTTGCATCTATTAACGAAACACAATAAAAGAATGAAACTACAAAATAATCCAACTCTATTTAGTACTCTCAATAAGTATAATTTTGCTGGATTGCATTATAAGTGCACATGTGTGTCAATACATTCCTGCTTACAGTATGCCTGCTGGACAGTTTCTAAAACGAACCAACAATTGATCTACTTTGCTAAATTCAGCAATGTAAAGAATACACTGATCTATGCGGCGACTCTTTCTCTACAAGAAACGATTGCCATATAGGAGTTACTAAAAGGCATTATCTTGTAAAATATTAGGCCAAGGAAGTATAGTACTTGAGGCTTATATGAGATTTCTATATTCCAATTGTTTATTCTATTTAGATTATGTAACAAGAAAGTCTCTATCCCAAACTACATAGGGTCACTTTATGGATCTGTTGGCGCCAATCCTTGCGATTGTATACAATTCCATATAGTGTATGCCCACTTATTTTAAAAATCCAAGTAGACAAGATAAAACCAAAAAGGTAAGAGATGCTTGTCCCTTAGATAAAATAAAAGGCAAAAGATGCTTGAGCATGTCATTATATTTAGACTTTTGTTAACTTTAGTATCTACAACACCATCGTAATCTTCGGCTCAAACATAGGTATCTTTGTCTACAGATAATGAATAATTCAAGGATTGTAATAATTCAAGGATTGTAAGAGTCAAAACTATGAATGTGGATAAAATGGAGTACCAATTTGAGGACATCATTTTCCATCTGATCATTGGAAGATAAACCAGATTGTCTGCATGACAATGAATCAGCATCAGCCTCAAGCTCACCGGTGGTCATCTTGTAATCACTGTCACTAGAGCCACTGCTTATGGAGCTGATGCTGCTACTATTACTATTGCTACTGCTGTTATATCCGTGCTGCATACGTCCTACATTAGATTCAATCCAAGATCCTTCCAGAAAATCTGTATCACCACCACTGAAGAAAGAAGAAAAATGTAAGCCCCAAAATGAAGATTCAAGACAAACTCTCAACATTGATAGTTAATCATGACACTTAGCGTGACCATTAAAAGATCTCATGCATACTCCCTCTGCTCCATAATTCCTGTAAGGAGTTCTTTCTTTTCCAGAACTATTTTATCAATTATTGAAGCAGAGAAATTAAAAAAAAGAGAGTGAGAGAGAAGTTAATATAATTTTTAAAAAATTATTCACATTGATGACAAGAACTTAAGAATAAGGGTGTGCTCGGTCCATAATTATGGAATAGGTGGTATCTATCCAAGTCTTGCTTGTTCTACTAAACCATATTTAACCTAATCACCTTTTGCCAAAGGGAATTTGCTTCCATGGGAATTACCATAACCATTTCCCACCAAAACAGTAGTTTAGAACAATTCCTCATTCACATTTCCAACCTCAAACAACCTCCAAACAAGCAAAATGAAATTTATTTATTGAATGTTTTGTTAAACAATGACCTATATATAGTGGGAATTTCACTGTTATAAAGGTGTTTTCTCAAATGACAACCATAAATTACATACTGTTTGCGGCTGTTAACAGTTTTATATACAGTCTACCAACAGTTTGAATATCTCATTTCTTTCATACTCCAAGTTTTCACACTTTTCTAAGCACCCAATGGTATCCCCACCACCATTTCTACAATTCAATTTCATTTTTTCCCATCATTTTCACCTAGTTCAAGCATGAAACTCCAAACATTTCCTTCAAAAGATCCAACTATCTTCTTTTTTTTTTAAGATCTGAGGTAAATATCTCAATAAAAGGAATGTTTTGTACATGGATATTTTATGACATCGAGGCAAATAGTATTTTTTATGATATGTAACCCGTCAAAGTGTTGCTCGTGCTCATCAAGATACAATATTAAAATACTCGTGTTAGTAAAAATTTGCTAAAAGTTTCTAATGATGCACAACGAAGGTGGCCAAGACAATCATGGTGTCACTGGAACCATGATTTAAAAGCATGGCAAACACAAGTTAAGTTGGCACATACATGACTGAAAAAACCTGAGTACGTGGATAATTATCAAATGATAAAGCATGTGGCGGACTAGATTTATAAACTTACTAAAAAGATTGAGAGCTTTAACAGCATAATTTCTCAAGTAAAGTAGCATCAGTAATTTTATTTGAAAAGCATGAACATAACTAACCAATGCATAAAGAATGATGAACCAGGCAGTGATGGCCCTATCCAATTTTGCAGCCAAAATCTGCAAGTACAAAACCAATGTTAGCTTAAGCCACATATAACAATATTCATGAACAAAAAGAAATAAGTTTATTGATCATCCCAACTCTGAAACTATAGAATAAAAAAGTATACCCAGAACATTGAAAAGTATAACCCTCCCTCCAACCTAGAAAATTATTAGCACAGAATTCAATTTACCTTTTCAAAGATGACCTAGCAAAAGATTTTTGTAAGACTGGAACAACAACTGCTTCAGCAGGATAAATAAATGCTTTCTCATGAGCTGATAAGTGATCTGGCGATACCTTCTGATCACCTCTCCTTGCTGCAATAGATTCTGCAATATAATTCTTGGATGAATTCTTAGTTGACTGTGAGTTTGTTTGCAATGCCTTGTCACTCTCAGACCTTGGGCAGCCTAGTGTAATTTCAACATAGCAATTTTGCCCCCTCGGCTGACAGCCAGGTCCTTGAGAAACATGATATGGCAGGCCAATATATCCATCTAATGTCCTAAACTTGCCAGAACTGTTGAGGAAAGCATGAGTTAGCAATGGAAAATATAAACCCAGACTCCAAAAGAAAAAGAACTGTGAACATGCAGATTTCTACAAAAAAAAACATAAAATTACCTCAAATACACTTGCTTGACAAGATCATTTGGACAACATCCTGTCAGCGAACCACGAATTCCATGAGGAGAAGCAATCACTACAAGAAGAAAACATAAAACACAAATTAGAGATCCTGATACAGAAAAGATGCACATAATTTCCGTTGTCACATGACAAGCAATCTAGCTATTCATAAAGAAAGTGAAAAAACAGCCCACCAATGATAGGTGGTTTCTGGGATGAGGAACATTTTACAGGTTAAGCAATATGCCTCCATGATACAAATTCAAACATACCAATTTGCTCATGCATCAACAAACTACCTTCTCTACACTCTACAATGAAAAGTGATATCAGCTTGAGTCAGAGTCAGTTGCACCTTATTTTTATTTACATTTCCTTCCAGTGATTACTTTGTCTTATAACTATCATAAAGTTGTCATTCAAGTTCAAGCTCAGACAAAACATTTTTTCTTTTATGTTTCTCAAAACACATCCACATGTTAAGACACTCTTTTTCATAGATGTCCAGATTCCGACACCATCCAGAAGCTATGATTCAAGAATGACAAACTCAACTAGATGGGGTGTTTCTTATCTTACTATACTCATGTTAACTTGCAAAACCCTTGAGTGTATCTCCGGAGCAAGTGTAAATTCAAAAAGACTGCAACATAAAGCAAAAAAAAGGGCTGCTTAAAGCTCAAATCCTAAACAATAGAGTTGGGGGGGTTGAATTTGGTTCTGTAATCACCATGAAGAGGTCCTAATATTCTTGTAAAATATGGATGAGATCATTCCTAAGAAATCCCAACATATAACATTCACCAACCTGGAAGCCTAAAACTGGAATTTGTAGAAGAATGTTTTAACACTCTTTCCACATCACCATTTGAAAGTGCTCGGATATGCCTGAAAACAAATAAAGACAAGTTATTTAAACACATACATTGGGGAAAGTTAGTGATGCAATAATCATAACTAGAAACAAACTATGAAATTTCACCAACTTTGCTGATATTATCACGTGCACAAAGATCGCTTCTTCAGAGGCAGAAAAGATGAACTCAACTGTGGGCTGTCCTTTACTGCAAAACACCCACCCAAAAAAAAACTGCTGAATACAAGCAAATAATGTAATTAAAAAGAAACATAAGTTCGACTGTATAACACAATATTACACCTTTTTATTTGGTCATGAACTGGATTGAAAATGAATGACAATTAGGAAAAAGAAACATCAAGGACCAAAAGAATGCAGAAGCCATAAAATCATTAAGTTGTTCGATATCATGATTTTGGTGATGAAAATCATCAACATTATAATATTATTACAACTAATCAAGAAATAATTATGCTCAACCTGGAAAGTCCTTCACTTTGAGATGGATGGTACTTTAAAAACACATCTCCAAACCTCATGTATGAATGCCCGGCCAACGCTCTGTAAATATCAACATAATTTTAGTTAAAATAATTCAAAGAGAAAATATGATGAATGGGGAAAGTAAGATAAGTTTACCTCTCGATGTAATTCCTCAAAGACTGAGAAAGGGCTGCTGCAACCTCTTCAGAGTCCCCAGGAGCCACCCAAATTCCAGATGCAACAACTACAAAAGAAAGATACAAAGGAATAAGACATATAATGATTAAATTATATACCATTAATGCAAATTCCATAAAAAGTTGCAAAAAGCAAACAACAAAGATGGAGAAAGTACAATTGGGTGATGAAGATAGAATATGAATTTCAGAAAAATATAAATAAAGGGAATGGCAGCGGCAGAGACTCGAATAAATTTTACCTCTTAATCTAGACACTGCAGCTTGAGCCTTATCAACAACAGATGAATGACGTCCAGGAAGGAAAAGCCAGAGCTTTATTTTCTCATCTGTTAGACAGTGATGTAGTCAACATAGTTCAGAACTCAAGCACAACATAACCCATGCATGATCACATTATCAGATGCATTTGTTTGTTCTTCTCCTTCCTACATGGGAGTAAGGACCATGTGGTTGGTAGATGGCCAATGATTGTAATTCTTACCAGGATTATGTAGACCTTGTGATGGGTCCCAAGGTCCAACAAAGGAATTGCTCCAAGTGCTTAGAAATCCCTCCTCCTGCAACTGCACATGAGCCAAAAGCACGAGACATGTGGCAACATCTTTCTGCTCTACTTTCACACTGTCCAACCATAAGAAAATCTGTTAGTGGTTTTTAAGCACAAGACTGGGAGTACAATTCCCAATATTTTTTATGGCCTTGAGTTCAAATCACAGGCAATGATAAGGGATGCAAATGATTCTTGCCTCTTATCAGGTAAAGAGTTCAAATCAGATTCATTTGGGAGAAACTGGAACCATGATATATGATGAAGACCACCCTGTAGAAATGGTTGATAAAGTTAAAAAAGGGAAATGGAGCAAAAGTAGGGGTAGATATTAATAAAATACTCAAAGATGACATGCTTAAAAACTAAATATCTAGTTCATGTTGTTATAATATGGAACTCAAGTTCTGTGGGAAACTTCATCAGGAATTCAGGCAGAATAAAAATCTTATATGTAAGAGAACATTACATGCAAGAGCAAATGTGACCCCAGCTAAAAAGAAAAGCAATAACAAAGATTGAAACTAATAAGAAAAAAAAAAGTCACTTTAAAGTAGTTGTTAGCCGGACACTTGCCAAGATTTTTTGATATTTTACTACCATTCAGGGAAAATGAATCGACACAAATTAAGAACAGAAGGGAAAACAGATAATCTATTCTCTTGCACTACTCTGTGGCATGAAGCTGTAGAATAGCCAGGTAGGGTATGCTTCATCTCCAAAAAGCATTCAATTCCCACTAACCGAGAAGAGTTGTTATTAATGCATGAAGAGGATTTTGAGAGAGTGGAGTGAAGTAAGATTCTTTGTAATTGCTTGAGATGTGCAAAGGTTTAGCATATTTGAAGGGAGTGTAATTTCAGATCTTTCAGTACCGCAGCGTACTTAAGGATAAAAGAGGTTTGGTTGGCATCTCTTAAGCATTCCGCCAAGGGCATCATTGCAGGAGTATCTTTAGTTCACATGCAATTCTTGTTTTACGTTGTTAAGTTTTTTAGTCTCCATAAGGATGCCTCATTTTCCACCTCGCATCATGTTTCTTTTCTCTCTTAACAAAATCCCTCTTGATCACTAGCCAGAAAAAAATCACATCCTGAAGAACATAATTCTACCTTCCTAAACCAGTTACTAAACCACAAAACCTAACACCCATTAACCAACCACCACCACGATCTTAATAACCAACTCCATATTTAACAATCCATTCATGCAAAGCAGTTTCCTTTGAAACTATGCAAGTAATACACCATGAGCGACACAAATCACATACTAAATTCAATGCCACATGACTTTTCAGTTAGTTCTGTCAGAAACCTTAAATCCTCGATCCGATCATACTATCAGCTTAAAAATAACATCCTACAGCAAACAATCAAACTCGAAAATCTAATACATAAACTAACACACACAAATCTTCAATAACATCAACCCCAGCATATCCCTTAATAAACTTAAAATTCAATTACTCATCCTCGCATAAGTTCCAAACAACCGCATCACCAACAATGTTTATATCAATATAATAACATACAATTCATTAGCTAACTACGACAAGACAATCAAGTATTCAATGTTAAATATGTAAATAATAACAGAACTGAAGAATTAAAAAAGAAAAGAAAAATACTTACAATTTTGAATACATTGGTCCACATTTTTTTCTTCCTTAGCTCCAAAAAAATGAAAAAAATAAATAAAAAGCTTCACTCTCCAAGGCAAGCACAAACACACGCATATATATCCAGCCTGCAAGAAATCAAAGAGCAACACTTAAGCAGTGAAGTGCTTCGTATCGATAGTTATGACAATTCGCACAAATCGACGCCGTTTAGTGATATTTGAAAAGGAAAAACCCTAATTGACAGATTCGGAGCAAAGAAACGTAAGGGAATTTGACCTGTCCACGTAAATCACCAAACAGAAAATAAAAAATAGGAACGAGAGATGGAGAGATTTGGCTGGCTCACCTTATGAGGAGGAGGAAGAAGAAGCTGACGAGATAATTAATTATTAATAATAATAATTCAGTAAATATATGAAAATTGAAGCTTTATGGAAGATTTTGCAGAGTTTGGATTCTTCACCAGCCAAAGCCAGGTGCGTACGCTCCGTGTGAAACCACTGTTGGGACTCACTCACGAGGAGATGCTGACTATGTTTTCTTATGACGGTTTTCAAGGACTAAATATACACCAGTCCTCCGACTATTATTAATGTCTCGATCAGGTTAACTTTCTTAATTAAAGCAATTTAGGCATTATCATTTGTCAAGATCTAGAACTTATTTAAGCCCACTACTGCCTTGCCTCTTGCATCACAGTCCTTTGCCTGCCAATTTTACTTGCCGATTACTTTTCAAACATCAAGTTAATGATTTAGGACCAAAATGAATATTGGGTAATACATTAAGGATTGCTTGCTTGAGATTCCACATATTTCCCTTTTGTCTTCCAAGCATCAATCGAAGTCCATCATCCGCTTTCAGGTTCGAAAAACAAACACAAATATCTATAGAGAAGCTTAAAAGAACAGAGAAAAACAAAAAAGATGCGAGCTTTACTGCAACTTAGCAAGAGAATCTCTCGCGCTCTCGTCTTCTCTTCCTCCTCCTACCCCTCTCTTACTTCTTCTAGAACTTTCGCTACACTCAGTCTATTCTCACCTGACTGCAACGGTGCTGCCATCACCACCAACGGCAATGTTTACGCCAGGCCTTGGTTAGCAATCCAACACCGTGGTGTTAAAGTCAATGCTATTCATGTAAAGTTCCAGTCTTTTATATTTAAAAATTATTAGTGATATTATGAGACAATAATTAAAAAAAATTAAAATCTCATTTTTGTATTGCAGTTAAGACCTGGAAATGTAATTGAAAAATCAGGTAAGTTTTGTGAATTTTATATGAATATGGTTATTTTATTTATTTATTTATTTTGGATTGTTGTTTTTGGATATGACTCACTAAAGGTTTTGCCTTTGTTACTGTAAATTTGGTGAATACATACAAGGAAGAATTTTTGAGGTAATCGAATTTTAATATGTTTGTTGTAATGGATTATTGTGTGATTTCAATTGGATTTTACGATAATGGAAGTTGATTGATTTAGGTGGTGGATGCGGAGCATAAACAACGAGGAAGAGGAGGAGCGATTTTGACGGTATTATTATTATTATCAATTTTTAACTCTAATTATCATAACATTCTTCATCGTTTGATAATAAGCAAAATGATTTTATATAATGAATGCTGCATTCCATGTATTGCTTTTGGATTTTTTAAGGGTTTATTACATGTAGTATTTTGCGGATTCACACAATAGCATGGAGTTGAGTTTGAACGTTTGGTTCATGGATTTGATGGGTTTATTCGACAGCTAAAACCTTTAAAAGTCTAAATGTTTAAATTAGTTGACGGGAATTTAAACATTGTTTGGTTTTATTTGCATGCTATTGTGATCACGCTCGGAGTGATAAGATACATTTCTATGGTAGTTATGTCAGTGAATTGCTGCATATTTTTGGTTTGTCTGGCTTACAGAGTGGCTGGCTGTGTCAGAATTTATACTTTTGCAAACAAGTTAATTCTTAATAACCAATTCATTTGAATTTATTTTGTTCATATCTATGAATGTGAAATGATTGGATTGTAAATAAAAGGCATCGCTATTCTCTGACATAGCTGACCTGATCTTGGTTGAGTTTTCTGAATTAATTGCATTTGTTTTTATTTTCTATTTTTTCCATAGTTGGAGCTTCGAGATGTTGACAGTGGAAACAAGCAAACCTTACGCTTTGGTGCAGAGGAGGCTGTTGAAAGCATGTTTATCAACTTTAAATTCTTGACCCCTATGTTAGATGATGCATTTTTGTACATATTGAAATATAAGGCATTGACATCCACTCTTTTACATGGTCAACTGGATGGCAAAAAAAAAATCTTCCTACCTAAACTGTTAGTAGTGTGTTGGTGCTCTATATCAGGCATTGTTTGCTTCAGCTATTCTAAGGGTTGCAAGTTCAGAAATTAATGTTTAACACCCCAGAACAGTGAAGGCAGTTGAAATAACCTCTTGGATATGCTGGAAAAAGCATCAGTTTTGAATGAAACTTGAACACGTAGATTTGGTGTTTTCTCATTTGTATTTCATAACTGTATGACTTTACCCAACAAATGTATTGTTAGTGTAGGCGATTTTTTACTTTAAGCATTAAATCATTTGGAATCATTTTATTTTGAAGGGTCAAAAGTTTATTCAACAGTTTTCCATTTCAAGGTGTTATTCTTATATTGAAATCTAGAATAATTCTATTTAACTTGCTTTAGGGGTTTTTGTTGAGGAGAGGTCTTTCACATGTTTGTACACAGAACATGAATCAGTATATCTAATAGAGTAAGTAATATCATCGCCTCTCCCTGCTACCAGGACAGGCTATTCCTTTCTTCTGAAATATCTTTTGTTTTAGTCACGGATTATATATTTCGAAATGATGTCTGTTTTTATAATGGTAGCCTTGAGAAATTTGAGCAACTCGAAGTGCCGCTGAGCTTGTTTGGCCAAGCTGCTGCATATCTAAAAGGTTGGTAAAATTCCAAATTTGATATTTTAAATAGCATCCTGCCTTTTTTAAGATTTCAACTGTTGTTAAATGCACGGATCTTCTATGATTTTCCTGACTTTCTCATGCATTTGTCTAGGGTTTTGAGGGACTTTCTGATTCTTGCAACTCTTAAAGCTAATGTTTATGGATGCCATTAATCGTCATTTCTGCTTCATTCTTTTAATGTTGCTCCTATGGGAAAAAGTTCAAATCTTGCCTTTTCTTAATTGCACTGCTCGTCATCTACTGCTGCAATTAATAATCTACCTGACTAATAAGGAATTGCATGATGAACTTTCTTTCTAACTATTATAATATTTCATGATGAACAGAGGAAATGAAAGTTAAAATGCAGTTTTTTGATGGAAGACCTTTGTCTGGATCAATTCCAAAACAAGTAACATGCATTATTAAGGAGACACAAGATCGTGCAGCGACACCTCGGTATGCTCCACAACTTGCCAGATGCTCATTTGTGTGCTCTCATAAGTTCTTGTAATGTGCCTGATCTTACTTGTGTGTGGCTTTTACATGTTTTTGATTGCCATCTTAAATGTTGAGTTTTTTTTATTATTGATTTGTTCCCACTGCAATGAAGTATACTTGCTTCAATTTTAGTAAGGTAAAATATGCATGAACTAGTTTACCCTTTGGGGATATCTTTCATGAAGCAGATAGATAATTCTGACCAAATGACACATTACATGGCGGATAACAATTATAAAACCTTGTTCTTTTTTTTCTTCAGTCTGTTGTTTGGTCATCATTTTGGTTTAAGTTACTCACAAATAGGCCCGGATCTATTCATGTAATGGTTTTTACATGTTGTAGTTGACAATATATTGTAGTGATTAGTGCATGCTGTTTATAATGCTAATGAGGCACTTATCCCACATAAATGTAGCTTACCAATTGGGTAGTCATTAGCACTATAGATAGTATGAACTAATTTGGATCTTTCTGCAGTCTGGGTTTTCCATGATCATTTTTCTCCCCATCTTATATTTAACCATATTTAATTATGACTGCACACCAGAATTCAATTAAAAAATAATTTATGTGATTGATAACTGAACTTCATATTCATGTATTATGTTTCATAAGCGTGATCAACATGTTTTCACCTACTTGATTATTTGTATGCTCGTCACTGTAAACTCTATTGTTAACACTTCCCCTTTGATGTAGGTACAAAAAGGCTGTGCTGGACAATGGTCTCATTATTCAAGTAAGACTTTTCCTTTCTTGTTCAAGTTATTTTAAAGTAATTCTGTACTATGAGCACTTAGAAAACTGCAATTAAGAGGTAGGGTGAATCTAAACAGATAGTGGTTTAGGTGCGAGCATTTATCGAGTAAAATGGACGCTTAAGGCTATAAAGTTTTGAATTAATGTAGCCATTCAGATAGAAGTGTTTGCATGTTAATCGATTTAACATCTAGTTTTTGCTGGTAGTAAATAATTGTATTTTGGATTATCAAAAAGGAAAATGTACCTGAGATTTACTTCGAAATTTAAGGGTGCACTGGATCTCGTGTGTGTGTGTGTGTCTTGAGTCCTTGAATACAATCAAGTGTCGAAACTTAAACAGACACAATAGTTTTGGTCCATGATTTTAAAAGCTTCATTATTATCTTATCTATCTTCTGAAACACCAGGTACCAACATACGTTGAGGCTGGAGAAGAAGTTGTTGTCAATACTGAAGATGGCTCGTTTGTTACCAGGTAAATTAGATTACATCACTGTCAATTCTGGGAACTGCTAGTTCTGGTCTTTGTTTCTTTTTATTACTTGGCATGTCTAAGGCCTTTTAAATTTTCTCATTTCTTTCACACACCCAATAATAATGTCTAAGGCCTTTTAAATTTTCTCATTTCTTTCACACACACCCAATAATAATGTACAGTTAGACATGCTTGCCTTTTCCTAATTATGCTGGCCCTGCTTGTGTAAATACTTGGAAACGATTTGTAAAATACTGTTATTAGTATCATTTTGTTGCTTTGTTGATTTATTTTGTTCTTTTACCAGAGCCAACAAATAACCTTAGCCGACAGCTACTTTCCCAGAGGAGAAAATTGAAAATACAAAATCTTTTGCTTCGCATTGGAGGAAGGCACCGCAGCTGATAGAACTACATACCATTCTGCTTGTTCGTTGCTATCAATGCATGCTTTTTTTATACTTTTCACTGGATATTTACATATGGGGTCTCTATAGAAATAATGAGGCGTATGGTATTCTTTTCAACTTCTTTCCTGAACAAAAGAATATGTTTTGCATGCAGAATCGGAAAATGTAGGGCTAGCTTTTAGAGCCCCCGAAACTTACCATCAGTCAAGGAAATTTTGTTTCAACAAGAGTACTTCAACATTGTATTGAAGCATTTTCCTGTTAATTTCAGACCTAATCTCCAAGTTTTTTGAACAGATTAGTATTTTCTTATTAACTGGTTGTTTTATAGTAAAATGACTCTAAAATAATCCAAATGCTGCACCATTGCTGCTAGATCCAAGGCTAAATTTGATGTTATTCCGTTATAAATGAAATCAAATTGTTGAAGCAGACGTGAAATAGTATGATTGCCATCATGACTGTGTTTTGGAAAAGCAGGTGCTGTTGTATAGAAATCAGAACAAAAACTGATGTCACCTTGCTAACAATGACGGCCTTGAATTTTTTCATGGATGGATACCAAGCATTTGGAGTTTTTCGCTACAAACTCCTTTCTATATTTTGCATGGTGAACGTGGAAGTGAGATTTGGACCTGTGTCCTCCACGAGAAAGCCAGACTCTGCAAGTACGGTGGCTGGTAGGACTGACTAGTGGCTTTACTTGTTGCCACCACCAAGAAACGTCCGATGATGAAGCAATATATAGCAGGGTGTTCGCCTCCTCTTTATAGCCATAAAACCTGGTTAGATTAAACACTAGCTCAAGGCTTAAGTCGCAGGTTAGTCAGGGCAATTCATGGGTCGGCGGATCAATCTTTTTTTTTTATTGTTGTTATTAAAATATCACTTTGCTAAATGCAATCTAACTCGGGCTAGGCTCTAAGTTAGTGGGTGGTCAAGTTGTCTGCCAAGATAGGCTGGTTTTTATAACTAGTTATTGTAACCAAATCCAATGATTGCATCAACCCCGCTAGAACAATCACTTGGCAGAGACTGATCATTCTCCATGCCACCTTCCATCTTGCTCGACTATATAGCCTCCTCAAGAAAACCTCAACGATGACCAGGTTTATATATATATATAACTAGTTATTCTTATGGGTGGGGGCAGAATGTGAGTCCATTTGTGAATGGTGGATCAGCAGCATTACTAATAGAACGACAGTTTCTCTTGCTGGATTCTGCTATGTATTACCTTCCAAGTTATGACAAGAAATCTGCAGCAAGGGCCATTAAGCAGCTGCGTCACCTTCAACCTCAACATTCAAGGTTGGCCTGTCATTATTCCTTGCTCATTTGAGTTTGAAATTTACCAAAAACACGTGGAACCTTAAAATAATGGTGGCTTCGATTATATGGAGCGAGCATGGCTGCATAAAAAGCTGCTAAAACCCAGAACATTTATGATCAGAATTGTACCAGTCACTTAACCAACACCAGTCACTGGTTTTTCCTGGTTAAAATATTTGACTAGAAATATTAAAATAAAAAATACAAAAATATTAAAATATTAAAATAAAAACAAAAACAAGAGGAATGAATGGTTATAAACATGTTGGGATAAAGTGATAAATATATTAAAAAAGATTTGCGCGCACAGACTTGGAAAAAGTTGGCGAAATTGCAATTTTTACAGAGAATCTCCTTTTTGTATAACAATCATCCCTTTTCGACCTATTATTTATTAATAAAAATTCATGTTAAAAATAAAGGCTAAAGACCTTTGACCGATAGCTCATCGTGTTTTAAAATTACTACGCCTTCCACCCAGGGCTTATTCCATTGAGATGAGTGGCAACAACGCAGTGCTGAACCACCTCAGCCTGTAAGAATCCTTTTGCAGCAATCCAGTTACTGTGATGAATCATCCCTCCGCAATCTGTGCATCAATTTAATGCTCTTGCACCGCCTATTCCCAGGCGGAGCTTGAGAGAAACATGGCCGAGGCACCGAGGCTTTGCCAATTTCGAGTCCCGGGTAGCGTGGAAGAACCGAATCCAGCTTTATCCGAGACCAATTCACATCATGGCTTGTGCCAGCAATGAACCACCCCCCTCACCTTTTCCATAAAGAAAAAGAAAATTCTGTACATCCAGATAAAATAAACAGAAGCCAAAGTGAAAGTCTTCAGAGCACAGACAGGTTGAATTCTGAAATTTATGTCTCATGAAAAGTATAGAAGTTTATCCATAATACCTGTTTATCAAGTACAAAATTTATTTTACTTTTTTTCTTGAGGAACTCTGTTGAATTCAAAAGGGGTTTATGTAAAATCCAAATCCTTCCCCGCCCTAAGAGCTGGAGACGCATGAAATTCAGAAATCCTACTTAAAATTCCACAGTTAGAATTTCAAAATAATCAGTTTGACTTAAAGTCAAACAGTGTGAACCGCCAAAAACCACAAAAACTACAACTCAACCAAATGGCATTATTTCGATAGCTTGACTCGACACCAATCCCATCTCCACAGAAAACTACAACCCAACAGATTTCTCCATCTTTTGAATCTGGTTAAGGAATATCCAGGTCATCTGCAGGTGCAAATATTTAACAATAAGAACTCATGCATAGGTCTAAAAACTTTAAACTAATAAGCATGTATCTAATCGGACAAGAAGCACAGGAAGACAGACAAATGCACACATGGGAGGAGGGGTAGAGAGATGTACCATAACATGAGGCGCAATTCTAACACAGTATACAGGGAATCCAGTGTAAAATTTGAATGGTCCTCCTGACTTGAGTGTCTTAAGGGCACAATCCATGGAGCCAGTGTATGGATACTTTCCTTGGGCATCAGGTTGCATTTTCTGGATTTGAGTTTTGACATAATCAAATGGAAGACTACAGGCAGCAGCAAAAAAACCTGAAACACTACTTGCACCTGGGAATAGAGGAGGATAAAAGAAGCTGTTAGTCATAGTAACACATCGTGCTTAAAGGGTAAGACAATCCTTGCCACATGGTGTTAGGAATGTCAGGATCCAATCAATCAATACGCCTTATTTATAGAAGAAAAAAATCTGAAATTCATATGTTAGCAACAAAAGGAAAAAAAATGCTTGAATAAGATTAACTTTCCAAAGCTTTGACTAACTCTATCATGCATGCAAAGAATCTTACCTAGCACAGTAGACATTTCACCAAAACCAAGTGTATCCTTGCAAAACTCAACACTTTGATCGTAAGAAGCAAGCATCCCCATGTTTAATGCCATTGCTCTTACAACAGTAGGGCCTGCACCTTTCCAGAGTGCCAAAACCCCTTCATCAGAAACAATGCGGAAGAGGGCATTGAAAGCATTTGAGTAGTTTCTGCGCTGAGCAACTGGTAAAGTGGCATCAGCCTGCATGCGGATAAGTGCTAAATCTGCTGGGCTGCCAACAGATGCTCCGATAGCACCGGCAGTTAGCCCACACAAAGCCTTCTGATATAGAGGTAAGGGCTTCCCGTCATTGGCTTCAATTGCTTTGTTGGTCAAAATCCTAACAAAAACAGAGATCAGAATTCAAAAGCTTGATAACAATAGAAGTTAAAAGATGCAAACCATATTATTGTTTGATAACAAATATTTTCAAACACTCACTTGAATGTTCCAAGTCGAGCAGTTGTATAAGTGGCTTGCCTCAGTAGCCCAGCAGAAAGCCCCTGATCATCAATATTAATTATGGTAATGAGGTACAATGCACTTATAACACGCACTGGATTTATATTTAATAACAACAAAACACATTGGAAATCAAAAGACACTAAGAATTCCATTGGTCAAGTTAAATGCTTATCATTGATGCCATTTCTGCAGCGATCTCCTAAATTAAGACACAAACAAGTGACCAACATCAAGTCTTACAAATTTGTTTTAATCTCAAAACTAAAGGTCAGATTAGATCAAATTTATCAATGTCCTATCAAAATAGCACAAGCCACACCTCCTTTCAAAGCATTCAAAGTGGCAACCTTTAATCGTTTCCCAGCGAAATTAATGCTGAACTTCAGATTAAACAGCTATAAAGTTCCATACTTTAGCACAAATTTTAAGACTAGAAACTAAATCAACATTACACACAGCTACAAATCCAGTATTTAACAAGTTAACAGAATCGAACCTTGTAAAGAGCACCAAAACCCTCATTCTTGATCATGGTCTTCGTCACCTCAGCAGCTGATCCTTGTCCCAATTGAATCCTCACCTACACCAAGCACCAAAACAAGAAAAACCCATCAAAAAACAGACCTCAACAAACCACTTTACACCACAAAAGCAAACAAAATCTTTTAAAAAAACCATCAGATCCCAGATCTAAAAGACCCGTTTCAGCTCAAAAAGATTCGGGCTTTACCTCACAAATAATACAAAAGCCTAAAATTAATCAATAACAAGCCTCGAGAAATCTCCGAAATCCAAAAACACAGACAGTTATGTACCTTAATCATATCAACAGGCTGGATAACACAGGTGGCAAGCATACCCGAGGCACCACCATTAACAAAAGGTTTAACAGTAGGCCATACGCCAAGTGATTGAGGTTTCTTCACCTCTCCCATTTCTTCCCTTCTTTTTTTAGATTCAAAAAAACCTCTAGGTACACAGGAATCTGGGATCTGCGAAAGAGAAGCAACGGAAGAGTGAGGGGTGTACAAGTGAGGGAGGCGATATAAGCATGTGTGAATCTAAAGGGTTGTCCGTGTGAAACATTTTTTTAATGTTTTTAAAAAAATATATTTGTGATAAAAATAAAAACAGATTAGATTTTATATAGTTTTAATGTCTTAATATTAAAAAATACTTTAATATATATTAAAAAACAGTAAAAAAATCTCAAACATTAAAAGGCATTTACGCTCTTTTATTTTGGGTGTGTGAATTGGGTTTTTGTATTTGGTGGAATTAATTGACTACACTGCCATGCTTTATAATTAAACATTACATATTAAAGTATAAACAACTGATATAAAATAAAGTGTGTTAACGACGATTAACACTTTTCAAACATTCGTACAGTTGAACTGACTTTTTCTTTTCGGCGTGTTAATAGTTTTGTATAAGTTATTTTTAAAAATGTTTTTTATTTTTAAAAAGTATTAAAATAATATTTTTTAATTTTTAAAAAGTATTAAAATAATTTAGCCATTTGTTATTGTTGATTTTTTTTATCTTCAAATAAAAAAGAATGCAATTTAATCGTTCTTATCGATTGTCTTGAAAAAACTATAACGAACTGGCATGCTTAATGTTCTAAATTTGGTTCATCCGAATAAATGAGTAAAAACAAAGACAAATTATTCAGCACCCAAGTTATAGACTTGACATGTGAACTCAAGTTGACATTTTCATTTCACTCTCTCGTTGTTGTTTTTTAATCTAAATTATTAATAATTACTTGTTTTTGCATTTAAGCTACGCAATCAGTTTCATGTTAGCCTACTCGGTCGAACAAGTGATATCCATTTTGTATTATTTATTATCGGTTAAGGTAGTCAAATGATTTATTTTGATATATTTGTTCTAAAGGCTACAGGTTCAGAGGTTGCAGGCCTTCGGCTTCGTGAACGGGCCTGTATCTGGGCCTCAATATTGGTGAGCAGTGAACACTCAAAAGGAATGTTGCGAGGAGCCCAATTAATAAAGCTCTCGATGATCATACAATATTTTTCACGTCGTGGCATTTGAATTATATGTCAAAGAGTTTGGCATAAAAGCTCAGCAATGAAGGCTGAACAACCTCCCGGAAACTGCCTCTTCAAGCCGACGTGCAGCAGCTTGGAAGCCCCTTTCCCGCAGCTCCACCGATTCTGCCGCCGCCGATTCTTCGCTGCTCAGCTTCGCGATCCAGCCCCGTTCACGTCAGCACAGATTCCACACGCTAGTATGGAGGGCAACGTGAGAAGATTATTTATTATGGAGGCGTGGGCTGTGACGTCGAGCCTAGCTAATGAGTTTGCCATTCATAAAACAATAAATAATGACCCCTTTTTCTAAGAAAAAACAAAAAACAAATGCTTTGAGAGGGAAAGATAAAGAAGAATAAGTATATCATCAGCAGCAGCAGCAGCAGACTCCAGCAGCAGCAGTCAAGAAGCTGACATTGGATCCACGCATATCCTTCATAAATATTTAATTACAGGCCTCTGATCACATGTATAAGAAGTGAGCTGTGAAATCCAAAATCAATTATAAATAAAAAATCTTCCCGGGTCTTTAGACTTTTCATCACCTTTTCACTGTTTTTTTTATCACCACTTTGATCCTCTGTCTTTGGATCTTGCTCTCCCTCGATAAAATTGTTTAGCTTGGTAATGAATTTGGACCTATAAGTGTGTGATTAAGAAAAAAGTAGAGGAATGGGTAAAAAAATAGTTGCAAAGACCAGCAAAAAAAATCTTTGACAAATGAGGTAGATAGAGGAAGGGACAAATGAGCTGTCCATGTTCTACTATATATATATATATATATATATATATATATATATATAGACAGTACTCATCTACCATGTACTTTACTGGATACCTGGGAATTTGTAATGCCAGCAAATTCCCGAGACCTTGAAGCCCTGCTGTTTTTTTCCATCTTCGATCCGGTGGAAATATTTCACAGCAAATTTAAAAGCATGTATATACTCTTTGTTCTCGAATGACAGAAACTTCTCTAAACTCAATGAGAAGTCGCCGGAAAAAGATTGTTTTTTTCACCTTAAAGTCTTAAGGTTAACCGGCCGATTGTTTAGCAGATATTTATAGAATGAATGGTATACGTTTTTCAGACACAATCAATGCATTTCAACAGGGAAAGAGAATCATGATACACGAACAGTGAAGACAAATGAGGACAAATGATCTGCCCATGTTCTGTCTGTCCTCATCTTTTAATACTGGATACGTAGTTGTTGTCCATGCCAGCAAATTTATGGGACCTTGATGACCTGCAGTTTTTTTCATTCTCTGGTCGAGATCAATTTGATTCCCATTGGTAACTTAATTATTTTCATTTTTTTTATGTTCTTGTAATTTAATTGATGCATGTGAAGGCCTAGTGTTTATTAACTACAAGTTAATGCAAAAGCTACTAATCTGGTGAGAGTAGAAAGAGAGGAGAAGGTGAGATTGAGACACTCAAATAATTACTCCCTCCAGGAGTTCCTGTTGAAGGAACATTGCAGGCCACCTTAGTAAGGGCATTAATAAATGTGACAAGCAACCTTGTTGGTCCCGCACCCGGCAAGAAACCACAGCTACCTCTGGATTCCGAAGCTTCATCTCAAGATCTGCATTAAAGTTGGGCCGAATTGATAGCTCAGCGTGATGATTCATGAAGCTTGTCCGCAGTTTTTGCAATGAATTGGTCGAGAGTGTTTTAGTAGATTTAATTTCAATTATGTTATGAAAATGGACAGCATAAAATAAGAAAAGAAAAGGATTGATTACTTCCATGGTAATTAGTAAAACGAAGATCCCTTTTTCTATTCATGCTATCACTTAATTAGTGAGAAAAGAATCAAGATTAAGGCCAGCTGGGGCTCTTCAAATATTCAAACTTGAACCTGCCCATCAAAACCATCATCCCTGTAAAAGCTAAATTTATCTCAGCCATGGATGGCAAAGTTTAAACCTAGGTTGCTGTTTCTGTGCTACAGGTTCAGCTGTTTTGCTCGAAAGAATGTTAAAAATAACATTGATGTAAAAAAAGTTAAAGTCAGAACCAGAATTGTGAAACTTTGAATGGAGTCTTTGTCATATATATATATATATATATATATATATATATATATATAAACTTGTGTTGAACCAGAAACTAGATCTTGGATCCACTGACAGGGCAGGGCGATCCGATTTAATAAATGTGTCACAAACAACTAAGCAAGCAATGCATCTGTATTTTACAACAGCTCACAACATCTGCAGATGCACATGACACCCACCTCCCAAACGTTCCTCCATTTTTCACCTCCGTCCAATATTACCCTAAACAACTTCTCTTATCTCCCATTTTCTCCATTAATCCCAGCAAAATCCAAGGTCAATAGACAGCAACTTTGAAGTGGGTCCCGGGCAAGGCTGGAGACAAATGGTGGGGACCCTCTTTTTTTATCGGATTCCAAATCTTTTATCGATTATCATTTATGTCCACTTCAAATCTCGCTGTCCAATTAAAAAAAGAAAAAAAAGAGGATGGCTACAAGTTTAGTCCCTATATATTCAACAATGTTTCATTTCAGACCCTTTACTTTAAATTCTCCATCATTATCTATGGTTTCTGAATCTTGCCCCTAATTTTAATGGAGGTACCCGTTATTTCCTTGTTTTTCTTTCGCTTTTTTCTCTTCTAATATGATTTAATACTAATATGATTTATTCACATTTTGAAAAATTCTTGATAAATTTCATCCATTAAATATAATACAAAATTGAAAACAAAATTCAACGCGAGCCAAGTGATATAAGGATTTGTCTTTCAGTAACCTTGTTCTTGTTTTTTTGCTTTTCCTAGCTGCCATTTGAAATTACGTGAGAATTAAGCAAGACATCTGCGTACATATTGTAAATTTAGTGCTGCTTTTCTTAAGATCCAAAAAGATACACATAAAATAAATTCAAAAGTGGACTTATTGTTGTTTTCCAATAGCAATCAGCAATCAGGGACTTCATCCAAACATATTGGAAAGAATGAGACTGACATCATCAGTATGTTTTTTAAAGTACATAAACCCGAATGAATTGTTTCTGAATCTATAGATGTCGAAATATAGTTTACCCAAAAAGGCAACTTTGTATAGAGATAGAGAGAGACTGAGATCCAAGAAAAATCTTGCATCCTTCTCTTGATCTATAACAACGTCAAAGAAACACAGATAGAGAGACTTTGAGTGTCCGAACAGAGAGAGAGGGAGAGAGAAGAGACTGAGAGTGTTTAGAGTCAAGGAAAAAAGATGAGAGAAATAATAAGCATTCATATAGGACAGGCCGGGATTCAAGTAGGCAATGCTTGTTGGGAGCTTTATTGTCTTGAACATGACATCCAACCTGATGGAATGATGCCTAGGTATCTTTTCTTTTCTGGGTTTTCAATTGTGTTTATCAAGTTTCAAGCTTTTTAGTGGTCGATGATCAAGCAGCAAAGTGTTTCTTTCTTTCTTTCTATACTGTTATATTATTTGTAATGGTGTATTGAAGTATGCTTTTTGATGGGATCAAGATTCTTTATTTTGAGTATTGAAATCACCAGATCAAGCATCCTCTTTTTTTTGTTGTTGTTGAACAATTACATGATTAGTCTTCATAGATTTTGATTGTAACACATATCATCTGTAGATAAAACCATTTTTTTTCAAGAATCAGTGATGATTTGACACTTTAAGAAGGTGCATTGAAAGCCTTTTTATAAATGGGTGAATCTTTAGACATCCAGAGTTGTACTTAGAGTATTGTGTGTGTTTTTGCCCTGTTTGTGATCTTGATTGGAGTCGTGCTTTGGTGTGCTAACAAAAAAAGTTAATGTCTTTTTTGCAGTGACACTTCAGTGGGTGCCGCACATGATGCATTCAATACCTTCTTCAGTGAGACTAGCTCTGGAAAGCATGTGCCTAGAGCTATTTTTGTTGACTTGGAACCAACTGTTATTGATGAAGTCAGGACTGGAACTTATCGGCAACTTTTCCACCCTGAGCAGCTTATGTCTGGAAAGGAAGATGCTGCTAATAATTTTGCTAGAGGACACTATACAGGTAAAGGAATTAACTCTTTTTCCTTGTAAATTGTTGTGGGATTAAACTGATGTAGTTGTGGTTTGTAGTTGGGAAGGAAATCGTGGATCTCTGTGTTGATCGAGTGAGGAAGTTGGCTGATAACTGCACTGGCTTACAAGGGTTTTTGGTGTTTAATGCTGTTGGTGGTGGAACGGGGTCTGGTTTGGGGTCTTTGTTGCTAGAACGCTTGTCTGTAGATTATGGAAAGAAGTCAAAGCTTGGATTCACCATTTATCCTTCTCCTCAGGTACTTATTGTTAAAGAAGTTAAAGCTTGGCTTCCTTGTTCTCAAACATTATGAGGGAATGCCGTGGGAAGCATGATTTCAATAATGGCTAGGTTTGTGTATGTTAAGAGCATTAATCATTGATGGACAGAATACCGTAAATATCATGGTGTTATCACATACTATGTGTGCCACCCATACGTTTTATCATGGTGTTATCACATACTATGTGTGCCACCCGTTTGCTATTTGTTCTGTTGCGTACTTTTTTGCGTTCTATTAAGATTTAGTCTTCATTGAAAGTTATAACATATGGAACAATTTCAACAATACAAAACAAGTTACTCATTTGGAACTCGGTTATAACGTCTCTCTTTGGTTGCAGGTCTCAACAGCAGTTGTGGAGCCTTACAACAGTGTACTCTCTACTCATTCCCTTCTTGAGCACACTGATGTGGCAGTACTCTTGGACAATGAAGCTATTTATGACATTTGTCGAAGATCCTTGGATATTGAAAGACCAACATACACAAATTTGAACCGATTAATATCTCAGACCATATCATCCTTGACAACTTCATTAAGGTTTGATGGAGCCATAAACGTGGATGTTACAGAGTTTCAGACCAACCTTGTGCCATATCCCCGTATCCATTTCATGCTTTCTTCATATGCCCCTGTTATATCAGCTGAAAAGGCATACCATGAGCAATTGTCAATTCCAGAGATCACAAATGCTGTCTTTGAGCCTGCAAGCATGATGGCTAAGTGTGATCCTAGGCATGGGAAATACATGGCCTGCTGTTTGATGTACCGTGGAGATGTTGTTCCAAAGGATGTCAATGCTGCTGTGGCTACCATCAAAAGTAAAAGGACTGTTCAGTTTGTTGACTGGTGAGAAAATACACACCACTGGAAAAAAAAAACAAGGAATGGTCGTGTTACACGAGCATCACTAGTTCATCTCATCTTTGGGGAACTTTTCTAAATTTGCAAAAAAAAACAAGGCATCGTTTTCACTAATAGTCCCGGGTTTTCCACTTCTATTTTTGTCATTTCAATGCCTGATAGTATGAAATCTTAAACTGATGTTTTTCCGCTACCCTGCTTATCATTAATCTGAAATGTTGTTTTGCTTGTAATCCACAGGTGTCCAACTGGCTTCAAATGCGGGATCAACTATCAGCCACCAACTGTAGTGCCTGGGGGTGATCTTGCCAAGGTTCAGCGTGCTGTTTGCATGATCAGCAACAACACTGCTGTGGCCGAGGTGTTTTCTCGCATTGACCATAAATTTGATCTCATGTACTCCAAGAGGGCTTTTGTTCACTGGTATGTTGGTGAAGGCATGGAAGAAGGGGAGTTCTCAGAAGCTCGGGAAGATTTGGCTGCCCTTGAGAAGGATTATGAGGAAGTTGGTGCTGAAGGTGTAGATGATGAAGAGGAAGGTGATGATTATCAATAAGTTACTTCCACCTGCAATAGAATTCATCTGGGAAATGGCTAGGCGTGTGAGGATTTGGCCACCAACCCGCCCGTCTTACTTTGCCGTCGTTATGTTTGTGATGTGTCGCACCACTATCCTTCCTCTGTAAAATAGTCAAGACTATGGCAGTCTTCCTATTTCAAGTGTACTTTATTGTTTCCAGTTTGATATTTCATAATCAAGTTTCTCATCATTTCCATGTTCCTTTCTCGTATTTCTGCGTACTCCATTCTTTTTATACCGCCTCATATTAAGCAAACTGGCATCTGATAAAATCGTAGGCTCGTTTCCATGCAGTTATTAAATCGGGTCTGGTGGATTTCTTTTCAAATCAGTTTAAACATTGAGCTAATCAAATTTTAATAATCTTGCAAGTTAACTTGCGACCACAATGTTTCATCAACATATATAACCGCACCACAAAAATTTCCAATCTGACTAGGTCTCCTGGAGCCCTCGTGTGAACAAATTGTTGGGAGAAATGAGAAGAAGGTGATGAGAAATGCACAACACTAATTGTATGAAAAGCTGTGTCAATGCCTTGTAATAACAAAGGGTAACATCCATCGTTGAATGTATCATAACTCAAATAATATTTGACATCAAAACATAGCTGCTGCCTACATCTTTCATGAAAAAAGAATCAACTAGGACAGAACAATTGGCAGAGTGTAGGGAGATCCCAGAGAGCATCACTTGAATCATTAGCATTCTCGAAGTACTCATTCCCTCCATTCATGGCATATAATGATGCTGATATCTGCCTTTCCACCGTCATGCGTTCGAATTCGACTAACTCTGGACCAGGTGATGTATCAGACAACAAACCATCATTCTTCGGAAACCACATTCCTTCTTGAACAAATTGAAGTTGAGGATCAAACCCAGATGGGAGTGAGCACGAGGGATGGAACTGAGATGTAACCGGTTCAAGCCCTCCAATGCAGCAGCCACTCAAGTCTGGCCTATATGCATCATCAAACGCTTTGTTTTCTCTTTTGATGCCATTAATAAAACTACCATGGTTATCAATAGATGATGGGAAGCTATCTATGTTGCTATCATTAGGTAGAAAACAACTAATATTGAAACTACTCTTGGTGCTAACTATAGTGCTGGTTTTAATGGTAGATTTTGTGGTGGAGGTTGCGGAAGAGTTCTGTTTCAAACTCCTTTTGTGTTTGAGAAGGTTTCTAATTTTCATAGAAATAGGAGAGTTGGAGGAAACATGAGTGCCAAAGTTGGTCCGGGTATTCGAACCACGAAGAAGACAGGCAGCTTCATCATAAGCTCGCGCAGCTTCTTCAGCTGTCTCAAAGGTCCCAAGCCACATTCTGATCTTCTGTGACTGTGTAGTGTCTTTGATCTCTGCCACCCATTTTCCTGAAGGCCTTTGTCTAACGCCAACAAACTTGTTCTTGGAGGTGGTCTTGCTTGAGCATCTCTCCTTGAACTTGCTGCGTGAGACTCCTTTTGGCTGCTTTTGGAATTGATGATACTCCATTGTTGCAGATTTTGGGAGAGAAGTGGGACAAAAAAACTAGAGAGGGGATGGATTTATACAGAGAAAAGGAGGGGTTTAACCTTAGTGGGTGCCTCGTCTTTTTTTACTTGTCAGCATTTTCCATAATTTTCCATAGAGTTTGCTCTGTTTGAGGTATGACCCGGCTAAGTCCCTCTTGTAAACACATCTGTCAGTGACATGCAAGCCATTATCTAGAAGAGAACACCAGAGAAACAATGGTCAGCATTTTCTTATTGGTTTAAGGTTGAAGTTGCTGTCCTCTCCTTCATTTGGTCAACGAGAAAACAAAAGGCAAGAATCGTGCAGGGCACCAAGGCAAGACACGTGGAGCCCTAGCCTTCAAAGAAGAGGGTTGTAGGGCCCATCCACCCCCGAAAACGTGGTGGCATTTGATATTCCACAGCCTGCCTCTCCTCGGAGATATCGTCACTCGCATTCGTGAAATGCAATAGTCTACCAGCTATTGCAAGTGCTGCCACTCCTTTGCCCAACTAGAGTCCTGGACAAGACAGCAGGGACCACCACCTTCTTATATCGTCTTTTATCGTGTTTTAAAATTATTTTTAAAAAAAATAATTTTTTTATTTCTATTTTTATTTTTATTTTATATTAATATTTTTAGTAGTTTTAGATCATTTTCATGTATTGATGTTAAAAATAACTTTAGAAAAATAAAATAAAAATTATTTTAATATATTTCTAAACAAAAACACTTTAAAAAAAAAACCACACTCCCCCGATAATAATTCCAAAGCATAAATTACAAATCCAACTTGGCCTGTGTAAGAGACTGGGAGGGTCAATTCTTTAAAAGAAAAGTTATTATTTTTTTAGAAAAACAAATTAGGTTACAAAACCAAAATTAACAATCTGGGCTAGCCAATTGAGGAAAAAAATAGAAATAATAGCTTGATCCATTAAAAAAATTAAGTTAATATATCAAAATTTTAAATAGAGATAAAACATGTTGGAAACCAAATTAGTTTTTTAAAAAGAGATTTGGTTAAAACAATGTTTTGATTCTCTTGATGAATATGTTCATGATTCTGATGATGCAAAAAATGTATTTTATTGAGAATTTAGAAATGTTAGTCTAAAGGGTTTTTTAAATTTGACAAACGCTGGAGGAAATTTGTATTTGCAAACTGGTCTGCCCAATCTTCCCCTCTGCTTTTCATTTTATTCTCTTTTTCTATGCTCTCCTCTCCCTAGCAATCTCCTTCATTTCTTTGGTTTCCCCTGTTCCACACACACACACATTTTATTCTCTTTGAGATTCCCTTTGAAAAGAAATCATAAATCTATATTCTTTTGAGAGAAAATAGTGCAATTCTCGGTATGCTGAACAATTCTTTTGAATATAAAGACGATTGATAATAGTAATAACAGCACATCATAACTTATTAATGTTTGGGAGGAAAAAAAGCAGGCATGAGAATTCTTTCCTCTAGCCACAAACACAAAGTACAGTCCAGGTAACGAAGTTTCTACTTTCAAAAATTTAACATGCGAGAAAAATGGTGTAAAAATAAAATAATTATATAAATATATAATAGAGGTACTGCTCGCTAAATTACGAGGCCATGAACAGCAATCTGTCTTTAACTATCGAAGAAAAGGGTGTAAAATCCACCGGCAAATTACTTTAGCAGTCTTCCGACATGAGATCTCATTTGGTAGTGTTGTATCAAAAAATTAAACAGTAAATCCAATGTTGCAATTATAATGAAAGAATCACCATTTCAAAATTTCAGTGCATACAACCGACCACAATCTCAGATGTTATTTGTATGAAACCCAGAAATTGCATCACAACGGGGGACAAAACTGCGACAAGAATTGTCTCTCTGACAACCCTTCAGACTGGACTGGCACCAGCCACCAAAAAGAAAAAAAGAAAAACAGGCATACAAAAACAATACCTACACTCTTTTGTTCTCTTTTTCCTCCTCGACTGGATCTTGATGGATGCAGTATAAAATAATACTTTCAAATCATATACACATTCTACCCAAAAAAAAAATAATCGATCGCATTGACTTTCACACTCAATCAAACTGACGCCAGGTGGTTGTAGAACGCCATGCAAAAAACAAATGATGGGAACCGATACCATCTTATCAAAAGAATGGGTAATAAAAAATATTTAAACAGCATACTGGGGATTGATAGCACTTTCCCCAAAGCCATCGCTGCCTGCCCAGGATACTATGATGAGAGGATGGATTGCAATGCCAACTGCTGTTGTGGATGCAGCAGTGATAAGGTTGAGGCCAAGGTAGCTGGTGGTAGGGTTTGTTGAAGGTGTCTCAGCAGATTAACCATTCGGCTTAGAGTTTGTTCAGTCGCTAGATCCTTACCACATAAAACCTACAGGAACAGTAGCATCCCTCCATGAGAAAAAGTATTTGCAAACATGACGCCCATCTACCATGCAAGATGTATTTGATTATTTCCATCATAGTTTATCTACCTATAAAAATTCCTTTTAAAATCACAGGGAAATTACAAATCAAAATTTAATGTATGTGTCGCGTTCGAATCAAACTCAAGCACAGCTGTAAGTGTTAGCATGCTGGGTAAAGGGACTTGACTTGGAGTGTAGAGACAGCAGATGAGAATCAATTAGCATGTACTTGAATCAATGACAATATGGGTAATCGGGAGTTGATTCAGGGTAAATAAATATCTATATTGCAATAAAGTACATAACCATGAAGTCAATATTGCCAGATGTCAGACACTGATGTTCAGGAATTATACAGTTCCCAGGTTAAGTTGGAAGCAAAGCTAGGAGGGGGTTCTAACATGTCATCGTTTCACTTCATATCGATACTTGTCAATTGGATAAAAAATTGACTATTAGATCCAGATCAACCAACAAGCATTGAGAAATAAAGACTTCTGAGCAATAAAAACAAGTTCAAAACAAAATATCAGAAATTTATTCAAGTTGTACATTAGTCAGGTGGAAGCATAAATTATGAACTTACCTCAGCAAATACTGAAACAATCTTAGGAAGATACTGATTGTTGGGTCCCAAAAGTTCCACGTCTGACCTGTAAATAAATGTAAAGGTACAAGTTCATTATTAATGGATGGTGATTGGTCAAAGCAAGGCATCCTAAAGTTTGAGTAAACCAAAACAAGAAATGGGAGGATTTACCTCTCCACCATTGAACAAAGTTGTTCGTGAACAACTTTTGCCTCAATCAAATCGCCTGTTATTGGCAAACAGTTTAACCATGCAGGAACAACCTGCCAAACAAGACAAGGGTCAGCCAACATGAATGTTGAAAGAAATACCAAACTCAGTAGCAAATCAAATCATGGAAAACCTCCTGTTATTTTTAATAATTCATACAGCCCTTTGCCTACAAGATGCAGCCATAATTTTTCAGTGTGCTTTGATTGAAAAAACAATTTCCAGGTGCAGAAGCCATCACACATAAAAGAATGGGAATAGAATTGAACAATGCAATGTACTTAGTGACAGAGATCAAATACCTGAGCTGAATCAATACTGTCACGATGAAATTGGCAAATTTTCCCTAAAGCAGAAACAGCATTATCATATGCCATGACATTGTCTGCTTGCTTAGCATTAGGATGCCTTATGACAACATTAAGTCTTGATAGAGCCTCTGGAAAGAACTAATAAATGTTATCCACATGGTGCGCAAAAAAATAGAGTAATGCTTTTACTCCCACTAGAGTATAAAATCAACTCCTCTAGGACACAGACAAAAATTACCTCTAACTAGAGATTTAAACACGGACCCACCAAATTCTGCACAAACACCTAGTCCATATACAGCTGCCTGAAGAATAAACACAAAACTTGGATGAGAATATTGCAAAATTGAGGCAAACAATTACCAGAGCATAATATGCGCAGACCTGCCGAACGTCCGAGTTTTCATCATTGCATGCCTCCAGTAAGAAAGGAAGATATGTGTCATAATATCTGTACATCCACATTGTAACAGTAGCATCAAACAATGGTTCTAGATAATGAAAACCGGTGTGCAAGAATGTTTTTGTGTGTGTTCTCTAGAAGCTTACTTAAGAGCTGCCTCACGACACTGCTCTGCAACATCATCAAAAATGCATATCGCAATCCTTCTCTCTTCAGCAGTCTTATCCTTGCCCTACATTCATGAAACAGGTCAGGCAAATAAAACTAGCAAAACTATTCATAGCATTGTTGCCAATCAATGGCTAAGGATGAAAATCATGCTTTCAGCGCATTGAACTTTTCTTTCTCACAAATGAGATTCTATTTCTGAATATTGGTCGCAACCCTTGGTGCTCTTTGGTAAAAACATTTGCTCATATGGATGGGAACAATTTAGCATACACCAAGAGAAAGCAACTATCATTAGAATGTATGCTAATGTGAAATGGAGATGTCGAAATCAATTATATATGCACAAATTTCAACAAGTTCATGCAACCTTAAATCATGTAGTATGGATGTTAATTAGTACCATTTAGTTTTAGATATGTAAAAACTCAGCAATTTACACCATAAAACACAAAAAAGTTAAAGCTAATTCATCAAAGCATTTCTCTATACCATATTATCATCCATTAAACAACTACAGTGACCACCGTAATTGGCATATTTGCAAATAAACACCACCATTCCAATCCCTGGATTTAATGCAAAAATATTATCCACATAAAATTAGCCTTTCTATATTTTCTAAACTATAGGTGTTGGAAATAAATATGTAAGCCAACAAAATCCAATATCAGGACTACAAACACACAATCAACCTTCGCATTGAAAAAAAACAAAAAGAAAAAAATATAATTGTAAATATAAGATTCCTCAAGGCAACAAAGCTCTGAAAAGCAATTGTAATCGTGGACAAAGACTTACCCACATAGGAGTTAGGTAGGATGATAGTTCCTCAAATAAAGGCAAGAAAGAGGCTTTGAATGTTTTAATCAGAGTTCCCAAGATCTCACCAACCTGAAACCAGAAATAATACAGCTAAGGAACATGAACTTCAAAGTTTATGAAGAAGAAATCAGTCCATGCTATTGTGACATATACTGACTTGGTCAAAAACATCCTCCTCTTGCTCATTTTCCTCCTTGATCAACTCACTCTCCTCTGCATCAAAGTCTTCAACTTTGGCTCTCTCCGCTCTCTCTCTCTTTCGACTGGAGCTGGCAGTGATGACCAGTTTTATCTCATCTACAATGGATCGCACTTGGTTTTCATCAACAAATGTCCCAGATATCTGAAAGAAGAAACAGAAGATTGCAAAACACACTCAAGGATTTCACATAGATTGCAGCACAGATTGGGCAAGAACACAGGATTCCAAAAACAAAAAAAACTAATTCCTAGTTTTCTCTTCACAAGTAAGATGAATTCCAACTTTAATCCAGAATGTGATGCAGGATGAATTACAAACACAAAACATGGTAGGAAAGCAAAGAAATTGACATAGATACGTTCATTGACGAATACAACAAACCTGTAAGCATTCATTTAACGCATCTAACATGCTTGCACAGATCTCTGTATCAGGTTCCTGCAATCAATTTAATAGTCAAGAGTTTCATCACTTCAAATGGAGATAAATTTAAAGGTAAGATTCTACCAACACAGGAAAAAAAGAAAAGAAACACAAGTGACCTTGTGCAATGCTTCGACCAGAGCAGGAATAATATAATCAGAGAGCTGCTTTATATAAGACTCATTGCGACCTTGAGCAAGTCCTTTCTCTACAGCTAATTTTGCAGAGCGCAGAAGTTCTGGCATGGCTGGAGAAGAAAGTAAATGAATCCAGTGAGTTGCAAAGTTTCGATAAAGGACCACAGAGAAAAGGAAAAGAGATCCACATTATCAATCCAATACCTGAAACAGCTGCTTTCCTAACCTCTTCATGGAAATAAAATTTAAGAAGAGGTACTAAAGTTGGAGCAACCTGCGTGTAGAATGCCATTATATCAGAGTCATGGAGCTGGAGAGTTGCAACGAGTATACAATAAAACAGTTGTTAATATGTTTCACTGACAAACCTGATCGATCCATGGAAAAAATCCTTCCTTCAACTCATCAGCATAACAACATAACATGTTACAAGCAGTAGCTTTTTCTTCCAGAACACTAGTCTTGATCCCAATTCTTTTGTCACCAAGGGTGATGGTTTCCATACTGTAACAGAAATACAAATCTTAACAAGACACCGAACATGAGTTCATCTGTGTCTAGATGCATGTGATCACAAGCTATCATGTACACGTGTGTGCCTGAGAGAGAGGAAGGGAGTGTGGAGTCCCCCTAGCCAAAGTCATATAAATACAGTAACTTCCATATGCATGCATCTTGAACTAATGATCCAAGTAACTGAACTTGACAGAGTTCTGCCAATAAAAACATTGATGAAATCAGGTTCAAGGAAAATATATACACCTTTCATCATCAGTATCATCAATGTCATTATCTGAATCTGCAGATGTAATGGTTACATCGGGCTTGAGTTGAGCAGACTGAAGCAAAGGTGGCATGACAACACTCATGTAAGGAAGAAAATCTTGTCCCAAACACTTGCAAAGTCTGGCCCATGCCTATGACAGCAAAGAATAAAAGATCACGAGACAAGAAAATAATAAGACGATTTTAAGATATGTTTGGCACAATTTTTCGTGATCAAAGTATACTTGGAGCATGTAACTTGTTGTTGGATCATCTGACTCCATCTGAGATCCTTGCAACGACATAAGTACATCCATAACCTGGACAAAAACAGAAAAGATAAAGACATGTCAGAATATAGAACCAGACTTGTCCATAAATGGGTGAGAGGATACAGATGTCAAAAGAAACCAAAAGCAGGTCATTGACAAATTCTCCTCTATCCCAGGGACATTTTAAAGGTATTCCATGAAGACGTGATAAACTTAAGGAACCACTCCTAAAAAAAGAAAAAAGAGTTGTGTATGTAACGACACCTACCTGCTTGGCATCATCCCTGAACTTCTCCTTCCCCACAGCCATCCCAACTAGACTAATGCACTCCATAGATTTGGCACGGAGCATGCAGTTAGCCTTGTCATTTGCATTCACCAAGATGGTCTTCAAGTATGGCATAACTGCATCATAGTATTTTTGGAAGTGCTCCTATGAAACTAGATACTGTTAGACCAAATCTTCCATAAGAGGAACTAAATAAGAAACCAAGCCAATATTATACATTACCTGAGAGGAATCAGCAACTGATGCCAAAGCAGTCAACGCTCCCTCTTGCACCATTTGTTTTCCATTCTGCACCACATATATGCCATATAAAGACATAAAAGAAATTTGTGTTTGTGCTAAAAAGTGTGTTCAAAAAAATTATTTGAAATTTTAATTTGTATTCTCTTGTGAATATACCTGTAAAAGAACAAGCAATTTGCTCACTACTCCATCTAAGTAAGGAGTCAAAATTTCTGGAGTGCAGTTCTCACTGAAGTTAAGCACTGCTGAAGCAGCATGTGCCTGTCACAAAAGAATACAATGACTAATCAGTTACTGGAGAGAACAACAGCATAATCTTTGACTGTATCTGCCATGTAAATACCAGCCCCACCCAACCAACAAAAAAGTAACAATATGGAATAATACATTGATAGTAGGAATGAGAATGAAAATTGGTACCAAAATTAGTGAAAGGAACTGTGATTCCTGCATGTTCACTTTCCAATATCATCAAAGTAATCTAAAATCAATGTTCGATACATATTGTTATTTCCGGCACTTTTTGTGTGCATGACAGAAATTTATTGACAATCAACATCTGTTCCTGATTTATATTCCCTCAGAATTAACTGAAAAGTTGACAGAAAAAACATCAACAAACCCAATTATATTTTCCAACAGATTCAGGGGAAATGCTTTGTATAGCTGACAATTGTTTAGAAACATAACTTCATCTTTTATGCAGACCACCCATGCCCAACAAAAGACTTAATTCAATCAGAGCTGCAGTGAGCTAGAATAGATGCAACAGGAGATAATCACATAATTCATGCCAGTTAGAGCAGTCAACACCAGCCCCCTGTCTTCTAGCAATTAAAAAAAAAGTGTCTCAACCACAAAACTTAGGGCCACAAAAAGCATTTACATTCTAGCTCAAAACAATCAAATGGCCATAAAAGTTACCTTCATACTCTACCATTGTAAGGGGGTTTTAAGTTTCTATTTCAAAAATCAGATACTGACATCAAATACTTTCTAACATCATTAGCTATTCTTGGACAACTTCAAGTATTATCTACTGTGCTAATCAATTGAGACAGACATCAAATCAGATGAATAGATAATAAATGGATGAAATCTCAGCCTGTTAACAAATCTTTACAAATCCAATAAACAAGGCAAATGGTTTTGGCACAAACAGGTGCACTGTATGAAAGAAAACATTCAATATAGGTGATGGAAAGTGACATGAGCTTTAATCGATCACAAATTCACAATTAGAAGCTAATTGCAAGTGTTTTATATAGTTACTATTCACCATGCTGAAAGCAGCAAGATCTATCACAACAAGAACTACCTTAACAAAGAATCAGCTTTAATCAAAATCACATGAAGCAAATATATTCTAATCAAGATACTGCATACCAAATTTAGAATTGGTAACTTGAAAAACATAAAGCAATGACCAATGGCTAACCTGCACTCGAGGATTCTGAAAATCATCCATGGCAGCTGCCAATGCAGGCAAAACCCTTTGATGGTATTGGTTTTGCAAATCTGGACCCAAATCCGTGGACAACTGCCCAATTGCATTGATAGCTGCCCATCTCACACGTGGATGTGGATCATAAAATGAATTTAGGACCATTGTAACTACTTGTTCCAGATTTTTTAGCATTACCTATAACAACAAAACAGTGGCATAAATAACAAGAGAAATCAAATTCTTTCTAAAAAATAGATATGTCATGGTACCAACCAATACAATTCCATTTCAAACTTTTGCACAACAAATTACTTCAAGACTTTGAAGATTATAACAGCAATAGTCAGGATAATTGGTGACAATAACTGAGTGGTTCTCACCAACATCCAATACATTCTGACACAAAGAAAGCAAAGGCATACAAACAGCATTAAAGAGTAGTACTGAAACTTAAAGCAGCTTATTATTAACGATATGACTACACATGACTCAGAAACAAAATAACTGAAGGTCATTTGTAAATGCAATTCATTCCAGAATGACAAAATCAAATGCATAATGCAGTAGTTAACATAAAAAAATAACTTAGACAGAAACTGACTATATAACTAGGCATTACAATTATATAAAAAAAAAACAATACATTTCCTATATCTTGGAGCACCCTTCAAATGCATATATACATAATCAAACTTGAACAGCGTATCATCAAGACGTTAATCACAGCTCGCAAAAAAAAAAATATATAGTCATCGATTATTTCTATATACCTTAGAGCAACCTTCAGCAATCTGAGCTAGTGCAATAAGAGCAGCATGATGTTTCTGCCACTCAGGAGCCGCCAAATAGGCAGGCAATTGTTCTGAAGCAACTGGAACGATAGTATTCCCACCCAAAGAAATCGCCAGCCTATCCAAACACTCTTGTCCCATACTATAATTACTGGTTTCCCCTGCATCTTCATCCTCGTTCTCTGCACTATGCCATGCTGGATCATCCTCAATATCCAGCAACATCCCCATCAATATCGTAAACAATCTACTAATAAACTGAGGTAACTTTCTCATCATCCCTGGTGCCCTCTCCCTAGCTTCCGCCAAAGTGATCACAAACTCAATAGCCAGATGCCTAGTCCCTTCCTCCAAACTCTCTGCCTCGGCAATCTGCAACATTGACCCCACAACATCCACCAACTGCCTCCTCAAAAACCTGGGTTCCGCCCCTGCCAACTCAATCAACAACTCCAACGCCTCCTGTGCTGTCGCCTCATTCCCATTATTCAACGCCTCCGTTAAGGTCCTAATCATCGACGGCAACAAATCCTGAAACCGATCCCTCTCAGACGAGTTATTCAAACACTGGATAAAGTTAATCACAGCATTCAAAGCCGCGATTCTCACATCGAAATTCGTGCTGGATCCCAGACACTGTAGAAAAACCCCGTGCAACTCCTTAATATAGGGAACCAAACTCTCTCCGATATACTGCGACAGCTGAGCGAAAATCAAAAAAGCAGATTCCTGCAACTTAACGGAATCTGACGTCACACACTGAAACATAAACGGCAAAAGATCGGGCCATCCATTATCAGGCAAAATCCCGGATGCAAGCTCGGAAACGGTGTCGCACAACTTCTTGGTGATCGATTTAACAGATTCCTGCTGGAGACAGGCAAGCAGAATCGATTTGAGAGAGGACTGGGTCTGTAACGAGAGGCGCGGCCAGAGGTAGGAGTCGTCGCGAGTGAGGAGTTTACGGAGGAGGACAGCTGACATGGCACGAGCATCAAGGTGAGGAGAGAGTTGAAGGAGGTGAGCGAGTTTGAGAGAGAGTGAGTTAGGATCGTGTTGTTTGGCGAGGTTGAACAGAAGCTCGGCTTGAGATCGGGTTTCGTTAGAGGAAGACATAAGGGAAGAGATTAAGATTTCGAATTGTGAAGGATCGCCGGCGAGGATGGCAGCGACTTGAGATTGCTGGAATTGAGTTGACTCGTCCATGGTGGTGAAGAATTAGGGTTGGTTGTGGTGGTGGTGGTGGTGGTGGTGGTGGTGGCTAGGTTTCTTTTCGAGGGTTTAGGGATTAGAAAGAGTGAGAAAGAGCGAGTTTTTTTTTCCTCTCTCTCTTTGGGTATTTTTTGGGGAGAGAGGGAAATAAGGAGGAAAGGGGGGGACTGTGAAAGGATTAGGGCAATTAAAAAGGAATAAAGGGTAGGGTTGGATTAGCTGGAATTTGTGCTGAATGATTAATGTTTTTTTTATAAAAAAAAAAAAAAACATGTTTATTTGATAAAAAAAAATAAAGAAAATAGTTTTTTAAAAAGTAAATTATTTTTAATATGTGATGGTGTTATATAAAAAAAATTAAAAAAATTAAATATATTATAGATATAGGATGGAAATAATTTATCAATATTTTAGTTTTTTCTAATATATATATAACATGTATAAAACATTACAAATAAATATTTGACAATTTACAATAGAATAAGATATAAAAAGTGTAGAAGTTAAATTCTTTTTGTTATTTCATGTATTTATACATAGCTTATTAGACATAACTACATATATAATATAAATATTATATATATGTATATATATATATATATATATAATTTTGTTTAATATATATTTGCAATAACTACATCTCTTTCGAGAGGAGTTTATATATACAAGGATGTTTGATATTATAATTTAAAAACATTTTTGAAAAAAAATAAATTTTTTTATTATTATTTTAAATTAAAATTATTATTGTTTTTATATTATTTTCATGTACTGATATCAAAAATAAAAATTATTTTTATATATTTTTAAATAAAAAATAATTTTAAAATCAATGGATAAATAATTAAAGATAGAGAGAACGCGTTTCCAAATATAAGGGAAGGAAAACACTCTCCAAGAGACAGTTTTAACTTTTTTTTTATTTTTATATAAAACATTTTTATTTGAACATCTCCTCGCATGTTCACCAAACATTAAAAAATTGAGAGTTGACAGACTATGATCGTCAGAGAGGGCACAAACCACGTACTAGTTCATCATCCATCCAATAAATATATATTTTTTTAGTTTTAAGCTACGTGGTTTGGCCATAGAATTAATAAAAAAAAATATAAATTTATCAGAACATCTATATTAATATTTGTTTCTTGTGCGGGATGGTGATCCGCCATGGATTTCAAAGTCACTCAACACGTTTTATTCCCTGGTTTGTTGTTAGGGTTCATATTTGTGATTATGATTGATAATAATATAGTGCATCATCAAGAGAAGTTCTATTGATTGCCCAACAATTCAAATTCATAGATGTAATCAGGATCTACGTATTTTCGTCATAAATTATTTGCTTTACAATAATAAGTTATTTTAATTGTTTGAATATTGTGTTAGCTGGATTGCTGGTTGCATGGAGTATATTTAATTATACTGATACTCATGTAATTCTATAATATGAATATGAAAATACATGAGCAACTAAGAATAAATATAGAATTAGAATCAATTAACTTAAAAAGTTAATTCAAAACTTTATTATTAAATTACGAAGAAGTGTCGACATACACGTGTACACAAACACAAAAAAAAAAAATCCACATCCATCTAACAATTGATGACTACAATGAAAAGTGAAAGCACAATAAAAAAGTTCAGAAATACTAGGAAGTTTAGAGAAGGGATGCAGATTAATCAATGTTGTTCTCGGAACAGAACATGGCATGCCAATTTAGTTAGAAAATTGATTGACAGCATGGAATGGCTGCTGGGAATTCCCTGTCCCCGGGGTCATGCCCCTCTGTTCTCCAAACCCTTCAGCCACTGCGCAAACGCATTCGATTTCTTAATTTCTCCAGCTTAGTATAAATGGTCTTGAACTGCCCAAAAAAAAGCGAACGAAGGAGAATCAAATCAAGTAGCTAGGCTGGCCATGGGTTTATTAGCTCAGTTCCTTGTTGATCAGGCAAAGAAAAAAACAGAAGTTAATTACCTTCTGTTCAGTCAACTCTCGCTGGCTTGAAAGATGGATAATTTCTTGCCGGAGCTCTTCCACAGCGCGCTTCAGGCTTTCATTCTCGATGTTGGTCATGGCCAGCTTCTTCTCGGTTTCTTGGACAGCAATCTGCTTGATTAATAAAAGAAAAGGTGGAAACAGTAATGAATACAGGTAGCAGGGCTTCCATGTTGATCAGGCAAAGAAAAAAAAGCAGTTAATTACCCTCTGTTCAGTCAACTCTCGCTGGCTTGTAAGATGGAAGATTTCTTGTCGGAGCTCTTCTACGGTGCGCTTCAGGCTTTCATTCTCGATGGTGGTCATGGCCAGCTCTTCTATGGTTTCTTGGACTGCTATCTGCTTGATAGATAAAAGAAAAGGTGGCGAAGTGAACAGTGAATAAGATACTTTCTATGAAGTAAATATTCAATAGAATTAATAATAAACAGTTTGAATCAAGCAGATCGAGCTGAAAACAGTGAATAAACAGTTTCTAAATGCCCAGGTAGCAGAGCTGAAATGGTAGCTTCCGGAGAGTGGCTTTTACCTTCTTTTTCTGTCGATGACGCCTATCAGCTTCCCGTTTCTTTCGATTCTTCATTTCCTTGGTGTGCAGGTCCGTTCGAGCACTCATGAGGCGGGCGATGGAGATCGGTACCACTCGAGGCTGTGCGCGCGTGTTTGATAAGAGTATGAATACTTTCCATCTTCAAGTATTAGCAAAGCTAAATAGAGCTTCCCATCGTCCTTTCTACCTTTCTCAAAGGCATCAAATTAACGTGCGGTTGAATGCATTTGGGCTCTAAGAGAATATTAATTGCTTCTTTTTTTTTTCTACAGAAATATTACATCAATGCTTTCTTAATAATATTGATAGACACACAACTTTAAAGAAATGCGGCCTCATTTCAAACACAAACGTCACATGAAAACGTTATGCATCAGTGAAGAAGGTTTTTTTTGGGCCGGTATGGAAAGCACTTCCACGGCATCGATGAAGAATGTCGAGTCCACCATTCCAAAAGCTACTTTTAAAAAAATATATATATATAAAAATCATTTTGCTTGCACATGCTGTCGTTTTTCGCACAATTATCTTATGTCATTGCATTTCCAAGAAACTATCAGATAAGTTAAATTAATAATATGATTTTTTAAATAGTGTAAACATAGTATTTTTTATATTTGCATTTCAGTGAAATCATTTAGAAAACTCAATTCAATTTTAATATATATAATATTGATATAATTATTTATTAATAATAAATAATCAATACAAATACAATAAAAATCACTTTTTTACATAAAAATATATAGTAAACATGTTTTAGTTCTTTTGATTAATATGTATGAATAACTCTTAATTTAAAAATGCTATTTTTAAAGCCCTTTTGAGCTATAAAAATAAAAAATAATTTTTTTATTTTTTTTCTTTTAGCTTTTTTTCTTAGGTCTTCCCTTAAGTTGTTAGGAAATAGTAGTATTTTAGCTTTTCCTAACTCAAGCATCGTACCCTCCAGTCGAAGACTAATTTGGTGTGAGGATTGGTTCATGAATTGTCAGTTGACCTGCATCATGTAAAGAGGGATGAGGTATGGTTCTTAGATTCCGGCTATAGCAATCACATGACTAGTAACAAATTGTGGTTTATTAGCTTTAATGATGAATTTAGATAATATGTTAAACAGGAAAAATAATTATAGGATAATAGTGATGGGCAGAGGGAGTGTGAGGATGGAAGTATAAGGGGTAACACAAATAATTATCCAAGTATATTACATCCCAGAATTGAAAAATAACTTGTTAAGTATAGGTCAACTCCAGGAGAAGGGACTGACAATACTAATTAAGAATGACATGTGTAAAATGTTTCATTCTTTGAAAGGATTTATCATGAAAAGTATAATGTTAATAAATAGGATGTTTGTAGTGCTTGCAACAATAACACCCAATGAACATGCTGATAGAAAATAGTAGTATTTTAGCTTTTCTGTCAACCCAAGCATCGTAACCTCTAGTCGAAGATTAATTTGGTGTGAGGATTGGGTTATGAATTGTGCCTGGTAAATAGGCTGGTACAAAAAAAATTAAATAAAACAAGTCAATAAAATAGCTAAGTAGCTAGGAGCATGAAATAAAATTCAACTTTCATTAAATTGTCATCATCGATTGATAATGGTTGTTTTTAGTTGAAAATAAAATAAAATAAATAATTAACTCGGTTGGTCTCTTCAAGATTTTCATTCGGATTGCAATGACCACCTTGCCTTCTGTTCTCCTTTTTGCTCTCAAAACTTTAATTCGTGGCTAGCTTGGATGAGATTATGGTTAAGATTATTTTGGAAAATATTTTTTATTCAAAAATATATTAAAATGATTATTTTTTATAAATATGATGTATAAGATAAATATGATGTATAAGTCTCCATAAGATTCCATGGATAGAATACCTCCATTGTATAGAGAAATTAGAATGAGACAGAAAAAAATAAAAAAATAAAAATAAAGGATGGGATAGAAGGAAGAGCGGGGAATTTGATTGAGAGGAAACGGTGCGTTCTACCGCTGGCATAAAAAGGCGGGCATGCCTCTTGGTTCCTATCGTAGAAGGGCAAAGAATCAGCGAAGATAGAGCCGAGCCTCCTCCCTCACTCTTCAAACGCCACCTTCTTCGTCTCCGGTAACCGGTAACCCCACCGGATTTAGTCTCGACCTCGTTTTCTCAAGATCTTCCTTCCTCGAATTCTTCTTCTTCTTGTATCTGCGGTTAACCAAAGTGCATACCGACTGTTCAACAATTTGTCTAAACGAATTTGTCTGGTCACTCTTTCCATTTCTCTAAACGCAAAGCAAAACAAATTTAAAGGACATCGACACTCCTTTATGAAGAGAGATGATGAATAGAGTTTCAAGGAGCTGCTTTTGCTCTGCTGCTGCTGCTCCCACAACACTATCGCCTTGGCTTTTTGTTGGGTTGGGAAATCCCGGCGAGAAATTCAAAGGAACTCGACACAATGTATGTATCAAAATCTCGAAGAACCCCGATGGGATTTAGCGTCTTATACTGTTTCTTTGACTCACACTTGGATGACTGCAGGTGGGTTTTGAGATGATTGATGCATTTTCTGAGTCGGTAGGGATTTCTATGAATATACCTCTTTGCAAAGCTCTTTTTGGAGAAGGTGGTTTTGTCCCAAAGCATGTCCTTATAGTTCATTTCCTTGCTTCTTTTTGTAGAAGATATGAACTTTATCTATGTGGAAGTACTAATACAGGTTTGGTGATATCAGGGTTTGTTGGTGACGCTCCTGTTCTTCTTGCGAAGCCTCAAACTTACATGAATCTGAGTGGTGAATCAGTGAGTGAATCATCCACTCAATTTTCTTTATCCATGGTATAAAAAAAAGGGTTCAATTTTGATGGATATTGCTTGTCTCGACCGTGTAATCAATAGTTTATAGGAATATAAAATTTGTGTGGAGAAAGTTAATCTTCAAATAACTTGCAGTATATTTTTTTTTTTCAAATGCAGGCAGGACCGCTTGCTGCTTACTATAAGCTACCTCTTAATCGTGTTATTGTGGTAAGTCTGCTCTCATTATCCACTGTTATTTCCTTTACTGAGTACTGAACGACGATGTAAGTTTTTTTCCTTACTGATGTTGTATAAGTTTTGCAACTATAGTTTCATGATGACTTGGAATTGCCATGTGGAGTGCTCCGACTTCAAGAGAAAGGAGGTCATGGATGCCATAAAGGGTATGGACCATGAAGTCTTGTGTATTTATCCCCAGGATTAGAATTTGCAGATAGTTGTGTAAAGAGCGTACGATTTCTTACTGAAAGAATGTGTTTGAATAAATAGAAATGGTTGATGAACACCATGTCAGTGCAACCTCGAAGAATTCAATTAAAAATGAAATGATGGACAGTAAATGGAGTGATAAAGCCATGCCCTGTGTACATTTGAAATAATATTTGTTTGCATTTTTTTTATTTACTTCAACTGCTGCTTGCGCTCTTGCAGTAGTTTTAAGTCCTGAATAAGGCTTTTAGTCTGGTTCCTCAGCCAATATTGATGTTGCTGTTGATGTGACTACAGTAGGCTGCAAACTAGTGGACCTTTTATGGCTCAGGGTTAACCCCTGTTTTTTTTTTTTTTTTTTTTCCGAAACATTTTTTGTGCTTTTGGAAGTATTGTGTGAGCATAATGCTTTATTCCTTTTCTTTTACCAGTTTGAAGAGTGTGATCAACCATTTTCGAGGGAACAGAGAATTTGCTCGACTAAGAATTGGTTAGTGTGAAACCTCAGTTGGCATTTATTTGCTTCCCACCTCCTTCTCAGGGCCAAATCTTTTATCGTTCTTCTTAGGAATTGGGAGGCCTCCTGGCCAAATGGATCCCAAGGCTTTCTTGCTGCAGAAGTTCAATGCAACAGCTCGAGAACGAGTAAGTTCACAGTTCCAAATTTTCATAATAAGGTTCATTTGGAATTGGCTTATATGTATCTTCTCGTCAATGGTTCATACACATTTTTCTAGTTAGAATAGCATCTTCTCAATTCCTTATGGTGTTGTGTGCTGTTGTTGGACAAGATTGTTACTGCCTTACCAGAGGGGGTTGTTGCATTAAGGTGCATTTTACATGAAGGCTTGGCAGGAGCTGCAAGATGGTTCAACCAAGAACAGAAGTACAAGTATATGAGGTCGGAAACCATGTCGACATGACAAACTTCAGGGTGATCTTTTTCTGACATTTACATGAAGAAGCGCACCAATCCTTATCTCATGGGAAATCCTTTCATAATTGTAAGGCATATGTTTTCTTGAGCATTCTCTTGATAGTGTGATTCTATTATCAACACAACAGTTTAGGGCCTTCATATTCTCTGGTATACAATAAGGAAAATCTGCTTCCTTCTTTTGCTAGAAACATAAGTGTGTGAATCCTGGATGTTTTCCTTTATTGTAGCTCAAGTGCTCACAACGCACACCCACGATCCCGCTCCCTGAAGTGGATATCTCGGGTTCAAGTTTTTCCTTGGTAACAAAAAACAAAAACATAATCGAATGTCGGTCCCCAATTTTTGGATCCCTTTTGTTGTATCGGGAAGGCCCAATACTTTTGGTTGATAGGAGGCCGGGTTCAATATATAGTTGGACCAGCTTTCCCAACTTCTAAACTAGGCCGAAAGGAAAAGAGCAACGAAATTGTCGTGCTCGTCAGAAATTTAGAAAAGCTGGTTACAAAATATGACCTTTTACTGGTTTTCCATGATGCAATTTTTTGTCTTTAAGACGGTGTCGTAGATGGGGGTAAGAATCACCTGTGTGCAACAGACAGATGCAGCTTTTTAAACCAAGGCAAAAGCCCCCTCTTAATATTGCAGGCCACAACTTGATAGAAAGCTGTGAAGTGATCCGAGTGTAAAATTATTTTTAGAAATTCATCTAGCCGTACATGTGGTATTAGAGCTGTTCTGACCAAATGATTAATGGTTACAATCTTATTTTTTTATATTTTTCTTTTTATAAAAAAAAGATAAAATAGTGATTTCCCACCACCTTTTTAATTCAGGCAATAAATGATTTAAATAATTAAGTTTTTGAGAGGATAGGAACTTTATTAGTAAAAAAATCTCGAATCTAATTCAACTGCCGTGTTCATGATTAAAAACCTAGCTCGAATCTAATTTTAATATAAATTAAATCTAGATGACTTAAATACATGATGTAATTGATATGGTCTTAACATAATCAGATAATTGTTTTTTCTTCATAAAAACAAAATACAATGTTTTGATAAAAAAATAAATAAAAACATTAACCCGGTTTATCGGTTAACCCAAAGCATTTACCAGACAAACCCTGTCCAACAACCACGGGTAGAAAGACAGATAGGCGCAAGCACCGTTCAAGTTATCTACCAAAACTTCTGTAGCAGAAGAAGAGTGGTTATCACGTGCACCCCTCCCTTCCTAACTCCCAGAGATGAGTGAGTGGCTGAGTGAGCCCGAGTGGGCTCTACTTGCTGCTGTCCTTCCTGCTTCTCGGAACTGTTACCGCCCCACTCGCGAATGCACTCTCTCCGATTCTCATGCCACGGGGAAATAAAACTCGAATTTCTCAAAATTAATCCCCTCATTTCACTGTTTATTTCTTCCCCCTGTTCCATCCAGGTGAAAAATATGCTGGCTGCCAGTCAAAAGAAAATGTCATTTAGTCGATCTTTGTGACTCCGCTCATAACAATGGCTGTTGAAAAATCTTCTCGTAATTGAATAAGCATCCCATTTTGTTTGATTATATGCAAGTACAGATATAAATTGAAAATCAAATCACATCAAATGAATGATAATTATATTATATATATATATATATTTGAAGTGAAATTGGATAGATGGATGAATAGTGTAGTCACACACTCCCCCAAGGCGATTGACAATATATCGTCATCTTCCCTGTTCCACAACAAACCTCACACTGTCTGATCCAAGAAGTGTTTACTCCAAAGACAAAAACAAAAGAGAGAAGAGAGTCCCATGCCACTATCCGACCCTGCTCATCTCCCCCCAGCTCCTTCTCCTTTTCTACCCATCAAACCTCAATCTCACCATATCATTACACAACATCCTACATACACAAATACAGCAATATTCTAGATACTACCACAGCTCAAAAATACAAATATAGAAAGAAAACAAGAAGAAAAAAAGCTTAGTTGAATCGATCGATCGAGTACTTCCAAAGATATTATTAATCAGGATGAGAAAGCCAACTTCAGCTACAGCAAAGCCTACCCCATGTTGCATCAAGGTAGGGTTAAAGAGAGGACCGTGGACACCAGAAGAAGATGAACTCCTTGCTACCTATATCAAGAAAGAAGGTGAAGGTCGGTGGCGAACATTACCCAAGAAAGCGGGTCTCCTCCGCTGTGGGAAGAGCTGCCGTCTCCGCTGGATGAACTACCTCCGCCCTTCTGTTAAACGTGGCCAGATCGCTGATGATGAAGAAGATCTCATTCTCCGCCTCCACCGCCTCCTAGGCAATAGGTACTTACTTATACTATATATCCACAAAGGAATTAGGAAAAAGACAAATATTTGCATCAATTAATTTTTTTCAATGCAATCTTTATCTGGGTTTGTCTTAAATTATCCCCTCCCCCCTGAATTGGGTCTCTTTCTTTTAGGGTTTTGTTTTTTGGTTTAGTTAGTCTAGCTTGCTAGGTTTAGGGTTACACTGTATATATGTTGTGGATTGCTCGTGAAAGAGCTTTCCTTCACTTTTTTGACGCTCCTTTTTAGAGTTTGGTCCATTAAACATTCTAGCTATGTTTTGATCCATATATAATTTACGTGAGTACTTCTCTCTTCAATTAGTTTATAGCCAGTTTAGCTCGCATGAATCTGGTTCACAATGAATCATAATATGCTTGAATCTTGTAAACGATCTGTGTTCTTAAATCTCATCATCTCTCTTCTTCGTTGAAGATTTGAGCTAGAAAGGAAATGTATATCACTCTAATTTGAACAAATTTTAGCCAGATCTTAGCTTGGACTAGCTACTTGTATTGATTTAATCAAAGGGCTGTTTCTTTAGGTGGTCATTGATAGCTGGGAGAATACCAGGGCGCACAGATAATGAAATAAAGAACTACTGGAACACACACCTGAGTAAGAAGCTGATAAGCCAAGGAATTGATCCAAGAACCCATAAGCCTCTCGATCCTCAATCTTTTGATCCATCAAAACCTTCTTTGTCGAAGGCGAATCTGAGCCAAGAACGCCAAAAAGAACCTATGAAGACTGTTTCTTCTGGTTTGGAAGAAACTACCAGTGACAGTACTCCCATAGCCAACAACAAAGAAAATGAGTATTTTCAAAACGACATTAATGCCCACCTGGATGTTCAGCATCTCGCCAACCATTTTATCGCCAGTCAAGGCTATACAGGTTTGCTGACTTATGATGGTACTTCCGGGATGGATTTGAGAGGCAACCAAAGGCTTGGTATCGGAGAAGCTGATGACCAAGATATCAACTCCGGCACCGACGATGTGTTTTCGTTCCTCAATTCACTCATAAATGAGGAGGCTTTCCAGCAACATCAAATCCTTAATGTGCCTCATGTTAATAGTACTGCACCATCCAGTTCAGATCCTTTTGTCTCATCAACATTTGGACTTGGAATAACTGGCTGGGAATCACCTCTCATGTCTTCTGCTCTCAACCAAAATGATTCCAAATAGGGTTTATCATGAACGTGTTGAGTAGTCTATCATCTATTAAGCTATGAGATTACAGTTGGTAATCAGTTTAAAAAATTATAATTAAATAAAAATGCTAGGATTTGGTTTGTTATTTTATGTATTAACTCTATCTACGTACTGTCACTGCTCTACATCAGCATTCTATTTATCATTTGCTGCTGTGTTGTATTTGTAAGAACATGAATAATTTGATCTTGTATCCAAAAACTTGGCCAGACAATTTATGATATTATATATGGGCTTGCGTGTATGTAAATGTCTTTCATTTCATAATTATATTTCTTAGGATTGTAATTCAGCTCATATCAAATTTCTCATCATGAAATCAAATAGACAATATAAAAAATTAAATCAGGCACCGTTTGGCAACACTCGCAACAAAAACATTTTGTTTTCGAGCGAAACATACATAGGTGCAATTAATTGTAGTGCACTGTGCTGTCAGAAAAAAAACACTAAGTTGTTCTTGTTTAAAAAGAAAAGAAAAGAAAAGCCACAAACTTCAAATAAATGTTTTCATCATCTATGGATCACACTTCTTAGATGTTATGCTAAATATGGGAGGATTTTATATTGTAACACTTTCCAATTCCTGATTTTATATTGATTCATAGATAGATGGATAATAAAAATAAAAATGCCGTAAATTTCATATAGTAAAGATAAGAAAACAAGAATATGAATGCCTCTTCTCGAACTCGCCAACGAAATTGAGATGTACTAATTAATGGGAAAATTACGAGCTAGGAAAATAAAGGTCACATGCACGTGGAAATACAAGTATGATTTATACATCTAATTAATCATGTTGTTCGAGCTTAATTTAAACAGGAATATTGGTATTTGAACCTTGAAAGTACTCCCAATCTCTCAAATTTTGTAACTAGGTTCACAAACCCAACCTCCAAACAAGTTAGTAAGATAATCACTTCGATTTTTTTGCATGTTGGTTCAATGTGATGGAGCCATAAACGAATGCTGGACGCTAGCTAGTAATTGCTACTGGATGGTCAATGATATATAGTAATTAAAGCTGTCACCTTCTCTTGAATGATGAGAACTTGAGAGAGAACCTGGTGTTTCCATGCTAGCATATTATGGTACCAAGAACACTTAATTTGTTGGTTTTTTGTTCAGCAAAGATACGTACGTTATAATAAACTTTAACAGCTCGTAACTTGGTTTCTGAGGTTGTATATATTGATGATCAGTACCATCTACAATATATATATATATATATATATATATATATATATATATATATATATATATATATATATATATATGGTTGATGCAAAGATGTGGACAAATTAAAAAGCATGAGCTGGTAACTGAGCTGGTTACAAAAGATGATTGTTTTGGTTACAAGACGATGATTATTGATATGATGGAAGAACTCTCGAGTAGTTAATATGACTCTGAGAGGACGGTCGATAGTCTCCGGCCATTTAAGAGTCATGTATGCAAAGCTAGATTCATCCCATGATGATCATCAGTTAGTACTTGGGTAGCATGAATTTGTTAACAGAGAGATCGAAGAGATAGATCCAGTGACCGGGGGATAAATAAAATGCGTGTTTCAGAATAGAAGAGATGGATTAACTCTAAGAGATTGTTAATTACGTAATCAGAAAGGCTCTAGCAAGCCAGCTTCTATTTCAGATCAAAATTAATGATCAATGACATCTGTTAGAGAATAATATAAATCATATTCTGTAGCCTTAGCTAACAGTTTAAATTTTTAGATAAGATAGTTCATTAATATGGTATTGGAACCTTATTGACCCAACGATCACGAGTTCGAATCTCATCACCTCCATTCTATTTGATAAAAATCAAGCACAAGGTAATGTGGGTCTGTGCAAGTTTCAAGCCTAAAAGACTTTTACTTGAAAGTGCATATTAGAGAATAATATAAATTATATTTTGAAATCTCACCTAATTAACAACTTAATATTTTAAATAAGATAATTCTCTTAACAACATCGATCATCGATAGCAACATTATACATTTATATATGCATGCAATCAAACTTTCTGCTGCTCACCTATCGATCGTCTACTATGTATGCATGGGTTTATTTGAAGTTTTTTTTTTCTTTTTTAAAGAGATTGAAGAGGCATAAGATAGGAAAATATCCCCACAAATTATTTTTTATACACACAAGTACTATATATCTTGGGTGGAGAAAACACTTACTAGTCGGTCGACGAGATTTGATCAGTACATGCATGAGGTATAGACGTATACAAATGTCTACATTCAACTGTCTCGACATCATATGTGGTTGCAAATTCAGCTTCCTGAAAAACATCAATAAAAATAAATCTAGCTACATTCAGACGTAAGAGATTGTAATTAAGGATTCAGGCAATAAATATATGATGCATGTTTTTTTTTTTTTTTAAATAGAAGTTTGAAAAGAACGAACTGCCAAGAAGGATGCAGGCTGTAGAATATGCCCACATCATGTATCCCGGCCATGTCTTATTCATACTAGGAGATATCATCATAGACATTAAAATTTCAACAATTTTGATAACGTGATTCAATTTTTTTATTGACGTGTATCTAATTAAATTTATTGGATTTAAGCATAAATTAAATTAAAAACTCAAATATAAATATATTTTATGATCTTATTTTAATATTAATGATATTTTAAGTAATTTTCATATTAATTCTCTTAAAACATCCTTTAGTTAAAGGACATTTGAGGTAAAATTACATTTCATTTATCTATAAAGATGTAACAAATCCATCAAAAAAGCTAGAAGTTCATAACAACAAAAAGGAAGCAAAAAATACAGGCAGAAACTAAAGACCAAATACAAGTACTTGGGAACTCTCTCAAAGGAATTCAAGAGAGAAAAGGATCAAAGTGTTAACCTTTATCAAATCAAGTCAAGGAAACAAAGAATCAAAGTTTTTTTTCCCATTAAATCAAGTCAAGATATCACATGGTTCGAACTTGTATGAATAATTTTTACAAAGTCAAATCAAGTTTCTTTTCAAATCAAATCAAGTCAAGGTCTCACACGGTTAAAGTTTTCTGTTCTGCTAAGTAAATTTTTAGCTGTTTGATGGTATTTATTTTTTAAAATATATTTAGTGTAAAAATAATATATTTTAAAAAAGTTTAACATCAACTCATGAAAACAATACAATACGAGAAAACCCAAAAAAACAAATTCTGAACTTAGATTTGTAATAGGGCCGGCGGTATGTAGTCTACCTCTCTTGGATTACGATCATGGCTTCGGGATGTGGGTCGTTTTTCAAGTCGGAGCTCAACCGAAATTTCACATGTTTGCTAGCTAACAACCAATCTCATTCGAGTCTTCTCTCTTCTAACATTCAAACTAGGTTTCTAGTTGAGTTAATATTTCGACAACGTGCGTGTAAAGACTTTCATAATTAAATTGTTATGAGTTTGGATTTTATTATTTTTATTTTAAATACAAAACATATACAATAATTCCCAACGCAAAAAGAGTCATTACTTAAGGAAAATAATATAAAATCATTCTTAAAATCCCAAAAATTCAACCTTTTGCATATGCGACAAAGTCAATCTTGGCTGATAGTTTGCATATGTTATAGACAACATACCTTTGATTACTAAAAAGAAAGAGTAATTACAAGAACTTTAATCACTGTACGTATGTTGTTATTGTTTGATATATTACAGCTTGATCTTCTTTCCGGCCAAAATCACCTGACCTAATATCTCACAAGACTCGTATCTGACTCTTCCACTCTAACTACCAGTCTTCTATTACAGCATCGGATTGGTAGCTGGTTGGTTGACTTGTTGCCCATAAATAAGTTAAAAGTAAGTTATGCTGCTCAGAGGTTGACCCTTTTTTTTATTTTTATATATAACTTTTGCTACCAAATCTAACTTTACAAGGAAACCCTACAAAATTATTGTAAGTTGGATACTCTCATAACATAGCTAGTGGCATCTTGTTTCAGCTCATCGGGGTTTAAGATATATAACATGGAGCTAGCTACTCATTTTCCACTCTTAATTAGATCATCATATCCCCTGTTGATCATTATTCATCGAGTGAGATCTTCATCATATCCCCTGTTGATCATTATTCATCGAGTGAGATCTTCACCTGAAGATCTCGAGTATCAATTAATGGGCACACGCGTTTGTACGCGATAATGGCGGGTGTTCTTAATTATATATGGACCCAAACGATGGTACTTTGCTTTGGCTATTGGGGGTGGTGTTTTTTAAAATTTTCTGATGTCCCGAATAAAATTTCCAGTTGTACAACATAGGGAATTGTTTTATTTCTCATACATACTAACTTAAATCATACGGTACACAGGCATGGAGGAGTGGACCTATATGTATTGGACTTCTGCAACCTAGCCTTCTTGACCAACTACGCACAATACCATCTACTCCAACAATGCTTATAGCACAATCGATTATTAATCTAGATCAAACCTCGATCATTATAATAGTTTTGCTAATCTTCCTTCTTCAATTGATTAGCACATCATTATTTTGATGATTCGAACTCTTTTTTTCCTGAGAAGCTGATGGTTTAATAACAAAACGAAGAGAAACTTAACCACCAGCACGTTCAAGTTGTTTTAACATGGAAAACAAAGTTGTTTCTATAGAATCAAGGATATATACATACATGTATGTATATATCCTTGATTCTATAGAAACAACTTTGTTTTCCATGTTAAAGCACTCATCACATGAAGTAATGAAACAAATTCTTCATGAAATATAACAGATATCAAAATTACATGACATTTGCATTAATATTTGGCCGCTAATTTAATGAATCAATAACAACCGAGACACTCAAGAGAAAAAACACACAAGAAACGGACCAAGAGCAATAGCAAGACACAGTTAGGAGGAGCTAGGAAGGAGCGGCTCACCTGGGTTTACCGTGAAAATCGACCATTTAAATGAAGTCAATGGAAAGATTCGAAGCTTTTCGTGAAATGCGTTTTGGTAAAGGATGGAAGAAGGATCAAATGGGATCATGCGCGCATGATGAGAATGTTTTTATGTAGAGAAGGAAAGGGCTGGGAATTCTTGCGCTGTCCCTGCAAGAAACTATCAGGGCTCTGATTTAGAAATCAAATCTCATTTTGTATGAAGAACGAAGCACAGTCGGACACCAGCAGGTTTCCATGTCTACAAGGCAGGCAAGATTAAAGGGCCTTATACGAGGGGAAGTTTGTATGTTTAGGCTGGATTTGACCAGTAGATTTGTGAATAGTTTACTGACTAAGCAGTTAATTGACAAAAGGGACTAACCAAACGTTCTAAGGTGAAAGGGTCAGATTTTGTTGGCCAAACCAACCTTTCCATGTCATCACTAAACATTCCCTCTTGCGTCTCAGCCAAAGGGTCAATGGCCTGCTATTTTGAATCCAGTGTCTGTTCATATTCCTGAGGATCCATGGACAAACGTTTGGTGCTCCTTCGTCTTTGCCCTGCTACTCGTGTGATCCACAAGTTTCTGAAGCTCATCCTTGACCATGCGAAGAATGCTTGTGTTAAAATGGCACAACATATGTAGACATGACCTTTCTTCCTTCTTTTTTTTCAATTAACATGAATGTTCGAGCCAGTTTGTTAATATTGCTAGCTGAAGAGATATTATAACCCCATTTACGTGCCTGAGCTTTCCCTGAATAAAATGAAAATCTCCATCTATACTCTTATACATTAGGATGAAAAATAAACATTTTCTTCTGTTTGTCAAATTTAGAATCATAAATAACTTAACACTAGCTAGAAGCATGATTATTTGAATGAAAAATTGTTGTGACCATATATATCAGCTGCTTCAAAGGAAATAGGAAATGTATAGCAATTAGATAGAACTGAGTTCATGGAAATCTGCAACTCACAGTCAAGTTGGCCAATATATGGTCAAATCAATAGTAATGAATCACAAGGGAAGCTTTGTACACACAAAAAAAAAAAAAAAATTATCATGAACTACCATTCCAATGTTAAATATGTCACTCATCAATCGATTCGAACTAAAACAATGTATAATTTTTTATTTTTTTTTATAATTGGGATGTCTAAATTAGCATATAATAATTAATTTTTATTGTTTTACGAGAGAGAATTGAACTCGGATAAAAACAAAAGAATAAGTCCCGTTCCCGCTGGGCCACGAACTCAGGTGCAATGTATATTTTGTCTTGTTTTGTTTTGAATCATTCTTATGAAGCCCCACAATTTAAGTGATCAGGACATGACAGTGATGATGAATTCACTCTGCTCACTGCGCTTGCCAATCTCATGAATGAAATCCCACAAGTAGTTTGAGTTCCATCTATGCTAAAAAAAAATTACAAAACGTTCATGTTGTGAGATCCAAAACAAAGCATCTAGACAAGTTGATTCAGGAAATCTACAACTCGAAACTTCTCTGGATTGAGATTTAAATTGATAAAATTAAATCAATTTAATTTAATAAAAAAATAACACTATAATATCCAACCCTTAGCAAACCTGGAATTTCCATTTCTATCCCATCAAGAAATAACTACAGCAAATGCTTTTTTAGTACAACAGTGTCATCTTTAATACTCCTCTCACTCCCTTTCACCTGTAAATTCCATTTTCACTATAACTTCAGCGCTGTTTCTCAATAAAGTTCAAAACTTTGAAATGGGTTTTTTGTACATTTCTTCTTCAAGTGATTATTCAGTTAATAACAGTCAGATTGATGTGAAGAACAGCAGTTCATCAAATTGGTCAGTTAATTTCTTGTGCTTAATTATCTTAACTGTGTTATTGGGTTTTCAAGAAATGGAAGTGATGATCTTTTCAATTTATTGTTCTAGGTATTGATGAGTGAAGTTGATTATGTTGCTTTATGCAGTAAATTGGTTGGTTTTGAGTGATCAGGAAACTGTATTTTGTTATTATTTTCTTACATTAAATACTTTCTTGGCATTTTATTATTTTGACAAGTTAATTGCTTATATGCATTTTCCACTGAGATTATAAAATCTCAATCTTTGGATATATTCTAGGATTTAGCATTAAGATGGAGTGATTCATAGCGGCAAGAATCAGATTGTAGATCATTACTGCAGCGAACAAAGTTTAACAGCCTTTGATTCCTAATTCTATGTTTCTGGCCGGAAACATGGAATCTAAAGGCACAGTGAAGTGACTGGCCTCCTTGATTATCCGATGCAAATCGGACCGAATGTAACTGTTTTTTTTTTAGTCTTTCCCCTCAACTTATTGAATTCAAAATAATGTGAAGGGAGTTTCCATGGTAGAAATGTTCATCATTTTTGCCAAATCTTTTTGTCTACGAACCTGTTATGCACTGTTTTGCTATACGGTTTGATAACTTTGTAATCATTCTTATCATTGCAGTATGGAATTGGAAGGGTCATTCGATTCGCTATCAGTATGCTGGGAACAGTGGCCCTGCTCTAGTTTTAGCTCATGGTTTGGAGCAAACAGGTCTACATCATTTTGATTCTCATTAGCTGACAACTAATTGATATAGGTATTACATGTAGCAAATTCTCCACGTTGTCATTTTTCATTTATTTTCACGTTGTCTATTGCATGTGTTTCATAAGTTTCATTCTGCTTTTAGATTGGCATGCTATGGGATTGAGTTATGTTTTATTAAGGTCAGGACTTAAACTTTTTAGTCTTGTATGTTTTTAGTGTTCTAATTTTATGCCAGAACTTTTGGAAGCATGGATTCAACCTCGCTCTCTCTCTTCCTATTCTTGGTTGCAAAAATCTCAAGGCATTGCCATTCATAGTCTTTTCGTAGCACAAATAACTATGTAGACCATACATGACTATATATTCAGAAAAGTTTCTTAGGGTGTTTGGTTTTTTTCTTATTGCTTAATTCTTGTTTGAATGTTCAACACACTTTTGGCTATTTATATAGTCTTATATCCTAGCCTAGCCTAAGAAGGATTCTACTTGCTGGAAAATTACTAAAAAAATAATCCTCATATAATTTTAAGATTGTTGCAACAAATTAAAACTCAGAACTCAAGTCAGAACTTACAGCTCCACCTAGTTTTGTCAGGTTGAATTGCAACTCAAAACTCTAGTTTTGTCAGGTTGAGCTGCTGACTTCAAGGCTGTTTCTGCTAGGACACTTCCTCTCCAGTAGTTGCTTGGAAACTGCCTTCTATTATCAACTTACTCCAGCCACAAATCCACCTCCTGCAAGGATTTCCAGCACCGACCTACTGCTGGAAACTTCCTCCGGCTGCTGATTCTTTGCTGCTGTTTCCTCTTGGTTTCTGCTGCTGCCTTCTGCCGTAGCTTCTCCTGGCTGGTTCTCATCGAACCCATCAATGATGAAAACTCAAGAAGAGAAAGATAGGTACAGAAAAGTTTCTCAAAGGTGATTGATATTTTTCTTATTGCTTATTGCTGCTCTTTTTTTTTCTTGATGAAAGCTATTTTATGGCTTAACTAGAATTCTGATAAAAATAAAATTGCTACACTAATAAAAATAATCCTAATAGAAGATGTAATCTAAGCTAAGATAACTCCTTCAGAACTCAGCATAGATATGGAATATGGAGGTTGAGGTCAAAAGAGTATGTTTATCATGAAGTAACTGCCAGAGAGCTGCAACCATCGAGATTGAGAAACTGGAGTCATATTCTCATGCAAGGAGCCAAATCTAGTGTATTGTAAATGTCTAAGCTTGAAATATAACTCCATTTTAGCTGTTGCAGTCCTTGTCATTCCATAATAGAGCTGCTATAAACCATGGTTCCGAACTCTTATTATAAAATGATTGTTTGCAGTTCCGCTTTAATAGAGGTACGAGCTTTTAAGATTATCTTGAAATCCAAAGGTTGCCGTAGGAAAAAAAGAAAGAAATATAACAGAATAATGGTTGTCTCATGGTATTCTTGGTGATGATTGTGTATTAGTTTTCTTCTCTAATCTATTTGTTTTTGAACTTAATATGTATAGTTCATGACTGGTAACTCACTTCTTCTTTGCACTGACCATTGGAAAAAACACTATCCCAGTTCTTGCAAATTCACATAAGAGTATATTCAATTGATCTCATTGGTTATGGATACTCTCACCAAATCCTTGTGAATTTGGAGATAAATCCTTTTATACATTTGAGAGATGGGCTACTCAGCTATATGACCTCTGTGTCGATTTAGTCAAAGACGAGGCTTTCTTCCTTTGCTATTCCTTAGGCGGCAATCATCTTTTTGATGTTTTGGTTATAGGTGAATCTTTTGGTTTTCCCTCATTATTTTTGGCAAATGTTTGTTGCTCATTTTAGTTATATATGCATGTCGGTAATTACTTTTAGATGTCATAGCAACACAGTTTTTATTTGTCGAGAATAAATGTTTGAGCAAAAATTATATGGACTGCCATTTTAGTTAAACAGTGAGATGAATGCTTGGAAACTCGCAGTGATCATAATTTACGCGTCTTAGTTTTCTGGTCATTACGCAGAAGCTGTTGGTCTTCAGGCTTCAGTTGTTTAATTTTCCATCTTTAACTTTAGCTGTTTTAGCAGGAATGCTGCTTTGGGAAATTTTTTCTTCAAATCAGTTGCCACTTCAGAGTCTGCGAGAAACATTCTGAGTCCAGTGTTGCTCGGTGGCATGTTAAGTATTTTCCTTTTGCCTCTTGGGCTATGGCATTTATGAGTATGAAGGCTGAATACAAAGAAGGTTATGGAGTATGAATAGAAATTTGAAAATCTGCTTCTTTGTGTGGTTGGTAATAATATTTTCTCTTACGAGGCGCATGCGGGTGTTTGTGATATCTGAAACTATCATAATTGATCCAGGAACTTATAATTTATATTCAGAGTCATCTATATTTCGAGGCTGTGATGGAAGAATTAACACTACTTATAATTGCATGTTGTATTTCATTGTTCCCATGACACCTCCCAGGTGAAAGAGAAACCTGTACAGAGGATTACTGCATGAAGTGAATGTCATTCTCAAAAACCAAACCTCAAATGTCTGCTGCTGTTTTGCAAATGTGGAATGTGCGAGCAATTATGCTAAACCTGGCCCTAACATAGATATGGGGTCCCCAGGTGCGATAACCACAACAGATGTAGCTGTCCCTAACATCCTCTGTGATTAATTACATACCATGTTCTTCAGCTAAACTAACACCGAACCCACAAAAGGTTATGAGCATGGGAACTGTCACCTTCTAGCTCGAAACTGGCCGATGAATATATATATATATGCATACATATGTGCACGTCTTAAAAGTATATATATGCTTAGGAAACCTTAATTATTCAAGACCTTTAGCTACAGGAACAGCACGAAACCTCGAAGAAATTAATGATACAGACTTTAAAATATCTGGGCTAGCTAGCTTTTAGTTCACCAATAGCTAGCTAGCGTGGCAATTGCCATGATTAGCAAGCAAGCAATATTCATGGTATAGAGCATGCAATATCTAATTTCCAATATATCAGTGGCGGGTTTGATGTGGCCCCTAAAGCAGCATCATCATCTTCGATGCACGCTTGAACCCTTTTGCTATTCAACATCGCCTCACTAATAGGCGTGGAACCCATTTATCAGATGTTAAATATATATATCCCGTCGAAGCACTCAATCTCTAATCATAAAAATTGATTTAAAAACAACGATCGACACTTATTGTTAGGTTTTTCTTTTTCTTTTTTCTTTTAAAAAAAGATTCTACTTCAATTAGCATTAAAAGAAGATTGGTAATTACTAATGATTGTGGCTGTGCAATTTAAATGTTTCTATAAATAAATAAATTGTGATTACGTACATTTGTGCTCTCAAGATCAAGGGAAGGTCAACAAAAAATCATCATAGGCTTCTAGATGATCATTAAAAAAGGGGCAAGCAGGCCGATCGATGCCACCCGAAGGAAAAAAAGAAAGAGGAGTCGATCCTCTTCAGAGAAAGAAAGATATGGAAGTTGACAGCCATTTTTGCTGATTCTTTTGATAAAACCTTATTTTGTTGATAACCAATTTTGAAAAGACATGGAAGGATAGAAGGTTATATAATTACTATAACCATATGAATCTCTCGATGATTCCATGCTGATCCCTGTTCAAGAAGAAATAAATTCTACAAAAAACATCTTTTCTATTTTTATATTTTCAGTCTCGAAACAGTAAACATTGCTTTTGAGATGAGAAATACGGTATGGCTTTGTTTTTGTGATCCAAACTATCCACCAAACATGAACCCAAATTGGATTTTTCAATCTAAAGTAGGAGATGAACATCTCTATGATTTTTTTAAAAATGAACAGTTTACATTATTGGTGCACCCACCAAGCAAATTGGATATACAAAGCAAGAGATTAGAGGGAAAGCTTGCATCAGCTTTGACTGATCAGATATTACACTAGCATTATTATTCATTGTATGGGCCATGAAGCATCCTCCATCATGGCTCACGTGTGATTGGCCTAATCATATACAAAAAAAAACCCAAGTTACAAACACGAAGGACTAAGTTACAGTTGTGATGAAAACCTAAGGACTCGTGAATAACAATCTACTCTTGATTATTTAAAGCACTTATACATAAAATACACACAAAATAAATAAATTGTAGACTTGTTAGAGGACTATAATCTGTATAGTGATCAATTCTACTACTCATGGGAAAGCTCACAAGGGTTTGTGTCTTTTGTGGAAGTAAGTCCGGGAATAAAAAGATATTCAGTGATGCTGCGCTTGATCTTGGAAGACAACTCGTGAGTATACATTCTTCACTCTCTTTCTTTCAGCTTTTCAGAATTTGGAGCTTTTTTCTTCTTTTTTTTTATGAGAAGGGGAATTCTCAGGTTGAGAGGAAGATGGATTTGGTATATGGAGGAGGGAGTGTTGGATTGATGGGGCTTGTTTCTCAAACAGTTTATGATGGCGGGAGCCATGTTTTAGGGTAAGATTTTTTCTTTTCTTTTTAATTTTAGTATGCTAATTCTTGTGTGTTTTACATATATACATGAATATCATTAATTATTTCGTTTCTTTTTGGATAGAGTTATACCGACAGCTCTTGTACCGATAGAGGTATGTGAAGCTTCATCTCCCACATGTCACATCACTCGCTCTCTCCTCTGATCATGTACATGCATGAATGATTTCTTCTCAGATTTCAGGTCGGACTGCCGGGGAAGTGTTGATTGTATCCGATATGCATGAAAGGAAGGCTGAGATGGCTCGGAGAGCTGATGCTTTCATTGCTCTTCCTGGTAAATATTACATGCACGATCGATCGCATTTCAGAAGCCTTCAAGCATTAATTTTAATGTTGAAAAAAAAAAAACAAGAACATGCTTCGACGAGATTGTTGACTATTGATTTCCTTGTGTTGATGAAGGAGGGTACGGAACCTTCGAGGAGTTGCTTGAGATGATAACATGGTCTCAGCTTGGAATCCATAACAAGCCAGTGAGTTTTTAGTTTCCGTTTCCTTTGATCTTCATATCATCTTATTGCTCTTCTTGCTACGTACATGTAGAAAATTCACGTAAGACCTGTAAATAAATATGTCTTGCTTTTGAAATGAATTATTTATATCTCTTAAAATAAAAGATATATGTATATATTCTACTATATTTCTCTTTTATTTTAAGGATGTAATAAACCGCTATGTATCCTAGATTATTATCTAGATAATTCAATATTCTTTTGAGCCAAATTAATAATCTGTGATTCTCCACAGTCCCTCTCTCCTTTAAAAAAAAATAAAAAAGAAGAAGAAGAGTTCAAACTGAAAATGCAATTTGTGTCTTGCAAGAGGGTGGGGTGTTGACATTGACACAGTCCGGGGAGGATTTCAGTAAGATTCAAGCCTGGTAGCTGGAGAACTAAGCTTCAAATAAATAAGCATTTTGTGATATATAAATACTAAAAACAAGGCCATGCTAGATTTTTTTTCTTATGATAATTCTAATCACTCTTTGAATCTTCTAATCAAGCTATTTTTTGTATGGTACTGGTTGTATTATAATAAGAGTTTTGATGTATTTTTTAATTCTTTTTTCTCATTGTGATTTATGTTAATATATTCAACAATTCTTTTTCAAAAAAGTAATCTTTTTCATAAATAATATCTTAAAATATCGTGTTTTACGATCTTCACACTAAACTATGCAATTTCACCAAAAAAAAACTATATTATTTTATTTTATTTTATTTAAAAAACCCGGGATGAAATGAAAAGAAAAATCATCGTTGCCATCAAATCAGTTTGTGGTTTATATATAGGCAGTGAGTAACCTTGACAGCCGTCCAAATACTGAGGGGGTTGGTTGGATGGCCATGAACTAGACTTAACACCCATTTTTAGGCCCATAATGATAACTTGAGCTTTTGCTTTCTAAAGTGTTGTTTTCACTTTTCACTTTTTCGGTGTGTTTGTTCATTGCCAAAGCAATCCAGTATCAGATGCAATGTATGGAACTCAAATGTATCTGTACATTTATTTGCGAAACGAAATAGGGAAAAGGGAAGCTTGGCTCTTTCTAGCTTTATAGAATGTTAGTGGCAATTGTGATTGCGAATGCTATCCTTGAACTACTCATTTTTTTTATATTCATGGGATTAAAGTAGGATAGCAGCAGGGGATTTCCCATATTTTGCTGAATGTCTGCCATTTCTTTCATATGCAATCTTAACCTCTCTCTTCCTTCTTCTCAAATTGGCCGGGGGGAAAAAATGCAGGTGGGTTTGTTGAATGTTGATGGGTACTATGATAGCTTGCTTGAATTATTTGACAAAAGTGTAGAGGAAGGATTCATCAATCCTTCTGCAAGGAACATTGTCATATCTGCAAAGACTGCTAGAGATCTAATCCAGAGAATGGAGGTACTGACGTGCACTTCTCATCTCAAAACCATGTCAGTTTTGTTGCCTTTAACTCTTCTTTCATGTGCTCTCTGTAGGATTATATACCTGTCCATGAACACGTGACATCAAGTCAAAGCTGGAATGCAGAAGAGTGCAATGCAGATTTTTAGTTGTTTGCTCTTCGAAAAGGAAAAATATTTCTCTTTTTTTTCTTCCTGTGATGCTATCTTTACAATTGATTCTTTTCATTGCGTGTGCAAGCCTCCCAAAAGTATAGAGGATATGATGCATAAAAATTGCGTTGAATAGGATCCAGTAGTATTTGTGTAAGCGGAAACCCTGGTGTGGCTGTGGGCTATATTTCTCACTTCAGAACGAGCATGGAACTTGGAAGCAGAATGCAATCTAGCTTTTGTTATATTTTCTTCTAAATTCCTCAGAAAAGAATCGATGGTTCCATATGTTTAGCAAACAGGTATTGGTAAAGAAAACCCCCCATTGAAAGCACACTCGAAATGAATTGGAAATCAGTCAAAAGAATATCAAATTGAAGAACCCTTAGTGATGATTCTGGCACTCTGAACCATGCCTGAGCTCTCACGGCAGAGTTGATTGCAAGGAAAAAGCTACAGAGTATCACCTGATTTATGCCCACAGATGTGTATAACCACTCTTAATTCTACCACACAAGTGAATGTCGGATCATGTCCATAAACATCTAAATAATCTCATATGCTACGCATCACAAAATTTCCTGTAATTTTCATGACTAAGATCCCAAGTCATCAGAGTGCAAGTAAAGCTACCTTCTACTGCTGATGGTACATGATAAACACTGCATGCAGGAGCGGGAACGCTTCATGAAACTCACAAAAAAAGGATAAGATTTTCGATCCAATTCTACTTCATGTAAGCTTAAAAGCTGGTCTCTCCTGTATCAGACCTCCTCTGAGTAGCGGGAGGTACAACATGCAACCTGATTTCGGATGAATTAAGGAAGACCTAAAGGAACTCTCCCTTAATCTTTCATCGACCATTTATAAGAGATCCAGTACATTTTACTTCAAAATCATCATCAAAAGTATCCAAAAAAAGAAACATGCATTTGTTCACATCTTCAGAAGCTAATTAAGGGGCATAACAAATTGAACACAGATGCACATGCAGCAACACTTCACAAGTACGATGAGATGAAGAGGACATTCATTCACTTTGAGAAAAGAGCACAGATCTAAAGAAATCCACAAAAATCGAAATTATATTTTACAGATATAGGGTTGTCAGGATCAAACAGGAAATGCCAATGGCCAATAGAATAAAAGAACCAAATGGAAAAATAAAAATAAAAGGAGCTTTGTATCATTCTGTAACTGAATCAAGAATTCGAGTGACATGAATCAGTTTTTTGGAAAAGAAAAAGGTAGCATCCAATCTCATCAGCATGTATTGATTCCATCCTTGCAGTCACTGGTCAAGTTATAAAATGTTTCCACACGAGTCTTTCCTCTGTAAAGAACCTCAGTATCCACAGCAACCCTCATGTATCCGTCAAACTCAACAGGACGACCATTGTTCAAAAGTGTTGTCTCATTGTACCAATCACTTGTATTTCCCCACAATTCCTTGTAATCATCAATTAAATGGACCTTGAAGTGAGACCTCAGTTTATCGAAGTAATTGTAGAATCGTTCATTGGTTGCTATATACAGATTCCTCCAAGGCTGAATCATCCCTTGAAGCTTTGCAACGAGTGCATCAGGTGATGTATCAGCATCCAAATGTGGCCAGAGCTCTTTGTTTTGAGCTTTCTCCCCACGAATCACATGAACTGCATCAAAATCCCAGTCCATTCTCCCACTGATGTCTGTAACTATATTCATCAATCTCTTTGATTTCCAAAGTGCATACCATGGCCTCTGAATGTACTTTGCAGCCTGCCCTTCACACACCCTATACCAATAGTTTTCTGGCTCCTGACCATCAAACTGCCTCCATATGATTGTGCTCTTGTCTTTCCTTAGTTGCATTGGTGTCATCTTATGGGTCACAACCTTCTTAACTGGAACTTTCTTCTTACGAGAGCGATCCCATTTCTTCCAATCTCTCAAAAACTCACCCTCTTCGACGATTGACGCCTCCTCCTTGAGATGCTCAAAATCAAAATAAAACCTAAAATCCTTCCCCTCCTGATCCTTCCCATCCGGATTATAATTACCTGCTAAGCATATACTCAAGTCCATGACAAATGTCCTGTTCAAATACATAGCCTCCCCCAACCCACACAAGAAACTCCACATGTACTGATTCATTCCCTTACAATAATCCCCTCCTCTTGAATAATACAAGTACTTCCCCTTTCTAAAGTTCGTTTCCGATCCCAAGCTTGGGATTGTGTCATTAATCTCATCATCCCGAACCAATGGTGCAACTCTTGGATTTTTTCCACCACTCCTTGTGGAATTAACTCTAATCCTCATCCTCCTGGCATTAATACCAGAATGCCAACCACCGGCATGCACAATTTTGTAAGAGCAATTATCTCCAATTGCAAACTTAAACCTCCTAAAATCCCTATATTTCCTCCACGACTTCTCCTTCTTATTCCTAAACCTCCATGACACATCACACTCATCCTGCTTCGATCCATGAACAGGAGTTTGATAATCCAAAAACACAATTGACTTAAACAGCCTCAAATTGAACTTCTCAACTGTAATCAAAACCCTCGGATCTGAACAATTCACAACCTCCAAATCCTCACAACCAGATGATTTGAGGGTCATATTGCTTACTTCCTCCTCCTCTTTCTTAATCATCTCATCGGTAATTGGTTTAATATCCGCAGTAGGAGAAACTGCACGGGCAGTCTCAGTTTGCAAATCCTCGCCAGTTTTGGCAACAGTATCGTCAATTTTAAAAGTAGCATTCTCAGTCTGTGTAAAGAGTTTTGTTAAAGCAGGAGCTGATTCCAGCCATGGATCTGGTGGTTGGTAAGTGATTGCAATAACAGTAAATATCAAAACTGAGAACACAAACACTGAGAAACATACATTACTTGTCAACTTTATAAGATTCTGCCCTATAGGATCAGCAGCTGGATTGGTTTCTTTCATGGATTTTCTCTAACCCTTAAATCTAAATCCAAAATTTACTCAGATCTTGAACTCAAACAAGAAAATAAAACCAACCCAAGTTTTCTCAAACCAAATCCAACAATGGGTTTGGTTCAAAATCCAATCTTTTTTGAACTTGAGTACTGAATCAAGTAAATGCAAAAATAGGAAAAGAAAGCCAGAAGGAGACCTCTGAATAAGGTTTTACTTACTTGAGATGAAATAGAGAGAATGAAAGCACTGAGATTTGGTGAGATCAAACGGGGATTCAGCATAAAGCTATGAAATTTAATGGAGAGGAAGTGAGAATGAATTGTTTGTGTTGAACGGGTGAAGCTTTGGTTAGAACTTAGAAGGAAAGCAAGAGACTGTTGTCAACGGTGGGTGTGATTTTTCCTTGTCTGAAAGTTAACTCGGACTAGAGTGAGTTGTAGCCAGAAGGACAGGCTCGTGATTTACAAGTTAAAGATTATGTCTTGTTAGAACCAAAGATTTTTATACTCCCACACTTGGGGGAAAATCATTCACGAAGAAATTATAAAAAAAACATGTACATTTACGTGGCATGTCACATTTCAAATTACAGTTTAAAGATAAATAGTTAAAATAATAATTTTAATTTTGAGCTGTAATTTGAAAGGTGTTATTTTATTGTATAAACAAACGAGGTCTAAATGTTTTAAATCATTTGCAAAAAATATCATGTAAGTTATTTTATATCTTAAAATAGAAAGAAACTTTAAGTATCTAAATAGAAAGACATAAAGAATATCTATACTTATTACAATAAATGAGATTTCAGGAATATTCACACTTCTCTTTAATTGCAATCTTAAATCTTTTAAAGGATACAAGTAGAGAAAAATATTAAAGAGTTTTTTAATTATAGATTTATGATATTATTTGGAAAAATATATATATTTAAAGATAAATGTTTGATAATTCGAGGAATTAAAATCAAATTTAAGTAAAAACACTTCAATAATCCTACAACAATAATTCAATCCTTGTAAAATCAAACCTATCATTTAACTATATTATCTTATACAAATCAACTAATAAACCTTTTAAACACAATGAAACCGATGAATCAACATCTTTAGAAAAATTAATTTTAAATCCAACTCCTTGTTTAGAATGTTCAAAGCGTTGTGATAATTCTATGATAGGTGGGTGAGCTTGCATCCATACCCATCATTCCTAGGTTTGATAGAATTTTAAATCTAGATGACATGGATAGCCTTACACTCTTAGGAATTAGGAATGATGATGAACAAAACTCAAATGGACATAGGTCTATCAAGCTACTAGATCCAACATTTTTGAGACTCGGTTACATGTTAAGCTCGAGTGAACGTGAGTCTTGTGATTTGCCAAATCTAGCATCATTTGAGTTTAGTTATATGTTAAGCTCAAATGAACATACAAATATGAGCCAAAACAAACATGAGTGTGGTAAGCTTCCAAACCCACCGTCAATGAAATCTGCATCATGTCAAGTCTAGGTGTGTATGGATACGGCAAAATGTCATACCTAGTGCTTTTAGGCATGGCGAGCTGAGCCCAATTAAACATAGATCTAGCGAGTTGCTAGGCTTATCGCCCCTCGACTTGGCTACACATCGAGCTCAATTAGTCATGGATTGACTCGCCACCATACCTATTGACCATGGGCTTGATGGTTTGCCAAGCTTGAAGAGCGAAACATTTGGAGATCATTATAGACCCTATGTTGGACCATAACTCATTAGGCTCTGTATGTTTATTCTCACAACTTTTAACATGAAATATCAATGGTAGAGATATTTGTCTCCGTACACTCATATGTGTATAAAAATATTATAATAGCCTAACTTATTTTCATCTCATAAACATTGTATAAGAGATATTTATTTGTCTCTTTACACCTATAACTGTGTAAGAAACTTTCAATGACCTATCTTATTTACATCTTATTAATATTGTGTAAAGAATATTTTATTAATGTTATTAGAAGAAAAAAAATATTCTTCAGTCTCTCAACTCTAACAAAACAATAAAGTTCAAGAGTTATAAATACCCTCTTAATCACTCTAGTAAAGGGTTAATAATTATTATTCTTTAGACATAAATACATTTTAATCTTAGAGTATTTATCATATTCAAACAAAAATAAACACTCATGTTCTTAGAATTTAAAAGTTATTTTCTCATTTATTATAATATCTCTCTTAAAAGTTACCGACTTTATCATCTAAGAGCATCTAAAACCCTATTAAAATAAATTATTTTACAAGTGATAGGTTTTCTATCACCAACCGTCGACTTCCTAAGCTATGGAAAATAGAATATTGACATGAACATAAACTATTTATTGTCCAAAAACCAAAAAATCTCATTAGTATGCAAACTAAATTTTACAACAGCATCACATAATAATACAAATCAGAATCATAAAAAATCAATTAACACAATCAAGTAAAAATCGATAAATAAAGAAAAGTGTTTAGGTGCACATCAAAATCACGAAGATTAATGACTAAATTTACAATTTGAAACAGTTCATTTATCTACTATTTAAACACATTAAATATTAATAACATTAACATGTATATGTATAAAATCATAACATCTGGAACTTAGATAGAATGTCAAGAGGAAATTATTGTAACTAAGAATGTTATAATATTTTAAAAAGATGAAAGTTCATTTCAAAATAGATAATTTTTAATTTATTTTAAGTCCCCGTATGTATTTTATATGTCATTTGTATTATAAAAAAAGATTAAATCAAATACAACATTGAAATTTCTTTACATATATAGTATGGAGCCCAAGTCGTATTCATGGAACAAAGACAGTACACTTCGCCTATATATAAACTGTTGACAAGTGAGTAAAATGGCAATAAAGAAAAAATACTTACTTCCACGAATAGATGTAATAGCTAATGTAATATATGATAATCCGAATAGATATTTAAATCTAGAGGGGAAGCTTGATCAACACTCAACAGTTTCCAGGCCTATGAACACTGCATCGATATGGACAGTGATAGCATAAGAGTTTTTTCTAAATAATAATAATAGTAATAATTAAAAAAGCTCGTGGCAATCCAAGTGATTTCCCAGCCATGTTTTAGAGTATTTATTTAATTGAAAGATAACTTCACACGAAAACTATAACTATATCGTGCTTAAGTTTATTCAGCCTCCACAACAAATTCTACAGCAGCACTAGAGAGCAGAAGAATCCTGCGGTGACTTGAAATTGCATGCCAGCCATCTATTGCAGGATCACGCGCTCACCAAGGAAGACATATATTTTCAACACACCTCAGCGAAAAGCATGATCGTAGTCATGGTAATGGAAGTTCTTGTAGATGAATTGGTTCAACCATTTTGAGCATGCAAAGCATACTACTGCCATTGCTACCATTGTATTGGCTTTGTGCTTCGTTGCACCAGCAATCCCAATGAAAGCTAGAGAAGCAAATTGCAGGACAACCTCTAGTGCACTGAGACCCTTGTATGCAGAATTGCAACTGGAACAGTTTACTACATGCGACCAATACCTGCAAAATCACTTCCCAAATTCAGGAAAGTTCTCAGACTGAAATCTTGAATACTCATCCGTAGCTGTAAAATGCATTAATTACCTGTCCAGCAGCTGTTCTCTAGGAGGAGTTGGGGGGAGAGCCCCACCGTGGTTGCCCCTCCAATCGACTTGACCACCAGCATACTTGTTTAACCATTTTCTGAAACCAACCACAAAAGCATCTGATTTTGTTGGCACAAAACAAGCCTTCTGCCAGTTGGAAGGTTCATTTTCCATTATTTTGCGCTCCTGCAGAGAGAATTCTTTAGTCAGTTAATGCTAGAGATTACAGGCTCAAGTTTTTTTGCTTCGGAGGAAGAGCTACAAAAAAAAGACAAAAACTTTGGTGTGCACAGAAAGAAAAATGTTCATAAAGCTAGGAAAAATGGCAACTCCTTGCTGCACAAGAGTTTCTGTCCTATCAAATAAAATTCAAGAAGTGAAGGATGAGATAGATTTGAATGTACAGCTGTTACATGGAAAGGCAAGCCATGGGAATTGAGATTTCTGTTGATCCTGGATGGATACTCAATCAACCATCCAGAAACAATGTCTAGTTCAAGAACGAAATAAACAAGCAAAAGTTTGTGCATACAGAAGAAACTGACAGAATTTTAGTTGTTAATGACACAAATAATGAAAGGATTTACACTAACCTTAGCCTACTTCATATTGAAGAATTTGATTCCAATTCTGCTACAAATAAGTGATAAATTTTTTATTCATGTTAGTCATTTAATTTCAACATTTTGTGACTTGTTTTAATTGTTCTTTTCTACTTCTAGTTTAAATCTTATCTATGATAAGTTTAGTGTAGGAGTTTGTGTTTGATTAGGGTTTTTTTTGTAATGCTTTGATTTCTTCTATAAATACAATTAGAGAATTGACAATAATCGAAACCCTTGGATTTTGTCCCTTGATCTCTGCAATTTCTTGTTCTTTGTTCTTTAGCTACGGGCTGTAATTTTTCAATTGAAATAGTGGGCATCTCTGTAATCAAACACTTCACACTTTTTTTTTAATCTTTGATCTATCAGTCTCATATAGTTACTGGTCTGGTGAGTATTTTTATATAATTGATGCTATAATATATAAGCTTGCTAAATACATAAGCAGAAATATCACCTCCAGATGAAGGAGATACAGATCTGAATCCAGAACTTTGTTGATTGCCAGATGAATAATAAATCGTGGAACAACTTTCATAATCCAAACATTAAAGTTTGTTGGTGCAACCGAAATCAATCTGCTATTCCCTGGACTGACCGGAATACAAAAGAAAATTAAGCTCTGTCTCCGTTGCATGGAAGGTTGCTGCACGAATAAATTTTTTTATGAAAAAACATGACAGGAACAAGAGAACCGCGTAAATACAGGAGTAAAGTTATCAACATAAAGCCTAAGATCACATTGAATTATGATTCTACAACAGGCAGTGTCTTTGAATTAAAGAAATAATGGAAATGTACTTAGTAAACTGGCTAGTATGCTGCAATTGTCAGCGATTATGCAGACAAGTTAATTTATCTTTCGATTCTTACACATGCCACGATAGGAACATATGTGTTAAGAGATATAAACGTGTTTGGTTGAAGAGATAGATATAAAATAAATCTTTTTCTAGATAGCTTTGGACCGAATTTCTATACTTAAAGCAGCAACTACAGGCAGGCATGTCCTGCATATCTTCATTGTCTCCATTCTTCCATTCTAAAACAATAGTCGAAGTCTAAACAATGCTTACCTTTTCAGCATCAGCAATTGCACCATCACCTGGATCAACCACAGGACTACTGTGAGCATAAGAGATACAGGGAGCTATAAATTTATTAATACCAAACTGGCCTTGATCTCCAACGAAACCATCTCTGTCTACTTTCTTGATACTCAATTCAACTGGGCTGCCCCCTTCTCTATCACCCTTCACTGCGAAATTGTTTTAGTTTTAATCATATGAACTACAAATACAATGAGAAGGGGACACAGCACCTGAAAATACCTTTTGGTTCTCGTGTTCTCATAATTCCATAATGTGCATAGGGAACATGAGCAGGATTTTTTTATATGAAAAGTGATAAAATTGACTCCATCGTCATCTGAACTGAACCTTTTTTAACGTATTTTTAGTCAAACTTGACAAGCATTAACATCTAATTGTCTGGGAACAAGTCAATTGACATGGCTGAAGATGTTAATGCAAGGCGACTACTCTGACCAAATCCATAATATACAAGAACGTGGCGATTTTTTTATCTCATGTTTGCATACCCATAAGGCAAATCTCTGGATATCGACATCTTGATATATGATGGATCATCTAATTCTGGGATGAAGGGTGGTTGCTTCTTCAAAATGATATCTTTGTATTGTGGATCAGTGTTTGGCCAAAACCACACGATGTCATGTTGAACTGTGCTTGGATAAACAGCTGCACAAGCCCTCTTCGATGTGTAGACCTGCAATTTTATTTGATGGAAAGGTGATGCAAAACTTCAGCCTAACCTCTATAGTAGCTAATACTGGGTTGGACTTTTTACCGGAGGACCATCAGGTGGTGCTTGAGGAATGAAGTTGCAGTTACCGGAGCCATTAAAACACCAACCATGGTACACACACTGTAACCTTCCCCATTGATCGATCCTTCCTTCAGACAACGGAGCCAACCTATGAGGGCAAGCATCCTTGAATACTCTCCATGAACTCTCGTTCTTGTCCCACCACACCACAATATCAAGTCCCATCACCTTTTTCGCATGCGGCGCCCTCTTGTCTAAATCACAAACTGGCATGACGGGATACCAGTGTGCGTACCAATCAAACTTCTCTGCTCGAGAGTCAGCTTCAAGTTCTGGCTCGGGTGTTGAGACAAAGGATGGAGATGATGGTATGGCTGTGAAAAGCTTGGATTTTGATGGTGTTTTTCTTGAGAAAGTTGAGGTGGGTACTGGATTGAACTGGAAATTCAAGAACTCGTGTTTGGTGAATTTGGTTTTGCTTCTTGAAGTTGGGATGTGAGTTGGTGAAAGACCAGAGGAAGCTCTTAAACCTTCCATTGCCGCTTGTTTTACTGATCAAGCTAGAGAGTAATATTGCAGATTAAGTAGAGAGGCGAGCAGGGTATGGAATTGTGGACTTGATCCTCGAGCTTTGGATCCTTTCTGCAACTGTATTCCCTTCGCTTTACATAGGAGATTAGTATTTATTAATTTAAAATAAAAATAAATTATTTTAAAAAACACCTGTAAAACACAACGACAAATAGGAGTACACACTGCTTGATAACATGAACTCAATTCTAAGGTTGTTAATTCTGTTACTGTTGATAATTATTTAATTGTAACCGGATATTTCAGCGTTTTTCTCTCAGTATTTTGGCACTTCGTTTGAATGTGTGTGTGTATATACACATTGAAATTAAAGATAGCATAATGTATTGTATGAAGTGAGTTTTTAAATTAATGGATGTTAAAGTCTCACTCAACGACAAACCCTGGAAGAGAAAGTTGGCGTCTAAGTTTGAAAAGTTCGCTACTTTAACTAAATTATATTATTATTTTTTGACACATGCTGGTTTCTTAAAGTAAATCTTCGCCCTGGCTAGACTGCGTCCTCCAGAATAAATTAAACTATGTTCATTTAGAATTATTTGTTTTTTTATAAGCGTTGGAGAGGTGCAGAGTCTCTGTGTTGAAATTATGGGGCAAGCTCGTGAGTGACCAGTGGCCCCCTTCAAAGACTAATCTCAACGAAGGGCAGGGTTGTAATCAGGAAATGGAAATATTTTAAGATGAAGTGGGACAACCACTTTGAAGCAGCAAAACATGAAAGAGAGACAGGAGGCATAGTACTGAAAGAGAGACAGGAGGCACTGCTGAGATGATCTGCAGATGAAGTGGGCTCCATTATTTTACGCTCCCAACCAGTGGAAACCATGAACTCAGAAACAAACTGTGCAAATTCAGTAATTTGCTTTTCATGTTTTTAATATACTGTCACGTGCCAATTGAGGGCTGTCCTGCAAGTGATATCCAGCCGTCCACGTGGTGGCCACTGAAGAGCGAAGGTCAAGTCGGTGCAGATAATAGTCATTTCGGCAGCAAAAGTAATGGTCTTGGGTGCAGTGTTATGGGTAATTTAATTGGGAAGTAACTGGTCCAGTTACAAGTCTAGTTAATAAATTAAATGGGTTTCGGGTTGAGTTTAAGTGGGTTTTGGGTTGTTTATTTTGGGTTATTATTATTGAGTCATAGTTACGTGTCATTGTGACCAGTTAAGAATAAGTCAATAAAATCATGGCTGGAAATCAGCTAAGTATTAGAGTTGTGATACTGGTCCTAGGAACCCGGTAATTTGTTATTCTTTCTTTTAGTATTTAACGTCTGGAGTCTTATTAAAATGCATTGAACATTTTTTCTGAATTAATAAATTGGAGGTTTTGGATTCCTCGAAAATCCATTTTATTTCATTCTTGAATTATTGGGGTCGTGGCATTGGTATCACAGCAGGCTTTCCATGGCTGAGGGTGCAGGAACCAGATACTCCCAATTGGCGGAGTCGTTGGCCACTGTCAAACAGAATCAAGATCAGACTCAACAAAATCAAAATGCATTGCAACAGATTGCGCAGGAGTTAGCACAAAAATTGGACGTAGTGGCCTCACATGTAGAGGCCTTGGTCCAAACAAAGGCGAGCCAGAATAATGGAGATCTAGGTGGGTCATCACAGCAAATCACAAATCCATTGTATGAAGAAAATAATGGAATACAAACACATGTAGTGAGATTGGATTTTCCAAAATTCAATGGGGACAATCCCAGTGGATGGGTGCACCGGGCTAACCAATTTTTCAGCTATCATCAAACTAATCATCTTCACAGGATTTTACTAGCCTCGTTCCATATGGAAAGGAAGGCTTTGGTGTGGTTTCAGGACATTGAGGCTGCTGGTAGACTAACCCTCCTGTCTTAGCCTTACCTAATTTTTCTATTCCTTTTGTTATTCAATGTGATGCTTCTGGTATTGGTGTGGGGGCTGTGTTAATGCAACAGGGACGACCACTAGCTTACATGAGTCATGCAATACATGGAAAGGCATTACAGCTATCAATCTATGAGAAAGAGCTTATGGCATTGGTGTTGGTAGTAAAAAAATGGAGACCCTATCTGTTGGGTCACCACTTCAAAATTCAAACCGATCATCAAAGTCTTAAGTACTTATTAGAGCAAAAGATTAGCTCTCCACTTCAGCAGAAATGGATCACCAAGCTTTTGGGGTATGATTTTGTGGTAGAATACAAACAGGGAAAAGACAATAAGGTAGCAGATGCGTTGTCACGAAACATGGAATTAAAGGAGCAAGTAACAGCAGACAGATCAGAATCATCAATCACAGCAATTACAGGACCAGCAACTGACTGGTTAGAGCAGATTAAAGGCAATTATGCAGCAGATTGCAATATCCAGCACATTCTCACAAATTTACAGCAAGGAAAAGCAGTGGGAAAACACTATCAAGAAAGAAATGGTCTACTATTTTACTAGAGCAGATTAGTTATTCCATTATCTGAGGAAGTGAGAGGACAGATCCTACACCTAATACATAGCAGTCCACAAGGTGGCCACTCTGGGTTTCATAAGACTTTACATAGAGCCAGGGCTGATTTTTACTAGACAGGCATGAAGGGGGATATAGAGAAGTTTATAAGGGAGTGTGACATTTGTCAGCAAAATAAGTATGAAAACATACATTCCCGAGGATAATTAAAAATCATCGTGGCAATCCAAGTGCTTTGTCTCTTGGTGAATAGTAGTGCAGAAAACCGTATTTCCCAGCCATGTTTTAGAGTATTTATTTAATTTAAAGATAACTTCACACGAAAACTATAACTATATCGTGCTTATGTTTATTCAGCCTCCACAACAGATTCTACATCAGCACTTGAGAGCAGAAGAATCCTGCGGTGACTTGAAATTCCATGCCAGCCATCTATTGCAGGATCACGCGCTCACCAAGGAAGACATATATTTTCAACACACCTCAGCGAAAAGCATGATCGTAGTCATGGAAATGGAAGTTCTTGTAGATGAATTGATTCAACCATTTTGAACATGCAAAGCATACGACTGCCACTGCTACCATTGTCTTGGCTTTGTGCTTGGCTTTGTGCTTGGTTGCACCAGCAATCCCGATGAAAGCTAGAGAAGCAAATTGCAGGACAACCTCTAGTGCACTGAGACCCTTGTATGCAGAATTGCAACTGGAACAGTTTACTACATGCGACCAATACCTGCAAAATCACTTCCCAAATTCAGGAAAGTTCTCAGACTGAAATCTTGAATACTCATCTGTAGTTGTAACATGCATTAATTACCTGTCCAGCAGCTGTTCTCTAGGAGGAGTTGGGGGGAGAGCCCCACCGTGGTTGCCCCTCCAATCGACTTGACCACCAGCATACTTGTTTAACCATTTTCTGAAACCAACCACAAAAGCATCTGATTTTGTTGGCACAAAACAAGCCTTCTGCCAGTTGGAAGATTCATTTTCCATTATTTTGCGTTCCTGCGGAGAGAATTCTTTAGTCAGTTAATGCTAGAGAGTACAGGCTCCAAGTTTTTTTGCTTCGGAGGAAGAGCTACAAAATAAAGACACAAAAACTTTCGTGTGCACAGAAAGAAAAATGTTCATAAAGCTAGGGAAAATGGCAACTCCTTGCTGCACAAGAGTTTCTGTCCTACAAATAAAATTCAAGAAGTGAAGGATGAAATAGATTTTAATGTACAGTTGTTACATGGAAAGGCAAGCCATGGGAATTGAGATTTCTGTTGATCCTGGATGGATACTCAATCAATCATCCAAATACAATGTCTAGTTCAAGAATGAAATAAAGAAGCAAAAGTCTGAGCATGTACAGAAGAAATTGACAGAAATTTAGTTGTTAATGACACAAATAATGAAAGGATTTACACTAACCTTAGCCTACTTCATATTGAAGAATTTGGTTCCAATTCTGCTACAAATTAGTGATAAATTTTTTATTCATGTTAGTCATTTAATTTCAACATTTAGTGTCATGTTTTGATTGTTCTTTTCTACTTCTAGTTTAAATCTTTTCTATGATAAGTTTAGTGTAGGAGTTTGTGTTTGATTAGGGTTCTTTTTGTAATACATTGATTTCTTCTATAAATACAATTAGAGGGATGACAATAATCAAAACCCTTGGATTTTGTCCCTTGATCTCTGCAATTTCTTGTTCTTTAGCTACGGGCTGTAATTTTTCAATTGAAATAGTGGGCATCTCTGTAATCCAACACTTCACACTTTTTTTTTAATCTTTGATCTATCAGTCTCATATAGTTACTGGTCTGGTGAGTATTTTTATATAATTGATGCTATAATATATAAGCTTGCTAAATACATAAGCAGAAAAATCACCTCCAGATGAAGGAGATACAGATCTGAATCCAGAACTTTGTTGATTGCCAGATGATGAATAAATCGTGGAACAACTTTCATAATCCAAACATTAAAGTTTGTTGGTACAACCGAAATCAATCTGCTATTCCCTGGACTGACCGGAATACAAAAGAAAATTAAGCTCTGTCTCCGTTGCATGGAAGGTTGCTGCACGAATAAATTTTTTATGAAAAAACATGACAGGAACAAGAGAACCGCGTAAATACAGGAGTAAAGTTATCAACATAAAGCCTAAGCTCACATTGAATTATGATTCTACAACAGGCAGTGTCTTTGAATCAAAGAAATAATGGAAATGTACTTGGTAAACTGGCTAGTATGCTGCAATTGTCAGCGATTATGCAGACAAGTTAATTTATCTTTCGATTCTTGCACATGCCACGATAGGAACATATGTGTTAGAGATATAAACGTGTTTGGTTGAAGAGATAGATATAAAATAAATCTTTTTCTAGATAGCTTTGGACCGAATTTTCTATACTTAAAGCAGCAAATACAGGCAGGCATGTCCTACATATCTTCATTGTCTCCATTCTTCCATTCTAAAACAATAGTCGAAGTTTAAACAATGCTTACCTTTTCAGCATCAGCAATTGCACTATCACCTGTATCAACCACAGGACTACTGTGCGCATAAGAGATACAGGGAGCTATAAATTTATTAATACCAAACTGGCCTTGATCTCCAACGAAACCATCTCTTTCTAGTTTCTTGATACGCAATTCAACTGGGCTGCCCCCTTCTCTATCACCCTTCACTGCGAAATTTTTTAGTCTTAATCATATGAACTACAAATACAATGAGAAGGGAACACAGCACCTGAAAATACCTTTCGGTTCTCGTGTTCTCATAATTCCATAATGTGCATAGGGAACATGAGCAGGATCCATCAGGTTTTCGATCATGACTTCGTATCTGAATGTTTTTTAGAAGAGTGAAGAAGATAAAAATGGATATGTGCACTTGAGTGCAGATGATAGCAGGACTAAAACTATCAGACATCCACATACCATATTATTTAGCTAGACCATCTTTTTTTTATATGAAAAGTTATAAAATTGATTCCATCGTCATCTGAACTGAACCTTTTTTAACGTATTTTTAGTCAAACTTGACAAGCATTAACATCTAATTGTCTGGGAACAAGTCAATTGACATGTCTGAAGATGTTAATGCAAGGCGACTACTCTGATCACCAAATCCATAATATACAAGAACGTGGCGATTTTTTTATCTCATGTTTGCATACCCATAAGGAAAATCTCTGGATATCGACATCTTGATATATGATGGATCATCTAATTCTGGGATGAAGGGTGGTTGCTTCTTCAAAATGATATCTTTGTATTGTGGATCAGTGTTTGGCCAAAACCACACGATGTCATGGTGTACTGTGCTTGGATAAACTGCTGCACAAGCCCTCTTCGATGTGTAGACCTGCAATTTTATTTGATGGAAAGGTGATGAAAAACTTCAGCCTAACCTCTATAGATGCTAAAACTGGGTTGTACTTTTTACCGGAGGACCATCAGGTGGTGCTTGAGGAATGAAGTTGCAGTTACCGGAGCCATTAAAACACCAACCATGGTACACACACTGTAACCTTCCCCACTGATCGATCCTTCCTTCAGACAACGGAGCCAGCCGATGAGGGCAAGCATCCTTGAATACTCTCCATGAACTCTCGTTCTTGTCCCACCACACCACAATATCAAGTCCCATCACCTTTTTTGCATGCGGCGCCCTCTTGTCTAAATCACAAACTGGCATGACGGGATACCAGTGTGCGTACCAATCAAACTTCTCTGCTCGAGAGTCAGCTTCAAGTTCTGGCTCGGGTGTTGAGACAAAGGATGGAGATGATGGCATGGCTGTGAAAAGCTTGGATTTTGATGGTGTTTTTCTTGAGAAAGTTGAGGTGGGTACTGGATTGAACTGGAAATTCAAGAACTTGTGTTTGGTGAATTGGGTTTTGCTTCTTGAAGCTCGGATGTGAGTTGATGAAAGACCAGAGGAAGCTCTTAAACCTTCCATTGCCGCTTGTTTTACTGATCAAGCTAGAGAGTAAGATTGCAAATTAAGTTGAGAGGCGAGCAGGGTATGGAATTGTAAACTTGATCCTCGAGCTTTGGATCCTTTTTGCAACTGTATTCTCTTTACTTTATACAGGAGATTGGTTTTTATTTTTTATTTTTTATTTTTAATATGCAGGAGGTTAGTTGCAGAATCCATTTTTGACTCGATACACAACGAATACTTGAAAGCAAACCCGCTCATTGATGGGTTTGGTGACATGGGATTTTATCTCTATTTAATATTGATTTTAAAAATATTTATTATTTAGAATTATATTAGAAGATAACATAACCTATTGTATTAAGTGAGTTTTTAAAGATATATATATATTGAAATGAAAGATTGCATAATGTATAGTATAAAGTGAGTTTTTAATTTAATGGGTAAAATCTTACTCAACGACAAACCTTGGAAGAGAAAGTTGGCGTCTACGTTTGAAAAGTTCGCTACTTTAACTAAATTATATTATTTTTTTTGACATACGGTGGTTTCTTAAAATATTTCTTAGCCCTGGTTAGACTGCGTCCTCCAGAATTAATTAAACTATGTTCATTTAGAATTATTTGTTTTTTTATAAGCGTTGGAGAGGTGCAGAGTCTCTGTGTTGAAATTATGGAGCAAGCTCGTGAGTGACCAGTGGCCCCCTTCAAAGACTAATCTCAACGAAGGGCAGGGTTGTAATCAGGAAATGGAGATATTTTAAGATGAAGGGCCTGTTTGGGAGAGCGGTAGCGGTTGCGGTTGTGGTTGAAAAAATGGAGTTTTGAAAATGGAGTTTTTAAAATGGAGTTTTTAAAAATGGAAAGTGTTTGGTTAAAACTGTGGTTGAGTTGAAGGTTGAAGAAAAAGGAGTTTTGGTGTTTGGTTTCCAAACTTTCCAAACTGCTTTTAACTTGTGAAATTACTTAAAAGGGTATATATATATATATATATATACATAATTTTTTTAAATATTGTAAATTTATATTATATTAATAATCATAATTTTAATAATAATAATAATATAATATAATATTATTTTATTATTTTAATATTAAAATATTAATATTAATATTTTATATTATTGTTTTATTTTAATATTAAAAAATATTAATAGTTTAATATTATTATCTTTTGCTGCTGCCGACACTAAGGTTGATAATATTATTATTTTAATACTAAGGTTGATAAAATGTATTTTTATCTACTAACAATCCCCTAAACCCATTTGCTTTCGTCTCCCCCCCTTTGAAAGCTCTCAGCTGGGTCCTTCACGTCCACAGCTTCCTTCTCGGACCCAATCTCGGCCTGAGAGTAGCCATCACCAACCCAGGTGAACTTGCCTCCATGGCCTCATTTCCTAACATCAGCCCTCAGATTATTGTTGCTTTTGCTGATCTTCTTCATTCTCACTGCGAACTCTCTCTTATCTTCATCAGGTGTCTCGGGCGGTGTCTTTTTATAACGACGATTTTGGAGGTGGGTGTGAGCTTTTGATTTCAGAACAGGTGGGTGAGGAATATTATAATATCATGCAATTCTGTGGGTCACGGATCGATCCTGAGCTAAAGTTGCAGATGAGAGCAAAGTTAAGAGATGGGAGAAGGCGCAGACGAGAGGATAAAATAGGTTTTTTTTTTCAACGGTTATTTTTCCTATTTGAAATGTGCATCGCCGTTTCAATTAAGCACAAACGACGTTTGAAAAGCACCTCCCAGGTGCTTTTCAAAAAACGCCGTTTGGGTGTTAATTTTGGTGGGTCCCACTACAAAAAAATGGTGTTTGGTTTTTACCAAACACCAAAACTCCATCCCGTTTGGCAAACGCCAGACGCACTGGTGCGCCAAACGGGTGCGAAGTGGGACAACCACTTTGAAGCAGCAAAACGCCAAAACGTAGTACTGAAAGAGAGACAGGAGGCATATAGTACTACTGAGATGATCTGCAGATGAAGTGGGCTCCATTATTTTACGCTCCCAACCAGTGGAAACCATGAACTCACAAACAAACTGTGCAAATTCAGTAATTTGCTTTTCATGTTTTTAATATACTGTCACGTGCCAATTGAGGGCTGTCCTGCAAGTGATATCCAGCCGTCCACGTGGTGGCCACTGAAGAGCGAAGGTCAAGTCGGTGCAGATAACAGTCATTTCGGCAGCAAAAGTAATGGTCTTGGGTGCAGTGTCATGGGTAATTTAGTTGGGAAGTAACTAGTCCAGTTACAAGTCTAGTTAATAAAATTAAATGGGTTTCGGGTTATTTATTTTGGGTTATTATTATTGAGTCATGATTACGTGTTATTGTGACCAGTTAAGAATAAGTCAATAAGATCATGGCTGGAAATCATTTGAGTATTAGAGTTGTGATACTGGGGTCCTAGGAACCCGGTAATTTGTTATTCTTTCTTTTAGTATTTAACGTCTGGAGTCTTATTAAAATGTATTGAACAATTTTTTTGAATTAATCAATTGGAGGTTTTGGATTCCTCGAAAATCCATTTTATTTCATTCTTGAATTATTGGGGTCGTGACATTGGTATCAGAGCAGACTTTCCATGGCTGAGGGTGCAGGAACCAGATACTCCCAATTGGCTGAGTCGTTGGCCACTGTCAAACAGAATCAAGATCAGACTCAACAAAATCAAAATGCATTGCAACAGATTGTACAGGAGTTAGCACAAAAATTGGACGTGGTGGCCTCACATGTAGAGGCCTTGGTCCAAACAAAGGCGAGCCAGAATAATGGAGATCCAGGTGGGTCATCACAGCAAATCACAAATCCATTGTATGAAGAAAATAATGGAATACAAACACGTGCAGTGAGATTGGATTTTCCAAAATTCATTGGGGACAATCCCAGTGGATGGGTGTACCGGGCTAACCAATTTTTCAGCTATCATCAAACTAATCCTCTTCACAGGATTTTACTAGCCTCGTTCCATATGGAAGGGAAGGCTTTGGTGTGGTTTCAGGACATTGAGGCTGCTGGTGGACTAACCCTCCTGTCTTAGGCTTACCTAATTTTTCTATTCCTTTTGTTATTCAATGTGATGCTTCTGGTATTGGTGTGGGGGCTGTGTTAATGCAACAGGGACGACCACTAGCTTACATGAGTCATGCAATACATGGAAAGGCATTACAGCTATCAACCTATGAGAAGGAGCTTATGGCATTGGTGTTGGCAGTAAAAAAATGGAGACCCTATCTGTTGGGTCACCACTTCAAAATTCAAACCGATCAAAGTCTTAAGTACTTATTAGAGCAAAAGATTGGCTCTCCACTTTAGCAGAAATGGATCATCAAGCTTCTGGGGTATGATTTTGTGGTAGAATACAAACAGGGGAAAGACAATAAGGTAGCAGATGCATTGTCAAGAAACATGGAATTAAAGGAGCAAGTAACAGCAGACACATCAGAATCATCAATCACAGCAATTACAGGACCAGCAACTGACTGGTTAGAGCAGATTAAAGGCAATTATGCAGCAGATTGCAATATCCAGCACATTCTCACAAATTTACAGCAAGGAAAAGCAGTGGGAAAACACTATCAAGAAAGAAATGGTCTACTATTTTACAAGAGCAGATTAATTATTCCATTATCTGAGGAAGTGAGAGGACAGATCCTACACCTAGTACATAGCAGTCCACAAAGTGACCACTCTGGGTTTCATAAGACTTTACATAGGGCCAAGGCTGATTTTTACTGGACAGGCATGAAGGGGGATATAAAGAAGTTTATAAGGGAGTGTGACATCTGTCAGCAAAATAAGTATGAGAACACACATTCCCCAGGATTATTACAGTCATTACCAGTACCCACCAGGATTTGGTCTGATATTTCAATGGATTTTATTGATGGGCTGCCTGTTTCGGAGAGGTACAGTGTGATTGTCTGATCAACAATTTTTTTGTTAATTATTGTAAAGTTAATGGTCATTTGATGGATGTCGCCTCCCATTCATATGCAACATCTGAGTCCAAAAAGTGTCAAGGATGATTTTGCATCTCATCAGACGGTAAATGAGCAAATAATACTGATTGTATTGTATTGAATAATAATATTTCAATTTCTTAAATTACATGTTTACAATACTGCTATATATATAGACTTTACAACAATCTAACATAGAACTCTACAGCTGTGAATATTTGATTTGCAGGATCAAATCTTCCTTATTTGAAATAGCTGTGTTCACGGAGGATTTATTGTGGCTGCTGTGATCATGGGTTTTGTTACCGTTGCTGCTTGGTCAATGTCCTGATCTTCATCCTGAAGATCATCACTTGTGTCCTGGATATGTGCAGCCGTTACATGATCTTCTACACGCCCCCTCAATCTGAAGGGTAGTTCACGCACATTCAGATTGATCATCACCTGTCTGAATTGAATTGGAGGCAAAGGTTTCGTCAGCGCATCTGCCAGTTGGTCCTTGCTAGAGATGAATTTAACCACAAGCTCCTTGTTACACACTTTATCGCGGACGAAATGAAAGTCGATTTCAATGTGTTTTGTTCTTGCATGGAATTTGGGGTTGGACGTGAGGTATGTAGCACCAATGTTGTCACACCACAAGGTGGGAGTGCACTGTGAGGACAGCCCAAGTTCGCGAAGGATGGATTGGAACCAGGAAAGTTTAGCAGCAGCATTCGCAATGGCTTTATACTCAGCTTCAGTGCTGCTTCGTGCCACCGTTTGCTGCTGTTTGCAGCTCCAAGAGATGAGGTTGGTTCCCATGTAAATACAATAGGCACCCACTGACCGACGATCATCTCTGTCTGCTGCCCAGTCCGAATCGGAGAATGCCTGCAGTGTTGGATCCTTACATTGAGTGATGAGTAAGCCAGTAGAGAGTGAGTGTTTTAGGTAACGAAGGATGCGCTTCACTGCCAACCAGTGACTGTCAAGGGGCTTGTGCATAAACTTACTCACTTTGTGAACCGAGAAGGCTAAATCAGGCCTTGTGAAGGCTAGATACTGCAGGCTGCCTACTACACTTCGAAATAGATGGACATCTTCAAAAGGTTCACCATCTGTGGAGGTAAGTCTGCAAGTGGAAGCCATGGGACTAGAGCAAGGTTTGGCATGATCCATCTTAGTCTTCTTGAGGAGGTCTGCAATATACTTGCGTTGGGTCAAGTAAATACCATTGGGGCACTAGAGGGCTTCAATGCCCAGAAAATAGTGTAGATTGCCGAGATCTTTAACTGCAAAAGATGCTTGTAGAGCACTAATGATTAGTTGTATTTCAGAAGCATTGGAGCCTGTTACCAGTATGTCATCTACATAAATCAAAATGTATATAACAGAGTCCGGTTTTTGGCAGATGAAGAGTGAGGTGTCTGCCTTGCTTTCATTGAAACCCAAAGATTGTAATCGGGTTGACAGTTTAGAGAACCATGATCGAGGGGCTTGACGCAAACCATAGAGTGATTTGTGGAGTTTGCACACATGATTAGGATGCTGCGGATGAGTATAACCTTGTGGCTGAACCATAAACACAGTTTCTTGAAGATCGCCATGCAAGAACGCATTTTGAACATCCAATTGCTGGATAGACCAGTTGTGATTAATAGCAATTGAGATTACTAACCGAATGGTTGCGTGTTTGATGACTGGACTGTATGTTTCGGTGAAGTCAATCCCCTCTTGTTGGTGAAACCCTTTCGCCACCAATCGCGCCTTATACCTTTCAATTGTGCCATCTGCCTTTTTCTTGATCTTATAGACCCACCGGCAGCCAACAATATTGGCATGAGGAGGAGGACTGACCAGGGACCAAGTGCCATTCTGTAGTAATGCGGAGAATTCCTTGTCCATAGCTTCGCGCCACTGAAAGGATTTGGATGCTATACTGAACGACGAAGGCTCTGTCTCCTGTGCATCTAGAATTGCAGTTAAGGCCCGTGGCAGTGGGTATCGGACGAAATCATCACTGGGCTGCCTTGGACGGTAGATGTGATTCTTGGACCTGGTGATCATGGCATGAGTGTTGGTAACCTCTGCTTGTTCCCTGTCATTAGGCAGATTGTTAGAAATTGAACAAGCAACAGAAGTGGCACCCGATTCTGTGTCAGCTGCAGGGGTGATTGAGACTGGATTTGCTTGAACTGATGCATTCTCGGTATCTGTAGAAATCAAGGCAGGATGTGCAGGTAATATGCATGTAGAAATATGGTTAGAATGCAAATCTTGTAAACATGGAGATGGGGGGACGGAAATTGATTGAGGAAGGGGGACTGATTTGGAAGAAAGATGTAAATCAGTTACAGGAATATTAGATTTTGTATATGGAAAGAAAGTTTCATCAAAGACAACATAACGCGATACAAAAATTTTGCCCGTAGAGAGATCAAGACACTTATACCCGTGATGACAAAGACTGTAACCAATGAATATACAGGTTTTTGACCGAAAATTGAGTTTGTGTTTATTGTATGGTCGAAGGTTTGGCCAGCAAGCACAACCAAATACTCGCATAAAATGATAGTCAGGTAAGGTACCGTATAGCATTTCGAATGGAGATTTGTGTTGTAAAACAGGTGTGGGGAGTCTATTTATTATATACGTAGCAGTGTGAAAGGCATCCTCCCAATAAAACATTGGTAAATTTGAATGAGCTAGCAGGCTTAAACCAACTTCGACAATGTGTCGATGTTTACGCTCAATAGCGCCGTTTTGTTGGTGAGTGTAAGGGCAAGCTAGGCGATGTTTGATTCCATTTTGATGAAAATAATTGTGAAGGCGTCGATATTCCCCACCCCAATCTAACTGAATAGATTTGATTTTCCTGTCAAATTGATTTTCAACATATTTTTGGAATGTTAAAAATATTTGTTCTACATCAGACTTTAGTTTAATGGGAAATAGCCAAAGAAATTTTTAATAATCATCCACAAAACTCACGTAGTATCTGGCGTCAGTTGTGGAGGGCACGGATGCAGGCCCCCACACGTCTGTATAAATAAGATCTAAAGGGTGCAGTGAAATGGAAGTGGAGGTTTTAAAGGGTAAATCATGGCTTTTTGCCATTTGACATTCGGGGCAAATAGATTTATTTTTCTCTACGGGAACAGAAATGAGAGACAAAATTTTATTGATGACAGGAGTAGAGGCATGACCAAGCCGGCGGTGCCACTCAGAAGATCGAACACATGAAAAAGCTTGAGGAGGACTGGATTGATGAGTGAATTGATAGAGGCCATCATGAAGATAACCCCGATGAAGGACCTTGCCCGAGTAAGCCTTCACAAGAAAATAGAAAGAGTGAAATTCAAAGTAAACATTATTATTAACACAAAATTGATGAATTGACAGTAAGTTTTTCCTAATTTCGGGGACAAGAAGAACATGACTAAGAAGAAATGTAGACGAAGGAGTAGACAGAATTGAAGATCCATATTTTGAGATTTGCAAACCTTGACCATTTCCTACTTGCATAGTTTCGTTACCAGCATATTCGGATTGCTGCAGAGTAAGAGAGTTGGCATCATTGGTGAAGTGGTGTGTGGCTCCCGTATCAGCAACCCAGGAGTGTTCATTGGAATGAGGCGAGCCATGTCGCATAGCAAGCATTCCATGTTTGGCTTGTAGAGGATGTGTGTCCTGAAAGGTTAGATCAAACCGAAAATAGCACTTTTTAGCAAGATGACCTGATTTATTACATATTTGACACACATTTGAAGGCTGATCGTGATGTCTATTTGTGGAATTATAGCCACCACGATTAAAACGCCCCCTCTCACGAAAACCCCCACGCCTGGGATTGTTATGTTGACGCTGTGCAAAATTGGCAGAAGGTATGGTTTGATGGTGTCTAGACAGGCGAGCTTCAGACGTGAGCAGCAAGGAGTAGATTTCTTCCAAGGTTATTTCATCAGTGCGTGTTGACAGGGAAGCCACAAGGCTATCATATTCATGGCTGAGACCAGCAAGGAGATATGTAACAATATCTTCATGGTTGAGAGGGTGTCCTGCAACGGACAATTCATCAGTCAGCCTTTTGATGAAATGGAAATACTCAGTGGCTGTTTGATTGCCTTTTGTGGCAGTGGCCAATTGAGTTCTGATTTGGAGAGTGCGAGCACGTGAACGAGAAGAGAAAGTGCCTTCCAATGCATTCCAGACACTTTTAGAAGTTGTGTAATTGACAACTTGAGCAAGGATTGATTCTGACAGAGATGTCATAAGGGTGCTAAGAATTAAATTATCCTGGCGAACCCATTGAGAGTAGGCTGGGTTGAGCTGCTCGGAGGTGGCTGAAGTTTCAGGGTGGGTGACAGTGGTGAATTTGGGAGATTTTGGAATGCTACCATCAATGTAGCCGAAGAGATCTTGTCCTTTGAGGTAAGGAACAAGTTGAGCTTTCCAGAGGAGGAAGTTATCATGGTTTAATTTGACTGTAGCAACGGAAGGCATAGAAATGACAGAGGAGGAAGAAGAAGGGTGGGCTGAAGAAGACATTTTAGACTTTAGTCTTTTAGAGGCTCTGATACCATAAATGAACAAATAATACTGATTGTATTGTATTGAATAATAATATTTCAATTTCTTAAATTACATGTTTACAGTACTGCTATATATATAGACTTTACAACAATCTAACATAGAACTCTACAGCTGTGAATATTTGATTTGCAGGATCAAATCTTCCTTATTTGAAATAGCTGTGTTCACGGAGGATTTATTGTGGCTGCTGTGATCATGGGTTTTGTTACCGTTGCTGCTTGGTCAATGTCCTGATCTTCATCCTGAAGATCATCACTTGTGTCCTGGATATGTGCAGCCGTTACATGATCTTCTACAGACGGAGATATCATTGCTAGAAATATTAGATAGGAAGGGACAACACGATAGGTCCACACCGATGATGGCAATGACTGTTCTTAACCCATATACAAACATTGCTTTTATGGAGCAGTTGATTAGGGTTGTGACAATAGAGATGACAACGGGAGCATCCAATACCACCTCTAGGCAAGGGAGGGTGGTCATGTTAGAACAATGGGTAAAAGGTATACAACATATGGGTTATGCGACTTAGGAGAGGAGAATGATAAAGTTGTTGGGCATTGGTTGAGAGAAGTGAAAAAGGTCATAGATCAAATGCAAGTGTCAGAGAAGACGCGGGTAAATTATGTGACCCAATTATGGACTAAGAGTGCTCATTCATGGTGGGAGACTATTGAAAAGAGAAGATCATGAAAGGTCTTGAAGTGAAGGGATTTCTAAAAGGAGTTTAAGGAGAAATATTATTCTTGGCAACATAAGAGGGGAAAAGAATAGGAGTTTTTGGATCTGAAACAGAGGGGACATGATAGTCCTAAAGTACGAGAGGAGATTTCAAGACTTATTTGTTTTTGTTTTTTCATATCTTTTTACAGAGCAACACAGGGTGGAGAGGTTTCAGGATGGATTTATGAAGGAATTGAAGATAATTTTGATACCCATGCATTTCAATTAGTATAGAAGTTGGTATGGGCTTACCAAGAAGTTGGTATGGGCTTACCATGCATTTCAATAACTATTGTTATTCATGATAATTATATTTCAATATTATATAATAAGAATAACTTTACTTTCTTTTAACTTTGTTAACTTTTTATTGACTTAAACTTAATAGAATATATGTAAATTATATATTTTAAGAATTACCATGTCTTCGTATTGTAATGATATCTTTAAAATTGAACGAAATGATTTAAGTTATCTTTTCATGTACTTATGCCTTTCTATTTTGTTTGCGATTTAATATTTTATTTTTAAGATATTTGATATTTTTGAATCTAACTCCAAGAAATGTAAGATACTAGTTGTGGCTCCTATGTATTTAGCGGGTGAATCTTATCCTCTTTAAAGTGTAGTGCATTGTTGCATATAGAATATATTTACCACAAGGCTAGGATCAACTCCGTTACCATTTTGACACCTTAAACCTAGAGGGGAAGCTTGATCATCACTCAACAGTTTCCAGACCTATGAACACTACATCGATATGAACATTTTGCCTGAAGATCGAAGCAAAAGGAAGTACTGTGATAGCTAATAGCATAAGAGTTTTTCTTTGAATAATAATAATAATAATTAAAAATCATCGTGGCAATCCAAGTGCTTTGTCTCTTGGTGAATAGTAGTGCAGAAAACCGTATTTCCCAGCCATGTTTTAGAGTATTTATTTAATTTAAAGATAACTTCACACGAAAACTATAACTATATCGTGCTTATGTTTATTCAGCCTCCACAACAGATTCTACATCAGCACTTGAGAGCAGAAGAATCCTGCGGTGACTTGAAATTCCATGCCAGCCATCTATTGCAGGATCACGCGCTCACCAAGGAAGACATATATTTTCAACACACCTCAGCGAAAAGCATGATCGTAGTCATGGAAATGGAAGTTCTTGTAGATGAATTGCTTCAACCATTTTGAACATGCAAAGCATACGACTGCCACTGCTACCATTGTCTTGGCTTTGTGCTTGGCTGAACCAGCAATCCCGATGAAAGCTAGAGAAGCAAATTGCAGGATAACCTCTAGTGCGCTGATACCCTTGTATGCAGAATTGCAACTGGAACAGTTTACTACATGCGACCAATACCTGCAAAATCACTTCCCAAATTCAGGAAAGTTCTCAGACTGAAATCTTGAATACTCATCTGTAGTTGTAACATGCATTAATTACCTGTCCAGCAGCTGTTCTCTAGGAGGAGTTGGGGGGAGAGCCCCACCGTGGTTGCCCCTCCAATCGACTTGACCACCAGCATACTTGTTTAACCATTTTCTGAAACCAACCACAAAAGCATCTGATTTTGTTGGCACAAAACAAGCCTTCTGCCAGTTGGAAGATTCATTTTCCATTATTTTGCGCTCCTGCGGGGAGAATTCCTTAGTCAGTTAATGCTAGAGAGTACAGGCAAAAAAAAAGTGTTCATGAAGTTAGGATAAATGGCAACTCCTTGCTGCACAAGAGTTTCTGTCCTATCAAATAAAATTCAAGAAGTGAAGGATGAGATAGATTTGAATGTACAGTTGTTACATGGAAAGGCAAGCCATGGGAATTGAGATTTCTGTTGATCCTGGATGGATACTCAATCAACCATCCAGGAACAATGTCTAGTTCAAAGAACGAAATAAACAAGCAAAAGTTTGAGCATAAACAGAAGAAATTGACAGAATTTTAGTTGTTAATGACACAAATAATGAAAGGATTTACACTAACCTTAGCCTACTTCATATTGAAGAATTTGGTTCCAATTCTGCTACAAATTAGCGATAATTTTTTTATTCATGTTAGTCATTTAATTTCAACATTTTGTGACGTGTTTTGATTGTTCTTTTCTACTTCTAGTTTAAATCTTATCTATGATAAGTTTAGTGTAGGAGTTTGTGTTTGATTAGGATTCTTTTTGTAATGCTTTGATTTCTTCTATAAATACAATTAGAGGGATGACAACAATCGAAACCCTTGGATTTTGTCCCTTGATCTCTGCAATTTCTTGTCTACGAGCTGTAATTTTTCAATTGAAATAGTGGGCATCTCTATAATCCAACACTTCGCACTTTTTTTTTAATCTCTGATCTATCAGTCTCATATAGTTACTGGTCTGGTGAGTATTTTTATATAATTGATGCTATAATATATAAGCTTGCTAAATACATAAGCAGAAAAATCACCTCCAGATGAAGGAGATACAGATCTGAATCCAGAATTTTGTTGATTGCCAGATGATGAATAAATCGTGGAACAACTTTCGTAATCCAAACATTAAAGTTTTTTGGTGCAAACGAAATCAATCTGCTATTCCCTGGACTGACCGGAACACAAAAGAAAATTAAGCCCTCTCTCCGTTGCATGGAAGGTTGCTGCACGAATAAATTTTTTATGAAGAAACATGACAGGAACAAGAGAACCGCGTAAATACAGGAGTAAAGTTAAAGCCTAAGATCACATTGAATAATGACTCTACAACAGGCAGTGTCTTTGAATCAAAGAAATAATGGAAATGCACTTACTAAACTGGCTAGTATGCTGCAGTTGTCAGCGATTATGCAGACAAGTTAATTTATCTTTCGATTCTTACACATGCCACGATAGCAACATGTGTTAGAGATATAAACGTGTTTGGTTGAAGAGATAGATATAAAATAAATATTTTTGTAGATAGCTTTGGACCGAATTTCTATACTTAAAGCAGCAAATACAGGCAGACATGCCCCGCATATCTTCACTGTCTCCATTCTTCCATTCTAAAACAATAATCGAAGTCTAAACAATGCTTACCTTTTCAGCATCAGCAATTGCACCATCACCTGGATCAACCACAGGACTACTGTGAGCATAAATAGAAAAGGGAGCTATAAATTTATTAATACCAAACTGGCCTTGATCTCCAACGAAACCATCTCTGTCTAGTTTCTTGATACTGAATTCAACTGGGCTGCCCCCTTCTCTATCACCCTTCACTGCGAAATTGTTTTAGTTTTAATCATATGAACTACAAATACAATGAGAAGGGAACACAGCACATGAAAATACCTTTAGGTTCTCGTGTTCTCATAATTCCATAATGTGCATAGGGAACATGAGCAGGATCCATCAGGTTTTCGATCATGACTTCGTATCTGAATGTTGTTTAGAAGAGTGAAGAGAATAAAAATCGATATGTGCACTTGAGTGCAGATGATAGCAGGACTAAAACTATCAGACATCCACATACCATATTATTTAGCTAGACCATCTTTTTTTTATATGAAAAGTGATAAAATTGACTCCTCCGTCATCTGAACTGAACCTTTTTTAACGTATTTTTAATCAAACTTGACAAGCATTAACATCTAATTGTCTGGGAACAAGTCAATTAACATGTCTGAAGATGTTATTGCAAGGCGACTACTCTGACCAAATCCATAATATACAAGAACGTGGCGATTTTTTTATCTCATGTTTGCATACCCATAAGGCAAATCTCTGGATACCGATATCTTGATATATGATGGATCATCTAATTCTGGGATGAAGGGTGGTTGTTTCTTCAAAATGATATCTTTGTATTGTGGATCAGTGTCTGGCCAAAACCACACGATGTCATGGTGTACTGTGCTCGGATAAACTGCTGCCCACGCCCTCTTCGATGTGCAGACCTGCAATATTATTTGATGGAAAGGTGATGCAAAACTTTAGCCTAACCTCTATAGAAGCTAATACTGGGTTGGACTCTTTACCGGAGGACCATCAGGCGGTGCTTGAGGAATGAAGTTGCAGTTACCGGAGCCATTAAAGCACCAACCATGGTACACACACTGTAACCTTCCCCATTGATCGATCCTTCCTTCAGACAACGGAGCCAACCTATGAGGGCAAGCATCCTTGAATACTCTCCATGAACTCTCGTTCTTGTCCCACCACACCACAATATCAAGTCCCATCACCTTTTTCGCATGCGGCGCCCTCTTGTCTAAATCACAAACTGGCATGACGGGATACCAGTGTGCGTACCAATCAAACTTCTCTGCTCGAGAGTCAGCTTCAAGTTCTGGCTCGGGTGTTGAGACAAAGGATGGAGATGATGGTATGGCTGTGAAAAGCTTGGATTTTGATGGTGTTTTTCTTGAGAAAGTTGAGGTGGGTACTGGATTGAACTGGAAATTCAAGAACTTGTGTTTGGTGAATTTGGTTTTGCTTCTTGAAGTTGGGATGTGAGTTGGTGAAAGACCAGAGGAAGCTCTTAAACCTTCCATTGCCGCTTGTTTTACTGATCAAGCTAGAGAGTAAGATTGCAAATTAAGTTGAGAGGCGAGCAGGGTATGGAATTGTGGACTTGATCCTCGAGCTTTTGGATCCTTTTTGCTACTGTGCTCCCTTCACTTTATACAGGAGATTAGTATTTATTAGTTTAAAATAAAAATAAAATATTTTAAAAAACACCTGGAAAACACAACGACAAGTAGGACTAACACCGCTAGATAACATGAACTCAATTCGAAGGTTGTTGATTCTGTTATAGTTGATAACTAGGAATGCTGATTGGATCAAAAACTTCTCTGACATTGCAGTTAGATCCAATCAGCTCATGAAGATGATTTTGTTTTTTGACTCCTTACCCCATGATCAGAAGGAAGGCAGGCCTGGAGTTAATGCTAATGGATTATCATAAAAGGAACTGGATGGATCATCGTTGTAAAACTAAGCAGCTATTTTAAACCTGTAATCTTTCTACTTTGAGGTACGCATGGAGAGTTGATTGCTTGGTAAAATATGAGAAAAAGTACCGGTGTGGTACAAGGAAGGAGGCAAGTAATGTGTAAAATCCCACTTGATTGAGAACATATTTTGTGTTTCATTGTTTGAGATTTTGAGTTGAATCGTTAAGAAGCTAAAGAAATCGTTGACAGTCGAGTTCTTTAATTGCATATTTAAGAAAAGATTCAAGCTATATCATAAGATTATCAGCTTCAGCTTCAGCTTACCCACCTAAACTGTCAATAATACAGATGAGATTAAAGATTTTCCCTTCAAAATGCTATAGCACACCAGTGGCTTAGGCATAATAAAACAGATATCATGGCACTGCCGCCGTGAAGGGTCCTACTGCGCTACCGCCATAAGTATACAAAAGACACAGCAGTGGTGGTCAGGACTCCTCCTGTCATAATATTTATTACTCTTGGTTGTCTATTCAACGTCCATATTGACATTAATGCTTGCTACTGACCTCGTTTTACAGATAGCAGGAGCCTGAAAACATGAAGCCGCCCACTACAGTTGTGATAGCCATTCCAAGCAGTTGTTAATACCGTTCCGATCGTCGTACCGTTCCGGTCGTCGTTTCGGTTTTTCGTTCTGGTTTTTCGATTGGAAAGAAATGTTCTAGTTTTGGAGCATTCTGGTGTGCCATTTCGGAGTTATATTGTTTACATATAATTAATTAATTAATTATATATATGAAAAAAATTAAAAAATAAAAAAATTAAATATAATTTTTATTTTTTATAAAATCAAAATTGATGCAACAATTTTATTTTCTTATAATATATTTTTTTTATTGTTTTGATTTTGGTTTATTTTTTTTATAATATATGTTTTTTTTTAATTTTGATATATATATATAAACTTACAGCATGTTTGTCCAGCCGGACAAATCAATTTTGTCCAGCTGGACAAACATGCTCTCCCAAATCCCAATCCCAGTCCCACATCGCTGAAAATGACCAAAAGTTTACATCCTAAGGTTTTAAATACTGATGGTTATCCCATATCGATGAAATAAATATCAAGGCACATAATTGTATCTATAAAATTAAATCAAGAAGCTTGCAAAATCTTCTCACCTGAGATGATCTCAGGTCAGTGACATCTGATGTATTTAGGATGTGTGCTGGTTTAAGAGTTGAGAATTAAAGTGATTTTTTTATATAGCTGAAACGGTACACCCGGAACGGTACCGAAGTGTTTTGACCGGAATTTAACCGGTATTTCCGGAACAGGCTGAAATTAAAATCGAGATGAAAACAACGCCGTTTCATCTCGGTTTTTTTAACAGAACGAAACATTTCGGCCAGAACAGAACGGAATTAACAACTATGATTCCAACAGGGCAACCACAAAAGTGGATCAAGACATCGTCAGTCAATTGAGAAAAATAAGTATAACCACCAACTTGTCGTGCTGACGGGGTAGATGGAAAACTATTTAGTAGCGAAAGACTGCGCGAATTGGCTGTATGCCACAGTAGGTGAATATTTCCTTTTAATTTTATACAATATTTGACAAATCTATTTAAAGACTAGCGGGGTGACGAGAAATGCGAATTTAAGATAGTGTTTATTTATTATCTCAAGTAGAAAAGAAAACGATAGTAGAAATAAAAAAAAATCAACATAAAATTATTGACATAGATTTGATCATACATGTTTCTGTTACTATATATATATATATATATATATATATATATATATATATATATATATAACATGTTAGCCATACACAACCACACAGGACAAAAGTTATCTCTTCAAATTTTAATTTTAATGTGGTAAAAAATATATCAAAGTAATAGAGAATTTTATGATCTAAAAAAAAAAAGAGTTTAATAATATTTTTAAATAGTATTTTATGATCTCAAAAAAATAATTATAAATAGTTAGCATAAACTAAGCCTTGGGGGAAACCTATCGTATCGTAGCACAAGAGAGAAATTACTATACATAGTAATAATAGAGCTGCAAATTTGTTCTTATCGCTAAAAAAACATTTCTACAAGGGATAATTGGGGGTTTTTCACACAGTTTATAGATTACTAGCTAATTGCCCGCGCGCGTTGCCGCGGGCATTCTTGTATATATAATTTAACATAATTAAATCCACAACGATAAATTTATATGATACAAGTAAATAAAAGTTATAGATTAGGAGATAAAATGTATAAAATTTTAAGTAGAGTTTGTTACGCAAGCATAGATTACATCTTTTAGAATATAAATATTGCGTCATAAAATATCACAAAAGAGCGCGAACTAACATTAAAAAAAGAGCAAAATATTTTTACTTTCTTGCTGATATTGCCATATAGCATGATACTTGATCTTCATATGCTTTGTTTTGTCATGAAATACTGAATTCTTGGAGATTGCAATTGCTGAAGTATTGTCACAAAACAGAACTGTGGGACTTTGTTGCATATGACCTAAATCACATAGTATTTTCCTTAGCTATATGAGTTGTTTTGCTCCCACATAAGCTGCAATATATTCAACTTCAACTGTTGAATGAGCAACAACTGATTGCTTCTTTGAATTCCAACAAAAAATGCCTCCATCCATAGAAAAACAGTATCCCGAGGTGCTGATCATTTCATCGCTGCAATAATCTAACATGATCTTCTTATATGACGACACCTATAGAATTTGTTAATAATAATAATAATAATAATTAAAAAAATATCGTAGCAATCCATGTGATTTGTTTCTTGGTGAATAGAAAACCGTATTTCCCACACATGTTTTATAGTATTATTTAATTTAATTTAAAGATAACTTCACACGAAAACTATAACTATATCGTGCTTAAGTTTATTCAGCCTCCACAGCAAATTCTACAGCAGCACTTGAGAGCAGAAGAATCCTGCGGTGACTTGAGATTCCATGCCAGCCATCTATTGCAGGATCACGCGCTCACCAAGGAAGACATGTATTTTCAACACACCTCAGCGAAAAGCATGATCGTAGTCATGGAAATGGAAGTTCTTGTAGATGAATTGATTCAACCATTTTGAACATGCAAAGCATACGACTGCCACTGCTACCATTGTCTTGGCTTTGTGCTTGGCTGCACCAGCAATCCCAATGAAAGCTAGAGAAGCAAATTGCAGGACAACCTCTAGTGCACTGAGACCCTTGTATGCAGAATTGCAACTGGAACAGTTTACTACATGCGACCAATACCTGCAAAATCACTTCCCAAATTCAGGAAAGTTCTCAGACTGAAATCTTGAATACTCATCTGTAGTTGTAACATGCATTAATTACCTGTCCAGCAGCTGTTCTCTAGGAGGAGTTGGGGGGAGAGCCCCACCGTGGTTGCCCCTCCAATCAACTTGACCACCAGCATACTTGTTCAACCATTTTCTGAAACCAACCACAAAAGCATCTGATTTTGTTGGCACAAAACAAGCCTTCTGCCAGTTGGAAGGTTCATTTTCCATTATTTTGCGCTCCTGCGGGGAGAATTCCTTAGTCAGTTAATGCTAGAGAGTACAGGCAAAAAAAAAGTGTTCATAAAGCTAGGATATATGGCAACTCCTTGCTGCACAACAGTTTCTGTCCTATCAAATAAAATTCAAGAAGTGAAGGATGAGATAGATTTGAATGTACAGTTGTTACATGGAAAGGCAAGCCATGGGAATTGAGATTTCTGTTGATCCTGGATGGATACTCAATCAACCATCCAGAAACAATGTCTAGTTCAAGAACGAAATAAACAAGCAAAAGTTTGTGCATAAACAGAAGAAATTGACAGAATTTTAGTTGTTGATGACACAAATAATGAAAGGATTTACACTAACCTTAGCCCACTTCACACTTTTTTTAAATCTTTGATCTATGAGTCTCATATAGTTACTTGTCTGGTGAGTAGTTTTATATAATTGATGCTGTAATATATGAGCTCGCTAAACACATAAGAAGAAAAATCACCTCCAGATGAAGGAGATACAGATCTGAATCCAGAACTTTGTTGACTGCCCAATGATGAATAAATCGTGGAACAACTTTCGTAATCCAAACATTAAAGTTTTTTGGTACGACCCAAATCAATCTGCTATTCCCTGGACTGACCGGAACACAAAAGAAAATTAAGCCCTCTCTCCGTTGCATGGAAGGTTGCTGCACGAATAAAAATTTTATGATGAAACATGACAGGAACAAGAGAACCGCGTAAATACAGGAGTAAAGTTAAAGCCTAAGATCACATTGAATAATGACTCTACAACAGGCAGTGTCTTTGAATCAGAGAAATAATGGAAATGCACTTACTAAACGGGCTAGTATGCTGCAGTTGTCAGCGATTATGCAAGTTAATTTATCTTTCGATTCTTACACATGCCACGATAGCAACATGTGTTAGAGATATAAACGTGTTTGGTTGAAGAGATAGATATAAAATAAATCTTTTTCTAGATAGCTTTGGGCCGAATTTCTATATTTAAAGCAGAAAATACAGGCAGACATGTCCTGCATATCTTAATCGTCTCCATTCTAAGACATTAATAATCGAAGTCTAAACAATGCTTACCTTTTCAGCATCAGCAATTGCACTATCACCTGGATCAACCACAGGACTACTGTGAGCATAAATAGAAAAGGGAGCTATAAATTTATTAATACCAAACTGGCCTTGATCTCCAACGAAACCATCTCTGTCTAGTTTCTTGATACTCAATTCAACTGGGCTGCCCCCTTCTCTATCACCCTTCACTGCGAAATTGTTTTAGTATTAATCATATGAACTACAAATACAATGAGAATGGAACACAACACCTGAAAATACCTTTTGGTTTTCGTGTTGTAATAATTCCATAATGTGCATAGGGAACATGAGCAGGATCCATCAGGTTTTCGATCATCACTTCGTATCTGAATGTTGTTTAGAAGAGTGAAGAAAATAAAAACGATCATTAACTTTTATCAGACATCCACATACCATATTATTTAGCTAGACCATCTTTTTTATATGAAAAGTGATAAAATTGACTCCATCGTCATCTGAAGTCTGAACTGAACCTTTTTCAACGTATTTTTAGTCAAACTGTGACAAGCATTAACATCTAATTGGCTGTTGGCTGGCAACTAGTCAATTGACATGTATGAAGATGTTAATGTAAGGAGACTACTCTGACCAAATCCATAATATACAAGATCGTGACGATATTTTATCTCATACTTGCATACCCATAAGGCAAATCTCTGGATCCCGTTATCTTGATATAAGATGGATCATCTAATTCTGGGATGAAGGGTGGTTGTTTCTTCAAAATGATATCTTTGTATTGTGGATCAGTGTTTGGCCAAAACCACACGATGTCATGGTGTACTGTGCTCGGATAAACTGCTGCACACGCCCTCTTCGATGTGCAGACCTGCAAAATTATTTGATGGAAAGGTGATGCAAAACTTTAGCCTAACCTCTATAGAAGCTAATACTGGGTTGGACTCTTTACCGGAGGACCATCAGGCGGTGCTTGAGGAATGAAGTTGCAGTTACCGGAGCCATTAAAACACCAACCATGGTACACACACTGTAACTTTCCCCATTGATCGATCCTTCCTTCAGACAGCGGAGCCAGCCGATGAGGGCAAGCATCCTTGAATACTCTCCATGAACTCTCCTTCTTGTCCCACCACACCACAATATCAAGTCCCATCACCTTTTTTGCATGCGGCGCCCTCTTGTCTAAATCACAAACTGGCATCACGGGATACCAGTGTGCGTACCAATCAAACTTCTCTGCTCGAGAGTCCGCTTCAAGTTCTGGCTCGGGTGTGGAGACAAAGGATGGAGATGATGGTATGGCTGTGAAAAGCTTGGATTTTGATTGTGTTTTTCTTGAGAAAGTTGAAATGGGTACTGGATTAAACTGGAAATTCAAGAACTTGTGTTTGGTGAATTGGGTTTTGCTTATTGAAGTTGGGATGTGAAATGATGAAAGATCAGAGGAAGTTCTTAAACCTTCCATTGCCGCTTGCCTTACTGATCAAGCTAGAGAGTAAGATTGCAAATTAAGTTGAGAGGCGAGCAGGGTATGGAATTGTGGACTTGATCCTCGAGCTTTTGGATCCTTTTTGCAACTGTGTTCCCTTCACTTTATACAGGAGATTAGTATTTATTTTATTTATTTTATTTGATTTTTAATATGCAGGAGGTTAGTTGCAGAATCCATTTCTGACTCGTTGCACAACGGATACCTGAAAGTAAACCAGCTCATTGATGGGCTTGCTGGTTACCTGGGATTTTATGGATTCGCTTGTAATGCTGCTGAGATCGCATGAACTCATTACTAAGGTTATTAATTCTGTCATGGTTGGCGTGCCACACTGAACTACTTGTTTAATGATCACCACCTTCCAGAAGCAACCACTTCGGTAACTACCGAGTTGGCACAGACACACAATTGGCAACTCAGTCCTGTCCCATCACTTTCACAAATTAATTCATTTATAGAACATGTATGTTGGCTAACCTACTGTCATTTTTCATGTCAACTGCACACAAGTTTTTATCAAAGTTGAAAAGCATCATTTTACACATGTTTTTTCTCTTCTCGCGATTTGATTCCCAGGTCCATGACTAGCAACGCTAACGTGGTACCTCAAGATGTCTCGTCTGTGTTTTGTATATTTAATATTTAAAGTATACTTTATAATATAATTTTATATCCTTAAATATTAAGTATATAATGAAATCCTAACACTTCAAATATTAATTAAATAAAAAAAATATTGAATGATTTTAATATTTTAATCAAACCATAGCAAAAATCCATTGCAACCATTATACTGGCTTTCTGCTTGGCCGCAGCAACAATTCCAAGGAATGCCAGTGAGGCAACCTGCAGAATCACCTCCTGTGCATTCAGAACCTTACACGAAGCATTGGAACCACTACAGTGTACCACACGGGACCAGTACCTGAGAAATCAGATGTTACCTACGAACAACTGCTTTCGAGGAGGAGTTGAGGGAAGAGCCCCTCTATACTTTCCCCTCCAATCAACCTGGCCATCATATTACTTGTAGAAACATCTTCTGTATCCGACCAGAAGGGCACCAGACTATGGTGGCACAAAACAAGCCGTTTGCCAGAATACTTGAACTTGCGCTCCTGTAAACAGAATTTATTTGACTTTCTACAATCAATCATCAGTTTTTGACATTTTCTTATAACTAGAATGAACTAGTTTTCTGGATAAAACATAGAACAAAACAATACCAAACCATCCTTTAATTTTTTGAAAAAACTTATGTACTAAGAGCTTAGATGTTTCATTTGAATGGCAAGTGGTTCATAGGATATTACATTTGATCTATAAGAGTTTAATCAGTAGCAAGTGGTTTGATAAAATATCACATATGGCTATTTACATTTGACCTATAAGAGTTTAATGAGTAGAAATAATTTGTTTTCTTCTTATAGTCAGTCCCCCAAAACATGTCTCTTAAAGCTCGGATATCATCTGAGTTTACAATGACTGTACATTAAAGCCCTGACACAGTAATGTTTTGCACCAAACAGTATGAGTATCTGCCTCAGCGAAAAGCATGATTGTAGTCATGGTAATGGAAGTTTTTGTGGATGAAGTGAGCCAACAATTTTGATCCTGCGAAGCATAATACTGCCATTGCTATCATAATATTTCTTGCAGCTAGTGACAAGACATTCTGCTTGGTTGCAGCAACAATCCCGACCAAAGCTAGAGAAGCGACTTGCAGAACCACCTCTAGAGCATTCAGACCCTTGTGCGCAGCAATGCAACTGCGGCAGTTTACCACGTGGGACCAGTACCTGAAAGAGAGTTCCAGATTTAGCAGTGAACTAGGTTTCTCAAACTGAAATGCTGAATCTCCATCTGTAGATGAGAAAGTCATTACCTGTCCATCAGCTGTTCTCTGGGAGGAGTTGGAGGGAGCGCCCCACTGTACTTGCCTTTCCAATCAACTTCACCACCAGCATACTTGTTTAGCCATCTTCTGAAACCAACCACGAGGGCATCCGATTTAGTCGGTACAAAACAAGCCTTTTGCCAGTTGGCAGGGCCAACATCCATGATCTTGCGCTCCTGCAAGGAGAAGTATAGTCAGGTGATGTGAGCTGAGTGCAGGCTCCAATTTTTAGTTTTAGCAAGTTTATTCATTGACCTAAGACAAATGACCACTTCTCACAGCATGAAATGTCACAGCAGTTTCTGTTCTATCAAATTACAATCCCATTAAAGTAATGGATGGGATTTCAAGTATATCATCCTTGTGCAGAAAGGAAAATCATAGGATTTTAGATTTCTGTTGTTACTGGATGAGCATGATCATAACATTTCTAATACATAATTTTGTCCAACAACAATGTCCCCAGCCCAAGTTTTTGACTACCGGAAGGGATTTAACAGCACCACTAAATGCAATTCATGAAAAAATTTATATCGAACTAGTCAAATAGACATTTATTAACCTTTATAAGGTTGGTATACCTATCAGTGAGTTTAGTTTAATATTGTTCATCCTAATTAATTATAAGTTATAATCAATAAGGTAACTGGATGCAAAAGAAAACTCTGTTTTCATAAACAGAAAAATCACCTCCACATGAAGAAGATACAGGTCTGAATCCAGAATTAGGTTTTGTCCCACGTGAAAAATCCATCTTGGAACAACTTTATCAATCCAAACTCCAAAGTTTCTAGGAAAGACCCATATCAACCTGCTATTTCCTGGACTAACTGGAATGCAGATAAAAATCAAGGCCATTTTCCGTTGCACAGAAGGCTGCAGCATGACAGAATTCATAGAAAAATAAAAGGATGATGAGAACTAGAGAAGTAATTGTATAAAAAGGAAATCACATTTTAAAGGACAAGCCTAACATAACTTTGAGTTTTCAAGACTAATTCATGAAAAATCATCTCATATTTTTTCTCAGAACAGTATACAGCAAGCAAAAGCTTACCTTTCCTGTCCCAGCTGGCGATGCATCTCCATTACCTTGATTCTCCGAAGGTTTAGTATAGGCATAAAAGATACATGGTGCGATAAATTTACTAATACCCCACTCCTGATCTCCATCAAAACCATTTATGTCTAGTTTCTTGACACTCAACACAACAGGTCTGCCCCCTTCTCTATCAACCTTCACTGCAGAAGAAATTTAGGTTCAATCACATGAACTACACAAATTGAGAACAAAACATAAAACCCTAACGCCCTAGCACACCTTTTGGTGTTTGTGTTCTCATGATTCCATAGTGTGCATAGGGAACATGAGCAGGATCCATCAGGTTCTCAACCAAGACATCATACCTGAAAATGAAGATGTAGTTTAGAGAAGCAAAACTAAAACAAGATAACTTCGACCTTACAATGGATGTAATTCTAATTTCTGCAAGTTTTGCATGGAGTTTAAGTCAAAGATACTCAAGAAAAATTACTCCATTAAAAGATATATCAAACAATCATTTACGAAAGCTAATTCTTACAAGAATTCGTTGTGCCCAAACTCTACAGGCAGAAACAGTAAACATGACAGTGTATCTTGCGAATAATAGAAATAAATTTTGATTTTGATTTATAGATAACACGAGGAACATTTTAAGCTCAGAATGCGACTTAGCATACCCGTAAGCAATATCTCTATTTCCCATTGTTCTTGTATAGGATGGATCTTCCAGTTCTGGGATGAAGGGCGGTTGTTTCTTCAAAATAATATCTTTGTATTGTGGATCAGTGTTCGGCCAAAACCATACAATGTCATGATGCAAAGTGCTTGGATAAGCAGCTACACATGCTTTCTTGAATGTGTGGACCTGCATCATTTGATGGGAAGATTAACTAAAATCTCATTTTACAAGGAAAAAGTTTGCCGAACATAAACAATGAAGCTAAATCAGTGCAGCAAGAGGAACAGCATAACATCTTTGACTAAAATAATCATCTCAAGGTAATAATAATGCAATTCTAACATGTGAAATTCCATCAGAATTTTCCCCACTCCAACATCTATAAATACAGTATAGTTTGTACATATTTTTTCCTCAAACATAGCATGCCTTGTGCCATTGCCATTTATGTAAACGAAGGACCATATAATAATACTTCAATGCAAGCATCAAGGAAAATAATATAACATAATGCAGCAACATCCGAGAATAAATAATAAGCATTAAGAAAAGAAAAATAAATATTACTGGAGGACCATCCGGAGGTGCTTGAGGGATGAGCTTGCAGTCTCCAGATCCATTGAAGCACCAGCCATGGTACACACACTGCAACCTCCCCCACTGATCAATCCTTCCTTCAGACAATGGAGCCAACCTATGAGGACAAGCATCATCAAAGACCTTCCATTCACTTTCATTCCTATCCCACCACACCACAACATCAAGACCCAACACTTTCTTTGCATGTGGCACCCTTTTGTCCAGATCACAAACTGGCATGAGTGGATACCACTGAGCATACCAATCAAACTTCTCTCCTTTAGTTTCAACCTCAACCTCTGGCTCAGGCGGGCCTATCGATTCTGTTGAAACGGAGGATGGTGATGGTGATATGGTGGTAAAAAGCTTGGATTTTGATGATGTCTTTCCATGAATTCTTGAGAAAGATGAACTGGGTATTGGATTAAATTGGAAATTCAAGAGATTGGGTTTGGTGAGTTGGGTTTTGCTTATTGAAGTTGGGACATGAATTGTTGAAACAGAGGAAGTTCTTACAAGTTCCATGGTTGCTTGTTTTAGTGGTGAAGCTAGAGAGAAGAGAGAAGGGAGGGAAGGCAGATCTTATAGGCTGTGGATATACAAGTCTTCAACTACAAAGTCAAATTATCATCTCTTGAACTTGAGGCTAAGAATAAATCCGCGTGCATTGGTGTATAGGACAAACAACACAACTGCTTGAATGAAGTTAGTTCAAGAGTTCTGGGCCGTTTGTTTTTCGGCACAACCATGCCTTTTAAAAATCTCAAATTTTGTTTAGTTTATTCATTTTTAGATGTTTTTAATATATTTATATTAAAAAATAAATTTTAAAAAATAAAAAATATATATTGTTTTAAATTAATTTTAAGTAGCAACAATAATTTTAATGGAAAAAAATAATTTATCTACATGTTATATTTGAATTAATTATCAGTCCCTATAGTGTAATCAAATTAATTGATCAATCCTCATGTTTTGAGCAAAAGCCTACTAGAATAAGGTTGGTCAATATTAATTGAGGACTTTTTTATTATTTTTATACCACAAGGATGGATTAATTAATTACTTTCAATAAACTATGATTACGAAACTACACTCTCATCATAGGTAAGCTTTATTATTAATTTTTTCAGATACATGCCATAGATTTTATTAGTAGGTTTTTTAGTTACATGGCATAGGCTTGTTGTGGTTGGCTGTTGAAAAATATAATTATGTTTAGCTAGAAAAACAAAGGGAAAAAATAAAATTTAATGAATTTTGATTTTTTTTTTTAAGAGAATATCTATAATTTTAAAACCATCACTCTACTTTAGTATTTGTAATTTAAGATCTATGTCCGAGCTCTTTGCATGGATGAGAAGCATGTTCTCCTTGAGATGCAGGCTAAAATTCCACTGCTTCGTTTTTCACTTTAATTATTACATGAGGTTTACACACATAATATACCTAGCTAGTACATACATTTATTTATTTATTTGTTTTCCCTGTGTCTTGACAATCTTGAATTTGACATGAATGCTGTGATGAACTGGTAGAGGAAGTGGCTGACAATTTTGATCCTCTCTCAGTAGGTCTTCTTTACTTCTCTCTCAGCCTGAAAATCAACTCAAAGAAGATTAATTAATCAAATCACCATATATATATATATATATATATAGATATATATATATAGAGAGAGAGAGAGAGTTAGGACACTGTTTCATCCATGGAAGGACGAGAATTGCTTACAGCTTTGATAGCTTTTTCAACAGCAGTCCATCCATTTTTGTCAATATATTGCATCACTGCAATCCGTGCATCAAGGCTCATCATCTGGAGAAACTTCTTTCTTTCTTCTGGGAAATCTCCGGTCACTGTGCCACCAAACTTCACATACTTCCTCACAAAGTTCATATAGATATATGAAGCCCCGCTGAAAATGGGCAGCACTAGCCACATACAGAACAGCAACTTTATGTATGGCCAGAAGGGTAGCCTGCAATATCACACGTACACATTTCCTTGTCAAAATTAGAGAAGGCAAATAAATACCTTGTGTGTGTGTGTGTGTGGGTTTTATAGTTTTAACATTACCAAACTAGGATTCTCCAAAATGATAGCTCGAAAATGGAAATGAAAGAGTATATTATCCAGTAGGTCAGCCACTGCTGGTCATCAAGAGGGGAAGGGCTTTCGATGGCTCGCAATGATGCATACCTGTTCATTCATCAAGCCATGATACAAAATTCAAGTTAGTCATCCCATCTTATTGGTCTCTTCTTCATCATTTTTATTCTTTTATCTCTTCGGCCTGAGTAAATTCAAACAGTACTTGAAAGATAAATAATAGCTAGGGGTGTCTTTCACTACTCACAGCGGGAAAACAAGCATAATTCCAGGCCTGGTTAAAACACAAGCAGAAAATTGAAGTAGTTAGAGTAGTCATCAATCAACATACAAATGAACAAAAACTCTTAAGAGGTCTAGCCTCGATGACAAGTTTGTTTCCACGTCTTATTTTAAGAGAAACAACAAGAAAACATAATTGCAGTTAAGAGACTTGATCTGATCAATGTCAAAACGCTGGCCTGAAGATACTCGGAATGGTTAAGACTCGGACATGTATGCCACCACCAAACTGATCAGGAGAGAGAGAGAGAGAGAGAGAGAGAGAGATGTACCCGACAAATGCATCCAAACGCTTCGCAACTACAGCAAGAACACCCATGTTGAAATGCTTAATCTCTGTCCCGCAGTCAGATATTGATCATCAATGTGATAGGATTGTGGGAAGTGTGAGATACTCTTGATAGGATTTAATAGTGTGCGTTCCCATTGAATCAAAGCAAAGTAAAGAATCTTTGTAGGGTTAAGCTGATGGTTTTTCATTCATCCGGCAAGAAGAAAAGTATAGAGAGAGAAGGAAGAAAAGGAAGCGAGGGGAAAGGATAAAGTTTGGATCTTCCAGCTGCCTTTGGCTTGCAAACCCAACCAGTACGTAGTCCACGAAGCTAGATATACCTTACTTCCCTTTCAATGCTTTTAAAGGAAGAATTTATTGGGAAAAAACAACCGCCAAATATTAATTATACTTTTTACTAGTACAAAAAATATTTTTTTGTAGTCTCAAAGTCATGTCGAACCAAGAGAGGTTATTACTTAATTTTCTTATAAGATATTGAATCAAAAGAGTTAGGTTTTTTTTAATCATAATTGAAGAAACAAAAGTCTAAAAATAAAAATGATAAATCAATATTTCGTTAACTCAGTTCAAAGGTCTAGACATTCATTCTTATAAATATGTTGATCGTCAAAGTAAAATAAATATCTTTTTAATCCAAGCAAATAAATTTGATGTCCTTTAAAACCAAGAGAAATCAAGGAGAATATGAGTAAAGTAATTAAATAAAGCCTGGTACTGCATATATTAATTCTCACAAGCAAAACCAGGGAAAGAAAGAAGAAGAAGAAACTAGTCTCTTGACTTACTTCAACGATTGATTACATATCGTAGAAAATCGATACATTTCAAGGGTCCAATTTGCAAAAACTTTGGGCCTCCAGATACATCCACACTCTTTCACTAAACCTACAAAGGTGAAGCACATTCTTCCTAATCAAACTTAGGATCCCTTCTAAGAGGAGTCTACTTCGACCTCAGTTAAGACTCTCCCGTCCATCTGGTCCGGTCTAAAAGCAAAAGCTGATGGAGGCCTATCTACAGAAAGTGTACCTTCTAATACCTTAACCACTTCGCCAATGGAAGGTCGTAAAAAGGGTTGATTTTGCATACACCACAAAGCTATTCTCACTACTCTTTCTACTTCTTCAGAGATTATGCTATCCTCTGAGTTCAGTTCTTCACTCATCTTCTCAACCAAATGGTTCAGGTTTTCGCCCAGTATATCCCTCTTGCAAGTGACAATCTGCAGCAGCATCTCCCCAAACATGTAGATATCTCTCTCTGAGGGAGACTCTGAGGAGGAAGCTGCCTCCTCCTTGAACAAGCTTCCAAGCCCAAAATCAGTCAATTTAGGAATGAAATTTTCATCAAGCAGGACATTCTCGAGCTTCAAGTTCCCATGAGGTACACATATCTGACATTCTGACTGCAAATAAGCAAGGGCCCGAGCAACTCCGAGTGCAATGTCAAGTCTCTGCTGCCATGTGCCTTCATTGTGGTCAGGTTCCATGTTGAGCAGCCATTTATCCAGAGAGCCATTCTGGACATACTCGTACATTAAAAACCTGTTGTTGGCCTCAAAACAGAAACCCTTTAATAGCACAAGGTTCCGATGATGCATTCTTCCTAATGTAGAGACTGCTACTCGGAATTCCTTCTCATTTGCTGTCACGTCATACAGAGCCTTCACAATAACAGGTGTTTTGTTTGGTAATGCACCTTTATAAACAGAGGGCCCAAGTTTAATTGCAAGGTCAGATGTTATCTCTTTTATCTCTTCGAAGGATAATCTGATAAGACTATTGTAATGAGCATTCATTTGAGCATCCTTGCCAAAGGGAATTCTTATGTGAGCTTTAAGTTTCCGTCTGCGGTACATAAACCAAAAAACAAACATCTCAATGGCCACAAAACCTGATGCTGTTACCGAAACTATCAAAGCAATAGCTGCAGTGAAGTTCTTGCTGTCACCTCCTCTGGATGTTGAAATTGGCTTTGCAGTTACATCAGGATTAGTTCCCCGAGCTGAAACAGCCAGAGGGACTAGACACACTTTTAAGAATGAAGTAGCAGAAACAGAAGGATTCCCGTACCCAGTAATGAAACTGGTTCGCTTGATTGTGCAAATACCCGAACCATCATTTTTTGAAGTTGCTGCAATGCAGTTCGTGTCATTAGAGCAGTATTCTTTACAAGCTTTCTCGCTCAGCATGATATCAACATCCTGGGGAGGATAAAGACCATACAAAAATGTCTGTCTCATAACCATCATGCTTGTATTCATCTTGCAGCTCCCCAAATCCACCATCTTCTTGCACCCGGAACTACCTGAATCCAGTGTGGAAAGGCCCGATCCCCAATTTACCGAATCCTGGTAAAGACAATCACAGACAGCACCAGTGGAGTTAAGCCCGCATAAACTATAAAGACCACATGAGCCAAATACATCACATTGATTTTCAACTGCTTGCCACCCAACCTTCCATTCATGGAGCACATGGTTCCACGAGTAGATTCTCAAATTCCCATCAGAATCCATCTTAAGACGCCTCAGTGTCAGAGAAGGTTCATCAAAATCCTTACTTGATATGGACCACACAGTTTTATTACTTATATCAATAAGCCCCAAAAGACCATTACCATCAAATACCGCTTCCTTAAAACTCCCAAGAAGGTTCACATGATTACTCCAATAGGTCACATTATTCTCCCAAACAAGAGCAAGCTCTCCAGAGTGCCGGATCACAAAACTGTAGTAACTAGATATTGATTTTTTGGAAGGGGCTCTTAGGGTTTGAGGAAAATGCAAAGACTGACCAGGAAGGAGAGTGCTAGTTGGGCTATTAAAACTTTGCCAAAGCACGTTATCTTCAATACCCACAAGAACTAAGTTCCCATTATTCAAAAGACTGGCCTTTCTAATACCTAAACTAGAAGTATCGCTACTCCAAACAATCACACCACTAGGGTTATCTACCAGAATTAGCCTCCCATCCCTGGAAAGCCTAATCGTGGAGTTCATAGAGACCCTAAGACCACCACCAACAGTCCATACAGGAACATTTACAACTTCATTATCTCCTAAATTATACCTAATTCCCACAAGAAAGCTATCAACTTCATCTTCTTTTGAACAATTCTCTAAGAACCCAAATGCAAAGACCCCATTTTGAGACACCCAAATTCTGCTTCTATCAAACCCTGAAATCTCAAAACCAAGAGGCACTGATACCATGGCAACCTCATCACAAAAGCAACAAAAAACAGAACCCAAAAACACAAACACAGCTAAAACAAAGCTACACCTTTCAAAAGTTTCAAGCTTTCTGGTCTTACCTTGAAAATGCTCTATGAATTTTTCATAATTCACCCCTCTATTCCTAGTCACGCCCATTTCAGCAGCCAACAAAACTGTAAACTCAAATTTCAAGAGTAGCAGCAGACTAGGAGCCCCAGGTAGTAGTCCTAGTGTGTGTTACAACAGTGGACGAGGCATGTGTCAAATTTTTGAGGTGGGTTTTTGGAGTCTTGACACTAGGAGAAAGAAAATCCAAGTTAGTAAGACTCACAAAATGGGCTTTGGGGGTTTTTCCTTTCCTTTTGAGCTTTTTAGCTTTTGAAGAGTGACCAAAGTTTGAATCTTTGGAAACTGTATACAAATATTCATATGCAGCTTTTTGTGGAGTTCAAGATACTGTTGTTTTTTTTAGTGGTTTTGTTCCATTAACTGCAAGTTTTTATTCTTATTTTTTGGTTACTTTTTCTAAAAGGTTTTTGTCTTGTTTTGTTTTGTTTCAGCTTTGGTAACATTTAGAAGGACGATTTGTCACATAATTACAGGCTACTGTCACTTCAAATACGAAATATCCTCTTCTCCACTAGGCCAAATTGAGGCCAATATTGGCCATCTCTTTGTGCTCTCTGTTGTTAAGGTGTTTTCCATAAAGTTTCCCCTTCTGCTTTTGTATTTTTTGAACTGTCTTTTTTATAAAAAAAAATAATATTTTTAATGTACTAATTTATTTAAAATATATATATATATATATATATATATTCAAATAAAAAAGAACTATAATTTTAAATACACATTAAAAACATATTTAGAAATAAAAAGTGTTTGAAAGTTAGGTATGATTAAGTTTTCTTTATAAAACAAAAAAAATGTATTTCTAACTTTAAAAAAAAAAAAAAAAAACTCAATTTCAACCCACCACACTTCAATCCTAAACACTGAGGAGTGACTGAAGAGAGTAAAAATAAAAGGGCAATCTAATTTTGGCCGTGGCAAGAACCCTATCATATGTGCATCTGATAACCAGACGTTTGAAAATCGTAAACACAATTCAAAAGTTGTTATCTCTACAGAAAAGAAAGGAAAAAATATGTTTCTACACTAACACTAACCAAAGTATTAAACGCAATGAATGGCTACTCATGGTGATGGAAAGAATGAAAGGGTATTTTATTGGTGTTAAAGGGTTTCAAAACCCTAAAAGAGTTTACAAAGATTTGTTGTATAATCTTTTCTGTTCACAGAAAAGAAAAATTAACAAGGAACTACTTCTACCGAGGCCAATGATTCCCTTTCCTAGGAGGAAATGAGTGTGTTCTAGAAATGGGAAGCCTTCTTCGCCATTATTTTCATCCTGCTGACACTGGCCCGGAACTGGAGTTCTGAAGGGCAGTCCCTGACACAGCTACTCTGAGGTCCAGCTCCTGTTGTCCATTTGCGAGAAACCTGACTCCCCAATTGATATGACGTAATTCCTTTCTTAGAATTAATCATTTCCATGATTGTTTCATCGGGAATCTTTTCGGCGTCATTCCCTTCTTGTTCTTCATCAAACATGTTCTCATTTGACAACCCTATCTCAGAAGGTTAGGATGATTCTCTTGAACCCCTTTACAACCCTATCTCAGAATGTTCGGATGATTCTCTGGAACCCCCTTAACTAATAGATGCTTCAATACTAAACAAATAATGGGGTTGGAAAAAGCAGAATAAAAAGATTCACGGGCAGAAAGGCGAAGGGAAGTTTAGAAAAGCCTAGCAGACAGGACACCCCTTTCTATTAAGACCACGGCATCTTCCTTTCCCCCCTACGAAACGTTTACCCCCTACTACTACATCGTCCATTGCGAATAAGAGAGCAAATGATGGTATAGCAATGAACGTAAGGATGAGACTAGGAAAAATGATCCAAAGAATCTCGATAGTAGTTCCATGAACAGTCCGTTGCGAGATTGGATTCTTTTTATAGTGGAAGTGCCATAAGCGCCAACCAAGATCCATAATACGAAAACCAAAATAAGAATGAGGAAGAATAAGATATCGTGATGTAAGTCCATTATGTAAAGAAATAGAGAAACTTGCAATGAATTTCAGTCAATCTTTATTGAGAAGACTATGGCTATATATATAGCCTACAAGATATTCAACTAACACGTGAATGATGTGTTAGAGGAGAGTCAACAGATTCAGTTAGTACTAACAGCCACTAACTGAATCTGTTATTGAACTAAACAGATCACACACACAGTTCACGTGTGTATGTATGCAAGCTAAGACTATTACACTGTAAAGAAGCTAAATGTAACTAAGCTATATGTAAACCAAACAATACATGTAAACATAACAATGCAAAGTCAAACACTTGCACATGCAGATATGCAGTATGAATGATGAATGCAAAACACCAGAATGATGACAGATCAATATTTCCCTTACAATCCCTCCCTTAAACTAACCAAGATGCTTAGTTAGTTTAACTCCTTAATCCTACACACTCCCATCTGCTTCTTGAACTTCTGAAAGGACTCCAATTTCAACGGTTTAGTCATCACATCCGCGACTTGTTCTTCGGATCCACAATGCAGCAGCTCAATGATTCCATTATTAACAAGTTCTCTCAGAAAATGAAATCGCACGTCAATGTGCTTGCTTCTCCCGTGCAAGACCGGATTCTTCGACAATTTAATGGTAGAGCTATTATCACACATAACAATGGTGCTTCCTTCTTGCTCTTGACCAAGCTGTTCAAGAACTCTTCTCATCCACACTACCTGACTTGCACATCCAGCTGCGGCCATAAATTTTGCTTCCGTTGTCGATAGAGTGACTATAGGTTGCTTCTTTGATGCCCAAGATACTGCCCCTGAGCTCAACTAAAACACATACCCCGAAGTACTTTTCCGATCATCCACATCCCCAGCATAGTCACTATCGGTGTAAGCAATCAAGTCAGTTGAACCACCCCATTTATACATGATTCCACAATCAACTGTACCCTTCAGATACCTCAATATTCTCTTAGCCGCTTGTAGATGGATCTCAGTAGGTTTAGCCATGTACCTACTAATCAAGCTTACACTGTACACCAGGTCTGGACGAGTTGATATAAGATACATCAGGCTCCCTATAATTTGTTTGTAATACGACTCATCAATTTCAGCCCCATCTTCATCTCTACATAACTTGGAACCTGGAACAATTGGACTATGTACTTCACGGCTTTCTGACATTCCAAACCTCTTCAAAATCTCCAATACATATTTCCGTTGGCATATGAAGATACCATCACTCCGTTGTATAACTTCTATGCCAAGGAAAAATTTCATCCGTCCCAAGTCACTCATTTCAAAGACTTGCATCATAGACTTCTTAAAACTACCCATCATCTCTTTGTCATCTCCAGTGTATACTAAGTCATCAACATAAACACTTACAATGAGCTTATTCGTTTTGCTTCGTGAAAAGGGTTTGCTCATTCGGACACTTCGTGAACCCTTCACTGACAAAGTAGCCTTCCATACGGCTAAACCAAGCTCGTGGGGCTTGCTTTAGCCCATATAGCGCCTTGTGCAATTTATACACTTTGCACTCACTTCCCTTGACTTCATAACCCTTCGGCTGTTCAATGTACACGTTTTCATTGAGCTCCCCATGAAGGAACGCTGATTTAACATCCATCTGAAATATGTCCCAATTTCTTTGAGCTACAATTGCCACAATCATCCTGACGGTTTCCATTCTAGCCACCGGGGCATACACCTCTGTGTAGTCTATTCCATGCTTTTGCGAGTACCCTTTCGCTACCAACCGTGCCTTATACTTCTCAAGCTTTCCATGCTCATTATACTTTGTTTTATAGATCCACCTCACTCCAATTACCTTGCAGCCCGTGGGTAGTGTGACCAAAGACCATGCCTTATTTTTCTCAATGGAATTGATCTCATTATCCATTGCCATCCTCCAATTAGCATCTGTTACTGCCTCTTCATAATGCAAAGGATCGTTTGACATTAACAAAGCCAAATTTATCTCATCATCAGAGGAGCTCGACCCCTGTCTGCTGGTGTAGTCCTTCATCCAAGTTGGAGGCTTTCTAATTCTCCTTGACCTTCCACTGGCAGTGTTTCCACCTGCATTTTCATGTGCAGCAATTGCATCAATTTCATTCACAGCATCTCCATCATCCCCTACGATCCCACCATCTTCTGCACTGCTATGTTCATTACTGCTGTCGTCACTTCTCCTTACTACACCACTGTCTGCACCATGGTCTGCAAAATCATCTGCAAAGTCATGAACAGCTTCTTCTTCTCCACAGTCATTCTCATCCAAGGCACCATCACTGTCATCATCCAACTCCTTTCTTCCATGATCGTCTCCCCAGTTTAAATCCATCAGGATTTGTTCTTGGAAATTCCTGTCCCATTCCCAATTCTTCTCCTCCTCAAAGATTACATCCTTGCTCACAATTACTTTGTTCGTAATTGGGTTGAACGAACGGTACCCCTTTGATTCCTCACTCACACCCAAAAATATGCACTTAACACTGTGATCATCAAGCTTAGTTCGCTGTGCTGCTGGTACATGTGCGTGAACCACACATCCAAACACACGAAAATGCTCCACCGAAGGCTTAACCCCATTCCAAGCCTCTTCGGGTGTGATATTTTCAACCATCAATGTTGGGCATCTATTCAACACATAGTTGCTCCACCTTACTGCCTCTGCCCACAAAGTTTTTGGAACACCCTTTGCAAGCAATATTGTGCGCACCATATTCATAATTGTTCGATTCTTCCGTTCGGCCACCCCGTTTTGTTGGGGGGTGTAGGCAGTCGTCAACTGCCGTTTAATGCCATTTTCATCACAAAACCAATTGAAATCTGTTAAGGTGAACTCCCCTCCCCTATCGGTTCGCAAACATTTGATGAGCACCCCTGCCTCATTTTCAACCTTCTTCTTAAAGCACTTAAAGTGATTAAATGCTTCAGATTTTTCACAGAGAAAATATACCCATGATCTCCTGCTATGATCATCTATGAAACACAAAGTATACCTCTTGTTTCCATAATATATGGGGCTGATTGGACCACATATGTCCGCATGAACAAGACCTAGCACTTGACTGGCTCTCCAGTAGCTCTTCTTTGGCATAGGTTCTCGGTGATGTTTGCCCGTGATACAATCTGTGCACAGCTCATCAATTACAGCAATCTCAGGGAGTCCACGTACCATCCCTTTGTTCTGCAATGTTCTCAAACATTTATAGTTTAAGTGCCCGTACCTGTAGTGCCACAGTTTGGACAGTTGCTGCACATTCTTCTTCACGCCTTGCTGCACATTTTCAAGCTGATATTGTGCACTTTGCAGCTGGTGCACATTTGAGGAGTCTGTGTGTAGACACTCATCATGAGAAGCTGTCACGCATGGTTGTGCAAGCAGAATAAACATTCTGTTTGCACTCATCCTTATCTGCATAATGCATCCTCTGTGTGGATGATAAATCTTGCACATCCCTCCTTGGATCAAGATTGCCAGCCCTTTCTCTTGAAACTGCCCTATACTCAAGAGATTGTTCTTGAGTTCAGGAACATAACACACTTCAGTTACTGTAAACCGAGTCCCTTCCATGTTCAACTTCACACTTCCCTTACCCAACACCTCCATCCTGGAGTTATTGCCCAATCTCACCTTCTGACGGAAACTTTCATCAATAGAACTGAACATAGTTCTATCCCCACACATGTGGTTTGAACAACCAGAATCAAGGAACCATGCGTCCCTCCTTTCTGCTCCATTTTCTTCAACGAAAGCCATCAGCAGCATCTCGTCTTCCTCATCAAGTTTAGCATAGTTGATTTCTTTAGACCAGGAAGGGCATTCATACTGGTAATGACCTAACCTGTGGCACCTATAGCACTCCACTAAGGCTTTATTGAAACCACTCCTGTCATTGTTCCAGTTGCTTCTTCCCCTTCCTCTTCCCCTATAGGCATTTCTGCCTCGGCCTCTGCCCCTTCCTTCTTCCATTGAAACCTTCAAGACCTGTTCTTCACCAACAGTCTTTCTGAACTTCTGCTCATGCACAATCAGCGTGCTTTGAAGTTCATCCACCGTCAATTTTTCAGTGTCCTTCGACTCTTCTACACAGCAGACTATGTAGTTAAACCTTTTTGTGAGAGTTCTTAGAATTTTCTCCACAATTTTTACATCTCCCATCTCTTCTCCATAGACTCTCATCTTATTCGCAACAGTCATCACTCTCGAGAAATAACCTGTTACTCCTTCTCCCAATTTCATCTCCAAGGTCTCAAATTCTCGTCGCAGTGCTTGAAGATGGGACTTCTTGACTCTTGCGTTTCCTTCAAATCTTTTCTTCATGGCATCCCAAATATCCTTTGCAGTGTCTTTCTTCGAAATTGTATCTAGAACTGTCCGATCGATTGCTTGGAAGAGGTAGTTCTTCACTTTAAGATCCTTCAACTTCAATTCATCAAACTTCTTTTGTTGTGCATCAGTTTGCACTGCTCCACTCACTGATTCTCCACAGCCATGTTCAATCTGTCCCCAGAATTCTTTTGAGCGCAAGAAGTTTTCCATGAGCATGCTCCAGTGGTCATAATGTCCATCAAACCTAGGGATTGCTGGTTGCACAAAGCTCCCTTCGCTAGTCATCTTCCTTTGTGTCTGTCAAGCCTAATGTAAAGAAATAGAGAAACTTGCAATGAATTTCAGTCAATCTTTATTGAGAAGACTATGGCTATATATATAGCCTACAAGATATTCAACTAACACGTGAATGATGTGTTAGAGGAGAGTCAACAGATTCAGTTAGTACTAACAGCCACTAACTGAATCTGTTATTGAACTAAACAGATCACACACACAGTTCACGTGTGTATGTATGCAAGCTAAGACTATTACACTGTAAAGAAGCTAAATGTAACTAAGCTATATGTAAACCAAACAATACATGTAAACATAACAATGCAAAGTCAAACACTTGCACATGCAGATATGCAGTATGAATAATGAATGCAAAACACCAGAATGATGACAGATCAATATTTCCCTTACACATTATTCCTTGCATCATGGGGCTTGCTGCGTCTTGAAATCCTAATTGCCATGGCTCCGCTGCATCACAAATTGTGAGGAATAAGTCATCAGTTTTTTTAAAAACTTCATTCTTTGAATGCTCTGCTCGACACCGGGGCCGGGTGCGACAACTCTCCGAGAAAAGTTTTCTGTACTGTTCAGTCTCTCAACCAATCCACTCCTTTCTGACTCTTTGAGATTGGTCAATTTTCTACCAGAGTTGAGGAGCTGCCTTGGTTTCTGTTGTTCTAACACAGAAGATGTCTTTTCGTCGACAGAGAAAGTATTTTCTGGAGTCAAGTTTTGAACTTCCTCAATTTCTAAATCATTCACTGCATGACTCAAGTCCTCATCTGATGAGTTGTTTCTACGATGTTTGTTGCTTCCTTGTTTGTAAAGGACTGTGTCTTCCTCATCCATGGGACTTGTATGCTATATCAGGGAAATAAAAGGCTCAGCACATGACCTAATTCTTATCACTACAATAATAATTTATATCATAACAAAAGAATAAAAGCTTTAAATATTGTTACCTTCACATCTGTGAGATCGACATTGTTTTCTCTGAGGAATGAAAGGAAGTCCTCAAAACTTTCTTCTGTAGGCCGATAATGACCACTGTGAGGCCAAACCGCCTGTCAAAAATAGAAAGAAGCCATCGTTAACAGATATGTCGAATGTCAGAAGACCATCAGATCAAACAGGAGATTCTGTATCAATGCAATGAAAGGATATCTTATAGTAGTTATACCTTAAGAACTCCACCGTCAACAACCAATCTGCCAGCAGCAGTTGCAACTCCTCCTGCCAAGAAGCTAGAATGCTGAAACTTGCCTTTCATCTTCTTGCCGACATACAAGGACTTGGAGGTGCTGAGAACAAAAATCCACTTAGCATCTTTTGTGGTGTGGAGAAGCTCCCCTGACTCCTTGTAGAGGAGCTTCCCTTCCTTGACAACAACTTCATAGGTCTTTCTTTCCATCTGTAATGGGTAAATGTTTATCAGTTAAAGCATTTGGGTTATTAAATAAGGAGCTGAGCACAAAAGTGTTGATGAAAGCTCACCGGACCGAGATACTTGATACACTGTTGTTGAAGTTTTGAACGAGGGCATTCTTCAAGATTCGCTTCCTTGCCTTCTCCTATATCTAACCTGCAGTTGCAAAGCCAGCATATGCAAGTTTAGCTTCGAATCCATGGACTCCAGTATCAAAATTTTAAATAACTAAGTAATAATGATCGAAGAATCTTACCAGTAAAAAAACGGTTCTCTGCTTTTAGATTTAAGCCATTGAAGGTAATAGAAATGAAGATTATGCCCGTATCGATGCCGTGGATCAATCTGTTTTAAACAAGATACAATAAAGATTAAGAATCAGTAAAGAGTGATCGAAGAGCAATGATTAGCTAATATCATTTCCATAGAAATCCTTTATTTGACTTACCGCTTCAAGCCAGTGTTGTAAAGCAAGTTTTTGTGCTTTGTCGTTCTTTGATAAACCTTTTCCGACCTTTGCAGCCCTTGTTCTTGCTCTTGACCATCGAGAAATGGCAGATTCATGTTTCTCAGTGTCAAAGAATGAAATAGAACTCTTCTTGAGTTCAGCAAAATCTAAGAGTTCCCACCTGAGATTATAACAACTAATTTTGTTAGAACAAGGTTGTAAATCCTTACGTTTTTTGTAAGAAAAAACACCAGGATGTGTACTCATCAATAGATACATACCAGCTTTGCTCCGCAAGAACTGCACAATCTGCAAGCTTTCTCCTGGTTCGCAAGCTTTTATTCACCGGCAATTTTACAGCAAGCACGTGTTTGGGGCTTTGGGGATTAAAAAATGTCGGTTTTCGAATCTTCTCTATACTATCATCTGACAGTAGGGGCTGATTATCCATCTCTTTGCTGTTTATACTAACTGGCCTTGTGGAGGCATCTTTTTCTTTGTCCGGTGGAGAAGCTCTAATAGAAATCATTATTTCCGATTCCCCACATTTAAAGCTAACTGATCTTTCTATTAACATCTTCCCAGAACCTAAAGATTTTGATATTGCAGCCTCAAAACCTTGACCACCAAAACTAATCAAGCTTACAGGGGTTTTGGCTTCATCGTCTCCAAAGCTAATAGACTTTACAACAACAGATTCCAAGCCAGTATCCACATCACTATACTTGGAAAATGGACAGGGCAAGAATATCCCCATTCAGGAAGGGAAGGGTTTCCAGCAATCTGTATTTATCTTAACTCCTGTTCAAGCAAAACCAATACGCAGAAGTTAAAACCAAAAGCAGAAATCTCAGAACACTCATGCTCTCTTCCTACCATTGTCTAATAAGGTAAATGATAGAAATATCAACAGTCCAATACCACATCACAATACAAACAAGCTAGAGGCTACAAATTATAGAAACAGGACAGGGTTTAGCTATGAATAAGAATTTAACATAGCAGAAAACAACTCCATGAATAGATAACAACAATCACATTACCATGATAGTCACCATGTAATCAAGACCCAAAAATGGCCAAGACCGCAACTTTAGAACAAAGCCATCAAGAATGGAAAGAGACCAAAAAATTACCATTGAAGAAAATCAAGTTACAGAAACAGCAAAGAAAATAAAAACAAATACCAAGAATATAAGAAGGGAGCATACCTTGAATTGTGGCTAAACTGAATATGGGAAAGAAAATCCAGGTATAAAGGGTCAGCTTATCAGAATTTTGATGATTTTTCTCAATTGTTCTTAAGAAAGAGAGAGAAAGATGAAGAGAGAGACTTGAAATTTTCGAAGGTGAAAACAACAAACACAGAGAATAAAAGGTATGTCGTGACAGAGGAAGATATACAGACATCGAAAGTGAGTCTTTAAGACGGGGGGGGTTAAGACATCCATCGATCGAGAGAGAGCAGTCTTATGTTAGAACACTAGAGGTTTGGTTCAGGATATAGGTGGGACCAGGAATAAATAAGTTCTCTTTCTTTTTTGTTTTCTATAAAAGGATTAAAATAAACAATCCAGTGTTGCAAGTCTTAGGCAATTTAAAAACAGAAATTTTGTGTTTTAGATAATGTTAATCGTGTTTTTTTGTAACTGTGCGAACCATGCAGGTGATGATCTGTAAAGAGATGGGTTTCAGAAAAAAAAGTTCATTAGAGTATTAGATCAACTATTTATTTAAAAATAAACTATCAGTGTCAATGCTGTCAATTCAGCTTTCGTTTTCGTTAGATTTATTTTTATTGATACAGAATATTTTAGCATATTGTTTTAGAATTGTATTATTTATATATAATTAATTAATTATATATATAAAAAAATTAATTTAACAAATATAATTAAAATTCAAGAGTAATTAAGTCACTTTTATATATTTAACAAATATAATTAATGATCTTTTTTAAAAAATTATATATTTTATACTTGTTTTTTTCATTGATCCTTACATTATATGTTTCTTGGTATTTGGAGTTGATAATTAATGATATTAAAAATAAAATACTATCATTTAAATAACTGAATTTATATCATAATTTGTTCACAAAACCTAATCAAAAGCATAAATATTGAAAATTTGATTATCATAAAACTTCTCGTGTAATGTAGCTATTAGAAGAAGAAAAGGCAAACTAAGAATGTGTAGATGGATCGAGGAAAAATGTTTAGGGATATTTTATATCTTACCCTCATCTCAAGCAAAACTAGGACGAAAACACCAAACATTTTCCGAGAGAACAAACACACAAGTCAATATCATATACAATTTTCTTCCCATACAAGAAAGTGAGAGGTTGGACTTTGTTCTTTATTTATATATAGGATATGCTCAGCGATCGATGTCATCGAGCAATATCTCTGCGATCATCATACCAAGCTTTTCATTTACCACCGATTCATGTTTTCAACCAGTCTTTATCTAACAACAGCAACGAATAAGAAACTTAGTAATAAAGATATATTTGTTTTTTGGATAGAACATTAACTAGGGTGGATTTGGTAGATTGACGCGTGGAATATTGTGGATGGATATGAGGTGTTCATGATTTTATTCATGACAGCAAATTAGTATTTTTTATTATTATTATTTTTGGTAGAAAGGGAAAGCTCGAGGTCATGACTGAAACTTCCATGCATTCTTCTTGAATGGCCCACTAGTTGACCATTGAATAACTCAAAAAAGGGATTTTTGATAGGCCAATACAAACAAAAAGTCTATGCAAAGTTCAGACCTTGTCTTTAGTTTAATAATTATCACAACCACTCTAGCTTTATGGCGGCCGGCACTTAAAGTATAAAAATACAACCCGACCCCACATTTTATTATAGTTGTTTAACATTATTTTTTACAAGTATTTTTGAAAAAAAAAATATATTTTCAAAATCAACTTCAACAACAATTCAAAAAATTTCAATTAGAGATGAAGAGAATAAACTCACATTCAAAATCAATTTCTTTTTACTAAGATAACATAATTAGCATTAACTGATGGCATTTCTTTTTCTGATTTTGGCAATTATAGATACAGAACCTTATTCAATAGTTAGAAAGAGTTCTTTGGTGCCCCCATGAAAATGGGTGCTGTCTTGATCATGACCATACAAGAAAGTGATATAATTACGTGATCCCACATAGATTAATTATGCTATAAACTAAATTTAATTAATAGGTAGAGATCTTGGATTTAAATATAAAAGACATGACCTGTCTAAGCACATCTTTTGACAACGATTGCAATGAAGATACAATTTACTAAAACCTTGTTCTCGATGCAGTTGTTTTCTTCGAACCCTTCTATTCTAGCTAGCCCATGGATAGCGACGATCCCTTAATTGTTTTTTTTTAATAGAAAACTAGTGATTAGGAACTCAGATAACGATCGCTAGAAAAAAAATCATTGTCACTTACATCTGTCAGTACAGACCTCCATGCATATAAATTAAACAGCAGCGAGATGTTGTGCTTCTTCTTCTGAGATGCAAACATACCCGACATTCAGACAGCCATGTCGATCCCTTGAGAGCAGTGTTGCCTGTTTCTTTTCGTTTAGGCTGTTTTTATTTTGATTTAAATTTTGTACTGGTTAAAAAAATAAGATAAAATGATGTTGTTTTTATCTTGGTTTAAATTTCGGCTCGTTCCGGATTTTTTGGTCAAATACCGGCCGAAATGTTTTAGTTTCGTTTCGCCCGTTTTGTTTCGGCCAAATAATATTTTTTTAAATAATAAATAATTTTACAATATCAATTATATCTCTTAATCCGACCATTAGATTGAGATGAAATTTTACGAGGAATCTCTTGCCATATTTATATATATTATGTTAAAATTTCAGAACAATCAAACAATATAATGACTTTACAGAATTGATGATGATATATATAAATTAAACAGCAGTGAGATGCTGTGCTGCTTTTTCTGAGATGAAAACATGCCCGGCTTTCAGACAACCACATCGATCCCTTGAGAGTAGCCGGCCGGTAGAGATTAGAATATATATATATATATATATATATATATATATATATATATATATATAAATATATATATATATATATATATAAAGTTTTAGGGTTTAATTTCATATGGTAATCGATAATGGTGTTAATACGTGGCATTCTTTATAAATATGTTGTTTCTCATCCAATGGAGACACCCCAGCAGCCCTTCGGAATTGTTTTTATCAATATGCCATGCTACATGATCATGAACCCTAATTTAGTTGGGCAACACAGAATATAGAGATCTGGAAGAAATGAGCCACACGTTGTTGCTTTTTTCCAAGTCTACTAATTAATATATAGGTTTTGGCGGGGGAATGTGGATCTTGTGATGAATGGGAAATTTTGGCAAAGCATCAAGCAAGATCTCCAAATCCACCCAACTTTCTTCCTTTTCTCAAGTTCCTCAATTCATTCTTTACATGCAAATCATTTCTCACGACATCTCAGCTTAATTTCTATGACCTAAATAATCTGTAACTAATTTGGGGAAAAAACATGGCTCATCAAATAAATTATTTATTAAAATGATGTGATTTTTTTTATACACTGACCAATCGGGGCCGGTTATACCTAGTTTGATTGAATTAATTGAAACAGTGAAGTGTAAATCGGGTCAAGTGAGTCATATAAAATTTGTAACTAATTTGGAAAAAAAAACCATGCCTCATCAAATTAATCCAATTGAATTGTTTTTTAATTAAACAGTGCAATTTCTTTTGCGACCAAGAATTCTTGCTACTGAGGTGGTGTAACAGTGGTGTGAGCGTACGAGCAGGTGCGAAAGCAAGTATAGCCGGAAAACACGAGTGTAAAAGAAAGGCAACTGTCGGACTTTATTATGATGTGGCGGCGAAACGCGGTCGGCAAAAGCCACGACGAAACAGCAAACATAGAAAATTATTTTAATTATGTTCAAAAAACACCTCTAAAAATATACTGCCTTCACACTCTTCACCGTTTTCTTTCACAAGGATCATCAAAATCCCATCCAAGCTCTCTCATCCAATGGCCAAAAAATCAAAACCAATTCATATCTTATATTTTATTTTATAATTAAATTATATTTTTCTCGAGATTGAACTTCTCTAGGAATCGGTCTACACAAAATATTTGACCCAGCCATTAATTAATCAATTTTATTTATAAAAAAAACACAATTTAAATCAAAATTCAAGCAACTAATTTAACCCATTTGACCCGTCAGTCCACGCTACGTTTAGCAGCCCCGACATTCTGAATTACACATGTCTGAGTTTATAATTGTATCTCTTGACCATGTAGTAGAATTCGATCGATAAATGGAAGACCATTTGTCTTCCCGGTTGGTAAGACTGGAGAAATTTCTAGGATAAAGATTGGAGAAAAAAAGCACCTAAATGTTCAAGGTGGTATGATATGTGTATGAACAATGAGAAGAGTAGAAAAAGAGGGTGCTCTTTAAATTTAAATGTTTTTAAAACTTTGTTTAAGTTTTATTGTTTTCTTTTCCCACTTGCTATCTCGTGGCGGCTCTTCAGCAAAATGAACCCCCAAAGCAAACAGGTTATATTTGAAAAGAAAAACACAAAAGATGGCCGACTAAATGAATGAATCATGCATCACCATCTCTCCCCATCACCGTCCGTTTTAGCTCCCAGTGTCGGTGTAGAAGGTGTTCGATGTTGACTTCCTGAGCTTATTTCTGTACAGATTACTTGGTTGTCGTGCCTGATTCAGGTGAGAATGATTTCAGCTATTAGATTAGAGGACAGAGTCGTCGTTCATCGAGTCAATATTCTTATTTAAATAACATCATTTCTTTTCTTTTCTTTTTTACGTTGTAAAGGGTGAAGTTTGTCCGAGTCAATAATATTATTAAAACCCCATATATTTTATCAAATCAAGTCAAAAACCATAAATTTCATTGAATTATTAATACACCATGCCAGGCTTATCTTATTAATTATCCCGATCCCTGCCGAACTTCGCGATATCACGTGAATTCAATATGTCGAACAAACCACATGACAAGATTTTCATCCGAACTTCGTTTCTTATTTTTAAATAGAAGATACTAGTTAGTTGTTTTTTTAATGTAATCTGTTGCCGGTCCAATAATGTTTTTTAATAAAAAAAATAAACATACAAGCTTCTCAAATGTTTTTTCTATAAAACAATTTCAATTCTAATTCAAAAGATATATATCCATTGAGACAAAACTCCATATTGCGTTCCCTCATAACGAACGAGCTTGATTGGCAGACTTTTTCAGAACCCTTAACTCGAGTCATGAGATGAAGACAATCTGATAAAAACAAAAATCTAATGATAAAAGACCTGTGATATGAGTCATAAGACTAAGATAACTTCTTAGAAAAAAATAGAAAAAACAACCCGATTTAATTAGGGTTAAAATGTCAAAATTCACGAACCTAATCATGAGCCAAGATATCCTCATAGAAAGTAAATCAAAATAGATTACGAAGCATTATTTGTTTAGGGGAAACCAAAACTTGTTTAGGGCAATTAAAAAGACACAAAATTTTTTAATTAAAAAATAACCTTAGTCAACCCGATTAACTCGCGATATGTTCTATAAAAATATGATAACCTAATAAAAAAATTAATATTTAAAAATAAAATTTGTAAACATTCTTGATTGTAAAATAATTTTTTTTATAACAATTTTGTATAAAAATAGTGCTGTGTGAGGAAGAGAATAATGAAAACACCTTCCGTTTTTGTTTTTCTATGCTAATATCCTTATATCCATGGAGACAGTAACTCCATATCGCGTTCTCTCATAGCGAACGGGCATGATTGGCAGACTTCTTCAGAATCCTGAACAAATGCCGGGGCCAAGCCTTTTGCCAGATAGTGCCTACCCAAGCACAGCATCGCCTCCTTTTCATTACCTCTCAACGAAGGATAACATTTTCAATTCAAATTTGGTGGGATATCACCAGATGATCTGTTAAAAGGTCTCCGAGAAAAGATGTTCGATTTGCTGTGGTCAACTTCTTACAAACCACACCTACTGAACCAAGCTGGCATCTCCATAAAACCCACCAACCTTACCCTAAATGGATAGAATTCCGCCATTATTATACCTGCACGAGCTAGCTAGGGCATGCTCAAAGGTGGCCACAGATATTTTGTTTGTGGTAGGCTTCTTGGCACGTGAACAATCATGTCGTGTAGCAGTATATTATCTGGTCCACCGTTCTGCTCCAATGTGAGAGGCTAGTGGCAGAAGGTCAGTGAACCACTTTCAAATGAAACCTTTTTTTTTTTGGGAATAGCTGAAGTTAACTACGGGTATCTAAGCCGCTGGGCCTGACTAATTCTGGGGATGCACAGGCCCTTGGCAAGGAGTTTCCCGCAAGTGCACCACGGGTAATTCATGGGTTTTGTCCAAGTCCGATGGCCTCAAAAAATTATTTGCACCTGAGCGGATTCGAACCTGAGACCTCTTTGGGAGCACACCAAAGAGACCCAGGCCTCCTCCACCAAGCCAACCCCTTGGGGTTCTTTCAAATGAAACCAAGGCAGCAGCCGCTGCATATGGTGCCACTGAAAATCAGATCCGGAAATAATTCAATAACCAGTTCATTTGGGGCGGGGGGCACATGGAAATTTACATGAAAGTTTAAGACAAGGTCCAGGATTATCCAGCATGTAAGTCTAGAGTATTAGCTGGCTGTGATACCTTATTAGTGTCAGATATCATCTCAGATCCAAGATATGCAGCGCATCTAGGTGTCTATTTGTCTATTTAGGAGTGTGGTTGCGGTTGTTTTTTAAAGTGCTTTTCATTTAAAAATACATTAAAATTATGTTTTTTTATTTTTAAAAAATTATTTTTGACATCAACATATCAACATGATCTAAAAACATCAAATTTTATTAATTTAAACTTAAAAATAAAAATAATTTTTTTAAAAATTTTTTCAAAAATATTTTTTAAAATTTTTTCAAAAATATTTTTGAAAATTTTTTCAAAAATATTTTTGAAAAACCCTCCCAAACACCTCCACCCCCTAGATCTATTAGTTTTTCTCAGTGAACTTTTCTGGTTACAATCCTGGGGTTCATCACGAAGCTATTCAGCATATGTGGCCATCGAGTCCAGTTGTGGCCCATCGAGTCCAGTTGTGGCCCAACTGCTAACACCACAGACACAAGCGGAATCAGGCCCGGATTGACAAAACACAAAATCACTTTGCTCCTTTTGTCTTCTAGGAGAGAGGGAGGGAAGATTTAATGCTGGTTCTTTTCCATAATTCCAAAAAGTATTCGTGCAGCAATCATTCGGTGTTTCTATAATAATAAATGAAGCTACAAAAATGTACAGGCAATCGTCAAGCGCCTAAGCAAGAAGTACAGAATAAAGGAGATAATTGGAGGCCAATACGAAGAATGACATCTTTTGGGAGGTTTGGAATCGGTTCACACTAGATAATGTTTGATTAATTAAATAAATAGCGGATTTTATTGTCTCACTCTAATAAATCTTTGGTATATATTCATATCAAAAAGAGAAGCCTGTATCAATTAACTGACTGAGAGGAAGATTTCAAGAAACTTTTAACTTTCTGGAATCTCTGGTTATATAACCAGATTTACTTGTATGTACTATTTTTAATAATGACAGAGTTTGCAAAAGTTATACCAATTATAACCGGATGAACAACATTCACCGTAGGTTGTTCTTGTTCAGTTTTCATAAAATAACCTCGCTTCACCGCAATGAGAACACACCAGCCCACCCGGTTTCTTACCACCTGAATTAAACATTTGCCTCTCACTTTCATCTCTCATTTCCAGCCTTGAACTTTGCCTCATCACTTCTCCACCCGTTCATTTCGACCCTATTTCTGTTCAAATACGTTTGTTACGAGCTCTGATTCTCAAATACGGTCTGTTCGGGACCTGGGTTTTTTGTTTGTTCGCTTTGCACTGTGTTCGCTTTCGGTCTATTCGTTCGGGAGGTGGGTTTGTTGCACTGTGTTTGCTCCGCGTGAGTTATGTTGGTGTTTGGGGTTGAGTTCTCCGTGTTTGCTCTGTGGTTCCTCCGTGTGACAGAGTCTCCGTGTTTGCTCTGTGGTTCCTCCGTGTGACAGAGTCTCCGTGTTTGCTCCGTGTGACAGAGTGGGGCTGAGTTCTGCTCCGTGTTTGCTCCGTATGAAGGGAGGTCAGTTGTGTGTATGAATTGCTGGAAGTTCTGGGTCTGTGGAGGTTAGTTGTGTGTATGAAGGAAAACTAAAAAAAACTCAATTTCAACCCACCACACTTCAATCCTAAACACTGAGGAGTGACTGAAGAGAGTAAAAATAAAAGGGCAATCTAATTTTGGCTGTTGCAAAAACCCTATCAAGTGTGCATTTGATAACCACAAGTTTGAAAATCGTAAACACAATTCAAAAGTTGTTATCTCTACAGAAAAGAAAGGAAAAAATATGTTTCTATACTAACACTAACCAAAGTATTAAACGCAACGAGTGGCCAAAATAAATGACTTGTTTTCTGTTTTTTATAAGCCAGAAAGGTAATGTTATAATATGACCACTCATGGTGATGGAAAGAATGAAAGGGTATATTCTTGGTATTAAAGGGTTTCAAAACCCTAAAAGAGTTTACAATTTTTGTTGGAACTTGTACGAGATTATAACTATAAAGGGGGACAAAGAAACTGTATAAATGATTTCAACAGGGAAAGAAATGGAAAAGAATAAGAAAGATTTCTTGCATCATCTTTTCTATTCACAGAAAAGAAAATCAACTAGGAACTACTTCTACCGAGGCCAATGATTCCCTTTCCCAGGAGGAAATGAGTGTGTTCTAGAAATGAGTGTGTGTTCTCCTCAAGTTTTGAACTTCCTCAATTTCTAAATCATTCACTGCATGACTCCAGTCCTCATCTGATGAGTTGTTTCTACGATGTTTGTAAGGGACTCTGTCTTCCTCATCCATGGGACTTGTCTGCTATATCAGGGAAATAAAAGGCTCAGCAGATGACCCAATTCTTATCGCTGCAATAATAATTTACAAAAGAATACAACTGCTTCAAATCTTGTTACCTTCACATCTGTGAGATCGACATTGTTTTCTCTGAGGAATGAAAGGAAGTCCTTAAAACTTTCTTCTGTAGGCCGATAATGACCACTGTGACGCCAAACCGCCTGTCAAAAATAGAAAGAAGCCATCGTTAACAGATATGTTGAATGTCAGAACACCATCAGATCAAACAGGAGATTCTGTATCAATGCAACGAAAGGATATCTTATAGTATTTATACCTTAAGAACTCCACCGTCAACTTCTAATCTGCCAGCAGCAGTTGCAACTCCTCCTGCCAAGAAGCTAGAATGCTGAAACTTGCCTTTCATCTTCTTGCCGACATACAAGGACTTGGAGGTGCTGAGAACAAAAATCCACTTAGCATCTTTTGTGGTGTGGAGAAGCTCCCCTGACTCCTTGTAGAGGAGCTTCCCTTCCTTGACAACAACTTCATAGGTCTTTCTTTCCATCTGTAATGGGTAAATGTTTATCAGTTAAAGCATTTGGGTTATTAAATAAGGAGCTGAGCACAAAAGTGTTGATGAAAGCTCACCGGACCGAGATACTTGATACACTGTTGTTGAAGTTTTGAACGAGGGCATTTTTCAAGATTCGCTTCCTTGCCTTCTCCTATATCTAACCTGCAGTTGCAAAGCCAGCATATGCAAGTTTAACTTCGAATCCATGGAGTCCAGTATCAAAATTTTAATAATGATCGAAGAACCTTACCAGTAAAAAAAGGGTTCTCTGCTTTTAGATTCAAACCATTGAAGGAAATAGAAATGAAGATTATGCCCGTATCGATGCCGTGGATCAATCTGTTTTAAACAAGATACAATAAAGATTAAGAATCAGTAAAGAGTGATCGAAGAGCAATGATTAGCTAATATCATTTCCATAGAAATCCTTTATTTGACTTACCGCTTCAAGCCAGTGTTGAAAAGAAAGTTTTTGTGCTTTGTCGTTCTTTGATAAACCTTTTCCGACCTTTGCAGCCCTTGTTCTTGCTCTCGACCATCGAGAAATGGCAGATTCATGTTTCTCAATGTCAAAGAATGAAATAGAACTCTTCTTGAGTTCAACCAAATCTAAGAGTTTCCACCTGAGATTATAACAGCTAATTTTGTTAGAACAAGGTTGTCAATCCTTACGTTTTTTGTAAGAAAAACACCAGGATGTGTACTCATCAATAGATACATACCAGCTTTGCTCGGCAAGAACTGCACAATCTGCAAGCTTTCTCCTGGTTCGCAAGCTTTTATACACCGGCAATTTTACAGCAAGCACGTGTTTGGGGCTTTGGGGATTAAAAAATGTTGGTTTTCGAATCCTCTCTATACTATCATCTGACAGTAGGGGCTGATTATCCATCTCTTTGCTGTTTATACTAACTGGCCTTGTGGAGGCATCTTTTTCTTTGTCCGGTGGAGAAGCTCTAATAGAAATCATTATTTCCGATTCCCCACATTTAAAGCTAACTGATCTTTCTACTACCATCTTCCCAGAACCTAAAGATTTTGATACTGCAGGCTCAAAACCAATACGCAGAAGTTAAAACCAAAAGCCGAAATCTCAGAACACTCATGCTCTCTTCCTAGCATTGTCTAATAAGGTAAATGATAGAAATATCAACAGTCCAATACCACATCAGAATATAAACAAGCTAGAGGCTACAAATTATAGAAACAGGACAGGGTTTAGCTATGAAGGAGAATTTAACACAGCAGAAAACAGCTCCATGAATAGATAACAACAATCACATTACCATGATAGTCACCATGTATTCAAGACCCACAAATGGCCAAGACCGCAACTTTAGAACAAAGCCATCAAGAATGGAAAGAGACCAAAAACTTGCCATTGTAGTAAATCAAGTTACAGAAACAGCAAAGAAAATAGAAACAAATCCCGAGAATATAAGAAGGGAGCATTACCTTGAATTGTGGCTAAACCGAATACGGGAAAGAAAATCCAGGTATAAAGGGGTCAGCTTATCAGAATTTTGATGATTTTTCTCAATGAAGAGAGACTTGAAAGGTGAAAACAACAAACACAGAGAATAAAAGGTATGTCGTGATAGAGGAAGATATATAGACATCGAAAGATGGACGGGGAGGATCGAGAGAGGGAGGCAGTCTTGTGTAAGAACACTGGAGGTTCGGCGCAGGATCTAGGTGGGGCCACGAAAAGATAAGTTCTCTTTCTTTGTTGTTTTCTAGAAAAGGATTAAAATAGACAATCTTGCGTTGCAAGTCTGAGGCAATTTAGAAACAGAGATTTTGTATTTTAGTTGATGTTAATCGTGTTCTTTTTGTAACTGTGTGAACCATGACAGGTGAAGATCTGGAGAGAGATGGGTTTGAGAAAAAAAGTTTATTAGAGTATTAAATCAATTATTTATTTAAAAATAAACTATCAATTTATTTTAAATTGAATATTTTAAGATATTTTGATGTAAAAAATAATTTGGACACATGGTTCCAACGACCTTCACCATGACGAGCAATGTAACGTAACGAGGAAGCAAGGTGTCTCCTTGAAGAGTCCACGGACAAAAACACAGAACATTTTCCGAGAAAACAAACACCCAAGTCAATATCATATATAATTTTCTTCCCATACAAGAAAGTGAGAGGTTGGACTTTGGTATTATTTATTATTAAAATGGCGTCAAGCTCGAGGTCATGACAGAAACTTCCATGCACTCTACTTGAATGGCCCCCTTGTTGACCATTGAATGTCTCACAAAAGGAATTCTTGACTCGTTACTCTAATAAATCAAGGAGAAAGCAAAGGTAAAGGATTAGGCTGAAAAATTAAGGGAGATAGTTGGATTCATTTAAATATTGATTATCATTTAATTATAATTTTGAAAAAGGAAAAATATGATATTTTTCTGAGTAATCATGAATTAAAGTTAGAAATTTCTTGAAAAACTACCCCATTCAAGTTTCACTGCATATCTTACCATAAAAAAATGTTATTTAAATTGATTAGTTTATTTTTAATATCTCTTAAATGATATTATGATTGTCTTGGATTTCAATGACTAAAATAAAGTTTTTCACAACAGAAGAGGACTGGTTAAAATTATAAATACAATAAAAGTTGTGGAGGGAAATGGAAATAAAGTGAAACCGAAGCATTTTTTCAACCCAGCCAATTAAATCATTTTTATTATAAAAAAAAAAAAAAACAATTTAAATAATAATTCAAGCAACTAATTTAACCCACTTGACCCGTCAGTCCACACTACGCGCGTTTAGTAACACCGTCAAAGTCAATTGCTAACAACAAGCCCTAACACGGCTGCAGTCTTTGGGTACGTGTTTATTGTGGTGCTGGAAGCTCTTTCCCACGTGACTGTAGCAGCACACGAGTAGCCTCCCATCAAAGCTAGCGTCTGCCTGATCACACGTGGACACTGCATTGTCGATGCAGGATAACGACTTTCATGCATCCTCATGGTCTGCATGCTCTACATCATGTTACGTTGTGGGTTATGACTTCAAACTTAATGTCTGAATTTTTAATTATATGTCTTGACCATGTAGTAGAATTCGATTGATAAATAGAAGACCATTAATCTTGTATTTTCTTTTAGTGCTTTTATTTTTTTATATATATTTCTTACATTGTTTATATTTCTGTCCATACTAATATATACATGCTCTTAGTATTTTTTTTCAATTTTTCTTTATTTCCAATGTTATGAGGTTTTTTTTTATTTAATGTTCAAATTTTAATATGTGCTAGTGATTGTTTGAGAATTAATAATTATTATAATTTCTCTTTTTTTTTCTCCAGGTCAAATAATTTCTTAAAATCTAATAATATTTATTTTTATTTTGTCATTTATTTTATTTTTTAATTGCTTTTTTCTTAATACTGTAGGTATTGGAATTTCAATTATTATTGATAAGATATTCAAAATAATCATAATGATTATTGGTTAGTTTTGTTTTCTTTTAAATATGTCAGACTAATTATATTTTTTTATATTTATTTAATATTATCGCCTTAATATATATATATATATATATATATATATATATATATATATATATATATATATATATATAAAACCTAGGTTTTTTGGGAGAAAAAATTACTGTCATTGCTCTAAAATAATTTTAATATAATAATATGAGTAATAAATCTTATAAAATAAAAAATTATGGAATATTTTTTTCTAACGATAATTATGGTCTCGCCAATTTTTATTATTTCCATTGTTGTTAAGGTTTTTTTAATATTTACATTGTAATTTGTGTTGATGATCATTTTAAAATTGATATTTATATTTTTTTCTCTTTGTTGTTTTTTTAGATTCTTTTTATTTATCTTTCAAGTCAATTGTTTTTAAATCTATCTTTATTTATTTTTATTTTGTCATTTATTTAGGGTTTTTTTTCTTATAAATATATGAGACTAATTATATATTTTAATATTTATTTAATATTAGCACCTGAAAATATATATATATATAGACAAAAAAAAAATGACCTAGGATTTTTTAAAGAACAAAAAAAATAATATAAGTGTTATTAAATATATTTAATACAATAATATGAGGAATAAATCTTATAAAATAAAAAAAGGATTTTGCCTTTTAATTCTAATTTTGTCCTCTTTTGTTTAAGCTTATTTTTTAAAAAAAATTGATTCTTGCATTTTAGATTGTTTTTGTAAAAAAAAATTGTTTAATATTTCAGATCTGATATTGCTGGAAAAAAAAAGCAACTTATAAACAAAATGGGTAGACAAATTTACCCAAGTTATCTACAATTAAAAAATATACGGATCACTTCTCCTGCATTTTGATTACACTGTTCCTTTTAAACAGAAAAAAAACTCATTTCTAAAAGATTTGATTTATTACAATTTCATTAATTAAATATTAAAATAACTAATTACAACACATAAAAAATCAATTATTTTTCTACATAAAAAAAAGCTCAGCGCAGCGCGCGAGCAAATCACCTCGTCATTGCTATAATGAATACCATTTTCTTAGTTTTTGTATATTAGTTTCTCAAAAAAAGCAAAAGAGTAAAGAAAAAAAGGATTAAGACTCAGATAACAAAAGAATAACGAAGATAAGAACAAAACAATTGTATAAATAAATTAAGTATAAAGTGATCAATACTCAAAAAGTAAAAAAAAAAAAAAAAAAAAAACAAATTAGCTAACAAAATTGTGTGAATTTAACAAAGAAATAATAGTACAAATTTAAAGTGGAGACAATAACTAGAAAGTAATTTCCCTACTCCATGAATTGTTTGAATATCGAGATGGGATCCCCAAATACAGACCCCACGCCCTGTAAATTCAAAGGAAGCTGCCAGGCTTCTGCTTAGGGCTTGTCAAGCAAGACAAGCAGACTACTGTTAAATTGGGTGCGCAGGAAAACAAGATCAAATTAGAAAATGGTTTTCGCTTTGCTGTAATTGAAGGACTTTTCAACCGTCCTCGAGTTTTGTGAGATTGGCAGAATCATTCCAAACTTTTTTATTAAGCAACAAAAACACAAAAGAGAAAAGGAAAGCATTTTCAACCCTAAATAGGGTGAAGAAAGAGTGACCGACGATTCAAATTCTGGACTCCAATCCATGATGATGAGTTTTTCTCATCATTTTTTTTTTAAAAAAAGAGTTTTTTTTTATCGAGAAACACCCACTAAACTTCAAGTTGTGTCTTCCAGTATATTTGAGAGAGTGATTGAATTTGTTTTTAAAAATATTTTTTATTTAGAAATGTATTAAAAATAATATATATTTTTTATTTTTTAAAAATTATTTTTGATATCATCATATAATTTAAAAATATCATTTTTTTTAGTTTTAAAAAAATATTTTCTAAAAGCGCTTTTGAAACAATGATAAACACCCATTTATATCTGTTTGGAAGTGTGGTTATGATTGCTTTTTAAAATACTTTTTATTTAAAAATACATCAAAATAATATTTTTTTAATACATTTCCGTCAAGGTTTAAGACAAGGACCCATTTATGCTGCATATGGTGCCGCTGAAAATCAGATCCGGAAATAATTCAATAACCAGTTCATTTGGGGGCACATGAAAATTTACATCAAAGTTTAAGACAAGGTCCAGGATTATCCAGCATGTAAGTCAACAGTATTAGCTGGGTGTGATACCCGCTATCATCTCAGATCCAAGGCATGCAGCGCATCCAGATCTATTAGTTTTTCTCAGTGAACTTCTCTGGTTACAATCCTGGGGTTCATCACAAAGCTATTCAGCATATGTGACAGGGAGGGAAGATTTAATACTGGTTCTTTTCCATAATTCCAAAAAATATTCGTGCAGCAATCATTCGGTGTTTCTATAATAATAAATGAAACTACAAAAATGTACAGGCAATCGTCAAGCGCCTAAGCAAGAAGTACAGAATGAAGGAGATAATTGGAGGCTAATACGATGCATGCCATATGCATACATAGATTAACATACGAGCTGGATTCGTTATATTCAGAGGACATCTCATTATATTGAATCATCAGAATCATCTGAATCACTTCTCTCAGGCTCCCCTGCATTAGCTGTTGTTTCTGGCACGTCAGGCTTTGCTTCAGGAGCAGGCTCAGGTTTCTTATTTGCTTTGTGAGCATTCTGAACACCTTCCTCTTGCTCATTGGCTTCAGCATGTAAAACTTCAGTTAAGGATTTACTTGAACAGTAACGTAAACATTTTGACATTCAATCAAATAATGCAGTCTACTATAACAAGTGTGACTCCACTGACACGAGTCTCCCTTAAATCCCCTTTTGGGAATGTTGCTTTTCCTTGCTCACAAAATGAGCACAGCCAAATTTAACTTTCAGAACATGATCTACAACTGATTAATGCAGGTATGACTGAGCTAAGGCAGGTTGGCAACAATTATCAGTGCAAATGGTGGTGCTTTTGGTGTTGCAGTCCTGTAGGATTATTATAATGCAAACTGGACAATAAAAATTTCCCATCTACCAAAAGCATCCCTAAAATTTTGCATGCTCAACAAGGGGCGATTCCCCTAACTTTACATTTTTCCATTACATATATACAATTCACAAAGAACACACATGCTGACCCTTCCTGGAATCTATACCCCTTAAGCTAATCTAGAACAGCGGAACCTATGGCTTGGTAGAAAGTGGGCAATTTTTAATTTTCTTTTAGCTGAATAAAAAAAAACTGAGTTTATGCATAATACTGTAGGATATCAGCATTATCGACTGTGCCCCCTGCCATGATGTTTAGAAGATCTTTCTCAACACGCTGTACAAGCTCAGGCTGCACAAGGTAATATAGACATAATCAGTAAAGACAATAGGGTGAAAAGGAAAAAAGAGCAGCACGGGTTAGATCTCAAACCGCAAAAATATTTCTTGCAATCTTAGTTTCAACAACATAGTTTTGAAAGTAAATAGATCATAAATACATTGAGGTCTGGCTCCCTGCGAAATCTTCGCTTTCGAGCATCCCTCATAGGAGGAGTGAGCCCATGTCTGTACTCCACCACATCTGGAGCAGTGTCACCTGCTTCTCTAACCATGACCATCTGCCAAATTAAAACAGTTAATATTGCAGCATGTACGAATGATTTACCCATCTCTTGTCAACAATATAAACTGAAAGATTAACAAGCATTATTACCTGGCCAATGTCTGAAGTTTTTACTAGTGCACAATCATCATATGTTTTGTAGGACTCTACAACACAAGGAAGATCTAAGAGAGATGCAGGGAAACGCTCATCACCAATGACAAATGTGCCACTCCTTCCATCCTCTGCAAAACAGGACATTCCATGTTTATGAGCAAGCAAAGACTAGGCCAAAAGAGTGATTTTCATACCACATAATTCCCAATCAATTTTCTCTTCAGTAACAAAAGAATAGAATTAGAAGAAATTGAGGAAGAAGATAAATAAGGGAGAGAGAAATAGAGGAGGAAGAGAAATCAGGGAGAGAGAACTAAGTGTTTTAGAGATGTGGAGAATGAACACAACGTTGCTATGACACTGGTGGCTATATCATCCTCTCATCATTGCTACCATTCAAATCCAACACAAACTGGAAGTGACAATTGTAACCAACATAAGAAAGGATAAGGAACTCATATAAAAATGCATTGACAATCAATTGGAGGTATTTGGTGGAAAATGGAAACTGGCAACAGATTGATACATGTCCTTCTCTTCATACCACATCAATGCTGGAACGCACACTAGGTGGATGGGAAAGGGCCCATAAATAACATTTGAAGGGCATATAGTTTCCAAATATAAAAGGAGGCAGCTGGCCGTATACTTATTTTCATGATAGAATTCTTATGCCACCCAACTGAAAACGCAGAACGAAGGCTTTAAAATGAAAAGATAGGGAGTGAAGGCTGAATTTAGGGACCATAAGCATGAAGTAAACATGAAACGTATGCTTTCACTGCTTTTATACACTAAACCTCAAACGCCTGCGGTGAAATTCAAAGGCAAAACCAATTTCAGTTTTTTCTTTCAATATATGATTACAAGTGGAATGCAGGAAGAAAAAATCCCCACGGTCACAGAAGGAACAATACACTGGATTAAACCAATGTAACACCTAAAACACTATACATGTAACAAACACCAAAAAAAAAATAGCAACAACAACAACAAAATATATACTATAATAAACAAAATCCTCTCATAAAATGCAAAGAAAGTATGCTCTCACCTGAAAAAGACAAATCCAACGACTGCTCCTCAGAAGAAGAAGCAGTTTCACTCAAAAGGCGATCCAATTTCTCCGCAATAGAAGGTGGGACTCTTAGTATAAGCTGTTCTTCCATTCCTACTTCACAAAAATTCAATTCATGTCAATCTCTACATACTTTAATAATTTATCCCATATCAACACAAGTAAGCTCTCCTCAAAAACCTCCAGAGTGTAATAATCATTTTTTTTCTTCTTCTAAAGGTGCAGCAATTTAAACCAGATATCCTTGAGTAAAAAAGAGTTTAACTTCAATGACAGAGAGCACAGAGCAAAAGGATTCGAATGTGCAAGATATGGAATTCGAAAATTCAAAGAAGCTCTGAAACAAAAGATTCTCTCTGAACTCAACATGAATAATAATGGGATATAGTTATTTTAAAAAATATATAATTTAATGAAAACACTCCTAAAATGCAATCTAAAACCTCAAGAATACAAGAACAACCATGTACACATGCATTTAATCTATAAATAAATACCAGAACAAAAATCAATCAAAATAAGATTTAAAACCCAGTTAATATCTTCAGAAATAATCAAAACCTAATTAACAATACACCCAAAATTGTTCAAAACAAGCATAGATAGACTAAAAGAAATTAAAAAAGAATCATCCTTTGCTCATTAATATATTGTATAAAAAAAGCAAAGGGTTGTTAACCTGTATAAAGAGCTCCTTAAGGAGATGAGAATGATCAGCTTCTCTTTCTCCTACTTGAAAAGAAGCAAACGTCTCTGTTTCCGCAGAGATCGCGCGCGCGCGTATATACCGACGGGTAAGAAAATAAATCTGATGCACGACGCGAGTTTTCAATAAAATATATTAATTTTAATTTGATATAAATTTATATATTTAACAAGTTTCAACTAAATTGCTAACATAAAATTATAATTATTATTAAAAAAACAAAAAAATTCGGATATCTAAATTATCAAATTCACTTTAATGTGATTATTTCATTTTAGAATCTAATTTAAATCAAACACAGCAATAAAATCTAAATTGTTGAAACACCTAGGATAATTACACAATAAAAATAAGTCAATGATTTTCTACATATTAAAAGAAAAAAACATAATTAAAAATCCATCGCTAAATTACCATATTATCAAGAATATAACAATTAAAATTATTATCACCATGAATTCTAATTTTTTTTTATTAAATTGCCCTGAAAAATAAAAAAATATTTTTTTCTCACAAAAAAACAAGCAAGAAAAAAATTCACAAATATTATTATTGTTATTGCGTAAATAACGAAACCATAAAATTATCTTGAAGAATAAAAAAACTTTGACAAAAGAGGAAACAAAAATACATATTAGGAGCATAAAAAATTATATGATTCAAAGAACAAATAAAAATAACAAAAAACATAAAAAATATTAATTTTAAAATTATCATCAACATAAATTAAAAATTAAGGATTGAACCAAATAAAAATAAAATTTCAACAAAAAATAAACACAACAAAAATTAAAAACTAAAACTAAAAGCATAATTGCATAAATATGGACAAAAAATAAACATTGTCCAAGAATGACAGAAAAAACCAAATGAATTAACACTGAATAAAATAAAATAAAAGAATAAGGGCCAAAATGAAAAGAAAAATATATAATTAATTTCAATTGAAGGACAAGACTGCAACAAATCAAAACCTTGGGACTAAAAAAAATAAAGAGATTTTAAAAAATATTGCAGTGTAATTTTTTTTTTAAATAAAAGAATTAGGACCGAAATGAAAAATAACATATATGACCACTTTCAATTGGAAGACAAAATTGAAACGAATTAAAACTTGTAAACTGAAAAATTAAAGGAATAAAAAACAAACCAAAAATCAAAAGAATAAGGACTGAAATGAAAAACAACATATATGATTAATTTTAATTGAAAACAATCAAACTTCTATTGAAGAAATGAGAATGAATAACAAAATTAAAAGACCAGAAATTAAAATGAAACACGGAAACACATAAAGGACCAGAATGCATTTTGCTACAACAAGAGAGTGAAAAGGGAAAAAAAATATAAATCGACCACCAACAACCCTTTGTTCGTCATACAACGACATGCTCACCACAAAGAGGAAGAAGACATGACGTCACACCCGTAGACGCGATGATTAGACATTTAAACCACCTACCGACACCGCAAATGCTGCCTGAAAGGATCTTACATGTGGAAACTGATGGCGTGTTTAGAAGATGCACTTGCAGTAATCTCGAGGAAAAATAATTACAAAAATACATAATTAGCTAACACCTTTGAACCAAGTAATAACCATGAAGAAAATGGGAAGTGAAAGTACCACCATGTTCCCGATGACAGGTCTTAATTTTTTGGTTATTTATGAAGGTATTTAAATAGTTTTATTATGCACAAAACGTGAAAACCTTGAACTACCCTCGCCTCTAATGCCAAGCTCGTGCCTCATCAAAGGACAAACTCGTTATTTCATTGTTCAAGATCAAACAAAAAACCAAAAATACCCATATTCAACTTTTCTCTTCTTGCCAGCTCGTGGGGGGTAAATAGATAGTTCACCGTGTAAATAAAAACAAAAAAGATCAAGACACTCCTAAACAATTTGCAAACGCCTCATAGGCCTATTGAAATGTCCAAAATACTCTCAGTATCAAAAGCTAAAATTTGCGGCTTGAGTGAGATCTCACTGTTAGAAATCGATAGTGATTTATGTAGAGGGACTCCCCTCTGTTTTGCTAAACCTTGTAGCTTTGAAGTTTTTCCTTCGTTGGTGTAAACTACAACTACACCCTCCATTTGGAGAGTATATTTCAATTTGATCCCCTGAAAACTGCCTGCACCAACTGAACCTTCGATACATGAAACACTGTACCAAGTCGATGCTAATTTCATTGTTGAATCACACGTGAAACTAATCCTAATTCATGATCTGAGTGTGTTAAAAAAAAGTAAGTTTTTGTAAACCTGGCTAATCTTTAGATCAGTAGACCTCAAAGATACCCACAAGTCAAAACGCATTGAATATATTAACTCAACCCTGGTTAATCTTTACCCTTGTTATGCGGCCCTATATCTACAATCTCTCCACAGCATCTTTCCCTTCTCTTCACGCATCCGTTATCGCGACCACATCGCCGTCAGCTCTCAAATTCTCTCCTCCAGAAAACCCTAATTCTTTTCTTTTCACAGGTCTCTTTCTCTCTCTCCCTCCTTATTTTCCTTTTGCTGTCATGGATTCTTGTTGTCGTTTCGATCTCTGTTTAACTGCATTTTACGCTAGAGTTCGAATATTAGAGTTAATTAATTAACGCTGATTTTTTGAATTACTTGCTTGGAGCTTGATAGGGTATAATACTCTATTTAGGTTAATGGGTTTTTGTTAAGAAAATAATATAATTATGTTAATGTTTGCTGGAAAAGACATGAAGAATATAATGGGTTTAATGTGCTATTACCAAGGAGATGATGGATTGAGTTGTTTCTTACATTACATGCTTAGGTTGATGGTATCGTTGATGGGTTTCTTTTATATTTTATGGTTGATGAGTTGATGATTTTCAATATGATGTGTAAATGCCATTGTTGACCGAAGTGCTTATATTTGATCTGTGAAAGTGGAAAAAGAAAACAACAATGAGCAACTGGAAGTCATCTTTAAAAGATGTGGAAGTAGGGATTTCAATGAAGAATAGCCCTAGTTAGATAGTGGAGTTAAGTGACTACGAGAATCAAGACGAGGTATTGGAAGGAAGATACTATGGGTTTGTTAACACAATTGTAATCTTTGACATTTAGTGTCTTTGAATTGATGTATGACATGCTAAGATCAAATCTAGGCATTGAACTCTTCACATGTTGTGTTAGTGGAAAGTTGTTTGCTTGAGATGTATAAAATTTATTTATCATATGAAGATGGTTGTTGAATTTTGTAGCCCATAATTTAATATTTTCTTACTCTAGTTGTTCTGATACTATTTCCTTGACTGGTGAGCTTAGATTTGCACAGAGAGAGCAAACAATTTTGCATACATGAGGGGAAGGAGTTATAGTCCATCGCCTCCAAGGGGCTATGGTAGAAGAGGACGGAGCCCTAGTCCTCGGGGACGATATGGTGGTCATAGTAGGGATCTTCCTACTAGCCTCCTTGTTCGCAACCTTCGTCATGATTGCAGGTTCACTATCTTTCATAACATCTGCTCTAATATTTTTTCTTAGATCTTCTGTTGTTGCAAATAGTGGCTGATCTAAAATTTCTGCTTCAACATCTGTGTTTCCCTGCCTTTATACTTGTCCAACTGAGACAGTCTGGGCACATAGAAGGTTAGAGCGCCAAGTTATGCATAATAATCATTGCTGATTTTAGGTGCTTACTAGTGCATAATGAACATTGCATCTATGTGGCCTCAGGGCTTTGCGCCGGTGGGCCATAACACTAGTTACCACCTAAGGATAGTTTTATGTGTGCACAAGAGACATGAGTAGTGATGACAGTTATTTTGTCTCCTTGCTGAGAGAAACTTCACACAAGTTAATGATTCAACTGGTGACTTTCATGTTGCCAAGAGTGGGAACCTATCCACAACCTAACCTGCCATTATGCAGTATGCACAACTTCCTATTAATAGCTGAATAATTTGGGACCATAAACTTTATGCTTTTTGCAGGCCAGAAGACCTTCGCAGGCCCTTTGAACAATTTGGTGCTCTCAAGGACATTTACTTGCCTAGAGATTATTATACTGGGTGAGCAAGTACTTTAGCTGTTCACATATGAAGTTGTTTGCTGTATTTCATTATTTTTACTATTTCTTTAAAAAAATTCCAGCAGGGTTTTACCTTTTCTAATCATGGTGGATAAATGTTCCTTGGGGTTAATGGAATCAATAGTCCTATTTATGTTCAATTTTAAAATTAATCCCTCTTTTGAAACAGATGGGACAAATAATGTGAAGCTCTTACCACAGCTTTCTGTTTTTCTTTCTTCCTTTCCCTTAGCAGTAACTCAGTTAGTCATATTTTTGTATTGTTTGATTTCCTTCCTGCACTGCATCTGAAACTTATTAGCTTGAGTTATCAATTTCTTAAAACTGTGATGTTATCATTCTTAATTTTTTTGTGAAATTTGCACAATGTTTAGCAATCTTTTTGGTTTTCTCCAAGCAGGCCCTATAAGCGCCCCCCCCCCCCGGCACCAAATTTGGTTTAGGTCATCTCTTAATGATATACTCTTCTGTAATCATAAGTTGAGTTCCTTGATTGAAGTTCTTGAGATTTAACAGTGAAATTAAAGTTTTGAAGACATCAATCAAGTAATTAGAGTTCTTTTGAAGATGATGTTAATGGTAATGAAGATTTGAAGGAAGTTGGGTTTGAATACATTGTGAAGAGATTCCAAGTCTTGAAGAGTTTCAAGTCATCTTTAAACTGACACTTGCAAGGTCAGCAGTGTGCTTGATTTTTCATATCATGACCTTCATATAATGGGGATTGTGTTGGTAAATTTAATTGGCAAAAGGCTTATGGTTCTCGTGCTACGCCCTTGCTTTTGTAGGAGATGGTGGCACTCATCTTCAACTTGTTTCTTTATCATCTTCTTTTGGCAGGGAGCCCCGTGGCTTTGGCTTTGTCCAATATGCAGATCCTCATGATGCTGCGGAGGCAAAACATCATATGGATGGTCGGGTTCTTCTTGGCCGGGAGCTGACTGTTGTATTCGCTGAGGAGAACAGGAAGAAGCCAGTTGATATGAGATCAAGGGAGCGCCCAAGGTAGACACCCTCTTTTGTTTGTTGGCTTGCCTGATGGGATTGGTTTTGATTGGCACGGATATATTTCCTTAAACAGCAATTTTTCTACTCAGTTGCAGTTTTAGATGATTGCTGAAATGACAGTTTTATTTGTCTATCTGTCTTTGAACTTTGTTTTTCATTTCAAGCTGAGTTGAGAGCATGGAGGCATTGTTAACATGCATCTGAAATGATATGTTTCAGGGCTCAAGATATCAATTATTCTATTGGAAAACGAACTTTAACAAATTCAAATGACAAGATTAGTTATTTTGTTGGATTGTGCTGGTTTCATAGTTTGTGGATTATAAGGTGGTGTCGTTTCACATGCCAATCATGTCATGATATGATATAAAGATGTTCATGAGACCTGTATTTTTTAATCTATAAATTGTGTTCAGGACTTGTTTTAAAGCTCTCTTGGTCCCAATTCAGGGTTTTATTTTATGATCTGGGTACCTGCAATAATCTTCCAAAGTTTTCTTTTTTGATAATCCTCCAAATGATTTATTTTCCTACAGGGGTCGATTTCGTGATAGAAGAAGATCACCTCCTTATTATTCTCGGTCACCTCGCCATTCTCGTTCTCCACCTCCACGCCATGCAAGATCCCGGTCCCATAGTCGTGAGTATTATTCCCCTCCTCTGAAAAGAAGGCATCACTCAAGGTATGTAATTATTTCTTTCCAGTTGCTATTGAACTATTCATGTTTACTTATTGTTTTTTGTCGGCACCTCATAATTGTTCCTTACATCGGAACTTGCATGCCTTCTGCTTCCAAAAGCAAGTGTGTTTAGCTGTTCCAAACTGCTTGTGAAACACTGCCAAGCACTCATTAGTTCTGAATCCGTTACATCACCCTGGTTTCTGATTTACTGTTTTATGTATTCAGCCTCTATGCCCTATAACTGAATTGCCCTGTCTGATGTGGGATTATGGTTATAGATATAGGATATTTTCTGCGGTTGTCACATGTCTTGCCCCACTGAGGTGCAGAGTCGTTCCTTTTAATAATCCACTACTCCCACATTTAATTTTCATATCTGGCCTTTTGCTTTGAAGCAGATCTGCTTCACCCCAAGGGGGGAGATACAGTCAAGAGAGGCCATATTCAAGATCAAGGAGCCGCAGCCAAACTCCAAATAGGGGTCAGAGCAGGAGCCCAGTTAGAAGCAGGAGCCGGAGCCCAGTTAGAAGCAGGAGCCGCAGCCCAAAACATGTTGAATATCCCAGGGAAGCAAATGTAGACCGGTCTCCTAGTCCTTAAACCCTGCATTGAAACAGATGTTTGTGTAACGCTGATTGTCTTTTGGATTATGTTTACTAATGTGAGTGCTGCTCTATCAGATGGAATTTGATCTTAGGTTTTGTTGGCGTTTGGTTTCAACTCTGTAGAATAACGCTGATTGTCTTTTGGATTATGTTTACTGATGTGATTGCTGTTCTATCAGATGGAATGTGATCTTAGGTTTTGTTGGCGTTTGGTTTCAACTCTGTAGAATACTTTATTGTTATTGCAATTAATCCTGCTGCGTGGAAGAATTTGAATTCAAAGACATAAAAAAAACTACCTTCTTTTCAAGCCCTATATCAAGGGGGTGTTTCATGAAGCAAAATGTTGGGAGGCATTTCCACCCTGATCCCTAACGTCTAGTATCCAGCAAAAGGTACGACGGAACAGCTAAGCTCGTTGGGGTGGTGGGGGAACGAGGGATACGAGCTGTTTTGAATCCGACTTTTTAGCAAAAGTGGCTTTTATAGGGACCAGCAAGTGTAAAAAAGGAGGTGCTTTTGACGTCTGGTGCCCTCTGCATTTCACTTTACAACTAAGTGAGACCGTCTAATTTTTCTTTCAGTGCAGTGTTTGGTCCCATATCTAGTCGGATTTCCAATCAAAATTATGTTAATGGGCAACTGCAATGGAGGTAACGTTTGTCACACAATCATGTTCTTTACTTATTTTAGGGCTCCACTCGACGAGATTAAATTTTTTGCAGAAATGTTTTTCCGTCACATTGACGCTCCCGTCAATTTCGGTCCTCGTTGAGCTTGGGATGTAGATACCCTACTTTGGGTGCATGAGCAATATTCTTTGTTTCTGTTTCGTGCTGCTTATCAAAGCTAACAGAAGGGAATATGCCTCGACAACCCATTTCGAATAGCCTGATTTTTTTCATTCTATTTGGTCCCAAAACAAATCCTGAATTTGGTGTTGAAGACAAGCACACTTATTAATGGCCACTGGAAATGAATTAAATTCCTTTTGCTCTGCTTTTATCACCAAGCTGTTTTCACAGCGACAAAACCGTTAACCTTTGGAGGGAAAAAAACCATATAAAGGCCATATTATTTTAATACAATAATTCTAATTTCTTCTTACATCAAGTTTGAACTAAAAATAAATAGTCATTACATCCATATGATTTGCCCCAGAAAAGGACATTCTTAAAGCAAACAAGACAACAACAGAACAAAAGTTTGCGAGGTCTTCGGATTTGGTCATGTTGGTTATCTAACATTGGTCAAGCTTAGTGACAACAAAGTCTTCCATCAGAGGTTTGTTTCATATCTGGCAATCTTCCAATGAAATCTAAACTCATCTTCCATACTTAGTTTAGTAGAGTAGGGTGTGTGTATTTAATGAAAGAGTTAATGTTTAGTTAAGACTTAAGTATGTGCTCTAAGAATGGAAAAGTGTGTGTTCTTCTGCCTCTTTGATTTTATCCACAGAAAGACTGTGCCGTTACATTAGTGGGGCTATTCTTATCACTGTAAATTGCATATCAGATTCTGTGTACAGGTTCAAAGTATAGTTTTTTGAGTAGGAGGAATTGTAGTTGCTTTTGTGGCTATATAAGGATTTGTAACTCTTTGAAAGTTGCATACAGGGCTTGGTTTGGTTTCTTGGAGTGTTTCTGCTTTGCTGAGACCATGTACTGCTTTGTGTCACTTTTCTTGGTTTTCTTACCTCGGTTCTTTGCTATGTAATGTTTTTCTTTGCAATTTAGGCTCCTGGGTGCTTGTTGTTTAGGGTTTCAGCATCTGGGATTTTTTAAAATGCAAGGTTTTCTGGGTTTTTGCTTGCTGTTTGTGCTCTTTGGATTCTTGAAGTTGAGATTTATCTCCAGGTTTATCTTTTTTCTCAAAGAGTTAATGCAGGCATGGACTTGTGATGTCTCTCTACCAGTTTGTTGGTAACTTTGGACTAAATTCTCACTCTAGTATGTGTTTGTTTGCTTGAAATTTGCTGCATTGAGAATTCTCACATATTTAAAGGCAGTGTCTAAGGCATCTGGTGAAGGTCATCGAATAAGCTTAATGCAAAGCAGTCAGCATAGTATTACTTTTTCTCTGTTAAAGAGGGGTGGTTATGAATTTGATTGTAAGGTATTTGGGATGGGCAGGAAGGTGGGTGGATTCTCAGATGGCGAGTACATCATAATTTTCTGGTCAATGTGAATACATGGACACGAATACATAGTTTTCTCTGCCATATGGTGTCATTTACACCTCCCTTTCCCCTTTTGTATAAATGGATTTAATTCATGTATATGTTTATTTCCCATTGCGACCTATTTTGTTGCACTTCCTGGTTCTTTCTGGACTTTCTATGTGATACATGGCATTTTACTTAGTTCTGGAGGCTATTGATTTATGATTTCCAGGATACTCCTAACTCCATGTTAGGAATCTTTGCAAGTTTATGTCTTTGTATTACCAGCTTCAGCTAGACCGTGCTTTCTGGCCATTGGTTTCTTATTACATTTTGCTTGTGTTTGCTGAACCTCTGGCAGTTTAAAGCTAAGATCTAAAGATTAGAGTAGAATCTGGATTGAAGTTTTCTTGGATTTGATGGTGCTTGGAAATCTTCTTTTGTTTATTGCTGGCATTTTCAGCTATGCATCAGGTAACTTGGTAAACTTATTCTGGTCCTTTTGCTTCTCTCTTTGTACATATTAAGAGCAAAGTCCGGATTAGATCAATCTAGTTAGACAAGGAGCTCAATCTGCATTAGAAAAGCTGAGTCCTTAACTTGAACCCCTGGAACTTTAGTAATGCGTGAGAGGATCTAAATATTTTCATTTTCAAATGGAGAATATGGATGTGAGAATTCATGTTTATAGACTAGGATCATCCGTCTTACCATTTGTTACTGAGATCACATTCTTGCATTTGCAGGAGCATTTGTAGGAATAAATATTGGAACTGATGTTTCAAACATGCCATCGGCTCCAGAAGTGGTTGCAATTCTTAAAGCCAATCAGATTACTCATCTGCGCCTCTATGATGCTGATGCCCACATGTTGAAAGCCCTTGCAGACAGTGGGATTGAAGTAATGGTTGGCATTACAAATGAGGAAGTCTTAGGGATCGGAGAATCTCCATCAAAAGCAGCAGCATGGATTAATCAAAATGTTGCAGCTTACTTGCCTTCAACCAACATTACATCCATTGCAGTTGGCAGTGAGGTTCTTACCACAATCCCAAATCTTGTCCCTGTTTTGGTTCCTGCCATGAACTACCTCCACAAAGCCCTTGTTGCTTCAAATCTAAATTTTATGGTCAAAGTTTCAACCCCTCAAGCCATGGACATTATCCCCAGGCCTTTCCCCCCCTCAACTGCCACCTTTAATTCCTCATGGAGCGCTACAGTTTATCAGATTCTTCAATTCTTGAAAAATACAGACTCGTACTACATGTTAAATGCATATCCATATTTTGGATACACATCTGGAAATGGCATTTTCCCTCTTGATTATGCTCTCTTCCGATCACTTCCCTCGGTCAAACAGATTGTTGACCCCAACACTCTTTCTCACTATGACAGCATGTTTGATGCTTTGGTTGATGCTACCTATTATTCTATAGAAGCTCTGAATATATCTGGGATCCCAATTGTAGTTACAGAAACTGGCTGGCCTTGGCTTGGTGGAGCCAATGAACCTGATGCCACTGCAGATAATGCTGAGACCTTCAATAGTAATTTGATTCGGAGAGTTCTAAATGATTCAGGGCCACCTAGTCAGCCGAAAGTTCCCATCAACACATACATTTATGAGTTGTTCAATGAAGACAAGAGGCCCGGGCCTGTGTCTGAGAAAAACTGGGGCTTATTTTTTACCAATGGCAGTGCTGTTTATACTTTTAGTTTGAGCACTTCGGATCAAATTACTGGAAATAATTCGGATTTCTGTGTTGCGAAACCAAATGCGGATCCTGGTAAGCTGCAAGCAGGGCTGGACTGGGCATGTGGGCAAGGAGGGGCTAGCTGCAATGCTATCCAAGAAGGGCAACCATGCTATCTCCCTAATACTTACCAGAACCATGCATCTTATGCTTACAATGACTATTATCAAAAAAAGCGATCTGTTGGTGCAACATGCGACTTTGATGGTACTGCTGCAACGACTACGGTCGATCCCGGTATGTTCATCTATTTTTTTCTTGTTATTTCTTTGACTTATTTGGTGAGCTTAAGTGTGTTTTTGCAGATGACTCTCAACTGACTGTTCCAAGTAAAATTCTCAGATAGAACTTGCCTTTTATTCTTATTTTTCTGGTCTACTTCTTCCATGCTGAGAACTTCTGGGTTTCCTTAACAGGGAATTTCTCCATGCATAGTGGGATTTTATCATTCTCTTGCTAAATGAAAGATGGTTTGGAAGTTTATCCATCAAATATTATTTTTACATGTCCATGGATGTGCCTTCTATTCACTCCGCGCTAGATGTTCTAAGTATCATGTTAGTTGTCATGTCATATAACTGGAAATGAACTCATGAAGCAAGCTAGTTCCCGCTGACAGTCTCTGAAATGCCAGTACTTAGTGGTAAATAGAGGTCCAGCCAAATGGGTTTTGAACATTATTTTCACTTTGCTCCTTTCCTCTGTCTGATTCTACTAACAGGAGGGAAGAAAGTGATGGAACTGCCACTGCAAATCAATAGTTTTTATTGCTTTTGTTCCATATTTAGTCATTTATGGTTTGTTCTTGCAGGTCATGGATCCTGTAAATTTACTGGGAGGTGAGAATCTGAATCTACTTGTAGTTGATCCATTCACCTACTTTCTGCACTGTCTAAACCTGTAAACATCTTGAAACAGCTCAAATATCACGCCGAACTCGATTGGAGGATTTACAACAGCTGTGGCACCTGGACCTGTGACTCTTCAAGGAGGGAGTGGGACCATGAACCTGCAAGTTTCAGAAATTCAGTCTCTAATATCTGCATTGTTTCTTGCTCTAGTTTTGCATCTTGTTAAGTGATTCAACTAGCGCTGAAGATCATTACCTCACTGAAAATGATTACAAATGCATGATGTACACCGATTGAATAATAGATAGGAATGTCACGTGTTATTATGTAGCTCCATTAATTTTGATTCTGTTCAAGCCTTTCTGTTTTCTCATTGTTTTTTTAGTTAGACGTCCATTCTGTAACAAGTTTAGGGAGATATTCCCTTTCATACTGGCATCATTCTTGAAACAAATTGCTGGAAGTCATCTGGGAACGAAATGCTTTCCTTCTCAACCTGTTTTTATCAAATAAAATAATAGTGGTAAGATTCGAATTCGAGACTGCTGAGTCAACAAGGCTCTATACCATGTTAAGGAATTATCTCATTTAAAAACTCAAATAAAATATGATTTATATTATTTTACGAGGGTTTTACTTTGCATTCGATCTAATAAGAATAAATTTCTTCGTAATGCCTTGATGTAAATTTGGATGATTTGCTTAAAATCGAAAAGCTTGTCCGATGAAGATGAATCCGTCAGCATCTAAAGAAACAGAAAGCAGAACCAAGCCACCCGACTCCCTGTCTGGGCCAGGCTGCGCTGGCTGGAGAGCAGCCATGAACTTACACTCAAGATGCAGTCGAGGGTCAATACAATTTATGTTTTTGTTTTTTTATATAAAAAAAGATCAATTTAAATTAAGTTCAAAACAACATCTTGATCACCATGAGAGAATAAAGGTTAGTGTTTGTTTTTTAGCACAAACATGCTTTTCAATTCTTTTTTCAAATTACAACGATTTTATATCTATAAAAAAGAACTATGATTCTTTAAACTTAGTCGATGCCAGAAGGTTTTTGTCACATGTTTAATCACATGTCATTGATTGTGTGCAAAATGACAGAAATAAAATATTTTTTTATAATTAATGTGTACATTGAACTAGCTTTCACGCCCCCTCAATCAATTCCACAAATCTTAAATTAAAAATAAAAAAAGTATTCGAGTGATTTGGTAGCTGAAACAAATCTAATAAAAAAGTAATAAAAATGCCATACATTAATACTGAAATCATCAAGATCAAGATTATCTTGATAAAAAAACCCAATTGGTCAGCCAGAAAGAGAAAGAAAAAGGAAATGGTGCATTAAAGACACTGCTTCGAGCATTTGACTTAACGTGCGGCAAGCAGAACTCTCTTGAAGGTTGAAGCAATAATTCAAAAAACAATTTAAATTATTTTTTTTTTATCTAAAAATACATCAAAATAATATTTTTATAATTATTTAAGATTTATTTTTAACATTAATACATTTAAAAAAACCAAAAAAATTAACTTAAACTAAAAATGAAAAATATATTTTTAATTTTTTTTCGAAAAAAATTCTGTTTAATGTACTGTTTTTTGTCAATACCCAGACTCTGTACTGTATAAATATATATATTTTGCTTGCTGTCCTGACATGAAACTTAAGGGACGGCAGAAGGTTCCAGTCATTTGTGTAATCACATGCGGTTGTCGGTGGGCAGTAAGAAGCTCCACATAAACCTGTCGTCTACCATTTCTGCACTCCTTTCGATTTTGATGGGACAGAACACTCACGAAAAAGAGAAGTAAATCTATTCAGTGGCTCAAAATTAACATAAAATATTATACAAGGAATCTTCGACTCCAGGATTCTCTTTTTCTTAGGATCAATGAAAAACTGGTGTTCTAAATCAGATTCTGTGAAGCTCTGTGGCATCATCCATGCCTTTCCTCTCCATTTTCCTGTGAGTCGGTGTCCTGATAATTTCAGAGGCAGGAGGAGATTGGAGAATTGTTACAGTCGGTCCCCATGCCAGGTGAAACCTTGGAATTCTTATAGAATAGACCCACCCAATTATTATTGTTATTATTGCTGCTGTTGTTCATTCAAATTGTTATCAACTTTTATTTTATAAAAAATAAAATTATATTTAATTTTTTTTACTTTTTAAGTTTTTTTATATATATAATTAATTAATTCATTATAAATAGTACAACACCGAAACGGTACACTAAAACACTCTAAAACCAAAACGTTTCATACCAATAGAAAAAACAAAACAACAACCCAAAAGATATTGATAACCTTGGTTCATACAACAAAGGATGGAGCGTCTCAACTTTATTAGAGGAATTGGATATGGACGGGCAATTACATCAACTGGGAAAGGCAAACCCTAAAGCAATTGTTCATGGACTTTTAGCTTCTGTTCATGAAAATGCTGTCTACAGAGAGCATCGAAGATGTGATAGACACATCTCTGCAAAGAGGAGAAAGACGTACGAGGAAGAGAACCTACATAGAAAGTTCTGGATTTGAGAGGTTTTATTGGTGGATCCCATACAAATGTGCCGAGGTTTTAACAGATAACCAAACAATAAATCACTAGTTTTTTTTTCAAAACATGGTTAAAACCACAATACCAAACAGCCGCATAGCATTCAGTTTCATACTTGTAATTATGCTGTAACTAGTTTGTGTTTTAAGATAGTGAGAAATGAATATAGAAAAATAAAAACTTATTTAGTTTCATATTATTTTCAAACATCCCCTTCAAGTGAAAGTAGAATGAGAGAGGTGATATTGAAATTCATAATTATCGGGTCAAAAAGAGTATGATATCATATTAAAAAAACAATCTCACGTGTTATCTTAAAACAAAGATGAAACATGAACCGACACTACTCCGCTGCTGCTGTATCTCTTTCTGCTTCCGAAGTTTTTATCGAGACAAGAACGCAGACACAAGAGAAATGGAGAGGAGAGGCATGGATGAAATGGAAGCGGGTGATAGAATCAAGGCAGGTTTCTGCATTGAAGATGGCAAAATAAACAGGTGGTGTCGCAAAGAAGTCAGAGCCTGGAGAGTTTTCGATGAAAGAATGCTAAAGCCAATGCCATCAACAACCTTTCCCGTGCTTTGGATTACAGCTTTTCAAATGCAGTGCGTTTATCGAGCTGTGAATTTTGACTGCAATAACTCTGGTGGAGCCGGATCCATTCCGGCCAATGCGTGGTTCATTTTATGATTCGCATTTCTATGATTAAGGGACATCAAATCTCTTAATCATACCACTAATAGGCTACTCTCTCTCATGTTTATTACACCACTTTTGACATGTAATGGGACCTTCCATGTGAGCACAAACATGTTCAAACAAAGAAGAAGAGCCAAAACTTCATCGTATCGGATTTAAAACGTGCTGTTACTTTGAATAAATAATAAGAAAAAAAGATTGGAAATATACTGGGATACCTTCTTTTTTTATATATAACTGGGGTGTCCGGGCCAGTTTACGCGCACCACAACTAATCTCCGGACTCACTGAATATCCTGCAAACCCAGTGAGCATGTAAGGCACAGCGGGTGACAGACGTATATGGTAGGACTTGAACCCTGATACAGAAGAAGAAAACAAGTCCCTTCAACCGCTAGGCTAAGACCCCGCTTGCCATCTTTCTATTTTTTAAGCAAATGGGAGAGAGAGAGAGACATATATTTTATAAAAAAAGAAGAAAAGAGTTGCAAATGTTGTGCTCGATGATTCATTAAATTTACATATGACTATACATGTGATTTTGTTCTCACATCATAGTAAGTGAGTGACATGTGACATATTTTGTATTTACATGGAAAAGTGGTTTATTCTCTAATAAAAAAAACATGAACTTTAATTTCTAGACCTATCTGGGTATACATACTTGAGTCTTCATGTGGGACAAACTAGAGTCCTAGTTCATTTCTTTTTCATGTACATATATTTTTTTAGCTTTCCATTTTAATTTTTATTTAGCATTAACAATTTTTTTATATATAATTTACTGTCTCGTATAATTTTTCTTTTATTTTAATAAACAGATTTTAACTTTCCCACTCTCAATTTAAACTCTTTCCTGGGTTATAAAAATGCATTGACAACTCCTTTGCAGGTGTTGGAAATTAGACTCAACTTGGAATTTTCTAAGAGCGTTGACAATGGCTATGCATTTTCTATACCGTTAATAATAGCTTGGAATGTTTCTCACCGCCTAGCGCGGGTAAGAGGCTGGTTCTATTCTATAAGAATAAGTTTTCAGCTGGGATACGGACCACCTGAAACAATTCTCCAATCTCTTCCTGCTTCTGAAATTATCAGGACACCGACACACAGGGAAATGGAGAGGAAAGGCATGGATGAACTGGAAGTGAATGATATCATCAAGGCAGGTCTATGCATAGAAGATGCCGAAGAACTTCACAAAACCCTCACAGAAACAATCGGTGCTGCTAAAGGGTCAGACCCCAGAGAGGTGTGGCAAAAGCTGGTGGCTAAAAGAGTGCTAAAGCCATGGCATCCACATGCGCTGCACCAACTGGTTTACTACTCTGTCTATGCTCACTGGGATTCCACTAACAATGGACCTCCTCTTTTCTGGTTCCCTTCTCTGTGAGTTCTTTCCCTTTCCCTTCTCTATGGCTGACCTCTTGTAAAGCTAGCTATGGGGTGCGCGCTTGCGCTTTTCTATTAGGATGTTCATGAATGAGAAATCTCTGTGTCAGGGATCAGTCAAAACATACAAACTTGGGAAGGATAATGGAAGTTCATGGTCCAAGGCTTTTAGGGACTTCATACAAGGACCCTATTTCAAGTTTTAACCTCTTCCAGAAATTCACTGCTCAACATCCCGAGGTAAGCAAGGACTACTTCAAGAATCATAGTTATAGATTATGTTTTCTGGCGAGTTTAACATTTTTCTGATGGAATTCCAGGCTTACTGGTCAATACTTCTGAAAGAACTTCCAGTCGTATTTCGTGAACCTCCAAGGTGCATTCTAGACACCACTGACAAATCGAAACGAGGGGGAACTTGGCTTCCAGGTTCGGTTTTGAATATTGCTGAATGCTGTTTACAGCCCTGTAGACATCCTCGAAAAGATGATGATAGTTTGGCAGTCATATGGAGAGATGAAGGTTGTGATTCCAAACTTCATTCTATGACATTGAAAGAGCTTCGAGAACGAGTAATGTATGATCCCATCTTCTTACTCCATTAGGTTTCATCTTAGTGAAACATGAATACAAGTTAAAACTAGCAGCTGTCTTTGATTTTTTTTTGTGTGTTTCACTCTGTGTCAAATTTGTTCTGGGTTTCTCCTGTCTTCTATTTCTTTTCTTCCAGTGCTGTCCCCCCCCCCCCCTCCCTGCTTTTTATACTGTTCAATTATAGTCAACAACATGGGTTGCAGGTTAGTGGCAAATGCAGTGGATGCAACATTTTCAAAGGGGGATGCAATTGCGATTGACATGCCAATGACTGTCCATGCGATTGTAATATATTTTGCGATTATTCTAGCAGGATGCGTTGCTGTATCCATAGCTGATAGCTTTGCAGCAAAGGAAATAGCTACTCGTTTGCATGTGTCTAACGCAAAGGGTGTCTTTACCCAGGTCAAATTTCACTTTTATATATCACTTCATTTAGTATCACCAAAGGATATGAACTTGATCTTGATGATAGTTACAGCATGTTTCAATATTGTATTCACAATTGATTCCTGCCTTCAATTTGAATGCAGGATTTTATACTGAGAGGAGGACGAAAGTTCCCCTTATACAGGTGAATCTTATCTTTCAGTGCTGACTTTTTTCATGTATTGGAATTTGGAAGTGCCAGTTATTAAGATAAATAAACTACGCATCTGAATCTGGAGTCACCCTGTTACAGCCCTCAAAAGATGCTTGAACCTACCACCAACTTATTTGCTACCGCTGGCCGACATTGCAGAAAACATTTTAGTATTGCTAATTGATCATCTGTATGTCTAACAATCAAGACTCTAATAGCTAATTAACATATGCTTTGTATTCTATATTTTTATGTGCATTCTTGTTTCAATCTAGATTGCAATTGATGATGATTCTAAATTCTCAGCTTATGAGATTATTTACTGTAGAATAACTAAGAAGTGCAGAAGCCCTTCTACATATCATAGAGGCTGACTTTTAAGTTCCAAAGAATACTTTTTGTTTGAAGGAATTCCAAAAAACTGCCTTCATGCATGAAACATTTGCCTAAGATGGAAGTCGATTCTGCAATGTTAAACTTTATTTCTGGAATGTGATGAGCAAATGCATTGCAGTTCTTTCTTTGACACTTGAGACAGCACGAAGAGGAACATCATGGTTTATTCTTTCTTTTGCAGTCGAGTCGTAGAAGCTGCTCCACGTAAGGTTATCGTGCTCCCTGTGACTGGGGAAGATGTACGCATTAAATTAAGAGAACAGGATCAATCTTGGGGAGATTTTCTCGCCAGTGCCAAACGCCTTCCAAGGTAATGTGCTGAGATACTGTTTAAGGATGGTATTTCAAGACAGTCATTATCGTTCTTTAGGGAACCATTTGGTATGAACCTGACAAAAAAACATCTTGTATTTCAATGGCCTGTGACAGACCAAATCATTTCTCTCCAGTTTATAGTCCGATAGACTTTCCGACCAACATACTCTTTTCATCTGGAACCACAGGTAACAGAATTGCTCACCAAGTATTTAGTGCTTGCCATACTTTGGCTTTCTGTTGTCTCATAAGTTTTTTACTTGGTCATTGGTCCGAATCAGGAGAGCCAAAAGCTATATCATGGACACAGCTTTCACCAATTCGAGCAGCTAACGATGGATGGGCTTACGTTGATCTTCAGGTTGGAGACGTTTTCTGCTATCCTACAAATCTAGGATGGGTAGCAGGACCAATTGTGCTTTATGAAGCCTTTCTAAGTGGTGCAACTTTTGCTCTCTATCATGGATCTCCTCTTGGCCGAGGTTTCGGAAAATTTGTTCAGGTAATGTGTCCGATACTTATTCTTCTTTGCCATAAAACAGCCAAGGCAGGCTGAGTTCTTCAGTAGGATGAACAACCACCTTATCCTTTTCTATTCCATATTTTCAGGATGCCGGTGTGTCTATTTTGGGCACGATTCCAACAATGGTAAAAGCTTGGAAGAGTACAAATTGCATGGAAGGCTTAAATTGGACAAAGATAAGGTAATCTTTTCTTTCAACTACGGTTAAATCTTTGCTTCCACATTTTCCTGAGGAGTTAAAAATAACAAATGCATCTGCAGATCCTTTGTTACTGCTGGAGAAGCCTCTGATGTTGATGATGGACTGTGGCTTTCTTCAAGAGCTTATTACAAGCCCATTATTGAAGTTTGTGGAGGCACGGAGCTTGCATCAAGCTACCTCCAAGGAACTCTACTGCAACCACAAGCCTTTGGAGCATTGAGCACTGCCGCAATGGCTACCGGCGTTGTCATCCTTAACGACAATGGAGTTCCTTATGTAAGTAACATTTTTTAAAAACTTGAAATAAATTCATGATAAAAACATTGGAACTTATCCAATGAATGTGCAGATATTTTACCTATTTGGTCTTGTCTGTATAACAGCCAGATGATCAACCATGTGTTGGTGAAGTAGGCTTGTTTCCTTTAATCATGGGAGCATCAGATAGATTGCTTAATGCTGATCATGACAAAATCTACTTCAAGGGAATGCCAATGTATAAGGGAATGGTATACTAATTCCTGCTCTTTTTTTCACATTTCCATTTTAAGTAGCATTTGGTTGTCTCAAGACATAAGAAACAGAGGCAGAGGAGATAGAGAGGACATGTCTCCTGATAGCTCTTGTTTTGTTTTGAAATGACATCAATTCACTGTAAAACTGTCGTAGAACTTTGTCTCTGTCTCTCCAATCAAATACGTTTCTGTCCAAACTTGTAAGTAATTAAAATCCTTATCAAGAAGTTGACAGAATTGCCTTTTTATATCCATTTGCAGCAACTCAGGAGACATGGAGATGTCATTAAGAGAACTGCCGGAGGCTATTTCATTGTGCAGGGCAGGGCTGATGACACCATGAATCTTGGTGGCATTAAGGTATTCCATTCTCTAGCACTGCTCCTCTCTCAACTTTTGTCGGGCTTGTTTTCCAAGTTTTGAACTTCAATTTCCCCCCCCCCCCCTGATCATTTGCAGACAAGTTCTGTCGAAATCGAACGTGCATGTAGCAATGTTGATCAAAGCGTAGTGGAAAATATTGCAATAAGTGCAGCACCAGAAGATGGAGGTCCAGAACTCCTTGTAATGTTTGCTGTACTAAAGGATGGATACAGTTCAAAACCAGAAGATTTGCAGAAGAAATTCACCAGAGCCATACAGACCAACCTCAATCCTTTGTTCAAGGTTTGTCACTTCACCTTCACTTGTCAATATTCTCACATTTTTTAGCTGTTTCTGTAACCACTGGTAATGTTTTTGACAGGTAAGCCTTGTCAGGATTGTTCCCGAGATTCCTAGGACTAATTCCAACAAGTTAATGAGGCGAGTTTTAAGGGACCAAGTGAAGAAGGAGCTGTCCGTTCGAAGTAAAATATAACTGGAATCCTTCCATCCCCCACCCCCAATCGTGCTGTTATGTTTGGTTAGCGTACCGGGAACAAAACCTTGTCCGATTGCAGGAATGGATATGAAAATATAAAAATAAACTTATCTATTAAATAATTTCAAAGGTTTTGATTAAAAATATATGGAGAATACTACTCGGTTTTCTCTACTCTTTCTGTATTTTTTCCCACCAAAATAATAGTTGATGATAGTGTACAGGGAGACATTTGTCATGCAATGCCACGTGATGGATGTCATGAGTTGAACTTCAGGTTCTGACCGGCAACATAGAAGTGGCATCATACCCCACCTACTTCATCATATATACATATACAAAGTTGCTTATATTTCATCTAATATATGTTAATTTGATTTATGAAGTCTAACCTAACCTGAAAGTGAGTCAATAATATTCTTAAATCACCTATTTTAAAGTTGACTTTCTCATACAACTCCTCACGTAGCAAAGTTGACTTTCTCAGACAACTCACGTAACTTCCTAATCAAACGCCTCCTCGCCCTTTAAATACGAGTCAAGTTACCCATAAGATTTTTGCTCGAAGATTCAGCATCAATATTCACCTTGCTTGGATGATACTAAATCATAATCACGTAGTTAAACTCTATTATTGGGTAACTGGTAAACTAAAATGACCAACCGCTCAATCACTACCACAAGTCAACTAATTTGTCAATTCAGACTAATTGACTTATCATGATTTCCAGAATCTCGATTTATCAGTTTTTTAATTTGCAAATCCCTAAAATAATTGATTTTTTTTTATAAAACTCATAATTTTACTTATATATTTAGTTTGTTTTAAGTCAACTAACATTTCAATACATTAGTTAGAGCTTCTAAATCTAATATGTCAATGCAATAGATTACACTTGTAAGAAAGATAAGGGTTAAAATTCTATTCAAAGAGAATTTGATATTACAAATTGATAGATTAGAGGAGGAGATCAGAGTCGGTCAACGTGGAAATAGAATTCCTTTGCCATGTTAAGTACTAAAAAACCCTAATGGAATAAGTTCTATAAATTGAATCACTTGGCCACCGAAACATCATATACTTCAATGGCATCTTCCACTTCTCCTAACATTTCTCAAAAAAAAATTATTTCTTGTGATTTTTATTTTAGTGCAAAGGGAGGAGATTTAGTGGGTATTTGATATTGTAATTTAAATTGCAAAAAAGTTAATATATTAATGTTTAGTTAATACAAAAAAAATGAAAAATTAATGTGGATCCCACATCATAAAATTGAAGGCAGCTAATGGCTTTTCTTTGGGTCTCAGCCACCGTTTCATGATTCTAAAATCCACTCCTCAGGGCGGATTCTAAAATTAAGACATCCTCGTGTTGTCTCCCTCGTAAGGATTTAGATGCATTTTAGTTGAAGAAAGACGAAAATTTCTAATGATTCATGGGTCTTATAAAAAATCATCTCACTTAAAAGTTTAAACTTACAGATGAGATCTCATAATATGATTATATTATACTTTAACACCCCCCTCAAGTGAAAACTCTTTGGGCTTGAAACTTGCACGGGCCCACATTACCTTGTACTTGATTTTTTTTATCAAATAGAATGAGGGTGGTGAGATTCGAACTCGTGACCGCTGGGTCAATAAGGCTCTGATATCATGTTAAGGAACCATCTCACCTAAAAACTTAAGTTTATAGGTGACGCCCAAAATATAATTATATTATACTCTAACCCAAGGTCCACCACCACTCGCTGTTTGGTTCTCCACAGTGGCCTGTGTGACTTCTTTCTAGGAAAAAAAACGTTCTTTATTAATTTGGATTTATCGAAATAGTTACCCTTTCTATGATGGTTTTGGGTATTTATTTTTTATATTTTTAAATTATTTTATTTTACGGATATAAAAAATATATGTATTATTTTAATTAATTTAATATAACAATGGTTGATGTCCAACCAACACGGTAACTAATAGTATAAAGATTTTTAAGGTGACTCAACAAAGTCTAACCTTCCATACCCGCTGGAAGAAAGATTGTTGCCATCATATATATAATTATTAATATTTTTATTTAATAAAATAAATTAAGAAATGTTTAAATTGATAAATTAAAAATAATTATTAATACTAATTTGATTCAATAAACATTTCATTTACTTGAATTATTAATTATATTATTATAATTATTCAATCTATAATATTTAAAAAATAATATATACGTTAGTATGTTTATGCCCTTTCAATTAATTTTATAAATTGACAATAATATAAAAAATATAATAATCAAACACCCGAAATTACTTTTCATAAACTCAATCATTATTTTAACTTAATATTTCAATTTCAATTATAAACTATAACTAAAAATATTTTTTATAAAACAAGATTTTTTTTAAAATTCAATCACATTTAAAAAAAAAAAAAGTTCAATCCCAACAGCAAACCAAAGCACACCTTAACCTTAGCCACTACCATGCACGACTGAATCACACACGCAAACAAAACTTAAATAAATTTTTAAACAGTTTTTTAGGAAGTAGGAAGTACAAAACAGGTGCCCACGTGATCACCTGCCACTGTTATGTTTCACCTACTTCATCACTTTACATTGTCAAACAAGCATACGGACCAAACTCTGGATGTGTTTCAGAGAGAGAAGTCATGATGGAGAAGAAGAAGAGCATATCTGAAGTGGGAGTTGATGATATAATCAAGGCAGGTTTGTCTGTAGAAGAGGAGGCTAAGGAATTCTACAGAATCCTCAAAGAAACAATTGGAGAAGCAAAAGGGTTAGACCCAAGAGAGGTTTGGAGGAAAGTGGTGGATAAGAGAGTGCTAAAACCATGGCATCCTCATGGAGTGCATCAACTTGTTTATTACTCTGTCTATGCTCATTGGGATTCCTCAACCAAGGGTCCTCCTCTTTATTGGTTTCCTTCGCTGTAATGTTTCTCTCTTTCTCTGGTTTCATCTATGGTTTCTTGATTGTTTTCATCATTTTGCTGTATTTTTTTCTGTTTCCTTCTCTGTTTGGATTTCTTGATCAATGATTGACGACAAGCAGAGTGTCGTTTTCTTGAACTACAAAGTTGTTAGCCATGTTAGTCTAGGGAAAATTACTTGTGTGATCCTCCAAGTTTCAGAATTTGGTCATATTAACCCCTATATCACTTATTTTCGATCATGGGTCCGTACAATGTCCATTAGGTGGATGCCATGTGCTCCAATAGGTACACTTATGAGTGGATGGAGGGGCAAATGTTGCTAGGAATTGAAAGTATGAGGACTGAGATGCCCAGAATTATAATAGAGGGGCTAATGTGATCTACCTCCTAAACGTGGGGGGCCATGCAAGTAATTTACACTTGGTACTATGGTCAGTTCAACCCATGCTAATGCCAATAACTTCTGCTGCTAAATCTTGGTTATTATGTAAGTTGCACTAGAAGTTGGTGTACATCCTGGCTTTCATATATAGAGTTGAATGCAGATTCCTGTTGACGCCTCAAATCTTGCTAAATCTACAGTTGAATGTAGATTCCTGTTGACGCCTCAAATCTTGCTAAATCTACAGTTGAATGTAGATTCCTGTTGATGCCTCAAACTCGTTATATATGATAGAGGGTCAAATAAATACTCGATCAATATGTGAAAGTGTGTGGTTTTTAATATTTTCCCTTCCTAAATGATCTAGTTATTGAAATGTTATTTAAATGGTAGGCACGAATCTAGACGGACGAACTTGGGACGTGTAATGGAGATTCATGGTCCGAAGCTTTTAGGTACTGAATACAAGGATCCTATCAAAAGTTTTAGCCTCTTTCAGAAATTCTCTGTTGAACATCCTGAGGTAACTAAGGACTAATGCCATACGAACATAATAGTTATGATTATCAGAATGCAGTATTTTTTAAGGTTCATTTCCTTATTCAATTTCGTGTTTGCAAATGATTTCCAGGCTTATTGGTCAATTGTTCTGAAGGAGCTTTCTGTTGCATTTCGTGAATCGCCAAAGTGCATTCTCGACACAACTGACAAATCAAAACCTGGAGGAACATGGCTTCCAGGTTCTGTTCTGAATATTGCTGAATGCTGCCTGCAACCTGCAAGCCATCCTGGTAAAAAGGATGATGATGTGGCTATTGTCTGGAGGGATGAAATGGATGAATCTGTTTTGCACCATTTGAAACTGAAAGAATTTCGAGAACAAGTAATGTAATGCTTCGTGTGCCTATACGATTCATGTTTAGTTTTTCGTTTTGTCATACTATGACTAGCTGCACCATGTTTAGGTTTTTGGCAGCAATGATCAACTGTTATAAATGATTTCTTTTACATGATTATGTGATTCTTTTCCACTATGGATTTTAAAGAAGTTAAAGAACACATGGGGTCATAATTTCTTAAATTGTGTATCATGAGAAAGAATGATCCTTGACCAGTTTTGTAAATGAAACATGGCGCAGGTTGGTGGCCAATGCACTAGATACAACATTTACAAAGGGTGATGCAATTGCTATTGATATGCCAATGACAGTCAATGCAGTTATTATATACTTGGCCATTGTATTAGCAGGATTTGTTGTTGTATCTATAGCTGACAGCTTTGCAGCTAAAGAAATTGCTACTCGTTTACGTGTCTCCAATGCAAAGGGTATCTTCACTCAGGTTACATTTCACTGTCACAGGTCTCAATGTGTCCCTTACTTTTCTGCTTTGAATATTTTTTTCCTGCCACACTTAACTACAGTAATATCTGCGGTGGGTAAGGGATCAGGATACCTGCTTAGCAAATAGGTTGTGGTTTCTTTGAATGATCAAAAGATTGAAGAACTGGTCTGAGCTTTCTGTTTGCAGATATTGCTTCTTTCTGCATTCTTGTTTAGACTCTGATTCCTATCTTCAATCTTGTATTCAGGATTTTATTCTCAGAGGAGGTCGGAAATTTCCTTTGTACAGGTAAAGACTACCCCACTCTTTTTATTATATCGTTATGATGGGGACAAACTTTCTGTTCAAAACTGATCTCGCCATAAGTGGGACTCTGAAGATGTTGTTGCCATCAAACTAGCTAAATTTGGGGTGATATTGCAAAACATACCCTATCAGATGCTCTTATATAGATTGTGGCCACGTGCCAAACTTTCATGCAAAGCACACTTCTTCTCTTTTGCAGTCGCGTTGTAGAAGCTAATCCTTGCAAGGCTATTGTGATTCCTGTGATTGGAAATAATGTGGGTCTTCAATTAAGAAATCAGGATCAGACATGGAAAGATTTTTTGTCCAGTGTCAATCACCTTCCAAGGTAATGTTTGCACTTCCGCCTTGAAGCAGTGTATTGTGTATTTGTATTCATAATACAATTCTCATTTTTATTAACATGTTTCACTCCTGTGTTTTATATTTCAATCCATGGATGCCAATTGTAACAGTAATCATTCCTTGACAGGCCAAATTATTACTCTCCTGTTTATCAAACAGTAGACTCTCTGACTAACATTCTCTTCTCATCGGGAACCACAGGTAGAGAAATGTTTGATATGCTTATTTTCTTCCATGTGTTCATCTTCCCTATTATCAACTGATTTTCTAGATTATTTACTGGTCTAAATCAGGGGATCCAAAGGCTATAGGATGGACACAAATTTCGCCAATTCGATGTTCTGAGGATGCATGGGCTCATGTTGACATTCAAGATGGTGATGTCTACTGCTGGCCGACGAATTTAGGATGGGTGATGGGACCAATTTTACTTTATTCCACCTTTTTATGTGGCGCAACTCTTGCCCTCTTCCATGGGTCTCCTCTTAGCCGGGGGTTCGGAAAGTTTGTCCAGGTATTACCTCCTGTGTGTTTCTTTGATAAAATCTAATGCTGTCCCTCAAAATCTAATGTTGTCCCACAAAGCATGATTTTTGTTACATGAAGCTGTTAAATACCAGAAAACACTACATAATCCATTTGCAGCAGAAACATTGTCATTCCCTAGCCAACCATTGCCTTATTATTCTTTTCAGGATGCAGGAGTTACTGTTTTGGGTACAGTTCCAAGCATAGTAAAAGCCTGGAAGAGTACCAACTGTATGGAGGGCTTAGATTGGACAAAGTTGAAGTAATTTCCGCCTTCAAAAGAAATTAATTTTTGCACATGGTTTTCAGGAAAAATATGACTTAAAATGTATGTACAGATCCTTTTGTAGTACTGGTGAGGCCTCAAATGTTGACGATGACCTTTGGCTTTCTTCGAGAGCTTATTACAAGCCCATCATTGAATGTTGTGGAGGCACAGAGCTTGCATCATCTTACATCCAAGGATGTCCATTGCAGCCACAAGCTTTTGGAGCATTCAGCACTGCATCAATGACAACAGGCATTGTCATCCTTGATGAAAATGGAGTTTCTAATGTAAGATAACTTTAATGTTTCACTGTTGTTCCGGGTCCAAATTTTACTTCTACCTTTGCAAAAAAAAACCTGTGTGGCCTGTCACTGGATCATATCTAGTGTGTGACAACGTGCCAGCTGGGAGATTACAAGAATTGTCATGATAACAAAATAAATGTGAATGAGTCAAGCTGAAGGACTGATATGTTCATTTATGTTCTTCACATGAGTATCTGATTTCTTTGATCTATTGCAGCCAGATGACGTGCCTTGTGTTGGTGAAGTGGGTTTATTCCCTCTATATCTAGGAGCAAGTGATAGATTGCTCAATGCCGATCATGACAAAGTTTACTTCAAAGGAATGCCGATGTACAAGGGAGTGGTACATATTTTCCATTCATACAATAGATAAAATTCGTCATGGAACATTTTCTTGAATGTTTGGTTACAGTCTAATTACAATTCCATACAGAGCTGTTTGTATATACTTGGTTGTAACATTAGTATCCTACCTAAAAGGAAAATTTGGACATAGTTCATGTACTATTACAAGGAGATACCTAGTCCTGATATAGTTTGACATTTAGACATTCCATTCCTTGTCTCACCAAAATAAGGAGACCTGCTTAGCTGGTTTCTTAGCATTTTCAGGGTTTACGATTATATAAAACTGGCCTCATAGGTCTTTAATGACTTGGCACTTGCATTTTCAGCAACTCAGGAGACATGGAGACATCATTAAGAGAACAGTTGGAGGCTATTTCATTGTACAAGGCCGGGCAGATGACACCATGAATCTTGGTGGGATTAAGGTACAGCATTCACTATGAACAGGATTTCCCTTCAGCTTTTGTCCCTCCTAATAAGCTTTTGGCATGGCATGCTTTCTGACTCTTGAATAACCTTAACCTCCATCCCTTCTGTTTACTTTGGAATGCTTGGACCAATCTCTGAATTTTAAAATCTTGACTCTTTCTTGATATCAGACAAGTTCTGTTGAAATTGAGCGTGTCTGTGACCATGCTGAAGAAAGCATCATGGAGACTGCCGCAATCAGTGTAGCACCAGTAGATGGGGGTCCAGAGCTATTGGTAATTTTTGTGGTACTAAAGAAAGGATTTGATGGGGAAGCAGGCAAGTTGAGGATGAAATTCTCAAAAGCCATCCAAAGCAATCTCAACCCTTTGTTTAAGGTCTGACTCTGAATTTATGTTCTCTTCATTCACATGACATCTGGTATGGACACCTTGGCATCTAGGCTACTCTACACGATTTCTTTAAAGGTTAAACCAGGATATCGTTTGGGTTCCTAACTTGATTGTTTCCATATTCTTGGCTGTTGACAGGTGAGCTTTGTTAAGATTGTTCCTGAGTTTCCCCGAACTGCTTCTAACAAGTTACTAAGGAGAGTTTTGAGGGACCAAATGAAGCATGAGCTATCAGTTCAGAGTAAAATTTAGTTGAAGCATCTTCAGAATCTCTTATACATCTGTCTGAAAACCACTTTGTGAATTCGTTCACAAGTATTTGGAATCAAAGAATTAGAGGACTGCCTGAAGACGGTAAGGTGTATCCCTAAGATAATTGTTTTGTAATAATGAAAAAAAGATGCTAGGTGGGCATTTTAATCCCATTGTTCTCAAGTGGTGGATAGATGGCCTCGAATGAGGCATGCATTCATGAAATTCCTGCAATGCCATTGCTACCTCATGATTTATCAGAAAGTTGGAATAAATATTTTGCTGCTAGTCTGTTTTCCTTGCCTCTTTCTTTTAAATTATAGTATGATTTTTCTGGATTTGGATTATAGATTTTGAAGCTCGAAGTATTTTGTTGAAGAGGTATTCTGCAGGTTGCTTGAAGGAATGCCGCGGGTAAAGGATAAACCATGCAAATTCATATCATTTCTTTTCAAAGAAGATAAGAAGCTGTAAACTAAAACTTCTTTGTACAAGATAATCCACAGGTGAGGTGCTGGTCTCTGACATGTTGTGACCGGCATCAACCCTTGTGAATCTTGCTCCTTATTAGACGACATTGCTGTTCATGTCGTATCAAAACAAGTTACACACCTGAAAGAAAGGGAAAAAGTAAAGAGAGCACCATATCTTTGCGAAATCGATTGTTCTTCTCTTTCTCTCAGGTTACACACCTGAAAGAAAGGGGAAAGTAAAGAGAGAATCATATCTCTGCGAATTCGATTGTTGTCTTCCCATCATGTGCTTTTTGGAAGAAATGCTTGACGTAATCCGAGTACAGAACTTCCTTATACACGGCCTTCTCGCCACTGGCCAGGACTTCAGGGAAAGGAGAGATTTTCTCTGAGGGCCCGGGGTTGATGAAAATGGGAACTGAAATCCTGGTATTACTTCCATTAGCAATAACACGGTGCTCAATGCTCTTGTATCGACCATTGCTCATTATTTGCAAGGCATCTCCGACATTGATCACGATGGAACCGTTAACAGGAGGAACATGGATCCAGCTATCGTTGTTTCCTCGCACGTAAAGCCCTCCGATGTCATCTTGGAGGAGGACAGTGAGTGTCGAGACATCCGAGTGGCGGCCAACCCCTACAGTGAGCTCAGGGTTTGGACAAATCGGATAGTAGTTCAGGTTAATCCTTTTAGAACCCATTAAGAGAGATTCTTTTGTCTCATCGATCTCAGTAACGTTCAGATTCTTCATCAGCACATCCAGTAGCTTTCTGACAACAATTTCTGATCTCTTCATGTACTCTAGCACCTGATCCCTGAAAGAGCAAAAATCGACAAATTGATAGTCGTTATAATCAAGTACGAATGTTAACTATTGATTACCTGCAAACAGAAGGCCACAATGCAGAAGCCTCATCCTCGGAGACATAAAGGAGACTGAGGTAATCTTTCCACTCCAAAGCTTTCTCAGCTTCAGGACTGAAGCTTGTGCCGAATCGCACATTATTAGAAGGAGAAAACTCTTTCAGATACTTCCTCTTCTCCTCAGCTGATAACCCGAAGAACAGATGAGTTGCTTCCTTGACATTCTCAAGTACTTCAATGGGAACTCCATGATTAATAATCTGAAAGAATCCCCATTTCTCTGCAGCCTCACAGATTGCTTCAGCAACGCCAGGATCATCCCATTTTGAAATGTCAATGAGAGGAACGGATTCTTGGGACATGGTTATGGTATCACACATTCTTTCCTCGAGGGGTTGGATATATTGCTTGGGGAGGCTGTCGAGGCCCATTTCGGAGAGACCCTTTACTCCATTGCCTTTTTTCAGGACAAAGTCAATGATTTCGGAGGAGTCATTGAATGACACTGCAAGTGTTGGAGCCATTGATTGGACTTCTAACTAGCCGAGCAAACAAGGTAGGAAATGTAGCGTGTTCTATCAGCTTCCAGGGCTTTGCTATTTATACTGTAGAGTTCAAGGATGTCTCCATGCCTCCTGCCACGTGTTCTTTCAGCTGATAAATTCCTCACCAACTCACCTAGCAACGTGCATGCCTTCTTACTTTTTCCTTCTCAAAGCTGACTTAATGCTGCTCGATCTTAATTCCTTGAGCATGCATGTCACCGGTTAAGTTTGTCAAGTGTTTTTTTTAGTTAATTTTTACAGCCCTATTATCAACTCAACTCTATATAATAATTAAAACCTAACAGAGCATAAGAATATCAAATAGATTCCGTATGTGTTTAGTAATGCCTTGCAATGTGTTTTTATAAGAGTATTTTTCAGTTAAAAATGTATTAAAATGACATTTTTTTTGTTAATTTTTTATATCAATGCAAAAAAACTTTGAATTTGAATTGATTTGTTTTTATGTTATGCACCAAGAATTCAACCAAAGTTTGTTTGGAACAGATCCAGTAAGAATCAAATATTCTATGAATTCTCCATTGATACAACATACTGTTTCTTCCATTCATTCATTCCAGGATCAGTCGTGGTCTTACAAATAATACTGCTGGTATGGACGAATCTCTTTCTTCGTACAAATGTGTCCAATCAGAACTATCCTCTCCTGGATTTTGAAAAGGGACTTTTGGAACACCAATAAACATTAAAAGGATGTTTGTTTTTGTGATGTAATTGAAGGTTACAAAAAAACTAGGGAATTGAATGTTTAGTTAACTTTGAAAAGCAAAAATTTGACATGGACCCACATAATTATTCATTGTAAACCAGTTAATACTTGCTTTTCAATTTAAGTTGAGAGAGGGGAGGGGGGTCTGGAGGGGTGAGGGGGGTTGTTGGAATATATTATTTTATTATATTTTTTAATATTAAAGTAATGTAAAAAAACTAAAAACTTAATTAAAATATAAATAAATATATTAAAAGGATATCACTATATCTTTTTTATCTCGTAATCCTAAAATATTTTCACATGTTGAAAGCAATATGAAAAACTTTGTAATCAAACACTTGAAACTGTTTTTCTTTAACCTCAAATTCAACTACAGTTTTAACCAAACACTTCAAAAATTATTTTGAATCGCAGCTAAAGTGATTTTCATGAAACTGTTTTTTTAAAACCTCAACCACAAAAGTAAAAGCAATACCAAACCCATCCTAAAAAAAAATAAAAAATAAAAAGAATCATAAAACACCTAAGTATGTTATTGGTGACGTTGTTATTTCATAATGCCAAATTGCTTGATTGGCTTAGTAAAATTAGGTGGTGGCTTCTTGCCTGCCAACCTCGCGGCATGCAAGTTGGAGTCGGGGAATGAGGCAAGAAGCACGATTACAATAAAACATTAAATCAGTCCCTGGTTTATAAAAATATTTTCATTTGGGTCCCTAACCAGTACTCTTAATTTGTTACATGAAATGGAAACAGCTTAAGTTTGAGCCAGAAGCTAGCTAACATTCATGTTTGTATCCAACAACCTGCGATGTTATTATATCAGCAAGAAAATGAGCTTCTGGCTGATACAGGAATGGTGCTGAGGTTATTACAACCTTGATAAGTGAAACTTATCCCTGGAACCTTCTCAAGAATCCATCATTTTATTTATTTATTTATATGCAAACTGATGTTTTTGTAGAGTCGATGGTTAAGTTGGCCTTGTATATTTGCATTAGAAGTAAATCTCAGTTTGATTGAACTAACCAAACCAGAACGAGATTAATTATTAGGGCAAGAGCTCCTACGAATATCCAATGAATGCCAAGAAATTGAAGTTTGTAGATCGATAATATAAAGATGTATGATGTGTTCTTGAAATTATTTCATTTATGTCTGGATACACAAATTATTGCAATGTTTGTCACGCAAATCCCATCTTCTTTTTTTAAAAAAAAGAAAAAAAAGGCAAAATAAAAAATAAAATCACAAAGGACGCAGTACGCGCTGTGTGATGGCGATTTATGAACAAGATGAAATGACCATTTCGTGAGCAAGGGACACGATCGTGACACCAAGATGTAAACCCTCGGGCCAAAAGTAAAAAAAGATGTGAAGCTTTTGGGCCAAAGTAAAAAAGAAGTGAAACTTTCGGGCCGAAAGTAGAAAAGAAGTGAAGTCTGTCTCAGTTACTGAGGTTCTTTCTTTTAGCCAATCAATCACATCGGTGTCACTTTACAGATTTGAAGAGGACATCACAACAACTACTGCTGATTGAAACTTCAATTTTGCAGCTATTTGACTTTATTAATCGTTTAAAATCCAGTTATATATTATCTTTTTTTAAAACAAAAAACAATTTTCATAAAAACATCAAAATATTTATTTATTTATTTTTAAAAATTATTTTGAATATCAACACATCAAAAAATATTTAAAAAATATGATTTTAAACAAAAAAAGAATAAGTTTGACCAAAATATTGTTTAGTTGGAGTTTTTTTTAATTACAACAGACAATTGATCCTAACTCAAGCCCTAAATATTGAAGGTTTCTGGATTTGTTTTAGGGTTTTCAGGTTTCTTTCAATTTCTTAAAATTAATTTCAATTCTTTTATGTTTTTGAAAATCAATTTTTTTTTTTACTTTTACTCTAAAATTGAAAATGATATACCAGTGTAAATATAAATAAATAAGGGAATATTAGAGTGAAAGTTATTTTAAGACTCGTGAGAAAAATTGAAGTTTTACTCCAAGTGTTTTCTAGATGAAAAAATCAAGGTTTTTTCAACACAAAAAAAAAACATTTATTTCAATTTTGATATTTTTATATTACAATCATGATATAAAAAAACAACAATTTGTATTTAGAAACCCTTCAAAAAGATTGAAACTGTAATATTAAACATGACTTTCAATCCTCCCAAACATAGTTATTTTACCTGATTTATCATGGGAACATATAAAAAAAAATATATGATTTGAAGTTTAATGCGGAATGACTTTTAAATTGACTTAAAATAGATACTGATTTAGTAAAACTTCATTATTCTAATTAAGTTTTTAATGATTTGATTGGCTTAATAGAAGAAAAAACATGAAAAAAAATATTAATTAAACAAATGTTACTTTAATTTTAATTATAATTATGAGGCGAGTGAGGTAGCCGAGCCAATTTAACAACTATGATTGGAGGTTAGGTGGCCGTTTGGCACAGCTGCTGCACCTGCGGTTCGAAAAAAATAACTTGAAAAACAGCAGATAAGTGTTTGGTTAAGTAAAAAATTAAAAAAAGTTGTGTGGATCCCACGTGTAAAAAGTCAGAAACCGGAGTTGCATGAAAAGCAAAAAAATATTGCTTTTCTCTGCTTTTCACGCGTGATAAAAGCTGAATTTGTAATAGCCGCACAGCACCTAAACCTTTTCATCTCTTCTCACTGTCCTAAAACCCTCCCTCCCCGTTACAAAAATCAAACAAGTAATCAATTTCTTAAAAATATGACTTGAAAATAAAAGCGAGATTCTCAGCTCCTCATCTCTGTTTCTTTTTAAGTTACAATCTTTTTTGTAACTAGAAAACTTTTTTCTTTTCTTTTTAATGCAATCCATGTTAAACACAACCATAAAAAATAACAAATATGATAATTGGAATCTTGAATAATTGAATAATCTGATTGTAATCCCAATTATATCTCTGATGATTTTTTTCTAGATATTGTAGCTCGCAAAAATAGTCAGGAATTGCATTCAACCTTTTTTATATAGATATTATTCGTGATGACATTGCAAGTATAGATATTGTTCGTGATGACATTGCAAAAATTATATCAAACACACCCTACTTATTATTAGGCGACTGAACTGCCGTTTCAAGCCGGCCCAGGCCATTTTAAAAACTTGATGGTGATGTACCTTTCCACAAGTCATATATAAATTATAAAGTGATTAAAGAAAGGGACAAGTCTCGAACGGTAGACTTTCTTTCTTTTTCTTTTTCAAGTCTAGTATAAAATTATTTATTATTATAAAACTAGAGAGCTGTGCCTTTTCACCGACCAATGGAGTCAAGCCACCTGTTCTCTCGTCACCATGTGATTCTCGACCTAGAAAGCATGCTCCAGCGACTAGAAGAAAAGGACAAGACATGCATGCCAGGAAAAAAAGAAATTTGAAGGAAGGTATTTTGCTTGGCCAGTTTTTACTGGCTGGAACGGAAATATGTATGGATAATTTAATTTGGGAATATATTTTAATAGGCAAATAAAAAGAAATTAAGGAATAATTTTGAAGAGGTTTATTTTCCAATTACCAGAAAATATCCAAGGTCTATAAATAGCTAGAGGAAGGATAGTGACAATTTAACTTCAATTTTGAGAATTATTAGATATAAATTGGAAAAAACAATTATTTACTCAGCTATGATAATTAATAATATAAATTGGAAAAGCAGCACATGACACCGTCGATAATCAAGAAATTTTCATATTCATCCTCCAGGGCAAAAAATAATAACAATAATAATCCAAATATCAAATTCAAGTCCCAATCAAAGAATACGAAAATCAACATCCACTACCGAAGACGTGTCAGCTAGCCATCAAACATGATGAATCAAATACATTCGTAGACGTCCACGTCCAAATTGTACCACGTAAGCTGGGACCTCCATCTTATCCAGCAACTAGTAGTAATAAAATAAAATTATGTTAAAAACCCTACATTTTATTACTAGATTCACCATTTCATGCTCTTGATCAAATATATATTATTGTAAATAGATTAATTTTAATATACAATCAATTTACTTTAGAAAATATATTTATTTATAATATAATTAATCTATTCTATTTATAAAAGTAGACAGTTAAACCTTTATAAATTAATATTCTTAAGCTATAATAATTCATTTATTAATTAATATATTATTTAAACTTTAAGTAAGTTTAAAGTATGATCAAATAAAAATATTAGAGATTATAAATATATATTTTTCAATATAAGTGAAAATATTATTATTATTATTTTGTATGAATCTTAAATTTATTTTTTTATTTTATTACTCACTTATCTCTTTGAACAGTGGAGAATACCCTGTTGCTACTGACACTGGTCTCTGACCTAAATAACTGTTTCTTGTCTATAAATACTGACATTTGATTCGGTCCGGATAATAGACACTGCAAAGTGCAAACTTCACGGAGAGAAATCTTCCAGAGCTCGAGAAACTTCGTACGAATGGAAAGGACAGAGTTCACCGAGTTTATCCCAAGTTTGCCTCAAGAACTTGGTCTTGAGTGCATGACTCGGTTGCCTTACATGGCTCACAGAGTTGCATCCAGAGTCTGCAAGCAATGGCGTGAATTACTGGAAAGCAAGGATTTTTATTACCGTAGAAAGAAACTACGGTACACCCATAAGGTTGCCTGTCTTGTTCAAGCTGTTCATGGGGCTGACGTTCTGCAAGGATCGAAGGCAGGTAGCTCGCCTAGTTTTGGGATCACTGTGTTTGACTCAGTGAGTCAGACATGGCAGAGGCTTGACCCGGTGCCCAAGTATCCAGGCGGGTTGCCTTTGTTTTGTCAACTGGCAAGCTGTGATGGGAAGCTCGTGGTCATGGGTGGGTGGGACCCAGTGAGCTATGAGCAGGTGAGTCATGTTTCTGTGTATGATTTTCCGACAAGGATGTGGAGAGAAGGGAAGGAGATGCCATCAAAGAGGTCTTTTTTTGCTATTGGGGCGTATTCGGGCCGGGTTTATGTTGCGGGGGGGCATGATGAGAATAAGAACGCGTTGAGAACTGGGTGGGTTTATGACTTGAGCAAGGATGAGTGGGCCGAGTTGAGTCAGATGAGCCAAGAGCGGGATGAGTGTGAGGGGGTGGTGATTGGGGATGAGTTTTGGGTGGTCAGTGGATATAGGACGGATAATCAGGGGGAATTTGAGGAAAGTGCTGAGGTGTACGGATTCAGGCCGGGTCAATGGAGGCGGGTCGAGGAGGCTTGGGTTCCAGGGCGGTGCCCGAGATCTTGCGTGGGGGCAGGGAAAGACGGGAAATTGATGAGGTGGGCTGACTTGGACCCGGAGGTTCGGGTTGCGGGCCGTGGGATCATGTTCGGTTCTCGGGTCATGTTTATCGGGTCGGAAAACCCAGGCGCACCCCAGGGTTTCTATATGGTGGAAATGAAAGATGGTCAAAATGGCCGCCTGGAAAAGATCAATGTGCCTGAAGAGTTCTCTGGGTTCGTTCAATCTGGTTGCTGCGTGGAGATCTAAGGGAATGACTTGAATTTCTGTACTTCTTTAACTCGTCTCCACCTCAGCTTTTGCCATGGAAGAGGATAGAAAGAAAAACAAGAGAGCTCTGTAATTTAAAAAACAGGAGAAAGGTTATTTTGATCATTAAAAATCTGATAAGGTTGTGCTGACAACAGTTCCCTCTGAATTCTGATATGTAGGATCATGTTTTTGAGGCTACGACAAGGAGAAATCAAAATTTACAGGCCTCCCTGGGCAGGGGTGACATTTAGGAGCTCCATATTATGGATGTTGTTCGTCCATCTCTTTCTTCTGCCCTATCATGTCTCTGCATTATTGAAGTTTTTCTTTTATCTATTTAAGTCGCTTTATCCACTACTTTTCCCATTTTTCTTTTTACTTTTTTTATCGATCAATTTTATTAAATCATTTTTCAAAAGTTAAAGATTCATGAGTATTAAACTTTCTGCTTTGTACTGGGTCATTTTTTAATTTACAATTCCTTATAGTTATAATACACTACCAACACAAAATCTGGCTAATGCATTGTTCTAACACTGATCAATTGACTCCCCCACTGAGATTTGGCTAGTTCCTGACAGGTTAATTCTGTTATTCTATTCTCTTACAGTTTACCATTCATTTGAAACTATCCTCTGATGAATTCAATTCCCTGGGAAGTGAGATGTATAAAATTGTGATAAATCAAACATTGCAAAATCCCGGTATCTACTACCGGACAGAATCGAATCATAACGGGATTTCGATCTGTACCGGCACTGTCGGGCTGGAGGAAGAGTAGTTTTTATTTGATCTTGATAACTTAAATCTATATGGCAGCCTTAGCATTCCTGTTTTTTTACTGACGAATACATTCAGGTAACTCATAAATTAATTAAGTTTCTAGATTAATATAATGTAAGTTAACTTCCACTTAATTAAAACACAATTTAATGTTAACATGTAACAACAGGAAACATTTACTATAACTACATAAGCTGCTCTCTCTTAATTGTCCAAGCCACAAGCTCAAGCAATGGCTCAAACTACTGCAGTGTTAATCAATCACTCCTCATCGGATGCCATCACTGATTTTGTCCTGAAACAAGGCAATGGAGTGAAGGGACTCTCAGAAATTGGCCTGAAAAACCTCCCTAAACAGTATATCCAGCCCCTTGAGGAAATAATCAGTGAAGCCAAAATCATGCCCCAAGCATCCATTCCCATCATTGACATGTCAGAACTGGATGGTCCAGCAGCTGAAGAATCAGTCTGCAGGGCTGCAGAAAAGTGGGGGTTCTTTCAGATTATCAATCATGGGGTTCCCATTGAAGTGCTCGAGAATGTCAAGGAAGCAACTCATCGGTTCTTCAGGTTACCGGCAGAGGAAAAGAGGAAGTATTTGAAAGAGTTTTCTCCTTCTAACAACGTGCGGCTTGGCACAAGCTTCAGTCCTGAAGTTGAGAAGGCTTTAGAGTGGAAAGATTACCTCAGCCTCTTTTATGTCTCCGAGGACGAGGCTTCTGCTTTTTGGCCCTCTGTTTGCAGGTAACAGTTTTTTAACTTTCAACAAGCTGCACATGCGCAATCTATTAAAATGCATCAAAATCATTTAGTTAGAGTTGGCTTGGACTGGACTGAAATGTTTTACTTTCAGGGATCAAGTGCTAGACTACATGAGGAGATCAGAAATTGTTATCAGAAGGCTACTGGATGTGCTAATGAAGAATCTGAAAGTGATTGAAATTGATGGGACAAAAGAATCCCTCTTAATGGGGTCTAAAAGGATTAACCTGAACTACTATCCGACTTGTCCAAACCCTGAGCTCACAGTAGGAATTGGCCGCCACTCGGATGTCTCGACACTCACAGTCCTCCTCCAGGATGACGTTGGTGGTCTTTACGTCCGAGGAGATGATGATTACTGGATTCATGTTCCTCCAGTTGACGGCTCCCTTGTGATCAATGTCGGTGATGCTCTGCAAATAATGAGCAATGGTCGATACAAGAGTGTTGAGCACTGCGTGATGACTGATGGAAGTAAGAACAGGATTTCAATTCCCATTTTCATCAACCCAAGGCCTTCAGACAAGATATCTCCTCTTCGTGAAGTACTGGCAAGCGGCGAGAAGGCGGTGTATAAGGAGGTTCTGTACTCGGATTACGTCAAGCATTTCTTCCGAAAGGCACATGATGGGAAGAAAACAATTGATTTCGCTAAGATAAGAAGAACATGAAGCTCTTTTTTACAGGTGCTGTGACTTGTTCAGACCTGAGGATGAAGCTTCTACTCAGATTTTGCAGTTCCACAGAAAGTACCACCAGTCAATTCAACTTTCATTTTCTGATGACTCTGCATTCAATTCATAGAAGAGCGGAAGTGGTAACCATGACTTCATAAATGTAAACTACTACAACCAATCAATTCAAGAAATTAACAAAAATAAATTTGATTTTTCTTTTTATAAGACCATAAGATGTGTATGTACATGACTTCATAGATGACCAGAAACAATTTCAATACAAACAAACAATTCCTGAACAATAGAATAAACAGGAAAAAAAACCCTACTCTAAACTATCATATTCCAGTTTTTCTCTAGTGTTGTTAAATTGAAGCCACATCTTTGATTTGCAAAACTTCATGAAGAAGTACCATGAAATCCCAAGAACAGTCAAAATAAAGCTCACCATATACACAGTCCTGGTTGCCACAGCCATAACATAGACCAAAAACACAGATGGAATCAAGCACATTATGATCAAGCCAGGCAATCCCATTGGAACCCTAAATGGCCTGTCTATACTTGGCATTTTCCTCCTCAGCCATAAAAATGATGCAAATTCCAACAACATGCCTAAACTGTACAGGAAATTCACTGAAGAAATTATGTCTGCAAAATCCATATAACAGCCTGCTAATGCTATTACTGTTGAGACCAGAATTGCCACCCAAGGTGTGTTAAACCACTTCGATCTCATCCCAAAAAATTGTGGCAGAAATCCCAAGTCAGCCATGCCTAAAACTTGGTATGCACAACTGCTCAATTGTGCTTCATATAATCCAATAACAGATAAACATGCACCAGCTTCCATCCAAAATTTCAACCATTTCCCAGCAACCATTTCAGCTACATAAGCAAAATAGCCATCGGTCCAATCTTCTTGGCTTAATGGTATAGCCCCTGTGGCAGCTAAAAGAGGTACCAAGTAACCTAAACAAGTGAGCACGCCAGCAGATAAAAGTGCTATTGGAAAATTCTTTTGAGGTTGCTCAACTTCACCAGCTAAAGTACTGGCACTATCCCAGAAATTTAAGTTCCAAAACAGAGTATTAAAAAACAATGTCCAATTTTTCTGGACACCCTTTTGTCCTAAACTGATCCATCTTGAAGGGTCAATCTTGGGGATTGAAACCAATGTCAGTACTAAAAATGGTGAAAGTGACACAATACCCAAAGTAACAGCAGTGTAACCAACAATTGCCAAACCTGTATAGTTTAGAAACGACAACACCAAAGTTGAGACCAATATGGCAATATAGCGAGGCACGCCTGAGGAGAAAACTGGAAAAACTAACTTGAGATAGTCTATGCAAAGAACTGGATATGAAGCCAAATTCAGGACACCAGTAAGGAACTTCCAGGAGCCCATCAGGGAACCCCAGAAGGGTCCAAAGGCCTGATGGGCCCAGATGACAAAACCACCGTTGCCTGGAAAGGCGGTGGCGAGCTCGGCGGTGATAAGGGCCTCAGGGATACTCCAGATGAAGGGGAATATAAGGAAGCCCAGTATGGCCCAAAGAGGCCCCGCAGCTCCCACAGCTGATTCTTCACCGTAAGGACCCCCTGATACCTCAAAGAAGATGAGGAAAACAAGTGGGATTAATGCTAGTTTTCCACGGCTTTTGGTGGTGGTGGTGGTGGTCGGCGGTTGTTCTTCCAGGAGATGTTGAGTGTTTGAAGAGGAGAGGTTGGGTTCCATCCTTTTTGTGTCAAAGCTTTGAATAGAGTGGTAGGTTTGTAAGGCTTTATGAATGGAATTCGGAGGGGTGGTTGGCCATTGTTTTGTCCTCAGTCAATTTGATAAATGAGACAAGGCAGTTGAAAATCGATATGAAATGGCAGGTGAAAATGGAAAAAATCTTTTAAAAATAATTACCAGTTCTTAGAAGAAAAAAAACACAAGAAGAGAGTTAAAAAATACTCGTATAACATGAAATTGTAATAAAAGAGATTTTTTACATAATTTAATAGAGATAATCGACTCTAAAATTGAAAAAGATCCTTTTTCCGAGAAAATTCGACAAGTTATCATCCCAGTCATAACCAGCAGGAGTATGCACATTACCCAAGCCCCTGTGAGTATCTTTATTAATATCACGAGGTAAGGTCATGCCAGGCTGCAGCTACATGGCATCCGAGATCCACCTCCCTCGTTCACAGCTAGCCAAATGGGGACAATTCGGGAAAGAGTTGCATGCATTGTATATATTTTAGTAACAAAAAATCTTGTGGGGAAAGATATGCAATCACACATGTCATGCCCCTCAGCTTTGAATTATAGTTGTTAATTTCGTTCCGTTTTGGTTGAAGTAGCCGAAATATTTCATATTAGTTAAAAAAAAAAAAAAAAAAACGGTGTTGTTTTCATCTGAGTTTAAATTTCAGTCAGTTCTGGATTTTTTAGCCAAATATCGGTCGAAATATACTGATTTCGTTTCATCCTTTCTGTTTCGGCCAAATAGTGTTTTTTAAATAATAAATAATTTTACAATATCAATCATATCTCTTAATTTGACGGTTAGATTAAGATGAAATTTTACGAGAAATCTCTTGACATATTTATATATATTATGTTAAAATTTCATAGCAATCAGAGAATGTAATGAACTTACGAGATTGATGATGATATTCTCGTAATATTATATATGTTTATAATTTTGTTCAGAAAAATCATTTTATTGTGTCTTTTTTTAGATTAAATTGCACAATTCTAAATAATTTTATTTTTGAATTTGAACTAAAAAAATTCTGAATTAATATATTTAATTATATATACATATACATAAACATAAACAGTACAATCCAAAATAATATACCTAAACACTTCAAAACCAATACATTTCATTCTAATAGAAAAAAGAACACCAACTATTTACACCTTTGCTTTGAATATGTTAACGCAAGGAAAAGTCAAAGCAATCAAATTGCTTTCAATTGCTTCTGCATTTTTTTGCTAAGCTCCATGCATTAATGGCCAAGCTCTCGAAGTTCTAAGCAAAGTCATTGTCATCTCCATTTCCTTTATATTTTAATCAAATTGAATAGAAATTGAATCACAGAGATTCCTTGGTATAATTTAGAAATTCAGCTCATACATGCCGTTCTATGCACGCAGTTAACTAGTGTTCATGACAGTGCCAAAGAAAATGGAACTGTATATTACATTATGTTGAGCATCAAATTTGCCCTACTGCTGTTTATCAAAATAACACTAAATCAAGTCCCTTTTGTTAAGAAAATAAGCGGGAAATATTCCATATTAATGCTAATATCTTCCTGTACGTCCTATCTTTGTTCCAGAGAGATTCAAGCTTGTGGAGTTGTAAATGGATTCAGCTGGGGTGGTGAAAGCAGCTAGCTAGGGGTGCATCCGCGTCTTTGATCATGGACCCTCTTTTAAAATAGATTTTTCAGCTTATTCATCATGATTGAGATGTAGAAATCATTATATTTATAGAGAGGGTAATCACTAATCATTGTGCGAATAGCTGACTTCTTTTCTTCTCCTCGTGGAGATAGAAAGGGTTTTTTTTTTTATATTATTTGATTTAAATTCATTGGTCTAACCATCGATGTTTATCAATGCTGCATTCAATTCTGGACTCCTTCATCCCTTTGTTAGGGGATCCAAGATTGATAAACGCTACATCAAATTGAGTTAGTTTAATCATCAGGGACTTCTTTTAAGCCAAAAAGAGTACAAATCCAGGGAGATTAGGGCTAATAAACAGAGAAAAAGCAGGAGAGAATAACAGTACAGAAGCTGTTTTCATTAACCTAATTTCTTGATATCAGAACTTTACAACCATACAGCCCGAGTGGAAATAGGATCTTTAGATCAATATTCAATGACTTCACCGCTGCTAAACTTGAACCACTTCTTTGTCTTGCAAAACTTCATAAGGAAGTAAAATCCAATGGCACCCACAGTCATCAAACCACTCACCAGGTAAACAGTCTTAGTAGCAATAACCATTATAAGAACCAGAAAAGCAGATGGTACCAAGCACATAACAATCAAACCTGGAAGCCTCATTGGAATCCTGTAAGGCCTTTTCAACTCTGGCAATTTCTTTCTCAACCAAATAAAAGATGCAAACTCTAGCAGCATACCTAAACTGTATAAGAAATTCGCTGACGAAATGATATCTGTAAAGGTCATATATGAGACACCAATTGTGATCAAAGTGGATAGCAATATCCCCACCCAAGGTGTGTTGAACCTTTTAGACCTAATGGCAAAGAAGTTTGGAACAAATCCTAAATCAGCCATACCAAGAAGCTGGTATGCACTACTACTTAATTGAGCCTCATATAAACCAATACCAGATAGCACGGCGCCAACTTCAACCCAATACTTTAGCCACTTCCCTGCAATCATCTCTGCAGCAGTGGCATGGAATCCTGATTCCCATTGACTTTGATCCACAGAAACAGCACCAGTCACCGCGAAAAGTGGAATCAAGTAAGACACACAAGTGAAGATCACAGCCACAAGTAAGGCCATAGGAAATGTTTTCCGGGGTTCATCCACTTCACCAGCCAAAGTACTAACATTGTCCCAAAAATTCAAGTTCCAAAAAAGTGTGTTAAAGAACAAAGTCCAGTCCTTTTTCACACCCTTCTGGCCAAGACTTATCCACCTATGAGGATGAATCTTAGGAATTGCCATCAAAGACATGATTATAAAAGGCGAAAGCGAAACAAGACCAAGCAGAACAGCAGCATAACCAACAATAGTCAATCCAGTATAGTTTAAAAAAGATAGCAGCAACGTTGAAATCAAGATAGCAATTTTTCTAGGCCAACCTGATTCCAAAGCAGGAACTACCTTCTCTATGTAATCAATGCACAGAACAGGAAAAGCAGCAATATTAATAACACCACTAAGGAATTTCCAAGAACCCATCAAAGATCCACAGAAAGGACCAAAAGCCCTTTCAGCCCATATAACAAAACCTCCATTTCCAGGATAAGCAGTGGAGAGCTCAGCAGTGATAAGAGCCTCAGGAATACTCCATATAAATGGAAATATCAAGAAACCAAGCAAGGCATACAGAGGCCCTGCAGCCTGGACTGCAGGTTCTTCTCCATAAGGACCCCCAGCAACTTCAAAGTAGATTAAGAATATTAGAGGGACCAGGGTGAGTTTTTTTGGGATTTTTTTGGTGGTGGTGACAGGGAGTTCTTGAAGGGTGTCCGGTGCTTTTGATGGGGTTTCCGAGGTGGTTCTCAGGTCTAGATCAGACATTTTTTTCTGCTAGTCTTTGGTGCTCTGCCTTTGGCAATATTAGTGGTGCTTTTGGTGCTCTGCCTTTGGATTTCTGCTAGTGTGTATGTGCATATATACACAAGCGGACAAAAATTATTGAAGGGTTCCTATTGAATCATGGAAAATGTGACTGCGAAGGACATCGAGCCATGGCAGAGAGAACGAGAGAGAGAGAAGAGGCGTGTGTTTTTTCTTCAATCACGATACCTACCTTATATTTTAGAAAAAGGTGAGCTGTCAATTAGGTCAGCAAAGTTTGCTTACATTATATTTGGATCTTCTAACCCAATTTTTTTATTTATATATATATAATCATTAACGTCGTAAAGCTCGGTTTGGTGGGATCATCCTAATATTTAAAAATAATTAAATTGATTTGATGATCCGTAATTAGTATAAGCCTTGACTCAAATATTTTTCAAAATTAGTTATCGAATAAGATCTTTACTTTATATCTTCCGGGAAATCATCCACTACTTTATTTTTTATGTTTTTCTTACAACTAGCCCTTCTTGTTAACTGTGTTTGCAAAGCCAAACAGCTATACTTTATAATTGTAATTGATGGATACAAAATTACATGGAGAGAGAAGAAATAAAGGCCCAAGTGGACAAAAAAATAATAATAGAAGAGAACATAATCATTTTTAGGATTTGTATTTTGTCTCGATCTGCAGCTATCAGACCCATCAGCACGACAATGTTCTTGAACATTTTAAAGCTCCCGCCGAGCTTGTCATTGACTGAACAGAGTTTGCATTTCCGACTTTGAACGTTTGCTCCTTATTGTAGTTAGGCTTCGCCGTACCTCGGCGGCCACTTTGGACGAAAGAAGCTCCATTTGTAAACATATCCCCTACAGAGTAGAAGCTCCAGGCCTTGCCCTTCGCACCTATCGCCGTATTTCTCCAAGTTACCTGTTAAGATATCAGATTTTTGTAAAAAATATGAACTGATCGATATACGTGGAAGATCAGTTTATACTTGACAGCTGAAACCATGGTTACCTCCTTCTTTCCGGACTGTGCAGGTGCAATAAAATGGTTGGATTCACTCTTGATGCTTGGATTCATGCTTCCTCCAATGGCATATTGTTCCCATCCCAGGTACAGATTGTTGGCTACATGTGCATATCCATGGCGAACCCTGCATTGTTTTCATCGATTTATTTATCAGTATGAAATCCTGAACACACGATTCATTACTCAGACTGCATGCAGAAACGCGTTTAGCTAGAAAAACAGAGATACAGATCCGTTTCTTGGACAGTTTTGAAGCCAATTTCAATCCTTTTAGAACGAGAAAAACAATCCCTGCCTCTCCTATCAAAGGATAATAATAACCAGACGCCATGAATTACGGGATTTAACTAGGCAAGTATGGATCACCTGGGCATTCTTTGGTTGCAATTAGGCCCGAAATGATTGAAGGCGACCGTGACCTTCATGCCCTTGTCTCTCAAGAACCCATCATCATGTCCAAGAAGCATAACCTTGTCCTGGTCTCTAAACCAGTTGTTAGAAACAGTAACAGATGTAGATCCACGAGTGACATCGAGAAGACCATCCTGGCACGAATATAATGTATTGTGGTCTATCCAAACCTTGGATGCAGTGACCAGCCTTATGGCATCCCCGTCCATCTGACCCAGCGGCATTAGTTTCCCGTCCGGTCCCATCACCGAGCTTGGTCCTTGTGACTTGCAATGGTGAATCTTTAGGCCATGGATGATCACGTCGGTTGCCTAAACAAAAAGCATAAATTCTGCAGATTAAACTCATGCAGAGCATTCATAATCAGCACTGGCAGCTAGAGAAAATTATAATTTACCTTGTACACCACAAGGCATCCGATGCCTTGAATGCTGACATCGACACCACGACCATCAATGGCGGTGTAGCTGCTGATAAGAAGAGGTCTCCCGAGTTTGATGTCCATGTTCTTCACGAAAGTGATCCAAACTTTTCCGGCGATCATGGTCGCTCCATATCTTAATGTCCCTTGTTTGGGATTCACCGGGTCGTCGCTAGGATCGGTGACCTTGTACCAGACAACATTTTTCCCAGCATTGCCAGTCATTTTTCCTGCAAACCCCACAGAACAAGTAGCCAGTTGTTGCCGGGTTCTTTGCCAATTCGGATTCATTCTCCAACATTGATCAATGACGTTCATTTTGCTGGCCCCGTGACAAGCATCAGGAATGAAGGAGAGGATGGAAATGGAAAGAAGTGCAGCAAAGAGCCTGAAGACAGCCATGGTCGATGATAAGGTAAGGTAGAGATTAAATTTGCAATGTAAGAGTTGGAGAATGGCGGGGGTATTTATACAGGATCAAGAGGAGCTGAGCAATGATCAATGCGCGCAGGCTGGAGTAGTTTGATCAGCTGGTTACAACAGAATGGCTGCAGTGAGAGCTAATTTGCTGTATTTGTAATTAAATATAACTTAAAACCTAAGGTATTATAGCTAAGCAAGTGTTTTCGTCCTAAAAATAGAGTGATTGCAACAAAATCTCCATTATTTTGTGCATTGTCTGGGCTTGCTTTGCTGTTCATCCTCCATGCATGATTTGAATTTAGCATCCTTAATTGTAGCCAGTTATCACACCCGAATACCACTTTTTTTAGAATTTGAAGGGGCAAGATTATCAGTGCACTGTAAACTTTGTTTTTTAGTTCAGCCCTTCGATCTATGATCAAGAACGTGGCTCGAGTCGATTGTATTTTGGAGCTATGTTGGCTTCATGTGCTGTTCATGCAAATAAACGAGTTGTTGTTGTGACAAATGATTATTCCAAAAGTACGTGGTTCATGAATTTGAGCTGTGAATAATAATATTGTGTTCGAGTTGTGTGATTTTTTTTAAATTGACACTCCAGTAAAGAAGAGTATGAACAGAGTGGTGATTTGGCTGTGATTAATTGTATTTAAAAATGATTATTGAAAGATTTTCCTGATGAGATTATATGAAATTGGATTTCGAGGAAAATGAGATGATGATCCTTATCAGGTTGCCAAGCAAAATGCGTCTGCCGGGAGTCGAACCCGGGTCTATTGCTTGGAAGGCAATTATCCTAACCGTTGGACTACAAACGCGTTTGTTTTTCAATTACTGGATGTTATATTTATACCTCTCTGTATTATTTTATTTCGGTCATATTTATAAAATTTATAGCACTTTATTAGTAGATTGATTGGTACAAGACTTGGTTAGTTCAAATTAAAAAGATAAAAAAGAGTGTCATGAACTAGTTTGGTCATAGCTCAACGTTTAATTTATTGATTTTTTTTTTTAATTAAAACAATGTTGTTTGAATTTTAATTTCTTTTTAAAAAAAGATATTAAATAAGGCTACCCTTTAACTAAAATCATGTTTTGATCGAACTCTGAAATGGATCTTAAAACTACGATTATTTTAGTGTTGGAAACCCGAATAAATTTTATACTACGGAATACTAACTTGGTTCATCAGTACTTTGGAACAACCAATCAAAGCCATTTGGCATTGTTTTTTCGAGTCTCCAAGATGTTCTTTTTCAGATCGTACTTTTACCTGTCAAATCTCCTTTCAAGTCTTGGCAAAGCATGGTTAGATCCCAATGGATTTAGTGAACTTTCTCGGCACCTCACTTGTCCTGCTTCGATCGAGCCAGGACTTTCACATCATTGGACTTTCATCCTTGTAGATGGATCGAGTCCTGATGTTGAGATGATCAAAAGGAAGCGCTGCATAGAGCTCGTCCAACTGATCATGCATCTTGGCCCCCATGATTGGAAAATGACGTCTACATGTTAGAATCGAAGGTTGTAGGGAGGCATCGAAGTGATCAAGATTCTTGCTGCGTAGATTTAGACAATGTCTTGACTAGGTTGGTGTTCGACAAAATCTAGGTAGATTCTCTACACACCACATCAGGGACTCGTGTCTTTGCTGGAAAATAATAAGCTACAAGCTGCAATGATTATGCAAAACATATTGTTGTCATTGATAAGAGCAAGCCATTTGAATAACCCCCCATTTTTGAATTGAAAAATCTAGTAAGCAGAAACTGGTCGGCAATTCGCGTGATGCTACCATCAATTTCCTTTTGACAAAGAGATTGAAAAGGTATGGTCTATGATTTGTTGCAGGTATGGTCTTCCCTACTAGAATACCAAAAACTCTTGGATGCAATTCATGATAATGCTTATGATAACTTCACAAAACGGGCCTATGTTGGAAGAGCAAAGAAACTTCTCTCATTGCCCCTGGCATACACAAAAGCTCAATCAATGTCGTGCTTTGATCCTTCAGTAAATCAAGATTTTAACAAGATTATGCTTTCCATCGTAGAGGAAATCGTCAAAGTTTGAATGTTTACAAGATCGGTTCATTGCTTATATCGTGTTCTCAATTCTCTGGTAGAACTAGAATTTTCATGGAGAGTGATTTGCAAATGAATTTCTCGGCTTTCAAAACTATGACCTTTGCTCAAAAATTGCTCGCACTACAAGTGTCAAACTTCTTTGAGCCATTCATCAGCCGATATGCTGTTCTCTGCATGGTCACATCAGAGAAGACATGCTGCCATGGCATCCATATCCTTTTCTCTCTCTCTCTCTCTCTCTCTCTCTCTCTCCCCCTCTCCCTCTCCCTCTCCCTCTCCCTCTCCCTGGACACAGAGATGAAAGAAAAAAATATTAAATATTTATAATTATATGATCTGAAAGAACTTCAATTCGTTAATATTAATATCCAAATAAAATTGGGTTCCAAAGAAGAAAGAAAGGAAGATTTGTTACATACTACAGCATTGTATCTTTTCGTTTTTGGTCGGCATTACAGTAAACTTCCCTTGTTGTAATTATCTAAAAATAGACCGCGCTTTTAGGTTGACGATTTTGCAAGAGATTCCAAGCTCGGTGGGCATTGAAAATGACCAGACCCGTCGCGAAAGATTCCAAGTTAGAATTAGAAGCCATTTGCCTTGAGGTGCTGCCTCCCTGCCTTTCGTTATCAAACAAGTACTGGCAATCATCCATCCGCATCATAGATAGCATAAACCGCCCACTAACACAAACCACCAGTCCCTTCTCCATCAATTACTATCCAGAATATCAAGGAACAGCCATTTAAGCCCCCCCACAACCTTTCAAGGGTGGGATCCAGCTGATAGAGACAGTTAACTGATTGTTTTGCTTCAGTATTTCTAGAGGAGACAACACCTTACTGAACTTAGCAATGGTGACATAATCAGTATCTTAGCCATCCATGATCAAAGCAACTATCAAAGAGTAGATAACAGGGGAAAAGCACTTAGGCGACACGAGTCTATGTTCAACTGGAAAATCACAACCAATGCTTGTAATGAACTATCATGGGAAACTTAAAAGAGGGGGTTAAAATTCAATTCAGGTTCAACTTTCGTATGCAATGTGCAATAAAATATTATCTAGAAATGTTATGAGGCACCTACTGGAACACATGATTAGAAAAAAAAATAAAAGCACCCATTATAAGTCAACTCATTGTCTCTCTACACATACCCAACCCTGAAATCATCCTTCTACAAAAATGAATAAGATAACAGAAACAGAATCAAGGCAAAGGAATAAAAGATGCCACATTGTTTGCTGGAAATGGTACATTTGCGGCTATTTGATCGCCAGCTCCACTGCTTCCTCCAATGAAAACTCAAGTATAATCAGCAAAACAATTGAATCAAGGAAGCTCCACCAGCCCATTACACATGCTTTCTGCCTCCCACCCACCCACCATCATTGTGAATTTATACTCTTAAATTTGAAAAATGCCCTCAACAAGTGAACCAGCCAGCAAGCACTGGCTGGAAGGATTCAGCATCTCAAGACCCAGCTTCAATCATAGGAAATAATCTGGTGTTCTCCGGGTCACATCTGGCTCACCCCTCCTTGGAGCAGGCTCAAACTGCAAACATATTTTGATGTTATTGTGTCTAACTTATGAGACATTACCCATAGAGTGCTCTAGCATCAGACACCAACCTGAATGAATGTGTGTTCCTTGCAGTCATCAACTTCCAAAATAGAAGCCATGTTACCACAGCGGTAGCAATAGTTGGGTGCACTAAAGATAGTAACCACCTTTTGTTCCTGTCACAAGAAAAAAAGCACAATCAATCAGATGAAATTTGCAAACCAAAGCAAGACATTCGCAAAAGAAAAGCATCAAAGGAAAGTAGTTACATGGCCCCAGTTGTATCCTTCCATAACCAGTTGGTGAGCTCTAGCAATCAGCTTTAAGTTGTTTGTATGGTTAAATTGCTCAGATATGTCCTACAGAAACATCTGTAAGCATCCCAACAAGAAACTCTGTTCTACTAAAAATTAAGAGCACAAGTGAAAAGAAGGGAGTGGGGTGAGTATATTACTTGACCAAAGGTATATCCAGCACCCCTAGGTGAGATGCCCCAACCACAGCGATCATCAGGGTCAGACCACAAAAGATCACACATGGGACCCTCATGAGGAACTTCTTGAACACGATCAAAATTACGAATGTTATCAAGGGTTTCAATGGAGGGTGATAATCCACCATGGAGGCAAAATATTTCTGACTCGACCTTCAAAAGAGAACAAATTACATATGACACCATATCCACATTAAATGCCCAAACTAAAAAGTAATGCAATACCCCCCCACCCACACACACACTCACCAATGCTGTCAGTGGAAAATAATCAAACAGATCTGTAAAGGTCTTCCAAACATTAGCATTGCCATACCTGCAAAACAGAAAAACACACCCAGATACTTATCTTTTCTGTGCATAGTTGTGCCAAAAGAATTGTATAAGACCATTTGAATAACATGATATACAATGTTAGAAGATGTGAGAGGCAAAGGTTCCTGGAAGCCTCTTTCCCAACTAGCCAAAAAGTCTAACTATCATCAAGTCCACATCCTTTCAATTTCATTTACAGGTTAGTGCACTTTGGCAGGTTCATCAAAAAGAAGTGGTTTTCTTCTTCTTTTTTATAAAGTGTAGTGTAGAAATTACAGAGAATTCCAATTCTTCTCTGTAACAGCTTATATCCATACATCTAAAACATGTTACATTCCAATGTAACAGTCATCCAAGTTAAGAACAAAGAAGTCCATCCACAAGGACACCTAATGCACTACCATGCAACTTAGATAGACATGCAGTATGTCCAGAGTTTCAGTTTGCACCATGCAAGTATCACTTGTTCAACCTAACTTTGATTTCCCATGATTTGAGAAAAACTTCATTGTCGTGCTTTTTTTCATCTTCCTTTCTTATTCATGTCATTTATAAAATCTTATCCAGGTCACAATTGTATGCAAGTAAAATGTATGTTTATGCATACTGTACACAAGAAACATTAAGAGAGAACTACAAACCAAAGACTGTAGGATTCCAAACTAACTTAAAAGTTCAATGTAATTCCATTAGACTAAGGATTCAGAAGAACTCACTTCCGTAGGCATTCATCATAGAAACCATAAACTTGAGTAATCTGAAATGGGAACAAACATACATAATCAGCCCAAATGATTTGCTGCTGAGAAAAAACTAGGGTATGAAAGAATTGATATCATAACATGTTTAGATGTCTTAAGAGTTTACACCCTGCCAAGAACAGTACCGCATTAAGTTGCAAATATAATTAATTAATGACCCTTCAACCAAGGATAAAACAAATTATAGCATCAGTTGGCAAAATACATTCGGAAGCATACCTGACGACTTTCATGATTTCCCCTTAGAATAGTAATCCGTTGAGGATAACGCACTTTCAAGGCAACCAGGAGCTGATAAAAAAAAACAATCAGTATCGCAGTTAAAAAGCTAAGAGCCTCAACAAACTAAGGCCAAAGTTTATCAAAATTTGTGTAGAGGTAAGAGAATGGTGTTCCATTCAGCACAGCTTAATTTATATGTTTTTCAAATTCAAACCAGAAGACTTTGGCATGCATACAGTTACATAGACAACTCTAAAAATACAACCTATTATAATGGCAAAGAAACATCAAAGGAGAAGGGAGACAATGAAGTTGGAATGAATGATGAAAAATGGAATGTTGAAAGTACTTACTGTTACAGTTTCTACTGAATAATAGCCACGGTCAACATAATCTCCCATGAACAGGTAATTTGTATCTGGACACTACAGAAAACAAAAAAGTGAAAGTAAATAATACCAAACTAGGTGAGCACAAGACAGATGGCGGAAGCATAATACCTTAGATGCTAGTATGATAAAGAAATAGAAATTAAAAATAGTAAAATGTGTAATGAACTCAGAATGTTGTAACATCACTGGCACGCACTGTCAGATATACACCATGTATGATGATAAACAGCAGTCAAAAGAACCTCAATTAGAAATTCTTGCATTTCCAGTAAATGTTAAAAAAACCTAATAGATAACGGAGAAAGGGAGGGGTTGATCCTTTGCTATTGCAATGGTCTCCAAAAACAAGCTAAAGAAAAGGAGGAAAGAAAGTGCAGTAAAGTGGCTCCATTTGTATCTCCTTAACTAAAAATAAATGCAGGATTGTGACCATGCAGCTACAAGAAGAAAACATTGAAAGGAGATAACTATTGACATTAATTTGAATTGCCAAATCTGCAAATATTAGAACATAAAATTGCCCAATCAGAAACTTACCTTCCCACCAATGCGAAAAAGCTCAGCTAGATCATGAAATTGACCATGAATATCACCACAGATTGTAACAGGGCTTTTAACAGGCTGCAAGATGTACAGCCATAGAAAGTCAATTACAGCTCAGTGGATTCCAAAGTCCTAACAAGCTCATAGCTTGCATTGTAGAATACAAAGAAAAAGAAGGATACTTAACAGTAACATGAAAATGACATATAAAAAATAGTAGAACTTATGCTCTGATACCAGAGAAAAACAGCATGAGAGAGTAGAGTACCTGAACATTGCTTTCATCCATCAATATCTCCTTAGCTTTCTCGCATAATGCCCTTACCTGAATCATAAAAACATTTCCATTGAAAACAATATCCTCGAAGAATAATCTAAGTGTTCCCAGTTTGAAAGCAATCCTCCTAAAACAAGCAATAACATTTGCACACTTAACTCCTAGACTTGAACATCTTTGCAAACACTTCAAACCAAAATAATGGACCCAGGTCACCCACCAGAATCCAACTTCATTAATACATCTAAGTAGAACAAGTTCGAAGTATCCACTCCGATTTAGATTACCCCACAGAGATCCAAGTTTCCATTATGGCAGCTTCAGCAGTATAATCCAATAAGCAAAGAACAACAAACTCATGTTCTCTTAACCTTCCAAACTATGAAGAAGTCTTCCAATCAATAACACCCATCAAACAAAATACAAACTTGCCCCCCCAATTTGACACCTTAACATCAATAAGTCCTGAGAAAAAATTCAAAAACCAATACCCATTAGCAGATCTATTCCAATCACCCACCCAAATCACCTCAAACCCACCACAAACCCTTCAAAACACAGATCACACCACACATAAACCCAAAATAACAGCAGATTCCCAACTTTAACCCTCACAAACCCGGCCAGATCCACGCCATTTCTCCTAAACTGACCTCAAACACTTTAAAAATCCAAAAATCTCCCAAAAAACACCGAAATGAAGTATTTTACTACAAATTACCAATTTCAACCCCCAAAGAACCAAAGAGATCCACACCATTTCTACCAGAAACAGCTCCAAAATCCAAAACCCACCAAAAAATATCAAAGAATAAACATCTAAAAAAAACATAAGTGGAAACGTTTTATGGCGAAAAAGGGTTACCTCTTGTTCTGATAAGGGCTTGCACTGCATAAGCTGACTAATTTCCTCGTCAAGGTTTCCATGTGTGTTTGTAGGCACCGAGTCCAAGCTCATTTTTTTATCAATCCTTTTCGTTTAACCACTAATTACTCTCCAATTAGAGATCCAGGGATTAAGTCTCCCAAATTTATATCAAAAAATTGAAACCCTAGATTTTTCGTTTTTCTCTTACAATTGTTCTTTTTCTCTAGGGAGAAGCAGAAAAAATAGTTCCAGAGAGAGAGTGTGGGGAAGGAGGGAGCGGTGGAGAGATGCCAATGGCTTTTATTTTTTTTGTTTGATTTGATTATAATTAGAAGAGCGGCGAATAAGTCCTCCATTTGTTTATGCATTATATAATTGCCCCTTAAGTTTACAATTACACAACTTCATCCTTAAACTATAAACAAGTGTTATGTATATCAGAATATCCATTCTATGGTTTGCTTCTAGATAATGTCTCCCTGTATAACAAAGAAAATAGACAAATATAACAAAAATAAAAATAAAAATATATTTAGCCAGAGAAATAGTGAAGAAGTATAAAATAACATTATTTCAAAGACGGATTTAGATTTGGCTATGTATCAAGTTGAAAATTAACTTGATTAAAATTGATTGGCTTATTTAATATTTGTTTTTTTTTATTATAGTATACTTTTTAAATTGTTTTTCACATTAATATTTTTGAATTATTTTAATGTGTTTATATTAAAAATAATTAATAAAAAAGATATTTAAAAAATATACAATGCATCATAATATCATTAGTAAGTTAAACCATGACCATAGATTTAAAAATCGACTTACATGTCAATCCAACATAAATCACATAAAGATCCACCCAAATCAACCTTAAAAATATTTTAAAAAATTAAAATAATATATCTATAAAAAAACAAAATAAGGGTTGATGTTCGGGTCATGCCAGAATGACCGGGTCAATTCTAATTTTGACTAAGTAAGCTAGATTTTTGTTTTAACTTGAATTCGTCTTGATTTTAGATAAACTAAGTTACTAATTAATATACTAGGCGAGAATAGATTTTAAGAGACAATTGAAAGTGTGACATTGATTATTTTAAAAAATATATTAAAATAATTTATTTTTACATTTTAAAAATAATTTTAAATTACTAATAAGCTAAAGTAAGTCGCGGAATTACTGTTGACAAATTATTGTAATACCATACACAGATTATTATGGATTGTAATAGTAAAATTATTATTTTACCCCTGCGTGCATAATAACTTTAGACTTGGAATCATGAGTATTTTTTATTTTTATAGTTTTGTGCACAGTACAATAATCATTCTACCCTCAATAAGACAAAAAACAAGAGTTTCCTGCGGTGTATTACGATAATTTCACATTTTCACTGCGTAGTAAAATAACCATAATACCCTCTCAAAAGATAAAAATCAATAGTTGTCAGAGAGGATGTTATTGGATTTTCATTTTTTTTGGAAATGTACAAATACGGATATACTCTCATAAAAGACAAAATACAAGAGTTGGTTGGAGGAGTGTTTAGGTAATTTGCTAATTTTTTAATAATATTTTATACAGAATATTGTCGCGCGTATTTGCCAGACACACTGACGGTATTCAGCCTCACGCCCATTTTAGGGGCGCATGTGGCGTTTTACCATGGTAAAAAATATTCATTCGGCTCATACCTGGTGCATCATCTTGTTCTCTTCCTCGTGATGTGGTGTGTGTCAGCATATGACGCTTTTGCCAGACACACTAACGGTATTCAGCCTTATGCCCATTTTGGGGGCGCGTGTGGCATCTTACCATGGTGCATCATCATGTTCTTTTTCTCATGATGTGGCGCGTGTCAGCATAAGATGGGCAGAGACATGACAGGGTAGATTGAACTTTCTCTCTCTCTCTCTCTCTCTCTCTCTCTCTCCCCTGCATGCTAAATTACATGGCAGACCCTTTTATTTATGATGTTTTCATTTAAGTCCCTGATCTTGTAATTATTTTGTATTGTCTTTATTTCTGTTATTTAAGTTTACACTTGTATCAATTGTATCCTCAAACTGGAATGGATTATATATTGCGGTTTCATTTAGGTCCTTTTTCTTTTAATTTTACGATTGATTTTAAATCCCTTAATATTTTTCAGTAGAGAAGTTTGGATTGTTTTCAATTTTTTTCCTTCAAAAAAAATTAATTAAATATTTTGTTTTCATTTCGATCCTTATATTTTGAATCATTTATTTTATTTTAATTTCTTTATATATATTTCTGAAATAATTCCTATTTTTGTCCATGTTTATATGTATATGCTCTTATTTTTTTCTTTTAATTTTTATTATTTTCTATTTTGTTGAGGTTATTTTTTTTAATTTAGTCCTTAAATTTGAAAATGTATTGGTCATTATTAGAAAATTGATATTTATTATTTTTTCCCTTTGTTCTTTTTTTTTATTCTTCAAGTCGAATGATATTTTTAAAGCTAATAATATTTATTTTTGTTTTGTCATTTATTTTATTTTTTCTATTGCTCCTTTGTTAAAAAATTTAGGTGTTTTTTTTACTCTTCGAGGTAATTTTATTTTTTCAATTATTTATGCAATAATAATAATAATAATTTTAATTTTTTTTCTTGTTTTTTTGTTAATAATATAAAAAATATCAATAATGACAAAAAGACCTATACTAATGATAATAATACTAATTAAAATTTTAATAATATTAATAAAAATATCGGAAGGATCAAAGAAATAAAGAGATAGAAACTAAATAAAAAAAAAATACAAAACAAAAAATTATATATAGTAAATACAAAACAAAAAATCTCGCTTATATAAAGCACACTACAACTATAAAAATATTTAAAAATACAAAAATAAACCGACTGTAAATCAATACCCATTACCCAATCAAAATTACACACATGACTTGGACGGGATTTTAACTATCGTACCAACTCTGGAAAAAAAAAAAAAAAAAAAAAAAAACTCTGCTTACGAGAATATAGACAGAGAGACCTTTAATTGTCTACGAGAGATGTACAGACAGCCCCCATCAACAGATATTTTTGTATCCCCGTTTTCTTCTCAAGAAAAAAAAAAATCTTCTCCTTTTCATTTGTTTTATTTAATTTAATTTCCAGGTTTCCTTCCCTCCCTTCGATCTTCTCCTTTCCAAACGCATCCTTTCCTTCAAATCTCCCTCTCCCTCTCTGTTTCATTCTCAGGTTCGCTCTCTCTTTCGCTCGAAAGGTTGATTTTTTTTTGGAATAGAGTTATTGATTTTCATCTTTGGTTGTTCACGAAGCAGATCAGGTTCTTTAGGGTTTGGTTTTTCCTAATTTATTTATTTATTTTGCAATGTTTGCATGGAAGATGATGATTGTGTTTTTTTGATAGATTGAGGATTTGGCAGGTTTGTTTGTTTCATGATTTTTTTTTTCTTTTGCTATATTCTTGTGCTTTTTATTTTTTCTGATTGTGTTTGATTTTTAGGTATTCGATTTTTTTATAGAATGTGATGAAGATCGAGATTTTGATTGATTTATTGTTTGTAATGATGGGGTGTTATAAAAAAAAAAGAATTTAATTTCGGTGAAATTTGTAGTTGAATTTGTTTCGTCGGGTGTAGAAAAAAGGAATTTTGAATGCGTTTTGGTGATTTTGTTAGATATGTTGTAGTATTCTCTTTGTTATTGTTGTTTTGTTGTATGCGATGAGTATATGCTTTGAACATTGATAATTTGATAGATTTTATGGTTTTGTCAGGGCCTAAATTGAAGTTTGTGAGATTAAAAAAGAAAAATTGCATCGTGTGAATTGTGTTGACTGAAGTTGAAATCTTTCAAAAAGGAAAGTATTGGGGTTTTTGCGTCTTGGTGAAAATTGTGATGAATAAGAAGAATTCATGGGCAGATTTGGCTGCAAATTCTGCAGCTGAGAACATAAATGCTGGTTCTTCTGCTAACAATGGAAGTGTAGGTGCTACTCCTGCAGCTTCCCCTTCCCGATCCACATACGTCCCTCCTCATCTCCGTAACCGTGCACCATCATCAGGCCCACCAGCTGCTGCTTATAGTGGGCCTGCGTCGAATAATGATCGTTCTGGGTATGGTGGTGGATCGCTCTTGGGTGTTCCAAGAAATGATTTCCGCAGTGGGTATGGTAGTGGTGGTGGGAGAGCTGGTGGGTTGGGAAACAGAGGTGGTTGGGATCGTGGGAGAGAGCGGGAAGTGAATCCTTTTGGAGGTGATGACGAAACAGAGCAGCCATTTAGTGAGCAAGAGAATACTGGCATTAATTTTGATGCGTATGAAGATATTCCAGTTGAGACAAGTGGGGAGAATGTGCCACCAGCTGTAAATACCTTTGCAGAGATCGATTTGGGTGAGGCGTTGAATCTGAACATCCGCAGGTGCAAGTATGTGAAGCCCACGCCGGTGCAGCGGCATGCCATTCCAATTTCTCTTACAGGCCGGGACTTGATGGCCTGTGCCCAGACTGGTTCTGGGAAAACTGCTGCTTTCTGTTTCCCGATCATTAGTGGAATTATGAAAATGCAAGATCAAAGTGTGCAAAGGCCACTTCGTGGAGCACGGACTGTATACCCACTAGCTCTTATTCTCTCTCCAACCAGAGAGCTTTCAATGCAGGTGGGTTCTGTTAATTGGCTGTTAATATGATACGCTTCTATCTGTGCTACTTATTGTAAGGAAACCTAATATGCTGCAGTTATGATCGCAGATACACGAGGAAGCTAAGAAATTCTCATATCAAACTGGTGTTAAAGCGGTTGTTGCTTATGGAGGAGCGCCAATTCACCAACAGGTTTTGTATTAGTTTGTGATGCTGGTGCCTGCTATTTCCTCTTTTTTTTTGTGAAACTTATTATGTTGGCTCCTGGCATCATTCCTTGATTAGCGATACTTTCTTGTACTGTCAGCAGCTGGACATTAATACTGTGGCTGGAACTATCCTGTTTAACCTTTTCCTTTGTGAAATTAAACAATGACCTCTTTTGGGTAGTCAAGTTTGAATCCAGAATCTTTTGTTTTCCCTCTACTTTCTCAAAGCTGATGTGTCATGCTGTTTTTATCCAAGCTATTTCCTGGATCTCCAGCTTACACCCCATGGGTCCCCAGTGATATTGTCTCTTTTGCTTGTTTCTAGAGACCTAGCTTTGCCTTCATTTCAGTTTTATGTATTCGACCAGAAGTCCCTAGTGGTGCTTTCTGTTAAAGTGTTGAATACAGCTGTTAGAATCTGCTATCCAATGAGCCACATGCCATCATATGGTGTTATACAGTGATATTAGGTTTGCCACTTTCCACAATAATTCTATTTTTAAACATTGATATTTGTGTGGCCAGCTGCGAGAATTGGAGAGGGGTGTTGATATTCTGGTGGCAACTCCAGGAAGATTGGTAGATTTGTTGGAGAGGGCTAGGGTTTCATTGCAGATGATCAAGTATTTGGCCTTAGATGAGGCAGATCGGATGCTGGATATGGGTTTTGAGCCTCAAATAAGAAAAATTGTGGAACAAATGGACATGCCTCCTCCTGGTTTAAGACAGACAATGCTGTTCAGTGCTACCTTTCCGAAAGAGATACAGGTCTGTTTTCTGTTCCTTGAAGTTTCTTTTAGAAGGAGAATGCTCCCATTACTAGTTTGAGAGGTCCCAATGCTTTTCTGGCTTATGTATAGAAACATTTCTATATAAAGTTTGCTTTTCTCCTGTGTGGTAGTAGATGCACGAAATAATTAGAAGTAAATCTGCTTTAACTTCCTTTGAATACCTCAAGTATATGGAAGGTGGGGCCTGTCTTTGGCACCCTGATTGACATGCTTGCCTTGCTGATAAGAAAAAAGGGTTTTGTTTAGGTAATATTGCATTTAATGACCAAAATAGAGACCCTTGCTGATACTGATTTTCTGAAAATTGATTGAAAATTCCAATAAGTACATCTGGTCATGTACACTGCATCATCTTTTTCCAGATGCAGTGAGGCAGAGTTTGGTTTGAGATGTAGATGATGCACAAGCACCTTGGATGTGGTGTCAAAGATTTGCTAATGATGCTCAAATTTTATAATAGTGATACCTTTCAACCTTTTTTTGCTATGCAGAGACTAGCTTCTGACTTTTTGGCAAGTTATATCTTTTTGGCTGTTGGACGAGTGGGATCAAGTACAGATTTGATTGCCCAAAGAGTTGAGTTTGTTCACGAGTCTGACAAAAGAAGTCACCTCATGGACCTCCTTCATGCACAGCGGGCGAATGGTGTTCAGGGCAAGGTAACATTGGCAAAAACAATGTTTGATTACCAGCTTCTCTTACTACTACTATTATAGAAGGGGGAATGTTTTGACTTGTTAGTGGCATGCCCTGATATATCTTAGATAAGCCTTATTCGCAGATAAATAATCTTTAGAAAAATCTTGTTTCCTTGTTAATATCAGCCATTGACTGTTGCATATCTTATGGAATATTTCAGCAAGCTTTGACGTTAGTATTTGTGGAGACTAAGAAGGGTGCTGATTCACTTGAGCATTGGCTATACAGTAATAATTTACCTGCTACTACCATACATGGTGATAGATCACAACAGGTATTATTTTTCTTCATTGCTGTAGATATTCTTTCATAAACGGTATCTATTCCAATTCAAACATTTTATCTCATGATCTTGATTCTGATTACTGAAAACTTTGTTTGAGACCTTTTTATAGTTGTTGGTCTTGTGATGGCATTAGGTGGGAAATATTGCAAAAGCACACTTAAATCTGATTTTTTCCTTTCATTATTGTATTGTTATATATTCATCTCTATTATCTGATAAATTTGTTTCTAAATCATGCAGGAAAGAGAACATGCATTGCGCTCATTTAAATCTGGCAACACTCCAATTTTGGTGGCAACTGATGTTGCAGCACGTGGTCTTGATATTCCTCATGTTGCACATGTGGTTAACTTTGATCTTCCAAATGATATTGATGATTATGTCCATCGTATCGGACGAACAGGACGAGCTGGAAATTCTGGTTTGGCAACTGCCTTCTTCAATGAGGGCAACGCATCATTGGCAAGGCCACTATCTGAACTAATGCAAGAAGCAAACCAAGAAGTACCTGCTTGGCTCTCTCGTTATGCAGCTCGTCCTTCCTTCGGAGGGAAGAACCGTCGTTCTGGGGGAGGCCGGTTTGGTGGCCGTGACTTTCGGAGGGATTCCTCTTTCAATAGGGGCAGTTCAGATTATTATGGTGGAAGCAGTGGTGGATATGGAGGGGCTTCGGGCGGGTATGGTGGGGGCGGGTATGGTGGTGGAGGCCATGGTTCTGGGGTGACCAGTGCCTGGGATTAAACAATTGACCATTTTAAGCATTTACAGGGCTGGGTGTCTAGTGTTTGTGGACTTCTCCCTTCCTTAACAGGGAGCATTTTCTCATTTTTGTCGCATCTTTTAGCTAGCTGTCTCTAGCCATCATCATTACTATACTCTTAGAAGTAACTATCACTGAAAGGGGGATACAAGTTTGCGGTTGGTGCTCTGCAGGAGTAGAAATGTACAATGCTCGGTAGCTTTTGGTGAAAAAAGTTCCAATAGAATAGGTATTACTCGGTGCCCTTCTTTTTTCCTTTTTTCTCTTTACTCTAAACTTTGCTGGCTGCTGAAGGGTTGTAGAATATGTGGTGGGAGAGGGCATAGGGTTTCTTGTCAGCCATGTGTGTTGATCTCTTAGGCATGTTTTTTCCAACCGGTTCGAGGGGACATATTATTGCGGCATCTAGTCCTTGCTGTTTCTCTACTTCCCCTTTGGAAGGAGTCTTTGAAAAGGATTTTGTAATGTTTTGATGGCCACTGAAATAAAAATACAGAGCGTTCTTGGAACATAAATGTTTTACTATACTTGAATTCTCCCCTGTTGTAATACCTGTCCATGGATTCATGCTTCTGTAATCAAGGTGGCAAATTTACCAGTTCTGACATTTCTTACCTTTATCAACCTGGCCACTACATTAAATTAACCTCTCTGTTTTAGGTTTAAGTATTTAAATATGCATCTAGCTCTACGTTTTAGCTTTTAGTTGGCATTGACAAGCCAGCGAAAATATGCATTAACTGTCTATTTCTTAATTATGATGCTGTTGGATTTTTCTATTACAGTAATATTACATTTATTTTGATGGTGAAAATCGCTTTTCAAAATATTTTTCTCTTAAAATATATGTAAATTAAAAGTATCATCACCGAAAAGTTAGATGGGATTTTCCCTGGCTTCACCTTGTTGTCGTCTGAATCTGTTGCCTCAGTCAGGGCTGATGAGAAGTTGTCAGGCCCTAAAATAGATGGATAAATAAATGAGGTTGCCTAATTTATTGATGAAATAAATTTCTCAAAAATTGACTCGTGGCCGATTATGCGAGCAAAACAGCCCAGAAACCCATGCATGTCAGAGTGTTATTATCATGTGAAGACGAGTCCAAAACGAAGGAGATGGAGCAGTTGTGCTCTTAGGTTTTCTAGGAGAAAGAGAGAAGGAGGGCCCCATTGAAATCTTGCTACGTAAAAAACAGCCGTGTAGAGTTTTTTAATTATCTTTTTTTGGCTCACACATGCAAGATGATCCAAAGGGGCAAGTAAACCAAAATATGCACATAATTACATCCCTATCAGGGCTAGGGTTTTGTGCACTTGCTTATATTTTTATTTTTTAAAATCAAATATACTTTTATTTATCATGATATGGTTAGCACCCCCGTATTTAGAAAAAAAGGGTATAATTTCTTAAAACTTTATAATATGCACATTATTATAGTCTGATCCTTGTCCCATGTTCCCAACACAAGGCATTCTAGATGCCGTATCAAAGCCCTAATTGTGTTTAAAGTCAATTTAATTTAATGAATGGTATTGAATTATGAAGAGGGGCTAATGATAATTAAATGTGCTCCGCGTTGGGACAAAAGTTCAAGGAGAGAATAATGTTGAAAGTTATGAATTATTATAAGCTACGTTGACTATGATCCCCTTGCGAGAGATCGGAAGAGCACAAGCACGGGCAAGTAACTAACAAAATGCTTGACATCATTGAAAGAAACTACTCGATGTCGAATTTCAATCATTTTCACAAAAAAATTAAAAAAAATAAAAGAAAGATTGAAGAATATGCATATGGTGTAGCAGGATCTCGCCATCAACTAACTTGGATTAAGAAATTATTATGATGATGGATTTAGTTACCGATGATGATGACACCATGGAAAATTATGCCATTTTTACAAATCATGACACCCATTGGAGTGGTTGCACACTTCTTCCTAATGGATGGAAAATGCTCCTCTCATAACTCTTTCAAGATTTTCCTTTTTTTTTTATTCGAGATTTGAGTTACGAAACTTTGTACATGAGTCACCGTATTCTATATGATACCTTAAATTGGCTAGTTTAATCTAAAACGATATTGTTTCATGTTTTTTTTTTTAAAAAAAACAACAATATTGTTTTGAGTTTTTTTATAGTTTAACAAGTTTTTTGACAAGGGTGTTTTGATTTATTTTTTAAAGTTAAACAAGTTTTGATTGGGTTACGAGCTAACCCGTCAAGTTGATTAAGTCAATTCTCATATAATTTTGTTGTTGAAATCAGACTCAATTCTCGCTATATACAAATGTTACCTTAAATTTACTAGTTTAATCTAAAGCAAAATCGTTTTATTTTTTTTAAGAAAAAAACAGCAACATTGTTTTGAGTTTTTTATAGTCGAACAAGGGTTTTGATAAGGGTATTTTGATTTATTTTTTAAATCAAACAAATTTTGATGAGTTGACCGTCAAGTTGATCAAGTCAATTCTCGTGTGATTTTTGATGAAATCTAGCTCAATTGAACTGGTTAATCAGCTCAACTCAAAGTAATGACATTCTTCCATGAAAATCTTGAAAGTAAGAACACCATATCATTTTATTTAAAAAACAATAATTTTTAGCCATGTCAATGTTTTAGGTCGATTCACCGACCTAAATTTAAATATGTAAATAAAGAAAAAAGAGTTAAAGCATGCATTTAATACGACGTGTTGACATTGAAGCATTTTGTAGCAAGCAACGGGCGTCAGGGTTGATAAAAGAATCGGTGCAGCTTAAAAAGGATAATTTTCTCTGCTTCCATTAATTAGCCGTTGAGAATTCAATATATCAAAGCCATGGGCGTCTCTAATGCCAGCTATTGATTGATTTTCATAGAAATTAATTGCGAAGAAATAGAAAGGGACTCTCCATCTCCATACAAGGGATATATTAAATTCTTTTTTTTTCTAAAAAAATATTAAATTAATGTTTTCCTGATAATTTTGATAGATACACAACTTTATAGAAATGCTGCTGCCATCGGTTTGACTTGTATACAGAGCTTCGCACGTAGAAATGTTGTCATGGGTGCTTTGAAGGGTATTTTTAGGGTTTGGTATGGAAGCACTTCCACGGCATCGATGAAGAAAATTGAGCCCACCATTTATTTGAAACGCATCACCAAAGCTACTTTCTTTTATAAAAAAAAAAATTCATCATTTCTTGCTAGCCTATGTTGTCTTTTTGCCACAATTAATCTTATATTCGTAGCATTTTAGTTTTTCTGCTAACCCAAGCATCGTAGTTATTAAACCTCCAGTCGAAGACTAATTTGGTGTGAGGATGAGTTGTGCCTGATTAATAGGTCAGTACAGAGGTTTTAAAATGTAAAAATCACGTTGCTTAGAAAAAAAAAATAGAATAAAAAAGTCAAACAAAGTTTTTAATGGGTCAATTATATCATGAATTTACATCTAATCAACTCTAAATTATTTTTATTTTTATTTTTCATGTATATTGTAAAGGGGATGGACCTGTTTAAACTTAATAGCTGTGCTAAATATGCATTTGGTATTGTGGTATATAGTCTTTTTTAAAAAGTATATTTTGTTTAAATACAAGTGTTGGTACCTCATATATACATATATATATATATATAAGAATAACGCCATGAATACTATAGACTTAGATGGGGCATTGATTTGAAAAGAAAAAAAAGAAAGTAAAAAGGTGTATGATTCGTCCATTGAGAATGATGGATCCCAATTCTCATACCATCAAAATCCTGTGGCCTTCAAAATGGGTCTTGACCTATGCATGCAGTCATCGAGTAAGCAATAACAAGACCCCACTAACTACGAACCCTTTGTCGTCTCTCCCCCCTCGATGTCGAGAGCTGAATTTTTTTGAGAATTTTAAAAAAATTTGAGAATTTTTTAAAATTTGACATGAAGTTTTTTGTCAAACTTTGACCATAAATGAAAGAAAAAGAATGTTTGTTCCTCGCCATAGCAGTGTGTTATTAAACCTGCTAGGCCAGCGGATTTTGTCGGATGAATTAGCTTAGTCACTTGACCCATCTACTCGACAGGTTCAGTTTTAAATTAAATTAGCTGGAATTTAATTGATATTATATAAATTGGTGCGCCAATTTATAACTTGATTATAGCCCCTCATCCAATTTAAACCCGGTTTGATTTCAAGAAAAATCAAAACAATATTATTTTAGTTTTTTTTAGAAAAAAATATTTTGAATTGGCTTGTGTTCACCCAATTTAATTTATTTGATTTAGATTGAATTCAATAATTTGTATTTATATTAAAAGGTTTTGAAAATAATGATGATATATTATCATTTGATTAAAAATAATTTGGTTTTAAAATATAAATATTGTTAACAGATTATTTTATTGTAAATAAAGGGTTTAAAATCTAAAGGGAATCCAAAATAAACAAATAGTATTGCATTAAATAAAAATGAAAAATCAACTCTTTGTTAAGACAAGAGTCACAAAGCCCGTTAAAAAAAAGCTAAACCGCGTCGCTTAAACATTGCAGTGGTTGACTCAAAATTATAGTGGATTGTAATGGTGTAATTGTTGTTTTGCCTTTCAATGTATTGGAATTTATCTATTGGTCTCAGGGGTATTTTCGATTTTTTCTAGGGACCGATTGACATTGTCTTATTGTTGGATGATGTTTTTGTCTTTTCTGTATTTTTGCACAGCAAAACTACTAATTAACCCCGGAAGCAGAAAACAAAACAAAGTAGGGTCAAGGCTATTTTTTGGTTTTGTACATTAACTGTGAACAATAAATTCACTTATTTACCCTCAAATGGGACAAAAACATTGCGCTAAGAGTGAAAGCATTTTTGGTTTTTTACATTTGGGTGAATAATAGAATTATTAAAATGCTCTCAGAAAAGACAAAAATAGAGCATCGAGGCTAGGGTAGATTAATATTTTGATATCAAGTTTTTTCGTTATTATCTCCAATTCGGGGGTGTTGAAGTGGTTTCATGTTTTTTTTTATTTTATTTACTTGTAGGTGTGTATTTTTTAAGAATAACAATTGAAATAATTCATTAGTCAATGTTGTATTTGTTGAAAATTGACTTTTATGGCTTTTCTATGTATGATATTTTAGATCTAATATCACGTGAATAAAAAATATGAAGTCACATGTAAACAAAATGGGTGGAGAAATTAGGGCAAATGATCTACAATGGAAAAAAAAACAGGTCACTTGCCTTGCACATCACTACAGCCAGAACCAGACTTTTTAACATGGAAAAAAATGTTAAGGGTGCTAAATTATTTTTATGATGTTATACATCTAAGCAAAATAATCAACCAGAACATAATTTTTATGAGGTAATGTCAAAAAAACTAATTATAGGATAATTTGTAATCTTTAGTACTAATGTTAAATAATATAATTTTAAAGAAATAAAGTATTAAAGACAACAATGAGTTACAAGATTTTTGACGAATACAACATCGAATGATAAATTACTAAATTTGAAACATTAAATATAGAGAAAGTTGTAAAAATTAAATCTTAATAAATACAACATCGAATGATAAATTATTTCAATTGTTATTCTTATGATTGAAAGAAAAAAAATTATTCGATTTGAAGAACAAATGAAAATAGTTAAAAAAACAAAACTAAAGGATAAAAGAAAAAAATGAATTATTACCATTATGAATATAACTATTATAATCGTTTCAATTATAATAAAATTTGTTGTTTAATTTTTTTGTTTAATACTAATGTTAAGTCACACAATTTTAAAGAAATAAGATAAAAAATTAAAAACAATATCAAGCCACAACAAATTTCCAAATCATTAATCTGAGATATTAGATTTGAAACACTATATATAGAGAAGTTGTAAAACTTAATTCTTATTAAATACAATACCGAATGATAAATTACTTGAATTATTATTCTCATTGTCATTATTATGATTGAAAGTAAAACCAAAAATAATATTAGCAACATTGAAAACAAAATTGATATAAAGAAAAAATAAAAGCAATTGATGAACAAAATTAAAAGATAAAAGCAAATTAATACTATTACCATTATGAAATATTAACAGACTATCAAACACAATCTAAGTTAATTTGTTATTTTCTTTCATGTTTGCCTAAAAGTTTTTGGATTATTTAGTTTTTCTTATATAAGATGTGAAAAATAATGACAATGATTATTTTTTAAATATTTGTTTCTTAAAAATATGTTAGGCTAATTATATATTTTGATATTTTTTTTAATATATATTAAAATATATAAAAAATAAACAAAGATTTTTTTTAATCTCAGTGTTCTGAAATACTTTTAATATAATAATATCAAGAATAAATCTTAAAAAGTAAAAAATATTTTAATTTCTTTTTAAATAAAAATCAATTGAAACTAAAAATATACCAAACTACACGTAGATAAAACAAATGAAAAAAAACTCAGGGATAATAAATCACTAACAACATAGCATTCATTATACATGCATAAGAGAGAGTTTCACTTCTATTTTACGTCATCAAAACCAAACTTATTGTATCCTTTAACGTAAATTACATTTAATACATAAATAAATAGCAATAAAAGTTAAAATCCAAAACTGAAACTATAAATGTATAAGTACAAACAAAATATAAGAATTATCCGATAAGAATTGGAAAAATTAAAGATATTAAAACTAAATTAAAAAATAAAAAACAAAATACGAAATTACATAGAAACAAGTTTTTTAAAAAATGGTCGCAGGGCATGGCTCGTGTAAATTAAAAGAAGTTGTCGAACTCAATGGGACCAGCTGTTAATGTTAAGAGAACAAACTCTCACTATGGTCTGGAAAAGAGAGAGTTTGAGAGGGGGAGAGAGAGAGACAGAGAGAGGTGCTCTCATGTTTTGTTAGCTACAACAAAGTTTGTAGCCTGTTTCTTTGTTTGCATTTGTTAGAGGGTGAAAAAGGGACAAACAATATCAGCAACAAAACACAAAGCTCTTTGTTATCTCTCTTTGTTGTCAGATTTGACTCTTGAATCTCTCAATTTTGGCCATCTTGATCTGTTTGGTCTCATAAAGGAGCTATCTTTTCTTTAAAGCTCTAATCTTTCTATGAATCTCTGATGCAAAAGATGGAATATAATCGGTCATCAAATGGTCCAAGAGGGTTTAGAGTTCATGCTCCACTAGTAAGCTCACTTGGTCTTTTTAATGGCTTTTTTGTTGTTTATTTTTCTCGTTTTTGAATAATTTATGAGATTCTTAAGATGCACAGTTGGTGAATTTGGTGGTAAATGTGAAGACTCCGAGGGAATCATTTGGATTTTTATGTTCGGTAATTGAGTGGTTTAGTCTGTGTTTGCATTTTGGTTGCTGGGTTTTTGTTTTCTTGGTGTTTAGAAGATACCCAGATAGAATGGCTTGTTAATTCTGTGATTTGACAAATTCCGGGGGGTTAATGGGTAGGCATGTGAGGCTTAGAATTTGGCTGCTTGCATTTTTTTTTTTTTGTTAATGATGATACCTAAATGAAAATGGCTTGCTAATTATGCCACCTAGAGCAGATTTCTTGGAATTTTATGGCTTGCATGTTTGAGATTTTTTTTTATATCAATTTGCTTTGATGGTCATTCCTTGTAGGAGTTGTTATAGATGCCATGATCAAATTCTATCACTAATAACAAGTTTTTTTGGGAATTAATGTTGAATTTTATGAGCATATATTTAGGGATGCTTCCCCCCTTCTGACTTTTGCGACCTGTGTTCCCTCCTCTATCTCGGGTGTCCATGTTATCTCTGATTAAGGTCGCTGTGCAAAATAATTACTACTGTATTTAACTGTTCAATGTTTCTTTTAAGTTTGGAATGATGATTTTGGAAATTGTCAGATAGAAAGTGCAATTTGTTGGCATTTAGAGTGGATACAATCTTATAAATGTAATTTTTTTTTAAGAGAATACAACTATAAAGTAGGATTTTTTTATAAAGGGGCATTGTCTGAGCTCTTTTCAATGTTTGAATAATCTGGGGACTATCCATAGGTCTAGTCCTCGTTACTTGCTGGATTGTTTGTGTTCTTGAAGATGTCAACGAGACATTGCCTTGAACTCAGGCCATACTTCAAGGACAATAATATTTATCTGGAGCTAGTATGTCTTTGATTGTTGATGACCAAAATTAGACTCTTTATCTTTGATGCAAGTTTTATCTCTATCCTAATCATTTGGTTTATATTTAGAATGGGAAAAAATGAACAAGAGACACATCCTTTCCTGACCTGAATAATGTCACTTAAAAAAGCTCCATGCAAGATCTGGCCACTCAAAATTTCAACACTCGAACTACTCAAATGGAAAGTTCATGAACTTCAAGAAATGGGGCACTAAAAAGTAGTTTGTAGTTATGTGTTAAATCTCTGATTCTGCCCATTTGAGAAATGTTCCAAACCCTCTTTCTCCATGGAATCTGGAAAGGAAGCTAATAAAGCAACTTTTCAACATGATACTACCTACTGTCACAGTGTTGACCTGTCAGCTTGGATAGATTTCAATGGGCTATGTGAAATCTAGCTAAAGCCACGTAAGACCAAAAGCCTTCATGAACATATCTGATTTGAACAGAGAAAAATTAAATGTGTGGAAATACATGAAATGATCGGATTAGATATTAGTGCTTTCAAATGAAGGTGGAGGCGACAACCATTGAAGATACTTTGGGAAGGGATTGTTTGAAATGGTTTTCCCATATTAGATGCAGCCTTATGGATGCACTGGTGCAAATCATTGATTGGATTTAAGTAGCAGGAGTAAAGGAGATTGGTAAACTGAAATGGCAAGTATTGAAATTGTAAAAGTGGGATTTAGTATTGTGGCAATCCACAGAACAATTAACTGTATAAAGAACAAATTCAAGAGAAGGATTGGGATTACGCATAAGCTCATCTAGTTTGGGATTAAAACTTACTGGAGGTGGATTGAATTATATCTTTCAGAGACAAATGTCTGTGGTGATATATAACCTTGTATACTGGATTGGGAAGGAAAACTGAAGATAAAGCAAAAGTAGTTACTCCACATGCTAGACCACTTCTTGTTTCCTTATGGGCTCTAATGATAAAATTCTGGCACCAAGACTTTTTTTATTGCTGATGTGATTAAATGATGTTTGTAATGTGATCCTTAGTACAAATTATTGATGCTACAGTAAATTACCCACTTTTCCATTTTGTTGAATGATTACATTCACTATCTGCAATCCATATCTAAATGTTGTGTGTGAGTAAGTATAATCATGTAAGCAGGTGTAATGGCATGTAAGTCTGCAGAATGTGCTCATATATGGAACTTTTTTTGCACTCTAACATGGATTGTTTTGCAGGTTGATTCTGTATCATGTTATTGCAAAGTAGATTCTGGTTTAAAAACAGTTGCCGAGGCAAGGAAGTTTGTTCCAGGATCAAAACTTTGTATCCAGCCTGATATCAATCCTAATGCACACAAGAGCAAGACCTCACGTAGAGAGAGGACCCGAGTCCAACCGCCACTTCTGCCTGGTCTACCTGATGATCTGGCCATTGCATGTCTGATTCGAGTTCCTCGAGCTGAACATCGAAAACTCCGTCTAGTTTGTAAGAGATGGTACCGCCTCCTTGCTGGGAACTTCTTTTATTCTCTTAGGAAAAGTCTTGGAATGGCAGAGGAGTGGGTTTATGTCATCAAGAGAGATCGTGATGGAAAGATCTCGTGGAATGCTTTTGATCCTGTCTATCAAATCTGGCAACCACTTCCGCCAGTTCCTCGTGAATATTCTGGGGCCCTTGGTTTTGGTTGTGCTGTTCTAAGTGGTTGCCACCTATACTTATTTGGAGGAAAGGATCCACTAAGGGGGTCTATGAGACGAGTCATTTTCTATAGTGCCCGGACAAATAAATGGCACAGGGCACCAGATATGCTTCGTAAGCGTCATTTCTTTGGTTCTTGCGTCATAAATAACTGCCTGTATGTGGCTGGTGGAGAGTGTGAAGGAATCCAAAGGACACTCCGCTCAGCCGAGGTTTATGACCCTAACAAGAACCGGTGGAGCTTTATTTCAGATATGAGCACAGCTATGGTGCCTTTCATAGGTGTGGTTTATGATGGGAAGTGGTTTCTAAAAGGTCTTGGGTCCCATCGCGAGGTGATGAGTGAAGCCTACAATCCAGAAACTAGTACCTGGACCCCAATTAGCGATGGAATGGTTGCTGGTTGGCGCAATCCTAGCATCAGTTTAGATGGACATCTCTATGCCCTGGATTGCCGGGATGGCTGCAAGCTTAGGGTTTATGATGAAACCTCGGATACATGGAACAAATTTATAGATAGCAAGCTCCATCTAGGGAGTTCTCATGCTCTGGAGGCAGCTGCTCTTGTTCCTCTCAACGGGAAGCTTTGCATTGTGCGGAACAACATGAGTGTTAGCATGGTTGATGTTTCCAGTCCTGACAAACATGTAGAGAGCAACCCTCACCTTTGGGAGAATATACCTGGAAGAGGTCATCTCAGGACTCTTGTTACAAATATATTGTCAAGTATAGCTGGCCGAGGTGGTTTGAAAAGTCATATTGTGCACTGTCAGGTGCTTCAAGCATGAGAGCCAGATGCAAGTTTTGCTAATGCTCGTTGTAGACTATCAGCATTTCCTTCAATTTATCATGATAGATCATTACAATCGCAGCTCATTGATCATTAGGGTCTGCTCTTCCTACACCAGAAAGCTGCCTATTCTCTGTTAATGCTCTGCTATTTATACTTCTGCCAAAGTTGAATCAACAGTAATCTGTCCTGGGTTTGGTAATGATGTTCTCACAACATGTGGTGAGATTTAACAGGTAATGATGTTCTCACAACATGGGTTTGGAGGTGAAAGTTGATGAGCTTAAAATATCCAACGACATATTCACATCTAAGATTGATACAGGAAGTAGTGGTGCTTTTTGTGATGTGCAACGCCAACAACTACCGAGTAAGATCATTCACTGTTGGCTTTAGTGATCGATGAGTCCATTTCCTTACATTTATGAAGAGAAAGCAGATAACTGTAAATCCAAGTCATTCTCTATGGCCAAGTCTCTTTTGTGGTGGGATCTTTCATTGTAACATGTAGAGTCTTAAGTATGCTTTGAGAGTGTACATGGGGGGTTATCTGGAACGAGTCAATGTATACTTAGATTACATCTCAATTGCCATGGATCAGCAATGCTACCCATTTGTTCCGCTACTTTAAAGATGGATCCGGTGCACATCATCAACATTTGCTTTGTATATTCTTAGCCTTCTAGAACTTGAAATTGATCATGAAACTGGTCGGTTACTACTTTCAGTTTCACCATTAACTTCGACTAGGTGCTGGTTTAGATCAATCCAGACCTGGAAATTTGGAAGGGAAGTCTGCACGAATATAACCTTAAATTATAGTAGCGTGAAGTCTATTACATGACGAGCTGGAGATGATTTCATCTTCATAACTTATCATCTCTTACCAATTCTGATACAATGCTTTCTGCTAGAACATTTCCAATATGCCAAAGACAAAAATGGCTCAAGCTTCTTGTGTCATCATCTGAATTTTCAGATGATTGTGGAAGTTCTTGATGAAAGCGTCTGCCAGGTCATTGATATCTCTTCCCTCGTCCCCAGTCATTTTCCGCCTCCCTGCACTCCCTTTCCTCCCCTTGCCCACTTCATTGCTGCCGTGAATAGGAATCTCTCTATCATACTCCATTATAGCACAAGCCTATACGGAGATAGAAGAGAAAAAGAGAGGCCGAGGAGATATTCTGCGGTAAAAGAGCTTGTGTCCGATAACGAAGAAGCACAACCTTTATATAGGTAATCTAACCTAAAACATGAGTTCTGCTTGTATAAAAGCAAAAGACGAGGGTATAGAAGTCTCAGTGCATTGTATTCATATTAGAAAGCCTAAAATATTTGGAAGAGTATCACCATATTTTATTGTCCACTAGCTGGAAAAAGAAACTGTTTATTATGTGTAATCACGTTTTGCAAAGAAGATTTATTCTAAGTTATTTTTAGCAGAACAATCAGATTCATACGTTTTGATAATGACAGACAAAGAACATAATGAGGACCAAAATCACCAGTTAATCTTGTTCTTTGACAATATAACTCATGACTTGATTATTCATTTGGGTTTTTCTAAAAAGAACTAGTTGCCCCTCCTCGAAAGGTATTCCCCATCTTAGTTTCGTGATCTCATGGTGGGTTTTGTCCTGAAAACGCGTACTTGAATGTAATGAAATTTACAAACTTTCTACGCGAGGGCATAGGAAAGATGATGTGGGATATTGGGTACCATCAGTTTCTAAAAAGCATTTTGGTTCCCATCCCATGTGTAGATGATGTTAGATGAAAGACGTGATCAGAATCACAATCACAAAATGCTTATTTGAGAGAATCTGATAAACCAAATGACATGATCATGAGAAAGAACTGTTCATTTTGGCATGAAAATTTTCCTGCGTGTCGATGTTGCCAAGAAAAATCCTGAGCTTGAAAATGAAACTGGAAAGTTAGGACACATCAAAACAACATAAAGAACAAACAAAAAGCCTAAAGACAGAAACAAAACATAACCAGGAAAAGCCAAAACAAACCTGCAGAACATGAAGAAAGAATCTTCAAGAAAAGTTGTTCCATCACTAACTAGACGAAAATTGGATGGGCAGAGAGCATCATGCACCAGCCAGCATGGAATAAAGCAGCTGATTAAGCAAACAATTTCCACAGCTTATTGTGAGTTTGGGTCATGAACAGTTTTTTCAAAGAGTGTGGCGTGATGACAAAGGCTTGAGAACCATATAGCAAGTCTTGAGTTCGAGTCAGGACATGCATCTTTTGTAAGAGTCTGGGACAATCAGGGTTTTACTCACTCACTTGGACCCTCAAAGTACGTTTTTCAGGGAATGAGGTTTCGTCGAATCCAAAAAAAAAAAAAAATCTTTGGCGTAACCCATGTTTGATTATGCCTGCCTGCATAAACAGCTCACACGTCTCTTAAAATGTTCTTGTCTTGCTATTTTTAGACATTTTAAAAACTTTTTAGATTGATGTGCCCACGATTTTAAAAACTGAAAACTTAATGGCAGCAAGAATCAAATCAGTGCAGTAACTTCCAATTTGCTCATGCAAAAATATAGAGAGCAGCATTGAACGATAGGATAGGAGCCCCCCCCCCCCCCCCCCCCCCCCGCAGTCTTCTATTCCTACAGCATAATTATATCAGTATTTTTTAGACTGTTATATTTATAGAAATGTTGATGTTTGAACTCATAATCATTAAAATCGGTTGTTGATGAGGTTGATTTAGATAATCAAAGCTTTTTTTTTTAGTAAAATCAATAACGATATTAATTAAATAAAAAAACTTGAATAGGTTTTTTTGACGGGGTTAAAACTTTAGTTTTTTATATATAAAAAATGAAACGATGTAATTTCAATAAAAATGAAAATTGTTAACCCGTAGACCCACTCCCCCTTTTCTTGGGTTAGTTTTCAGGTTTTACCATATATGGTTTGAATCGGTATCGATCATTGGCATGAAAACTCGGCAACGAAGCATCAAAGAAACTGAAAAATATTTTCTTTATAAAACTTAAATTTATTGATCGACATCATTACAATCACATTTTATCTTGAAATGAAACTTTGCCAGTTTATCCTGGCATGCTACACAACTGATCAAATTTTTTAAACTCCCCGGGAGATCATCTCCCGGAATCGTTTGAGCGAATCTTGGCGCTGAATCTTTAGTTGAAGGCGGAAGTTCTTGATGAAAGCTTCAGCCTTTTCATTTATATCTTCCCGAGTACCGTCCTCCACAGCCAACCACTTTCGCATCCTCCTTCCATCACCTTTGGTGCCATTAGAGCTAACACCATGATCATGCTCAGCAACTTCTTTATGATCTTCCATTTAGGCTGCTTGGTTAATTTGTCAAGGGTTCTAGCTAGAGAGAGAGAGAGAGAGAGAGGTGAATTCCTTGTCTGATGATTAGGGAAAGAGGGCATAATCTTGTATTTATAGGCATACATACATACATACATACATATATATATATATAGTAATCTACGCTTTGAAGCATGTTTTTGAGATGGGTCAAAGCAAAGGAAGCTCCAATGAGGTTCGATAAGAGTGTTCAGATTTGCTTGATAACATAATGACAAGTGAAAAGAAACAATTAAAGGGCTGCTTTACTTTAAATCATAAGCATAGTTGCTTGGAAGGGAACGTTTTTTAAATTACTTTTAGTTTATGCTTTCTATGCTCATGTTTCATGCATTATTCTTCGAAATTATGAGTGCAAGAAATGTTAAAGAATTGCCTTGTGGGGTGTGAGGATGGAGCAAAACCTTTGTACTTATTCGAAGGATCTTAATTAATTATGATCGAAGCACAAGTACGTCCACGAGCTAAAAAGTAAACATAAAAAGCCAAGAATTTAATCGAGTTTTTAAATCTGCAGGCTGACTATGAAATGAAAGCAACCTTGAGATTGGGAGAAACACTTTTGTTAGGGCCTGGTCCTAAGGGCTATATCAAGCGCCTGTAGCTTGGCTGAGGTTCTTGTTAGGGCCCAGCCCAGTTCCTTTTCTTCTTCCAGGTTGGCCCATTGTTGGGGCAAGTTAGTTGCAGTTAGTCCAAGCCAGGTGGCTCTTCTTTGGAGAGTGGGCCTCTCCTTTTTGGGCTTCTCTCCACCAGTCCTGCAGGTTGTGGGTAGGGCCTGTTTTTTGAGGCATCCCTAGAAGAGGGTTCTCATCAGTGGTTTTTAAAGTTGAAAGCATGGTTTCCCCTTTTCGGTTGTTCTCAGCCGTCTCTGTACATCCCGCATTTCTTAATATATACCATTTTGATAAAAAAAAAAGAGAAAGAATATACATGTCAGAGTATTCAACATGGGATAGTACTGTAAGACAAAACAAAGAGTTGAAGCAACAAAGCACGAAGACTCGGCAAAGAAGCATCAAAGATAGGTCACACATTATTGATCAACATCGTCACATTTACATTTTATCTTGAAATATAATATTTCTGATTTATCCTTGACATACTAAACAACAACTGGTCAAATTTTCAAGCCCCCCGAGAGATCATCTCCGGAAGCGTTTAGGCAAATCTTGGTGTTGAATCTTTAGTTGATTATGGAAGTTCTCGATGAAAGGTGTGTTTGGTATTGCGGTTATTATTGTAGTTGAATTTTTTTTTAAAAAAAAAAACAAATTATGCATGTTGAATTTGCAGGCTATATAAAGAAAGAGAATTAGCAAGTTGCTTCCATGTTTGTCCAGGGATCATATTTATAATATAAAAGTTAGTCGAGTTAATTTACAATCAACCAAGTTCATCGTGATTAGGTTATGAATGTTTGTTTTTGCATGACAAACTATTTTTCAAATTGTTTTATGCTTGAAAAGATATAAAATGAATATTTTTTGGATTTTTCTTATAGTTTTGATGTACAATGTAAACAAAAAATTTAAAAAAATTATCTTATTATATTTTCAAGCATCAAATAATTATAAAAAACATAATGAACAATACCTGACACGCCAAATTTGATTTTAACTGAGATTGTCAAGTTGAAGTTTTTAAATGATCAAGTTCATTCAAAATTTATATCACTTCGATCAGTTAAGGTGGTATAGGAGCAATCTTAGCAAACCGTGATTAATTAGATTTTGACGAGTCAACATTTCTAGTTAAGGATTTTTATACTTGTAAAAACCTTAAACAAAACGACGCGTGTCTAAAAAATAAGTAAAACCCAAAACACTCGAGTTTGATAGCTGAGTTAGTTTTATGGTGTAGTGTAAGAATCAATTGTTCTTGCATTAACCTCCTAACTTGCCTCCCTGAAAAATAAATAAGAACTCGGATTTAATATTATTTCTACGGAGGAGGAGGAGGAGGCATTTTGTTTCCACCGGAAATACGGCAGAGAGAATGGTTGACCTGCCCACCAAACCCACGTTAGAAAAGGAGAATTAGCAAGTTGCCTTCCATGTTTGCTTGTCAAACTCAGCTAAGTCATCAGATTCTTATATAATCCATCAGTTCAAATCAATATATTATGATTTTTTTTTTTTAAAAAAAGAAAACTTTATTAAAATTTAAAGGTTTAACGAGTTCATGGATTAACCATCAAGTCACATGGATTTCACTTGGTTAATATCAAAATCAATTCAAATTTAAACAAAACTCAAAGAATCAAAGGATCGCAAGTTTGCCTCCCTCTTACTCATTAAGATTAAATTTACCTTCACATTTCATGCTAGGACAATGCGATTGATGGGAATTGTCCCAATAGTTTGAACTACTATTTCATCCATAGTTTCTGTAATTATGCACATCCAAATCATTGCTCGGCATAAGGCGAGTCCCTGAACAGAAATGTTGAAGAGCAGCATTTATTTACTAAAATCATAAAGGGCAATCCATCTTAGTACACAAATTTGCTTCCATTTCTCAAAGATACAGATTAAGCTGGAGAGCTTCCATGTTCAAAGTGAGCAGGCAATTCATGAGAAGATTTGGTCTGCTTGAACCTGCAACAAGAACAGGAAACCTTCTTAAGTTGTTGAAAAACTTCATGGAATCAAACTTACGGCTATTGCATCCACCGGAGGTTGGAACTGCAAGGCTTGTAAGAGAAACCAAAATCACATCTCTCATTGGTGATTGCATAGCAATATGAGAAAGTTTTTGGCCTATGATTTTTGACATATTAGATCAATAGATGGTTGAAATTAAACAATTATCGATGAGATTTGGAAATACCGGCATCAGTTGAGGTGGTATGGGAACAATCTTAGCAAACCGAGATCAAATTCTATCTAGATCACGATGCAGCTTGTCAAGTCAAACCATAAACTAAGAATCCATCGTCGACTTTCTTCGCTAGAAAACATTACAATTCCCTTACCAAGATGCTCAAACTTCTGGATTCATCACAACTCTCGAAATTAAACACAGCTTTGATGGTTGGGAATGTTTAAGAAAAGAGGAATCACATCTCCTTCTGCTTTAAATGCCAAACACCAATGGACATTACTATTGCACATTGAAAGATTTGTTCATTTACATTGTTTTCTAGAATGTTTGCTCAATGAAACCCCCAAACCTTGTCTATAGGTTGTTAATGATCCTATACCAACGAGCTAAATTATTAACTTCCAAATCGAAATTCGACAACTTTAACTCCTAACTACATAAAATAGATCCTATCAATGAGTTCCAAAATCAAATCAGACCAACGACAAGAAAGCTTCTAAATTTCATTTTAGAATAAGTGATCATCAAATTGTCAACTGAAATCATCGAATTGTCAACGACAAGAAAGCTCCATATGGATTGCATGATCATCCCAAAGTTATCTGGAAACCCCCTGATCACCACTGCTAAATCTAACCTCTAAACAAAAATTCCTCAACTTCAACTAACAATTCCCATCAATTTTCAATAAACTCAAGCATCTCATAACAAAACACAAAACCCATAAAATTTAAAAAAAAAAATCAGAGAAATAAAACCCTAAGGATCACAACTTTTTACCTTCACATGGACTCCAAATCTGTCCTTAGCCCACCAACCTTCCTCTTACAAACAGGAACATCCTCAAACTGCTTAGCAGGCAACTCCTCGGAAATCGGACCGACAAAGAAACTAACCATACCTTCATCAGCCTTACTAACTTCAATCCCAGTAACTGGCAACCAAACAAAAAGCTTCTTTGCTTGAATCCCTGACACATCATGCACAGAACCATAACTCATTTTCCCTTTGATTACTTTATCATAGTACACAACATCATCAAAGTGAACATAACATGTGGTCTTAAGTTTGACTTCAAAAGACCCATCAGATGATGGTAGAGTGAAGGATTCCACATTGTCTGGGAGCAAACCACGCGGCAGGCCATATTGAGGAAGAAGATCATGGATATCCGAGGTGGTTAGGGAGAGACAAAGACGGGTTTTAGATAAGATGTGTAGAGAGAGAAGGTAGAGAGAGAGAGCGAGGATATTGAAGGAAGCCATTGTCGATGTAGAGACAGAGAAAAGGCTTGGTGGTGATTTAAGACGGTTGTGAAGGGTAGAATGGGAAGAGATATTTGTGTTGCGTGGCTTCAAGGAATTACATGTTGAAGCGGACCGATGTTGGATTTTAGAGGGTGATGATGACAGGTTTTTTCTGGTGAAGTATTCAACAGTTTATTATAAATTAATCTCTTAATTTTCAATAAAAAGTGTTTTCACCATATTTGATTTTAAAACTAGAGTTCTTAAATTATTCTTTTAGTTTTTCCAGAACACGGGGATCGTGGAAGATATTTTTTTCCATTTAATTATGGTGTTTTTGGATCAAGGAAATTTTTTAATTTGAGCTCGTATCCTCAAAAAATTTCATGTACTTCGAAAGCATGATAAGAATATAAGAGTCGCATATTTAAAATTATTTGGATAAAAAAAAATTGAGTGTTGAGACTTGAGATTGTACCCACGGTTATTGTTTTTCAAATTATTTTTTAAAATAATATATATTTTCAATTTTAAAAAAAATATTTTTCATGTCAATATATCAAAATAATATAAAATAATTTTCAACAATAAAAATAAAAAGGGAGAAAATGAGAGTTGACTGTATATGGAGGTTCAATGGAACTTGAAGAAAAAACAAGCTATTTTGTATGAAAAAAGGGTAGATGACTAGATGTATCTATCTCTTCTTTATTTTTTAATAATTCTCTATGAAAGACGTATTTAAAGAAGTTGCGTAATGTCAGAAGCAGCTGCAGCTGCGATTCCTCGGGGAGCTAACAGTGATTTTTACTTTATTTTTAATTTAGCACTTTTTTATATAATTTTTTTTTCACGCCTAAATATTTTTTCGTTAGGTAGAACATTAATTTTTAAACGGGCCCACAGCAAAGCACACGGGGCAGCAAACTGGTAATCTGTCCAGAATATTATGAACGAAAAGACAGCATCCTCGAAGATAGCTTTTCTGGATTTTCTTAACCATCCAAGTGAATGAAGGGAAGCCATTATGAAGCGCCACCTCCACTGCTACCAGGTGCCTGGTGCAAGAGGCAACACACCCGCCCTCCTCGGAGGTGCTATGCGGTGGCGAGGGGCATGAACAGGGCTAGATGGAGCAGTCACGGCAGCCACAGCCGCCTCTAGCCGCCCCCGTAGGGATTATAGTCCTAAACAGCATGCAATATATATCCATGTATGAAAAATCCTTGCTAGTAATTGAGCTCATACATTCAATCTAATATCACAAAATCATAATCTGAAGCAGTTCCTTCTTATAAATTTCAATAGGAACAGTTCACACATTTGCTATACACACACACCCATTCCCTTCTTATTGATGTTCATAAAGCTCAATAAGAGGAGAGATGATCCACAGCTAGTTTACATTGGACTCTGCCAGACTCTTGGTTGTGAGTTGAGAGATAAAACACTTAAACTAGAATGCTAACTACTTGGAAATCGAGCCCCCTCTGCTACATTTCCATACAGAAGAAGTGCTGTGTTTGTGTCTACTCGGTGAGTAGCATCTGAACATCGTCATCTGGTGCTGGGAGCTGTCGAAAAGGCTTGTGATGAATTCAAAGAAGGTAAACAGAAATTTCCAGGAACTTTTTTTCCTAATATTACCAGGAAGAATGCAGCATTTTGCAAGCACATGCATTAATTTCTTATTTATACACCATTAGAGATGATAAATGGAGAAAAAATAAACCCTGCAGGTTTAACATCATGATCAACAAACAGCTAACAATTTTGCGTGGCGTGAGGTCCTCGTTGATTATTGAACTTTCCTGTACATAATGATCCAGTAAAACTGGAAAATGTAGGCATCCATCTAAAAGCTCGAAAGTCATCTTTACAAACAAAATCAATCTAAAATTTCCACATTTACTCCCTCCTCTTCTCGTGATACTAAAGAAACACAGGATTCAATCACAGACAACATTCTATGAATGGACAATTCAACTTTCATTCTATCTATCTTGTACTATATTTTATGAATTAAATCTCTACAAAATTTCAATCAAACCTCAAAACAAATTCGCATGCATCTAATCTAATAGAGGAACCACAAAACAAATCCACAACCAAAACCAAAATTAAGAACAGGACAAAAACAACAGCAACAATAACCAACCTCGAATTCCTAAAAACAACAATTATTTTTCAAATAAATATTGATTAAACAAAACAAGTACATACCTCGAGAAACTGCTTCCACAATCCACCAAGAGACCCATAGGAGACACCAGCACGGCAGGAATGCACAGTCTTAAACTGATCAGCATCAAGCTTCTTATTAATCCACCCAACTTGAAAATAAATCGAATCAGACGGTGGTAAATCAACCTTGATCTCATCAACATCGAGCCAAAGAAAGAACTTTTGAACCTGAATCCCCTTCAAATTTGTGATAGACCCATAGCCCAATTTCCCAGTTATTTTCTTCTCATAATTGACCAAGCAATCAAATTCAACATGACATTCCTTCTCTAGATAGACAGTAAAGCTACCATCATCAGAAAAACTGTAACTTTTAACTGTGTTAGGCAATAGACCACTTGGGAGGCCAAATTTTTGCAAGATTTCAAAGACCGTAGGAGGAGGGTCTTGTGAGAGAGTGGATTTTGAAGGAGAAAAGAAGAGAAAGAGAGATAAAAGAGTGATGCCCAGATGAGAATTTTCCATGAATTCTAGTCTCTCTTGATGGGTTTCGGAATTAGGAGAGTGAGAAGATGGAGGTTGCTTTGGAGAAAATGAGGCGTTGTGTTTTTCCAAGGATGTTGGGTGCCCGGACAATCGTGTCAGGGCCGTGGATTTCCTCTTGGAGATGTTCTGTAGTGAAAATGAATTGTCTTTATTATTAGTAGCCGTAGTTTGTTTTTTATGATTTTTGAATTAACCTGTTGTAGAAGTGAACATTATTCTCTAAATATTAAATTGGCATGAACAATATCTTTAAAGCTGTTTCGAAACAGAAATTAATCTGAATTGATGTGAAAAATATTCAGAGAGATTTTATGATATCGGAGCCTTAATTATAAAAAAAGGAGGGTTCTTTTAATAATTTTTTAAGGAGATCGAATATAATTTTATCTCCTCTTTATATATTTATTTATTTCATTTGAAAATCACACCATTTTTCTATATTTAATTCAAAGAGATAAGATTTGGGGTATAAAAACACAAGTGGAGGTGATTGGATGAGTATAAAAAAAGTTTTGGTTTATTGGTGGAGAAGATGTACCTATCTCCGGTTGTATTGACGATGACGACCTTGAGACAGCTATTTGTGCTGGCTTTTGAAGCTATCTTGGGATAGGAGTTCTTTTTTTTAATAAAAAATTATCCTGGTGAGAATGATTTTTGGCTTTTTTAAATAAATACACAATTTTATTTCTCCAAAGTTTCAGAAGAGTTAACAGAGCACATGTGCAAGTATAAAATATTGTTTTATCTTGTATTATTGATGAACTTTATTCAATGTTTATTGATGAACTTTATTCAATGTTTAATGTTTATAATGTGTTTGAGATTGTTTTTTAAAATATTTTTTTGTTTAAAATGTATCAAGATAATTTTTTATTTTTAAAAATTATTTTTGACATTGGCATATTAAAATGTTTTAAAAACATAAAAAATATTTAATTTGAAGTAAAAAAAAATCCAAAAACGTTTTTGAAACATAATGTCAAATAAAGCCTTAGATTGTCTAAGCTTAGAAGGGCCTGTTTGGGAATATATATGACGTTGCTTTTCAAAATATTTTTCATTTAGATTATGCCAAACTGATTAATGTTTACAATAAACAATGAATTATAATAAAGAAAAATCACTATGGGGCTTATATAATTTAATTGTTTTTATTTATTTATTTATTAAAAATATAGTTTGTATCTTTATCTTATCCTAATTACAATCCTTGATTAACTCTAATTTTACAATAATCCCATGTCATCATATCCTTATAGGAATAGATTAGCTACTTCAAATATTAAATTCAATCCACCCAACAAACAAATGAAGAATGAAGAAAAATCTACTTTAGAAGAAGATCAAGTTTACTTATATGAACATTTCAAATATATAAAAAATACTAATATGGGATCTATTATCAAGATGGTGCTTTATTGATTAAAATACTTGTCTAAAATATTTTAAATAAACAATTGTTGATTATCCTTGATTTGTTTTTTTTATGTGATTATTTTTGTTGGATCACGAGTTTGATAGATTAGTCTAATTAACTTGGATTAACCTGGTTGTTCTTTTTTCCTATAAGGTTATCTAGGTCTCATGATCAGAGTCATGAGCTAGATGAATTAACCTGGATTGACTTACTTTTTTTGTATATTTTCTTTGAGGTTATCTAATCTCACAACTCGGGTCATGAATTTGATGGGTTCACTTGGGTGTATTTTTCAACTTTTTTTCAATTTTATCATGTTGAGAATTAAGTTTTCATAATCTATTTTAATTTGTTTTGTATGAAACAATTCTGGCTTAATGACTTGGATCGTGGGACAAGGGTTGATTCAGGTCTTTTTTTTTTCTTTTTTAACCGAGTTTCGTCTTTTTTTTTAAATAATTATTGAACATCAGATGGATTGAAAAATGAGTTTTACAATGTATTTATTTATTTATAAGAGGATATGATGATCTCATTATTCAAGCCACAAATTTAGAAGGTTAATCCAGGTCGATCTGATTTGATGTAATATATTGTCATCTCAATATATGAAAAAATATTATCTTGAATTTTTGCGAGTCAAACTATGTTTTTATCGATTATTCATACCACTTCTACATGATTGATTTTTTTTTAACTATAAAAACATTAGCTAAATGTAAGTATTTCTTTTATAATATTTGCTGGAAACCAAAGATTAATGAGAAATGCATCACTCTAAAGGCTGAAATAAGAAACACCAATCTTGATTACCCGAGTGATATAAATTACACTGAACCAGGGCAGTCCAGGCCGTGCCCCCTTGCCCTACACTAGTAGTTGTTGATGGGCTCTCATACCTTATGGATCCATCTCTGTAATAAAGGGAAAAGGACAGAACTAAAAAGAAAATTCGGACCACAAAACGGCAGGGACAATTGCATGACATGACAGATATTCACGGGTTCCCATCCTGCTCCACGCTCTTTAATGCCTTGCCTACATCTACTCGGGGGACTTGCTCTACATTTTTCACCAATTTATTACACCATAAATTGATTTCAATCTTCGAAATTATGCTTTTTTTTTACTTGAAATGCAGAGAAATGGGAAATTGTTTCATTTTGCAGGCATGGATCAATCTATGAAACTTGCAGGCAACCAATTGCCTGTTAGAGGCCGGTTTATACTCATTAAGTTCCTTTTATTTAAATGGGAAAATGATTTTCAAAACCGAAATCATTTTATAAAAGTTATTGCTGTGATAAACAAAAACCTATCAATCAATCCGATCATCACTCGACACTCAGAGCTAGCATGGACTTTTTTTTTTTGGATATTCATATAAGAACTGGGGAACCACATGACCCGGAAAGCGCACTTTATGGGCCCAGGGCATGTGTAAACCTCCGGCTGTCCCAGGCTTTTACGAGAAGGGGTTGTTTCCCGGGCTCGAAGCCAGGTCTGCCGAAGCAGAACCCAAGCGCCAGCCGCTAGGCCACCACCTCGGGGACATTCCTGGAAGAGTCTGCAAAACCTTAAATGACCCTTTTCTCCAGATTGCCAGCAGTTTGTAGAACCAGAGTACTAGATGCAAGAATTTATGATTCAAACTAAATTTCTTGAAAGACATGATCTGCTCCTCACAACTTTTCCAATTAATCCATGTTCGCCTTTCATAACCATCACTGTTGGAAATATAATTGCGAGACACTGAAGATAGAGAATTAATTAATGAGTTTCTTCCGAAACAGAAGGATCAGAAGAAACAAGGGAGATAGCAGAAAACTGTCTATAAATTGAGTTACATATTTGATGAACATATTCAGGGAGAGAATCTTTTCATAGCCTTGCACAGAATGCCTATCATCAGATACCAAAAGATGTGAAAGTCCAAAGTAATAATCCACACAGAACCTCTGCTACAAACAATCGATTTGCTGGCCTCTCAGCACCGCTCTTTTCTGCAGCAGAACTTGATTTACTGCTAGTTGAGTTCCCTTTTGAAGAAAACAAACAAGGAATCAAAAGGGCTAAACAGAGACATCAAATATAATAATAATAATAATCTAGGAAAAGCTTAAATCTTAGTAACCATGCCATAAACAGTCATGTCTAAACTAGAGGTTCTTAGCTCTTACCACTGGCAGCTGGGGTAGTAACATTTCCTGATCCGGTGATGTTCGCAAATCCTGCGAAGACCTTTGCATCTGGTGAGCCAGCAGGCAGGTGCAGAATATCTGGAAAAAAACCAAAAAAAAAACACTCAGCAGGGCACTTCAGATTCCTGATTCTGTTTCAATGGACAGTATCCACGAGCTCTTGTGGACTTACCGATGCACTTTGTGACATTAACCGGTACATGGCACAAGCTAGGAAGTTTAGCAATCAGACTAACATTGAGCTTGATACCAAGATTAGGGTTATCACGATCTTTGATAAGAACACACAGACATTTCTCACTCTTACCCAGCACTTGCTTAAGCCCACTGCAACAATCTAAGGTAGGAGTTTTAGCATCACCACCAACATATGGAAGACAAGTGGCTAGACCTACTAGTTGGTCTGCACATTCTGTTCTATCTTGCTGAAAGTCTGATCTTGCAGTACCAACTAGCATTACCAGCACCAGAATGTAAGAAATTGCCGAGGTAGTCACGAGACCCTGTGAGCCCATTTTTTGAGAGAGGAGAATTTGGTCTTGAAAGAGACGAAAAGAGACCTCAGAAACTACTTTTTTTCATGCTTAGCTTGTGATCACTTCTCTGAATATAAAGGATGTGAAAGGTAGTTGGTACGCTGATGCTGTGAGTCTGTGACAGGAAATAATAATTATGCTAGCACCCATGAAATTTATACGGAGAGTTCACATGCAAGGCAAAAGGTGATTTGTCATGATGCAGATAAGCATCGTATGCGGCGTAATATGGATCCCACCCGATCAAAAGGCATTCTTCCGTGCTGGTTTGACTCGAGCTGTTTTACATTTGTATCAGGTTGCGATTTTATCGTTGGTTATTGGGTTTGGCTAGTTCGAGAAATGAACCTGGTTTGTTTATCTAGAGAAATTATTAAAAATTAACTGTTTTTCTACTTATATAGATATAAACATAAATTCCTATGAAAGAATACAGTTTTTCATAATTGAAGAAGATAGCTCCTTCTCTTTTTTTCTATCTCAATTGTTTGTATTAAATTTGTTAAGATCTACAAAAATGTTCATTCTGTACGTTTTTCTAACCTGATGAACTCGGTTGCAACTCAAATAAAAATTATTTTTTTTTAAAAAAGAGAAGAAATAATGATCCCAAAACAGCACCGTTTTCCTGAATCCAATATCGATTGGGAACTTTGTCCTTTATAGATGGTTACTTTCTATAATCAATCAATCAATCAATCGCAATTTTCGAAAGAGAGAGAGATGTATGGATGTGAGCATGGATAGCCATTTTATTTTGTACTGGCAACCCGTGATATCTCTTCTTACATGAATCCGTGAATGTATGGATCGAATCTGTGATTAAAAACAATTGTTTTAAGCTCCCAGTTTGTCTCTTTAGCTGCATGTTCATGTGTGAGAAAGTCAGACAGCAAATAATGCATGGCATGCTTTAACTGTTTCCCTGCTAGAATCCTTCGTGACAGGACAGAATTCCGTTCTGTAAATAATTAGGTTTACCAACACTTCCCATGTGATAATAACTTAGCTCTTACAAGTAAAGTTACGAGGATAATTATTAAACTGATCTAGCCTAGTTCATCTACTGAATTCAGGTTGACACAGCGTGTCGATAGAAATTGTTTAATTATTATTTTTAAAATTATATATTTTTTCTTTAATTCCATCCTTATTAGATCAAATTATAGGACAATTTATCAAGGAATATTCGGATTGAAAGATAGAGTAGCAAAGTAAAAAAAGTGGAGGGAATGGGTGCCTTTAACAAAGTTTGGGAGAAATATTTATTGTAGTCCCTATACCTTTTCAAATTATAAACATCGTGTCCCTTTGATTTTTAAATTTTAGAAAAAAATCAATATTGATCCCAAACGTTTTTTTCTTCATTTTTTCACAGTAGTTTCAAAAATCTCCATTGCAGGTCTAAATATCTTTGTCCTTACATGACTCTTAATTTTTTAATTTATATCTTTATTTATTGTCAATAATTTTTATTTATCTATTAACATATATGATTTTCAATTTATTTTAGTAGATGTATACATTTTTTGTAACTTCACTTTTTATTTTTTTATATAATAAAACATGTTGAAAAAACTTATATATTTATTCACTAGGAAAGAAATCCGTTGGACAGGGATAAATTAGATAATTTCCTCTATCATCCTCACTTTATTATCACTGTTATTAAATTAGATCTGATTTGACAAATTAATTTTGTAACTTGTAAATCCAGGCTCTAACCCCAATCAAGTTATTTATTAACCGGGTGAGAATTGATTTAAATTTAGTTTATTTCTGTACCAAAATAACATCATCTTCACCTTGTTCTGAATGTATAAAAATTTGAAATGACCTGGATTAATCCATTCAGTTCATGACACATAGCATGGATCAATTCATGAATCAAATCAAGTTTGATAATTATCTTCTTATCCCGGCCGTAAATTTTGACTTGATGGTGGATAATTGTAATATCATCATCTTGTCAACATGTTGTTCATCAAGAGAATTTTCCAAACGGTCTCTATTTTGGATTTTGTACTTAGGGGGAAGCTTTTATGAGCTTGACATTAAGAAAATATATATTATATTAACCTCACAACTTTTTCTAAATTTCTGTGCAATCAACTTCGATTTATAGTTCATAAAACGATGTCGTTGCCAACAAAGATTGGCTCAACTGTTAATTGTCATAAAAATTTATCTCCCTACCAGTTTCTTACGTTAAATCCCTCCCTAGTCAACTTTTCGAAAGATCGAATGGTGTATTATTCAATCATAAATTTGTTTTTAATAATTTATTGTTAATTTGAACCCCAAATTTACAGGAGAGCAGAGCTCAATCATATAATTCGAATTGTTTATTGTAATAATCAAGCCTTTGTTTGAGAATCCTGGTGCGAAATGTGAATGGCTAGATTCCAGCTAGTCGACATTGATTTCATTAAGGCAGAGCCAGCTGTGGTCAAAATTATTAAACTTGATCCGACATTAAAAAAATAAGTATGGTTTGGAGTTTGGTGTAGATCAGGTTTCAATTTAAATAAAAAATATATTAACTTCATCAAATACAATGACCATGTGGTTATTCACGACCTAACTAAGTTCAGTTAGGATAATGTTTTTTTTTCTTAATAAAATATTATTTTGATAAAAGAACATATCAAGTCAAGTTGTCATGATAAATTACAAGTTAATCGCGACTAAGTTATGATTATGATAAATTACATGGAAGTATGAGAAGCCCTTTCCGTGCTTTCAATTTTTGATCCAAAGCAGGAAACAACTGCTTTCCAATTCCAGCGCAGCCTCGCATCAACTTTATCATCGACGACTTTGATTGCAGCAGTGTACAATGCTAGACGAGTTGGCTTCTTCAGATATTTTGAAAGATCATGCTTTTAACAAGACGACATAGTTTTAAGCAGAGGAAGCATGAGATCAAAGGGGATGCTGCTGCTGCTGCTGATGATGATGATGATGATGTACTCTGAATGAATATGAGCCGTTAGATCAAAGGGTCTTGTCTGCCTTCATCCTCCCATGTACTCCGCGCCTGGTGTTCGTGGGAGCCAGAGCATCTTTTTGTCATGCATGAGCAGGTTAGACTGATCCCAACTCACCATGTTCTGCATAATTTGTGGCTTCTGACAAATGTATCTAGTTTTCTAATCAAATTGTGATTCTTTTATTAGAGAATAATATAAATTTATATTCTGAAGTTTTTAAATGAAATGATTCTTTAATTTTATATCAGAACTTTATTAATCTAGCGGTCATGAGTTTGAATTTCACCACCCTCATTTCTATTTGATAAAAATCAAGCACAAGTTATTTTAAACTCATGTGCAAGTTTCAAGTTCAAAAAACTTTCACTTCGAGAGATTGCTTAATAATTATCATGTTTCCACTTATATTTTTGCTAGTCAGTCCTCCTAGCTCTCTATAGTTTGTAGCATTTTTTTTTTTTTGGTAAAGATCGGGGTATGCGCCTTTCTAAAATTAAACGAGGAATAGTGGACCCAATAAGGTCATAATTAATTATATATTTGTAGAACAAAATTCTTTTGTATTGAATGAATAAATTAAAGAATATGATTTTAAAATTAAGCAATAAATTTAATTATAATAAAATTAAAAATTCTCTAATTAACAGTTAGATCTAGATTTTATTTTTGTTTTGAATGAAAAGATATTCACACAGATCCGAAAACTTTAACCGTGTGAGACCTTGACTTGATTTGAAAAAGGACTTGAATTGACCTTGTAAAAATTATTCATACAAGTTCGAAAACTTTAACCATGTGATATCTTGACTTGATTTAATAGAAAAAAAAACTTTTATTCCTTGTTTCCTTAACTTGATTTGATAAAGGTTAACACTTTGATCCTTTTCTCTCTTGAATTCCTTTGAGAGAGTTCCCAAGTATACTTGGTCTTTAGTCTCTAGTCTCTAGTCTCTGCTTGTTGTATTTTTTGTTGCTATGAACTTCTAGCTTTTTTGATGGATTTTTTACATCTTTATAAATAAATCAAATGTAATTTTACCTCAAATGTCCTTTAACTAAAGGATGTATTAAGAGAATTAATATGAAAATTACTTAAAATATCATTAATATTAAAATAAGATCATAAAATATATTTATATTTGAGTTTCTAATTTAATTTATGCTTAAATCCAATAGATTTAATTAGATACACGTCAATAAAAAAATTGAATCACGTTATCAAAATTGTTGAAATTTTAATGTCTATGATATTATCTCCTAGTATGAATAAGACATGGCCGGGATACATGATCTGGGCATATTCTACAGCCTGCATCCTTCTTGGCAGTCGGCTCTTTTCAAACTTCTACCCTCTCACTTGAAGCTTGAATGGAGTGTTCCTGTGCTAGGCCATTGGATTCTCTGGGTGAAAAACCAAGTAGTGTTTGCTGATAGAACAAGTAGTGTTATTCAAAAGTTTCATGAGTGAAGTTTATTTGATGAACTGAGAATTTGTGTTTCTCTGTCACCATCATGGAATCCAGAGCTTTTGTATTAGAAGAGGTCATAAAAACTAGTTGAGATGAAAATCAGTGTTCATCTTCTCCCCTTACAAGTTGCTAAAAACTGTCTGTGTCCATCAAAATCGAGTTCATGTCGTCAAATATTTTCCTTCTGGCTCACAGCAGAATTGAGATTTAATCCAATTTTCCTACATCATTGAGAGCAGTTCATGAGGTCTTCAGCCATATAATGAAGGAGATAGCATAACAATTATCTAGTAGATGATCCAGTTGTAAGAGATTAGGACTAAGAGATTTGCCTTTCCAGATGATTCAGGTTTGGATCTTATAATTGTTAATGTGATGATCATTAAAGATTTATATGGTCGTTAATTTTAGAAACTATATAATTAGTCAAGGTACGCACAAGCTAGTTCAAGAAAAAAAAAACATAGCTTGTAAATGATTTGACCAAGTAAGCTAAGAGTGATTTGTTTTCGATTCCTTCATTTGACAAGAAATCATATTTATTAAATACAATGAAAAGTTTGCGATCTAAATTTTTTTTCGGATCGTTTCTATTTTTACCAAAAAAATATATTGATTTGATTGCACAAAATTGACCAGAAGAAGTTCATACTTATCTTATAAATCCGATTAAATCCAATTAAAATCCAATTATGTTAACATCAAAAAAACAAATTTCAAGAAAAAAAATAATTGGTAGCACCCAATAACTCATGTTATTTTGGGATTAGACCCGGGCCGGGCCGAATATGCTAGAAGCATTATTACAGCTCTATCTAAGGGTGCATTTTTTCAGAAACAGGGCCGAAAGTTTTTGAGGAAAAAAGATTATTGTAGGCCCATATGTTGTCCTAATGAAAGTCCAAGCCCAGATCCCCAACGAAATGAAGATATTAGCTTGAGATGGCGCGTATAAAAACCTAAAGCGTCTGCCTCGCTCCGAGCTTTACCAGGGGACTCAGACCGTGCTCTCTCTCTCTCTCAAGTAATCCGCCTTCTGGAATCATCTCTTCCGTTTAAAGATACCCATTGACTCTGTGTAGATATTTTTTAGGGCTATGGAGAATATTTTTTTTCCTTGAGAAAATCAAATAGTAATTAAGCAGTGAAGTAAGAGGGTTTTTGGCTCTAAGTTTCGCAAAGAAACGGTATAATATTGTTTTTAGCTCAATAGTTTAACAAAATTCCTGCTCTTTTCTTTTCTATTAAGAAATAAGAGATTTAATTAAATATATATTATGAGATGCTTATTTAATATATATTTTTTGGTATTTCTCTCCTTTTACATTAAGAAAAAAACCCAGGTTTTGGATCTCTTGGAAAGCTGGATATATTCTTGATGCTGTGTAGAATCAAGGAGTTATATTTTTAGATTTTTCAAGATAATCTCTTAATTGTTTTGTAGTTCCATTGATTGAAACAAGTGCAACCTACAGAAATGTAACAATTTTGGGTTGAGTATAGTCTGTATAGTTATTAACTTTGTGGATACATGATGAGGATTTAGTTTAGAATCTGTAAGTGGATATAGTGTCTTACTTTAGAATCGATAGACAATTTCTTGCTTATGTCCATGAGTAATTTTTGTTTGACTATAATCAGTGTGTAAATTTGTGGCAGCCATGTTTAGCTCGCAGTGCAAAGGTATCCCGAGAATGGAATGAGTGTGAAGGTAGACCAGACATCTGCAATTGACATTCAGAGTATTAAGATGACTGCAGCAAGCTCTTCATCTGGTGCATCGACAACTAGTAGTCCAAAGGTGTCATTATTTGCAGCCAAGTCGGGGTATGTTATCCCTAAAAATAAACTTCTGGGTTCATTAGTTTCCATCGTCAAAGGAGGTAAAAAGCCGGGCAGTAAAGATGCAGTGAATGGACAAAGTACCAATCAGGAACAGGTTCAGAGGAAAACCAAATGGGGTCCTGATTTAGCACAAGATGCTTCTGTTAAAAGGGGAAGAGCCTTGGCTTACCAGGTAAAATTAGGAATTCATCGCATGTAATATGTTCATTTTTATCCTATTCTTTTGAAGATTATAACTCCCTCATTTGAGCTTTTAATTTCAAGATTTCAGTTGCCTGGATTTTCGTATTTGAAATATTTAATCTCTTAAATTTAAAATGGGTTCGAGGCATTTATAGCATCAGCTTGTGGGAGAATATATTGCTCGGTTGGAGGGAATTGAAGATTTCTTTTTTTCCCATTGGGTGCTAAAATGTCAGTCTTCTCTGTGTGAATGGCTGACATGGAAGCTTCCCGTTCCAGGTGCAACTAAGTGATATGAAATTTTTGGGCAGATTCGAGTGGATCAAATTGTGCAGCAGCTGGAATTGGGAATACCAGAACCTGGGAGGGATCGAGACTCAAATGGCTCCCATGAGCTTGAAGACCCCAAATCTTCGATTCCACAAATCCATACTAAGGTAAAGCTGCTGTTGATTTGGCATTGATGCTTATCTTCTATTTACCTTGTTAGTACTTCAATTACTTTTCGTTTGACATCAAGAACTTATTGTCGGACTTATTGTGTGTAGAACTCTGAGATCTTGGAACTTGAAAAACAGGAAGCTATAGGCATGTTTGATGTCTCTCATTGAATCATGTTACTTTTTCCATTTTGTCATGTCTGGCTTGATGCTATCTTTCTTGATTTTTCAGGTGAGATACTTATATTGAATCCGAGCTACAAGGCTCCTCCCAATTATAAGCCTTTGCTAAAACAGACCTCAGTTCCCATCCCTGTAAGTCATGTTTAGATGGTTTGGTTTCCTTTCTCCTTTTCCTTACTCCACATGAAACAATACCTTTTGCTCTCCTGAGAGCAGTTTTATGACAAATTTGTAAACTTCCTGAGAATGAACATTTGCTTTATCCTGTATATTTTATCATAGAGTGAAGGTAAGGAGTTTGGATTAGCAGGACTTTATTGGCTATGGTTTAGCAGTAGGTATTTTTTTGTTATTTTTGTTTATTATTACCTGCCATGACTGCTTGCTTTCCTCTTTATAGCTAGTCACTTTTTGCTACCTATTTTTTGGACATGATGTATGTGCCAGCTAGGGTGTTAGACTAAGTTATAAACCTGCGAATATGAAAAGTAAATTACTTGAAAAAATTTGAATTGGACTTTTGAAGCCAGATTGGGATTTAATTTGAGGTCCACAAAACTCCCTATACAGTCATTAGACATTAAGCATGCACTAGATATGCTGGATGCATGTAGCTGGATCGAGCTTACAATATTTTTGTTCTTTATATTGGTCAATCTGTGTGCTGTTTTGTTTTAAAGCCACCAAGTGAATGTTGCCCATCTGCTATGTATTCTTTTATTCCGTAGCCCAGCTGCCGCCATAGGCACTTATTTTGATAGTACATATTACTACATCATGAAAAGTAATTTGCTAATGCAACGTTATGGTATATTGCCTCTGTAGGTCAAGGAGTATCCTGGATATAATTTTATTGGTCTAATATTTGGGCTTCGAAGCGAGACTCAGAAGCGAGTAGAAAAGGTATATCCTTTGGCTGAATTCCCTGTCTGCTCACTGAAAACATGGGATTTTGTTTTTTTCCTCTTCTTTTGAGGGTGGGGTGTGTTCTTTGACATTAGTTGTGCTTTCCAGTTATCCCTGTTCAATTTCTGATTTTGTGAATAGGAAACTGGAGCCAAAATACAATTACATGCTTCCAACGCGCATACAGGAGAGAAGGTAACACATCCTCTTAGTATGAAGTTATCTTCCTTGGATAATTGGTCAAAAACTTGCTCCTCTTGATTCCCCTCTAATTGTTCTGTTTATTTTAGTATCCTTTTTATAAATAAGTTTTTAACTCTTATCTAACTGCTGAAACATCAACATCAAAATATCTTCCTTAAGGTGAAATGTGTTCTGCATTTGTATCCTTAATTTTGAACTTTTTTTTTCAGGTTGAAATTTCTCCATCTGATGGCAATGAAACTCAGGTTGCTTATGAGGAGCTGAGTGTTCTTGTGACAGGCGACACATTTGAGAAAGTTGATGCAGCTGTTGTCCTGATTGAATTGCTACTCACCTCGGTATCAGTGAGTTTCACTGAACTGAAGATCACAGAAAACTATTTGTCTCCGTTTGCATCTTACAGCTGGATTGTATATTTATTTTTTCATTATAACTTCTGCAGGCGATTTGGTCTTAACTAACTCTCATCTCCTTTTGTGTAGGGAAATTTAACAGCTGGGGATAATGCAAATGTTAGTCAAAATCAGGTGGCCTCTACTCCTTTTACGGTCTCTACTGCTGTAAACCAAGGAGTGGTGCTGTCTGTTTCTCCTCAACATGGCCAGTTCCTGTATCAAAATTCATGGTTCCCTGCTTCCACACCTCTCTATCCACCTCCGAGCTTAATTTCCCCTCAGTCTTCTTCAGCACCAGTTTTAAACAATCCTATACTCTTACAGTCAGCATCTTTCAATTCTTCAACCATGCCCTCATTATTCGGGCCTAGACTGGCACAGGCCTTTTCAAATCCATATCAGCCTATAAACTTTCCCGTGCCTACTCCACAGCTTCAATCTTTTACTGGCCAGCCCCACCCAACAGGGTTGTACTCTGTTGCAACGCTACCATTACTTCAACCCCTGTCAAGTGGTCCACATGATGGGCTATTAGTCCCTTCAGGCAGCTCTTCTGGGTGGTCTTCACCTGGTCCATGGCCTTCTGCTCCACAGCTAGGTTTTCCATCCAATGCACCACCTCCGAATGCAGCTAATATGGTTTCTCCTGTAGCCTTTTCAGTGGGACCATCCTCTCAGCAAGCATACGGTGTTTCTACGAATCGTCCCACCCTAATCCAATCTTCACTGGCCACACCTTTGCCAATCTCAGGAGTTGTAGGAGCTTTTTCTGGAACTACCTCAAATTTTGCTCCCATGAGATCACCCACAATAACAGATGCAAAAATACAGCATTCTGGTCCTGGTGATTTTACTTTTCACCCACATCATCTGCAGAATCCAGCCTCTCAAATAGCTGCCAGGCCGAGCAGTCACCATGCTACTCAAAACGGTCCACTTCCTAGACCCATGATGCAATCGCCAACACCTCAAGGACCACCTTTCCACTTTGAGGTCCCTAATTCAACTCCTCAACCTGGAAGGCAGATGTTTTCTAGACCACAGGTCAGCTACCAAATGGGTCAAGTGCCCTTTCTTGGAAATCCTACTGGCCCCTCGCTTCCCCCCAGCCTTCCAGCATTCTCAAATGCAAGTTCAGGTGGACAACCAATCATGCAGATGGGGTCGAGGAACATAAGCTCATCAGCTCCCCACATACCCTATTTAACAGGTCCTCTACCTCCCAGGACGGGAAACCCCTTGCAGCTTCAGCAGAATTATCCAGCTCCAGTAGCTCCTCAAGGACAATCATTTGCTCTGAATCAGCAGCCTTTCATGTCACTGGCATCCGCTAGACCAGCTTCATTCCACGGAGGTCAGCAGGTTTATGATCCATTTTCTCCCACTTCTGTGTCAAATGCGTCTCAACGAAAAGGGTAATCTAGGAGATGGAAGAAATCCGGAGAATGATGTACTGTAATTTTGCCTAGCTTACAGGATGTCCTAGGAGAACACGTGAGGAAATCATGTCATGTCAGCTTTCAGATCGTGTGGCCAATCTTAGTTCTTTCTCCATTGTAAAAAAAGATAAATTTGGCCCCCTCTCGACTTAAAAATGACAAATCTATGAATGCTTTCTTTTCATCTAATGTTCGAAAGACTAGTAGATTCAACAGCTTCATGCATAACTCCCTGATGACTTATCTTTGAAATCCAGCCTAATCAGTGGGAGATAAAAGAGCGGATCTCAGAGGTAGAGCATCTATGGCCCAAAATATACATTTCCCAAAATGTCCACCACGTCAAATCCAATTGTCATAAACAAGGAATAACTCTACCAAAGCCATGAGAAGAAAAGAAACTGAGATGATCAGGCACGACATCTAGCATATTTACAAATGAACTATTAAAGAATAGCACCAAGGGTTTTTCTTTTCCATGTTCTATATTTACAGGCACATGATTGGTTGAATAATTACATTGGAACATAAATTCATCTTCAATTTTGTTACATGAGAGACGACCATGAGTTCTCGCATCAGAGAATGAACTCTGGATATCAAGCTTCTATGGCAAGCAATACATATGCTAAACCTACTTCGACTACAAGATAAGAAGAGGCCTGTTCATATCTTAACAAACCGAACATCATTCTGACCAAATGCAGTTCCACATCCAGGGCATTTCCGATGGCGAATCTCTAAATTCCTTTGGATACATGGATTGCAGAACAGATGATAGCATTTCACAATCACAACCTGCCACATATAAGGCAGTCCAAAATAGTCAGCCATTCTAGTTATCTATAAGAAAAATGACAAGGTCATCGAGGTGATAAAAAAAAAACAGCCAGAATATTCACTCACCTCCTTAGGCCGGTCAGAGCACACACTACATTTGAGAATACTTTTGCAATCTTTTATCTCATCTTGAAGTCGCTGTATTGCAGCCTCACCAGTTTCAGAAGTCAACTCAGCAACTCTATTGTTCAACTCCGTGAGCTCTTCCTCAAGCCTTCTCCTTTCACTCCTGGCATAGTGAAATTCCCTTGTCAGATAGATATTAGGTTTGCAGAGAGTTTTTTTTTCTAATAAATATAAAGGGAAGAGAAGATACAGAAAAGCAAAAAAGGCACAGAAAAGCCATCTAAAAATACAAATACAATTGATACGTTACAGGAAAAAAAAACTGAATGTGCATTTTTTTTCCTCACAATTTTTTTTTTTTTTGGATCATTCCTTACGAGGGAAACCCCACCCCCCGGAAAGCGCACTTTGTGGGCCCAGGTGAGCGGTTAAAACCCCCGGCTGTCCCAGGCTCTTACGAGGGGGAGTGTGCAAGGCAGAGGCTCGAACCTGGGTGAAACATTCTGCACCCAGGCTTTTACCGCTGCACCCCACCCTCACACAATTAACAGAACCTACTACAACTTCTCCAACCATTAAACTTCAATCATAAAGTATAAAATACTCTAGTGAACTGTAAGACGTGCACAGCAATTACTTAAATAGCCCAATACAGCATCTCAACTAGACCACAAGAAAATCACTTTATCAAAAACTATAATTACCTACATAAGCACAAGGCAAATTATCAAAAACTATAATTACCTACATAAGCACAAGGCAAAGTTGTTCCCCCCAAAAAAGGTTGCAAAACTACTCGGCCCTTATCCTCTATCCAGTATATAAAACACCATGCTACCCTACAATGCACAGAAATTGCAAATTATCTTTCAAAAGAAAGACACCTTACCTTTCACTGTCCAGTTCCGTTTGGATTTCATTTATCTTCTTCTGGACTTGCTCATACTCCTTTTCAGATGAAGAAACAGCGTACTTAAGCCACCTCAACTCCTTCTCAGCATCCATCAATTCCCACCGCGCACTTTCAAGATTGATTGCAAGACGCCTGTCTTCTTCAGTAGATCTAACTGCCTCTATCAAACAATGCTTCATCTGCAAGATTCAGCAACTGGTTGATAGAGAAATTAACAAATAGACAAGCCCTGCAGAATATTTCAAACAAAAATTACCTGCTCTTCACTGTGAGCAATCCTCAATTTTAATGATTCTACTGATGCATTAACTTGTTGAAGGTGCTTTGCCAGTGCTTGCTTCTCGGAAAGTAGAAAGCTTTGAGCTTGCTTTGTCTTCACACTCTCAGATACCAGCTACATTTTAGAACCTCAGTCTAATTAGAGATCAAAGTCAACATTTCAACCAAACTACTTTTTTTTTTCCGCCAAAGCTAGCAGTTAGCATTAGTGGTTTGAAGTAGTTGGCAGGGCATGCATAGGGGGGTGACAGGCTTATATTGCCACAACAGGAACCAGATTGATAACTACTGCAAAGTTGAGGGGGTAACGGGGCCACCTCTGGCACGTGGCAAAGAAAGGCTGAACATAATATACTGCAAATTTCACTTCCACTTGGCCTAGAAGGTCATCATTTTTTGCCCCAGCCAATTAACAAGGTAACAAACAATGTTTTGATAATCAATAATAAAGACAGATAACTATAAGACAAACCTTGATATTGTAGTCATCCCTCTCGCCAACTTGCTGCAATAAGTGTTGGTTTTGTGTCTGCATATCTTCATAAGCTTGGCCAATGTTCTGGATGGGTAAAGAACTAAGTATTAGAGTGGTGAGATAGGTGAGTGTGGAGATTAGAAAGCGAGGTGATAATGGCAAGTACCAAGGAACCAAAATTGCTGGAAGTAACAAGAACTTATGGCTTCATGGGAAACAAACAAGACATAACCAACACACCTCGATTTCAGAAATGTATGCCTCAGCTTCCCTGTCTTTACTTTTGATGGCTTCTTTAAGCTCCAAAATATCTCTGCATGTGAATAATTTGCAGAGCATTGTCAGGTACAGGCAAGGCAATTCCTAGTGAATCTCTATAAAAAGAAGGATGAAATTTTATTTTAAAAATGAAATGTAGATGTCTTGAGGAAATAGTCCAGGAACAGAAAAAAAGGGGGGTCTGAGAATTTATTTATTAACTTAATGCGAAATTTGGCCATAACTAAAAGAAGAAAAAAATAGATCTTCCTGGCAATCAAAATATTTATTATGCAATAGCAAAACCAACCGCTCAGAAGCATCCAATTTGGCTCTTAATTCAGCTATTTCAGCTTCAGTAGCCGAAAGCCTTTGTTGGCATGCAGCCTCAGCTTCATTAGCAGCTTTGACTCTCAACTCTAGACTGTGTTCATCCAATGCGCTTTTCAGAACTTCAGCTTGGTTACGAGCTCTACGTTCTGATTCTTTTATTTCAATAAGATTTCTAGAAACAAAAAATCAAAAATGAATATCATGAGATTTAAAGAACTCAGTGAAGCACAGACAAGAACAGGAATGTGTTGAAAGAAACAAGAAAAAATCCTAAACTAACCAAATTAATATTTGAGATACCATCATATTTCTGAACTTATTTATGCAGTTGCTCATGAGGTTTTATCCATTTAATTTTGCAAAAAATGCATAAAGACGTACTCTTTTAACTCACCAGTTCAAGATGAATTGCCAGGTAAACATAATTGTGAAAAAACTAGAAAGTTATGCTCTGTTTCTTTAATGGACTATACTGCATATTTATAATGTGACTTGGGTAAATTGGGAAGGGAGCAAACTGTTAAGCAGCAATTATCCGTTGTTTCAAAGGGTTTTAATATCCTTTAAAATGATGACACCCAAAATGTACCACACATGTCTGTCAATTTAAGTGTTTTAGCCTTCACTGGTTAGAACCGAAAATAATGTCTTGCTAATTTTCAGCTTAAACTATATACAGGACCAAAGGCCATTAGCTTGTTGAATAGGTTGCATGATATCACACTCTCAAAAGAATGTACCTGTTGTCATAGCCCTCCTGTCCATACATGTCCAAGACTATTTGCAGTTCCTGTTTCTCCTTCTGCAACTTCTCAATCTGCAACATTAATACCCTTCAGTAACTGTTGTCAATTCAGTCACGAGTATCATAGCACATGAATGTTTTTAACATTATTGCACTAAGCTTTGAATATTGCATTCCTCTTAACTATATCTTCATGATCTAGAAGTACGCAAATTCCTTGCAGGTGCACTCAGTTATATGATTCGCCCATATTGGTTGGATCATATAAGGGATATGAAAAGAAAGTGTTTGTTTTGGTTCATTTTATAGACATAAACCTTATAAATTAGAAATGAAGATGAATCGTGTTCAAAATAAAGTACTTACCAAAGTCTTGAGAGATTTTATGTCCGCCACCTGCTCAGCACATTTGCCTGCTAAGCATTTTTGTTCATTTGTCTGCATCAAAATGAAATGAAAACCATAAATTTCAAAGACAAGAGCCCGGTAAATCAAGACTGATAGTAGAAGATAGCAGACAAGCAATAGTTTTAGCTAAGAGCAGTGGAGGAAAACAAGACAAGCTTTATTTTATAAATATTTAGTAGACTGTGGATTAAGTATTGACTCATCCACGGGAAAACAGCAAACTTTTAATAGTTTATTTTCCATGAAAAATAGGTAGGCAGTTTCTTCTTTTTCTATAATCAATTACTGCACACTTATATAGAAATCCTTGTGACTCGGCAGTCTCCTCATCAAGCTCATCAAATCAGCTAACAAGGAAATTGCCTGGAAACACAAAAACCCCATTCACATATTCTCTTAAAGAAAATTCACATGTCGAATGCTCAACCACTCAGCCGAACAAATAAATGAAGATATATGCACTAAGTAATCAAAAAACAATTGAAGGCAATGGCTGGCCAAGTAAATGGCATTCATCATGAAACATTTTCAAGGGGTCATGTGAATGTTCCACCATCTTCAAACCAAGAGTCCTATACTTTTAACTATAAAGCCACCTTTAGAATGAAGCACGAAAAAAACTAAGGGAAAATAGAAGAAATTTAAATCAAGTCATTTCACTCAATTTTTGCGTTTTTGAATTGAAAAGGATATGGCCAATACAAAAAATAGCAGGGAACCTTTTCATTTAACAAGGCTTTTAGTGATTTAGATTCTTCACGCAAGGAAACTGCTTCGTGTGCAGTCTGTTTCCATCGGTTCAACTGCGCTTCCATCATGCCCATTTCCTTAGACAAAGCTGAGGCCATAACACGAAACTCTTCTTTAATATCCTTTCTACCTGCAACAAGTAACATCTTAATAAACCAGAAGTCCCACTACATATCATCTTCTATGGGAACAAATGCAGATATTAAAATCACCTGAATCCTGAACAGCTTCTTCCATTTTAATCTCAAGATCATTTTTTTCAATAATACACTTGCGCAGATTAAGCTCGAGCTCTTCAATCCTAGGCACTGCAGTATCCATCGTATTTCTAGCAGCATCTGCTGACTCCACTTTTGCTTTCACTTCTTTCTCCCTTCTAACAACAAAAGACCTGTCGGCCTGAAATCGTACTTTTAAAAGACTAGTACATGTGAAAATCATATGGAAGAAAAAGGAAAAACAAGGTCAATAACCTGCAAAGAATCTGTCAGTGTTTTGAATCGTTCCACTTCATCATTCCAATGCTGGAGCTGATCATCTACTAAACTGTAGAGACGAGATGAATATATATGTTTGTCATCCTTGAGTTCATTCTGTGCAAAAATAACATCGTGGGTTAGGTCTACCGAAACAACAGCTACTTTACAAAACAAGTACATCATTTATCCTATCAAATCATATTTACGGACTTCAAGATCTTCCAATTCTTTTGATAAGGCCTGATTTTCGTCTCGTGCATCTTCTAGCTCGGAAAGACGGTCAGCTGCCAGAATCTGCAGCATTTGCTCAATAGCATATCCAATCAGTTAGCTGGTGTCAGTGTCTTGTATGTATGTGAGAGAGAGAGAGAGAGAGAGAGAGAGAGAGATGGACAGATGGTTTACTATACCTTCGTCTTGTCAAGGAGATCCCTCAATTCCCTCATACGCTTTGACCTATCTGCAGTCTTTTCAGGTGACAAGTTTCCGTTTATTGCACTTGGGGCCGGCATATGAATCCCAACTGCGGCATCCTTTTGCATTCTCAAATCTACTAGTTTTCTTCTACTTCCTTCAAGTTCAGCCATGATCTCTTCCAAATCACCTTTAAGCATAAGAAAAACATATGCACATTCAACAGATATTCATCATGTGCCATTAGATAGACGATGGAGAAATGGGTTACTGACCGACAATGAGTTACTTTACATCCTAGAGTTGTATTTGTGTTTAATTGTATGGATTTAATAAAATTCTTAAGAATATATACAATCTGATTTGAAACCTATCTCAGAGACCTGCAACTCGTTTAATCTCAGATTGATCTGCAGAATGGTTGCTTATACAAGTCTGAATCTCATCAGAATATTCCTTATGCTTTGAGCGGAGAACATCAATCACCTCACGCAGATTCTTAGCCTCATCTTTCATCATATCATCAATCTTGGACAACTGGATGATGACATCTGAGAATGGCAAAGATGCAACAACATCAGTATAAATTAGAAACTCCTGATGAAAGAACTAAAAAATCAATGACGAAAAAGACTAACCTAATATATGAAATAAATATGAAGAATGATCAAGTAACAATTGGACTTCACATCAAGATTTCTTCTGACCTTCTGTATATAGTTTTCCATTCAAATCCTCTGCTATGCTATCAGTTTTTGCCCTCTGAGCATCAATAGTATCTTCAAGAAATTTCATCAGTTCCATAGTTGAAGAATGTCGTGAGGCAAGGGCTTCTTCTACCGATCTAACAATTCCATCATTGTCATTGCTTTGAATAGAATCGGTCTTTAGCAGTCTACAGAGAAATATCTGCTCTGCAGGGCATGGTGGGATTGAACCTAAAGATTATCTCGAGTTAATATAACATATAATAACATGAAAAATAAATAACTAAAAAAACATATTCAAGTCTAGTGATTGTATAGAGATCATAAATCCAATCTCATAAAGAGAACCAAAAATGCTGATTGGTACCTCCTGAATGATCTGCATGATCCAAGATTTGCAAAAAATCTTGGCCTCCTCCAGCTCGAATGCCAAGCAGTACTAAATCATCAACCAACTATATAACAGAACCCAGCGAATTAAATACAAAAGTAACAAAATGGAGTGCACCATTAGCAAATATACAGGATAAAATTACTCCTCGGACCTGATTCCATAGTTTGTTCACTGTGATCAATATGCCATCATAGGAAGCTTGTTTGTCTTTAAGTTCTTTAATTTTGGTTTCAAGACCATGGAATTCATGTTTCTGAGCATCTGATTGCTGAACAAGCTTTTGATTCTGGCACTGAAGAACTGTAACATCAACCTGGATGGAAGCAAAAAAAAAAAACACCAAATCTTTTAAATTAGATTTTCTGGCAGCCTTTGACATATCATAAAAATGAGAGAGAACAAGCAACGGTGTCAACTCACAAAAACGATTGCCATTTCAAAACCCATAAATCGAAATCCTTTCCAATTTCTAACACACGTAATGTCCTTCCATTTTCTATCTTTCCAAACAATCCATCTACAAGCCACTTTAAGACTCCCTTTTCTACCACAAGTGTTTGACAAGCTAAAGGGGTTTCATCAATAGTTTCATAAAATCTGCCCTAAAAAAAACAATCTCAATATTACTTCAACAGCTCAGGTTAGAGTAAGCTCTGAATTTCCTCAATAATCTATCACGATCACAACAACAACGAAGCTAAACCCCGGTAGGGTTCAGCTATACGCATCCTTTTGCACCAATCCCAGCGATTATTTCAAATAATGGGTTTCATACATAAGCTCTAAATCATCTAAAAAACCACGGGTTTCATTCATAATCATGCCCTGACACGACCAATCCCAATTACTTCAAAAATCCTAAACATACAAGCAGCAAAATTTATCACAATTACAATAAATTTATTAAACAAACTGAAATTAGGAAGCAATCATGAATAGAGACAGAAAAAGAGAGAGGGAGAGAGATTTTACAGATTTATTGTCGGGAGGAGAAGTGGAAGAGTTACGAGCCATAGTAGGCGAAAGCGGGGAATTCAAGTGAGGTCTCTTCTTCTCTGGCTCTTCTGATTCTGTGTTTTCCATTTAAGGGTTTCTTCGTTTACTAAATTACTATATGAATATTTAAGCAGCCTGAGAACTACTGTATGATTTCATTTTTTTTTCGTTAGTGAACAAACAAACTGCATGAACACAAACCCTAGAGGAACATCGAAATTCTAAACGAGATAAACCTAAGCTGGAGACTATTGGGAGACCAACCCGGCAGCAACTTGGCTTGACCGGTTTGGAGGAAACCCGATTCTTGATGATCCAACCAGGATGGGTGAGTGGGTGGGGATGGATTATTTTTTTTGAGCTTGTACCTATTTAGAGTTTGTTTGATATTTTAAAAAATAAATAAAAATCAATTATTTTAAATTAATATTTTTTTGATATTTTTAAATTATTTTAATGTATTGATATTAAAAATAATTTTAAAAAAATAAAAAAATATTATTTTGATATATTTCTGAATAAATAGCATTTTAAAAAACAATTTTAACAACAATTTGTACTTAACATGTTAAATTTATGACGTGTGGATCCAAAGGTTTGATTTCACTTTCAATTATTATTATTTTTATCAAAAACAAAGTTTTTTTTTTTTATGAAATAGACTTGAATGTTTATTGGATTTTTTAAAAAAATAATAAATTTGAGTTGTTATCAACTTTTAGCATGAATCCTTAAATTAAATCTTATTACTATATACTTACGTGTATAAATTGTCTCATGTCATCTAAAAAATAAATCAAATATAAGTTAAGTTTTATTTAGTAATATGGAGCGCCGGTGTGAATATATGTTTTTAAATTAACCATAATTTTTTGTTTTTTTGTTTTTTTGTTTAAACATGTTTTTTCTTCAAAATTTATGGTAAAAACTTGAATTTAGAAGAAAAAAAATACCAATTATATTTTTTGTAAAAATATGTGTTTTCAAATCTTGATGTAAAACACAAGTATTTTATTTGATTGTTTGTAAGTATTGTTAAAATGATTTTTGAAAATGATTTTTGTTTAGAATGTATTAAAATAATATTTTTTTATTTTTAAAATTATTCTTAACAGAAAATGATTAAAAAATTAAAAATAAATAAATGTAAAGTATAAAATAAAAATAATTTTTTTTAAATAATTTTTAAAATACAGTAAAAAAAAAAGAGTGTGGGACACGATCCTCTCGCAAGTACATGTATTTAAGTATTGCATGTAGCATGTAACGAGGCTTGACAAAGGAATGCACGATGGGTTCTAGAGAGCTGGAATGCCTGCATCTGTAAAGATCTTCTTTTTTTTCTTTTTCTTGTTTGTGGCCGATAAAAGCTAGTTTAGAGAGTTAAAAATATAATTTTTTTTATTTATATTTATTTTGATGGTAAAAAATATTTAGAAGAGTCATTTTTTATATATCATTTTAAATATAATATTTTATTTTGTATATAATTTAATTATACAATTAATTATACAGTTAATAGGAGTAGGTTATATAATTAAATAATTGCTTTTAAAAAACCCTACAATAATATAATTATTAATTTTTTAATTATATTTAAATATAAAAAAATGAATTTAAAATATAAAAAACCCGCAATATTTTAGATTTTAGATTGTAAAATATTGAAAAAAAATACAACTTGTTTCTAGTGAACAAAAATACAACATTAGTTTTCACCCATGGAGCAAAAAAAAAAATAACAAGTTGATGTTTCACCTCATGCAGCAGTATTATTTCCAGTGAACAATATTATGACTTGTCTATTTGAGTTACTACAAATAGCAACTTATGTAGAGAAAAGTTATTTTGGCTATTAAAATAGTTTTTTCATTGGAGAGAAGAAAAGTGTGACAAGCAGTAAAAAATATTTTATTTTTTATTTTTGTCTCTTCTGATGGCATACCCGTTGAAGTTGCTTTTACACGCTAAGAGCAACCCAGAATTGAAACTTTAAGACCTCCCCCTCCATTTTTTGTTTTGTTAATTAGGGTGTTCGAACCAATTTATTATCTTGACTAATCTCATAACATCTAAAGTTAATAATTATATAAATCTTCAATGACTCTAAAATTTGTGAAATTCAAACTAATAACCTTTAGAAAACAAACATAGAGCCTGATCAGTGGAGATACACCCCTCCTTCATTGAAGACCTTAGATCTATTTTAAGAAAAATATAAACTTTTTTTTTTCTGTCTGGTTGTTTTATCAAAATATAAAAAAAAACAGAGATAGTGGAAGATATAGAAAGAATTTATGTAAATGGTGGTCATTTTTAGGCACCTTCTAATTCTTGGTGATTCTATTTCGTAGCTACCCTTTACTTTTGGTTAGTGGTCACCAGACTTCCAATTTTCAGAACATGGAGAAAATGAGATTGACTTGATAATTTCCTCGTAAGAAAAGAATGTGTGTAAAGAGAAATATAAAATTTAAAGTCTAAATTATGAAATAAATGTTATTATTAATTGGAAAATATATATTTTTTATTTCTTTTTTGTGGTCAAGGTGGTAGAAAAAACCAACTTTCTTCAGGAGGAAATAGATGGGGATAATTAGTTCTATTTCTATTAATTACTACAAAAATAAACGGCACCGAAAGCTAATGTTTTAAATAAAATTATTTTGGATCAGTCTTTGCGTTAAAAACTAAATACTTATATGCAAAAATTGATAAGAGAATAATGTACATGACAAACATTAAAGTTTGTAATTAAGAATATTCACTTTGCCAGACTTTCCCAAAAATCTTAACCCTTGTATGTTTTCCCATGGTAACCAACCAAATTACGCGTTAGATCAATCTTCCCATTATTAATTTTTTATATGCAATCATCAATTAATTCAAGTATTCATTTATCTCTACTTGAAGTCGTGGCCTAGTAGAGGAAGAGACTTGTTCCCTTTCTCTGCACCAGGATTCGATCTTCTCTATACATGTTTATCACCCCGTGATGCTTTACTTATCTATTAGGTTTGTAGGGTGTTCAGTGGATCCGAAAATTAATCGTGGTACACATAAGCTGGTTCGGACACCTAGTTATAAAAAAAATCATTTATCTACACGGTCAATGATATCTTAAAGGCTGTGTGAAAAAAATATAAAAAATAATGTTTTTTGTGTGACTAATCACAATTTAGAACACAATTGGCCGTGTGGACAAGTGAAGTCCTGTAAGTTAAAAATAGGATCAACACGATATTAATTTTAACTTATAAATTAATGAATTGATTAAATAATCTAACTAAACAAACTTGATGGAATGAAGATTTGATTAAACTGGTCGTGATCCAATGCCGATCAAATTAAGAATTGATTAAAAAAAATAAAGAGATTTGTAGCATCAAACCAAATAAAGATTCCTGGGTGTATTAAGGATAATATAAATAAAATAATATCTCAAAGTTTATTTTTTTACACTTTACAAACAACCAAACACAAATTACCCACCACCTCTAAGGTCTACAAGTTAAAAACCTAGAAATAATCCAAGCCATACAATCTCACACCAATCAATCCCTCTCTAGCTATAATAACACAACACACTTTTTTCTTCCCACGTCATTGTTTTTCATCAAGCAAACGTTATTGAGGGCTTAAATTGAACAAAGTGAGACGCCACGAACATAAATTATGAAAATAAATAAATTTGTACACACACCTAGCAATTCAAATATATCCCATCAATTTCCCCTCCTATCTTATCCTTACCTTTCCATGTCAATCGGTACAAAGCCTTTTCCAATATCCATAAAACTCTTCTTCCCACCAACTTTCTTACTCTTTTGCGATTCTACATCATCCAAGTCCTCGTCTAGATCGTCTTCCCTTGTCAATGTCGTGTACTCGGCTCTCTCTCCATAAAACTCGACCAGGATCAGATAAAAGAGCATCACAAAAATGGTGATCGCAATCAACAACCAGCTAAACTGAATGTTCACCAGCGATTTAGCACGATGCAAAGCCTCTTTATCATGGCATCTAACCACGAGGTGACCTTCTTCCAGGTTAAGGAAGCATCCTTTAGAAATCAAAGATGGGGTCCATAATGCGTAGCCCATGACTATGAACCAGACTCCCTGGAACATAATGCTAGCTGACCTAACAAAGCTAACCATGAAACTCTTAGGGAGGCCGATTCCCATGAGCGTGGTGGCTAGAGAAACAACTATGATAATTTGCAGAAGCAGGTGGTACTGCCCTTCAACTCCCATGTGATCAGCCGAGTGGAGGTGGAAGAGGAAAAGCTGTTGACCAAAGGCCAGCGCTCCAAGAAACTGAGTCAGACCGTACTGAGCTTTAGGCCCAAATCTATCGAGAAGAATAGCAAAGGCTGCATAAACGAAGAAAGTCATTGAAATCGAGGAGTGTTCAAAGTTGTGGAGGTGGTTCGATGGTATGGTTCCATCGGAGTCAAATGGCTGGTGCCTTTCAGGGCCGATAAAAAGCTCCATGGATACAGAAATAGAGCTGCCCAGCATGATGAGAAAGAGCTCCACGTACCTAGATTTTGAAGCAGGGAACCATGGCGAGGACGTGTACGAGCTTGGTTGCTGAGCATGGAGTTTGATATGGCTAAAGAGGTGCCATAAACCAAGAGCCAGGAAGGCAAATCCTGGCGCCACATGACCCACCAAAGTGCCCATTAATGTATGTTTTGCGACACAAGTAGCTCAGTTATGTTCTGTCCTAAGATAATTAAGAAAGACAGGCAAGTGCTGCTACTGCTGCTGCTATTTTTTGATAGAGAGATAGGGGGGGAAAGAGCGCGTTTTATGGCTGAAATTTTAAAAGGTCTAGAGGGTTCTATAAGGATTAAGCTTTGAATATCTGTTGTGGCTTGGCCGAGAAGAAAGTCTTAGTCCATGGTTGACCGTCATGGTACATCGGCAGCTAGTCTTCTAGAATGGAATACCGTGTCCCATTTGACATTTACTATCCCTTCACTAATCCAATTCTCTCTCTCAAAAAAAGAAAATTATATAGATTTTTGTAATTAATTTTTAGTGCAGGCTACACTTATGGATGCTTTTATTTTATTCTTTTGTAGAATAATTAAGATTAATGCTTTTTGTTTCCACCCACTAGCAGTTGATAGTTTGCTTTTCCTTGCACGAAACATTATGCTCATAGCTTGTAAAAACAAAGTGCTTCGAGGAAGACATGTCGTAAGAGCATCCAAACAAGTAAAGCTATAAAGAGTGGAAAATGCGATAATACATGAATGAAAACTTGACGGGGAAAAATCCAAGCTTTTAAAAACTTATAAATGAATTATATATTTTTTAAATATTAAATAAAAAAACTATGATATTGACTAGCTTATCTTCAACTATTATCCTCTCGAGTAAATTCTTGGCGAGAAAGTCATGACGAGAGCTGAAGTTGACTATTTAATACATGCATGATTCAAGTAGTAAGAAATTATTTTATACACATCAAATTTAATGGCACTTTCGTCAATTAAGCATTCCGTGGTCAAATTGATCGTGGCTTATTTATTAATTTCACGTTCACTATACAAAATCTAATTTGTTTTTGCCTTTTCATCTTGGATTAGCACACAATCTATACCTAACACGTATGCAGAAAAGGAAAAGCTGAACTTGGCAATGGCATGAACTCTTGAAAGAGACATGCCAGAAGGGAGCAAAAAAGGAAAAAACTATGGATCTTCCATTTTGTTGCTGAACTTGATAGACAAAACGGATTTCCTATGCATGATTTTATTATAAAAATGTCGAGGTAATTTAATATTTAAAATGGTAATTATATAAAATTCTAGTTTAAATAAAATCATTAATACAAACACGAAATACTAATAAATTAAAGTCTTTTATATACGTTTTGGTTCAATCTCATGCATCGAAAGCTGTCTTGAAGAACAAATAATTTCATGTTATTAGTTGATTTTTTTGAACATATTGAGAAATATTTATTGAAATCCTTCTCTCCAAAAGCAATTAAATTTTATTTCTAAATATTCTTTGAATGCAATCAAATTCTTCAACCCCAGCGGCTAAATTTTAGTCTTACGTCTCTATCTATTTCAAAAAATTGATGTCACTGAAAATGTCATCAAAGCAGATCACGTGTCAGCCACCGTGGAATTTCCAAGGATTAGCCTCTAGTGTGAAAGGCCTGACCTAAAACCAGCTCCTGCCAATTTGTTTTAAAATAAGAATCATAATTAATTGAATTATTAATTCATTCTTTTTACTTGACTTTCCTTTCTAGACAGCTAAAAGTTGTATTTCTGTAGTCGGATCTAGTTTAATAAAAAATAAATGAAAATATGAATTGGAATGACCAGATCAAAAATCTAGAATAACTTGTAACTCAAGTTAACTAGAAAAAGACCCGGTTAATACCTATTAACTTTTATTTTTTATAAAATAAATAAATTAATCTAATTACTTCGAGTTAATTCACTTAACTTGTCATCCATATCTTGTCCCCGTGTACGTTGATTTGGGTTTAAAAACAATGTGTAGAAGTTGAAATATAGTCTTTGCCTTTTCATGTTTTTTTCACCCGACTTTCCATTTCTTTTTGCTAATTAATCTACCTTGAACATTTCGGACAGCTTTCTATACATATTGACTTGGCGGCTGCAATTCCTTCCGCCGTGACTTCGCTGGAAGTACGTGCTTGCTTGCCGTGCCTTGGCTGAGAACTGTATCGCAGGCATTTCTTAATATACCGCCGCCTGGGTTCTCATCATCGCCCTGGAACAAGAGTTTGGATTTGAGATTCTCACTTCAGATTCTATTCATTTGACTGGGAAAAGTCATCAGAAAATTAAAGTGAGTTCATTCATGTCAAGTCCGCAGTAAATTGATTGTAAAAGTTGACAGGGCGTGGCTGAGAAGGAGCGAGGAAAATGTTTCAAAAATTCATCCTGGCCCATGCATGGAATATACTACTTATCTCAGGTATAAAAAAACTTTCTGACAGCAACAGGATTTCTAAATTCTGTGGTCAAGAAATGCTGTGGACTCGATGTTTCGTAGGTGTGATCAACAAATGGTGCTGTTCATAACTGAGGATTTTTCAACCACGAAATAGCAAAGTTAGCCGTATATGGGCACTCGAGTCAGTCCAAATGATTGTTCTAACTGGGGATTATATTAATGTCTCGGACATCAAACTTTTCTCCATGTTTTGTCTTGGAAACAAAATCTAGAAGAGCTGTGCGCTGCAATTTGAAATCCCAGAATTCCCTTTTCTGAAATAACCAGCAGGAAACCCAGACGACTGCAGCAATGAGTGATCGTTTTTATTTTTCAAAACAAAGAGGGATCTAGACTGCATGGACTCGTTCAAAATTATGACTTCTATAAAAAAAAATCCATTCACAACATTGTAAACCTAATAAAGCTAACCATGAAATTCCTAGGGAAGCCAAGTACTAGAAGAGTGGTGGCGATAGATATAGATATGACAATTTGCAGAAGCAAATGGTATTTGCCTTCGATACTTTTGCGGTCAGTTGAGTGGAGGTGAATGAAACAATAGAAGCTCTCGGCCTAAGGCTATTGCTTTTACAATCTAAATTTTTGTTCTTGGGAAGATTGTTTTATTTATTTATTTATCTTAAAATAAATAAAAGGAAAGTAAGAGAAAGGTATGTGATATTAACAAAATCAAGTTATGGGCCATGGCACAAATATGGGGTGAGCTATATTTGGATGGGCTGGTCCCCATATAGGAATCAAGCTTAAGAAATTGTATTTTCAGAAGCAGAGAAAGGGCTGGTCCGATAACAGACCAACTAAATTGAATGTTCACCAATGCAAGGCCTCTTCATAAGTACATCGAGCTATTTTGTGACAATCATCACTGTAAACTGAGCATCCCTTGGGGATTAACTTTGGAGTCCATAAAACTATTTTTGTTCATGCGTTGCGCTGAACTTTTTTAATAAAATAAATTAATTGATTGTTGTGTTTTATTGATTAATTAAAAATTTAATTAATTAAATTATCATCTATAAAATCCATAATCTAATTCTAGAACTACAGTAATTTCACGAAATCATTTAGCTTTATATATATACTTTATACTTAATGGTATTGACCTTCAAGAGAAACGTCAGAAGTTGTGGGCCGAAGGCTATTGCCCCTAGCAGATATGTAAAATATATGAGAGTGAATCTTGAGCCCCAGTAAAGCCAAGTCGATTAAATGATGCTGGGTCTTGAGAGAATGGATGTGATCCATAACGTGGCCCTACACATTTTCACATAGAAGCAGAATTGTTTTTTATATTTAATTGGTTTCCTTCAATTGTGTCATGGAGCAATTATATTTTATTAAAGCAGTCCTTAAATTATGTGCATTTTGGAAATCAACTAATGGAAGGCCAAGTCAGGGAAGGAGTTACTAATTTAATCATGTTTCTCTACATAATCATCATGGTAATGAAGTAGTAATTTCTTAATGAACAGTTAGGAGGCAAGTTTTTTGCCCAATCTTAAGATCCCCTACATATATATATATAAAAAAGAGAGAAGGTGTTGCGTACTATCATTTGCGTGTTTATTGGCATGATATCCGGCATTGTTTGAACTCCTGATCATTTTTTTTCTATTCTAGAAAACTTTATTCTCTGTAAAGTGTACTTTATAGATCTAGGTTAACGAATAAAACTCCGGTTGTCTTAGACTCTCACAAGAGGTGCACCCGTATTTGAATTTGAGATCTGTAGCAGATCTCAAGCTGTTTGTTATCACATCATATCCCTGGAGAACTCTCTAATCAGTTATTGTCAACATTATTCGAACTCGAGATCTGCTGTGTAGATATCACACTATTTACACATCATACTCTTTTGGGACTCTCTAATCAGTCATTGCCATGGGGAAGAGCTCATCAGCAACTCTCGCTGGTTTTGTAAGCTCAAAATTGGCAGGAAGAGGCCAGAGGCTTATGGATCAGCATCGCAACGAGTATAATTCCCAATTGATGGAAGAATAGTATGAGATAATTGTCAAAATAATAGGCGGCAGCCGGCCTAAAGTCTAAATCATTAGCAAATATCACAACTCTTAAAGTTCCACACGAGACAAATCATGGCAGATAGTTTCCTTGCTCATAATTAATACAGCTTTGAACAAAGTGGAGAGTGTCTGTACAAGATGGTAATTAGAAGAGAAGAAAAGGGCTTGAAAAGGATGGAAATTAAAAGAAAAATCAAGAATTTCTACAGCACAGCAAGAGGCAAGGGGAAATGATAGAATATTCAGTTGTAGAGTTTCCGCAATGCCTTCATCAAGTTTGCGTAGGCTTTGGTTCAAAGCCTTGCCAGCCAGTCCTGCAAGCAGGATGGCTGCTTTGAACACTTGCAGCTTCAGATTATGGCATAAATCTGATTGGATTTACTTTATGGGTTATCATTTTAGCTTCAGATTTAAATTAAAATAATAAAAAGTACATTTCTCATGAATTTATAAAAATTCATTTATGGCATAACATGATGATGTGAAAGATATATATATATAAAAATGTTAAAAAAAAACATCACGTCAGAAAAGTGATATTATTATGCGCAGCCCCACATTCTAGGAAGTTACTTGAGCTTGAATGCACCACGTCCGTGGCCTGAGGGGTATAGAAAAGTCTCCGGTCATCTTCCTCCCATGTAGAGGTACGATCAAAGCCCCCAAAATTCACTCCATGCCACCAACCATAACGAACTGATTGGCTAGAAAAACTCAGGACAATTACCTCCACAGATGCATCAACACAGACAGTAGCTATATAAACTTGAGAGGCATTTTTTTATTTTTTATTTTAAATTAATTTTTTTGATATTTTTATGTAATAATATCAAAAATAATTTTTAAAAATTAATAAAAATATTATTATAATATATTTCTAAATAAAAAATACTTTATCAAACACATTAAAAAAAAATTGAGCGTGGAGAATTCTCGACAAAGACAGCGAAAAGCTGTGGACAGATTCTAACGTCAATTGCAAGAAGGAACAACATGTTTCTCGGACAGTTATTGCCTGACGTGAATGGCAGGCCGGTGGGTCCTCGCCGTTTGAAATGTCAGCCCCCCCATCTCGACCACTGTTAATATATTTTAGCACAAACATGGAAATGTTAGGTCCAAGAGCCCCTCACTTTTATATTTTTGTTAATTCAATCTGATTGGATTAAATTGTAAACAAACTATGATGAATTTTGCCTACAATACAAAGATCATGATTTGTTTTTAATTTATATAGTTCAATTGAGCTGAATTAACAGCATAGGATGAAAATGTCTTTTACAGACTTGTTTGCGTGGATTTGTTGATGTGATGTATGGTTTTTTTTAATTGTTTATTACTTGAAAATATATATTTTTTATTTTATATTAGTTTATTATAAAATATACTAAAAGAGCTCAGTGTTTCACTGTAGTTTGTGAGTGAAAACACTATGGATTGTAATAGTGTATTTTTGGGTCGGGTCGTTTTTTGGTTCAGTCGGTTTGGTTAGTTTTCCAGTTTCTTAATTTTTTTTTCATTATTTGTACAATACAATAATGTTTTTATTAAACTATTGAGAAAACATTAAAGAATATCAATCTAATATTTCTTAAATAAAATATACTTTTAAAATACATTGAAAAACGTATTTTCAAACACCATGAAACGACACAGACGCATGACCTGGATTGGTGGATTTTTCCAAACCTAGCACTCATAATATGTTGCCATTTTTTCCAAATGATTATGAGAAAAATCCATCCCTGCACCTTTGTTCAAAACTTGGAATACATAGAGCCATAAATATAGACAAAGGGGGCGAGATCGAAAGTGTTTACCAAATCAAACAAGTGGTGGGTGACAATAGTTTCAAATTTCTATGTTTCACACTCCAATACACTCAACAAACCCATTAAAATTAACCATGCAAAGCATGAGATTAAAAGATTTATTTTCCATGTGATATTAAGTTTGAGCCCTGTAATTACTAATATGATAATTATTAGAAACTTATATGATTATTAATTTCATGAGCCGTGAAATTAGTCAAAGTACATAGAAACTTGATCGAACATCTATATTAATAATAAAAAAAACTCATTCAAATTCACATAAACCAATCATGGTAAGTTCAGGATTTGCCCGCGTTGTTTATCGTCGTTGTAATACTTGTTTTATATATTATAGTTTAAAAATATAATTTAAAAAAACTATAGTCTATAGTTTTTTTAATTAATATTTCAAGAGTGTTTTTATTAGAACCGACTACGTATTTTTAACTAATACTTTTGTCGCGAAAAGTTTGTGGTTGGTAACTACAGTGGCAGAAGAAGAAGAAACTGCCCAATAGTAGATCACCAGCTCTGGAAGAATTTATGCAAGATTCACTATATATACAAGTTTCAGGCACACACCAGCTACTCCAACATCACCCCGGCCACTAAAATATTTTACCCTAATTTTCAATCCCCGTAATATACTCCATGGCTAGAGTTCCCATCTTTGCTTCCAAGTTCATCGTTCTCCTACTCCTCTCTTCCTTCGCCACAATTCTGGTCACCGGAGACGAAGATCATGAGTTTGTGAGGCGTTTGGACAGGAAGCTACTGGGGCTCAAGAAAGAAAAGCTCAGCCACTTCAAGTTATACTGGCATGACATCCTCACCGGACCTAACCCTAGCGCCGTCCAAGTTGTGCCGCCGCCATCAAACACATCAAGAACAGCTTTCGGGTTGGTGAGAATGATCGATAACCCATTAACCTTAGGGCCTGAGATGAGCTCAAAGATGGTAGGAAGGGCACAAGGGTTTTATGCGCAGGCATCGCAAGAGGATATTGGGTTATTAATGGCCATGAACTTTGCTTTTATTGAAGGCAAGTATAATGGTAGTACTATTACTGTTCTAGGGAAGAACTCGGTGCTCTCTACGGTAAGAGAGATGCCGGTGATCGGAGGAAGTGGACTTTTCCGGTTTGCTAGAGGTTATGTTCAGGCAAGAACTCAGAAGTTCGATGTGGCCACGGGAGATGCTACAGTTGAGTATAACGTCTACGTTTTTCATTATTGATGGCTGTCCCTTTTTTTTTCTCTTTTTCTAGATTTTTACTAATTTTCTGCTTTAATTTATGAGGTCCTCTCTGATTTCGATAATATTGACCACTTTTGATTTCTACCTCCATGTCGGTGGGCTATTTCGATAATATTGTTTTGCATTTAAGGCAAATTACCATCTATGTCCGTGTACTTATGAATGATGTTATTGTTCAAGGATTGAAACTACCGACGTATTCATACCATGTTTGTAACAATTGTTGTTTTATAAAAATATTATTTTTTAAATCTGTATTTTAAAATAATGTGAAAACATTTGAAATTTTAATTTGAAAAATAAAATAAAACACATTACTAAAACCCTTAAATTGGACCGTTACAATGAAAATGACATCATCCTGGTGGCACACATAATCATGAGTGAGGGGAAAGTGGGAAACACGTGGCAGTAGGAGTTATGAGGGCAACTTGTTTTTCTTGATCATCGACTTTGCTCAAGCTCAAGTCTAAATCACAACAGGGGATTTTGTAATTAACATTATGAGCCTGATCGATGCCTTACACATTATGGGCCTCAGCACTCAAGTTGGATCCAATTTTTTTGGGCCAAGACTCGGTCACCCGAGTTAATTTAAATTTCTGTCACAGCCCAGTTAAATTGGATCTCTCAAGGTCCACTGGGCTCATAGAAGTCATAGCTTGGAAAAGATTATTTTTTTAAAAAGTCATCCAGAACAGTTACAACTCAGTGATTTCATACTTTCCTCTATCAAATCAGTATATACTCAAAGTATTTTTTTTATGTGAAATTACATTAAAATAATATTTATTTATTAAAAATTATTTTTATATCAGTACATCAAATCAAAATAATTTAAAAATATTAAAAAATAATAATTTTTAAAAAGAATCAAAAATTATAAAATCATAGTTGGAGCAATTAGATCATAATTAGCATACCATCTTCAATTCAAATCTCTTAAGAAATATCCCATTATTTGTATCCAAGAAAAGAAAATAGCTTTACTAGCTAAAAAAACCAGGAATATATTCGTCCCTTTCCTTGCACTGGCTTAAAGCTGGCAGAGCTGGTGCGGGCCCACCATGGCTAAAATTCCATGCTTTTGCTTCGCATCAATCCATGTTATGGGCCATTACGGCTCCGCCCGTGATTGCTTTTGTGTTTTAAAATGTATGTGGGTTTGTATTTTGAAATTTTATTTAAGGGTCTGTTTGGGAGTATTGTTGTCGTTGTTTTTTAAAGTGATTTTCATTTAAAAATATATCAAAATGATATTTTTTTATTTTTTAAAAATTATTTTTAACATTAGCACATCAAAATGATTTAAAAACACCAAAATAAATTCATTTAAAATGAAAAAAAAAATCAATTTTTTTGGAAACGGCGGTTGAAATGTCGTCCCAATCGGGCACTTATTTTAAAGCATATTATGTTAATTTTTTCCTAGCATTTTTATTATTATTTTGATATATTGATTTTGAAAAATAAAATTCTTGAAGGCTATTTTAAACAAAATTTGTTCAAAACTCATCGAATTGTGTCAACTTTCAATAAGGAAACTGGCATCTGTAATGATGCACCCAACCAACACTTTTTTATAGACACAGAAAACACTTCTACTTTTATGGGCCTGTTTGGGAGGGCGGTAGCGGTTGCGGTTGTGGTTGAAAAAATGGAGTTTTAAACTGTGGTTCAAAAAAAGCAGTTTAGTGTTTGGTTAAAACTGTGGTTGAGTTGAAGGTTGAAGAAAAAGGAGTTTTGGTGTTTGGTTTCCAAACTTTACAAACTGCTTTTAACTTGTGAAATTACTTAAAAGGGTATATATATATATATATATATATATAATGTTTTTTAAATATTGTAAATTTAATAATTATAATAAATTTATTTTATCAATTATTTTTTATCCCACTTTTCTCTCTCGTTTTTTTAATGTTAATTGGCTTTTCTATATTTTTAAAATTATTATTTTGTATAATAATAAAAAAGAAATTTTAATATATTCTTAAAAAAAGATATTTTACACCATAATTCAGAAACCATCAACAAATCAAATCCTCATCGTAATCAATCATACAGCCTCAACAAATCTGGACCATCCATTTTCAGAACCAAAAATCAAAGATCAATATCAAACTCCAATCCCTGCTATGAAAAATAGGATAAAATCACCTGATCTCAAAAACCCAGATAGATATTTCCATTACGAACACAAATCAATCGTCTCTCTCAAAAAAGAATCCTTAAATCCCCACGTTTTCTGAAACCAAACCTATGAAGATGGCTCTTTACAAGTTGATTGTACCTTTGCTTATCTCGCTCTGTCTGATTCTGCCCATGACTCTAGCCTCCAAATTCGAGTACTGCGGTTTGTCTCCCTCTAATCTTCAATTCATCAATATCAGAACTTGTCTTAGTCCCATGTTTTATTTTGATTTAATCAATTCTTTTTTGATGCAGGTAACAAGGATTATGCCGTTAAAGTTAGCGGAGTGAAGATAAGCCCGAATCCAGTGAAGAAAGGGAAACCAGCCACCTTCATCATCTCTGTAACCACAAGTAAGTTTTTTTTTTTAAGGAGATTAATGGGTTTTATTTTGCTTTTCAACGGTTACTTTTGGTTTATAGGCTCGTCTACTGCCTTTTGAGAAGATGGGTGTTTTGGGAAGATGGGTGCAGGGAGAGACGTGGGACTGGACGCCGTTCAAACCGGCGTTTGAAAAGCACCTCCCAGGTGCTTTTCAAAAAACTCCGTTTGAGAGTAAAAAAGGGGTGGGACCCATTCATTTGAAATGGTGTTTGGTTGTTACCAAACACCAAAACTCCATCCCAAACGCCAAACGCCAGACGCACCTCCCTCCCAAACAGGTGCTATATATATATAGGTTAACAGTTGTATTATTGAGGCTGAGGTGGAGGGGAGGTGTTTTGATTTCAAGGACAAGTGGTCCTCTCTACCATTACCGTTACTGGTAAACTTCTATCTGCTATATGCTGAGTGAGCACACCTGAGCAGGAAGAAGCATCGCTTCAAATTATTTGCCATACAGAAATCAGAGTCCGTACTATATATGGCATAGGCTTAGCATTTGATTTGAACATGTTCAGGTATTATTGACTGAAGGCAAGGAGAACGACAGTAATAGAGTGGAGAGAAATTATACAAATAAACTAGGAAGATTGAAATGAAAATACATTTGATTTTCATGGAAGTGAAAGACCCTCTACCTCTAGCTATCAGATGGTATATATTTCAAGAACTTTCTTGAGCTGCTTTGTTTCTAGGAATTGGCATCAGGGCAGAAAGCATTGAATTGGATTTCCGTATTCAAGTACTGAAAAGCTCTTCCATGCTAGCTAGATTGTGTTCTAAACCTCAAAAGAGGCTCGCACATGCTACCAATTTTGAAGAAAAAACACAGAGAATCTTGAAATGGAAGACACTCTAACATTTTCAGCACAGAGTACAGTAGTTTCTCAACAACATGCCCAGGAAGAAAGTAGCTAGGCAGGAGAAAGTTCATGATCGTGCTGTGCTAAAATGAAAATAACAAGAGGGCATTTTGACTTTCATCAGGTGGGTTTAAAAGTTAAACCCTATCTAGCAGAAGCCAACGCACAAACTTTGCACCCACCCTCAAACCATGCTCAACTATGCTTGGACAAGAGAGTTAACCTAGAAGATGAGGCCGTGCAAGGAAGGTTGGTAAGATATGAGGAAGACAAGAAGCAGCAAAACAGAAGCTACACCCCACGGTGAGCCCCCGGCTCTGTGGATGGCGCCGGGCTCCGACCCTGGAATAGGAATGCTGAACTGGCTGCCTGCAGAGAGCAGATGAACAGCAATTATCAGAATCAAAGGAGAGATGACCAGTAACCTTTGCAGAATCTCAGATGCTGTGGCCATGACTGCATCGTAAACTACATAACCCAGGAATCCAAAAACGAGTAACGTGGCTGCCATTAGGAGCCATTGTTCCCAGGGGGTGAAGTTTGCAGGCCTTGACCTTGGAGCTGAAGCCATTACGAGCAGAAGAACAGCACTTTAGTGAATAATGCTTGCTTTGAAGTCCTAGCCAAAACACTAGCCTCGAGGAGTGACTGTTTTCTGGGAGAATATAATCCATGGTTCCTTGTCCCTTTATCTCTGCTGCAGTGGACTTGCTATCCACTACCTGGTTCATAATTTAGTGGTAAAAACTATTTGCATCTCTGACTCTTGTCCTATGCTCTAATTTCTTATGCTGTCTGAAGATTCTCAAAATCTGCTGGAAGGCAGATTTTGAGTCTCCCAAGCCCCATGTGAAGGCATGTGATCAAGTGAACTCAGGTGTTAGTACTTAGTACTAGTTAAGTTATTATTCACTAAAAACCATCTCCATTCAAAAACCGATTTCTTAAATAAAGCTCAAAAGCAATCATTAGTTGTACTTAATTTAATTGAATAAAATAGATTTTAAGCTACCATGCTTGAACCTATTCATCTGATCAGATATGTGTTTCTAAATATAATACATTTGTATCTGATTGATCAAAAATTCTAAATCATAAATTATAGACAATACTAAACCGTTCAACCCTGGCAATTTCCCCTGGACCATGAGTTATTACATGCTAATCAATTTAGACTTTATAGGATATTTGGAATCCCTTTTCAATTGAATTTCATGTTTGAAATTATTTTGAGTGTCAGGAATTTAAATTCCTGAAAAATATGGACTTCCTCGGATAGCGGGCTGGTAAAAAAATTAAGAAAATAGTCATAATTAAGTAATGATTTCCCATCAAGGAAACATATTCTTGGATAGCTCGTTGCTTAAAAACGAAGGAAACTTCGAGGAGACGAGCAGAGATGGTGTGAGGATTGAGGTGAGTATGGCGAACATGTGGGGGGATGATAGAAATCCATTTCCTGGAAACTAACTTAGCTTCCAGGACTGCTTTTGCAGGAAATGCTATAGAATCCCAGTGATAAGGTCATCATCGCCAAGAACAGCATCAATAGATGATGAATTCTTCTGCTTTGGTGAGTTCATTATGGAAGAAGGTAAGGAAGCCATTCATCCTATAAAGCATTTCTTTCTCTTTCAAGGTTCATAGTATTGTTCTGATCGCCTAGAGAAAGAACCTAGGAAATAAACTTGGTGGCATTTTCTATAATTTCCTCTTATTAATATACAAGAAACATGAAAACTAGATGTCAAGTACTGGAACTGATAGCTCATATTTGGAGCAAACAAAGGTGGTGGTGGGATTTGCCTTGTCTTTCATGCTGATATACATGAATTTGTTTTCCCGAATACTAATTTAATGAAGCTGAAATGAAATACAAAAGATGTTGGACAACAGCAAACATATACACCATTAAACACAAGATAATGTCTCACAGTGGTTGAAAGCATGGCAGATAGCTTGCTTAAAAGGAAGCCTCAGAATCTTCTTGAATGTTTTGTCCTTGAAGCAATAAGATATGATCTCACCAGGGATTTGCATCACCAGCAATAGCCTTTCATCTTTATCCCCGTCGACAAACGACAAGAAACGAGCTGCTGAAAATGGTGAGGCTGCAAGATCTTCATCTTCTGTTATCTCAGGATATGCCATTACAGAAGCTTTCATATGGAGACAGTACTTGACAAACCATTTTGAGAAGCCTCTCTCCATGGTATAGACTACTATGGATTGATCAGTAATATGGTCATGAGACATGTCAAGGGAGACAATACCTTTGTTCAAATCATCAGGATTTTGGTTTCCTTCCAGAAACCCAATAAAATGCAAATGCCCACCAGACTCTCCAAAGTACCTGAAATTTTGTTCCTGCCAATTCTCAGGAAGTGGAGGCCTCGGAAATGTCTCAAGGCATTCCTTATCAAGCAAGAAACTTAAACCATCCCCCATAGAACTAATCCAATGGACAGCATCATTCCAAGAGACACCATTCGTAAAGTCGAGAGATAAAAATTCAAAATTTTCTTGGCTCACGCAAAGCTTCAAATCCTTGGTCTCGGATGAGTACACATAAATTTTAAGCTCTGAGGTAACGAATTGAGTGCAAACAACCCTGTAACAAGATGATTCCGAAGGATCAAACACCAACTGCATCGCATCAAAATATAGTCCATTGTCAGGTGGTGGAGGTAGCATTCCAAATTGCCTTGTGGTAGGATTGAATATATAATTTATTGGCTCTGGACGATCCCAACTACATTTAGAGCACAAAAGCAAGCCATTGCAGGACTGAGAAATATGAATACATCCCGGGTTATTGGTGGGGTCAAAATCAAGAAAATCATGGGGAAAATAAGCTAATGATCTACCATCAACATCAAGAGAAACATATTTGCGGGTTGGTCGTTCCTTGAAAAAGAAGGAAACTATGAGGAGAAGAGCTGAAACGGTATGGGGATTGAGGAGTGTATGGCGGGTAGCAAAACTTGTCTTGGAAATGATAGAAAGCCATTTCTTGGAAACTAACTTGAATCGCAGGACTGCTTTTGGAGGCACACGCAATAAAATCTCAGTGACAAGGTCATCATTACCAAGAACATCATCAATGGATGGTGAATTCTTCTGCTCTGGTGAGGTCAAGAGGGAAGAAGAGGAAGCCATTGATCCTACCATCAGCTTACAGCTGTCTAGGAAAGCATTTCTTTCTCTTTTTAAGGTTAAAGTTCTATGAGATACATGGACGGCAGGCACATTCTTTCCTGAAAGAAACATCATTTACTTTATTTAGAGATTTCAATACTATTGGTTTAATCGCCTGGACTGATCCCACAGATAAATTCAGTGAAGTTTTCAATATTTTCCTTTCATGAAGGAGAATGAACCTTGCATGTCATGTTATGCGCAAATAAGGTTATGAATGGCAGGATTATAGGATCATTATTGAAAATCACAATGCGATCAGAGGCCTTCAAAAAGAATTCATAGCATAATTAGTTATTAAATGGCCGACCAAACTCATGTTTTAAATCAAAATTCTTAAAACTAATAGCTAGCAAGTTTATGCGTTTACATACATTTTAAAAGTGTTTTTCAATTAGAAATCTGTAGAAATATCCATAACATTAATGCATTATATCATAAAAAAAAAACACTAGAAATATTTTTTAAACTAAAAAACACTTTAAAAATCGATTTTAACGAACACTTTAACAAGCACCGAAAAATGACATGAGGATACACCAGGAAACTACCTGTCGTTTGCTCCATGATGGGAACCATATTACGTGGCAAACTAAAAGGCCGACGACGTTTCAGATCTCTATTTAATCTCACACCGCAACAATCCTCGGTGAAAAGCGACGGAAAACAAAGAAGCTTGGGTGGGTCACAGTCGGGAAGAAGCAAAAGAGGCAGATGAAAGGGTCAGGGAAATCCTCATCAACACCAACAGCAACGATCAAAACCAGCAACAGCAATGTTTTAAAGCCACAGAAACCACTGTTCAGGCCAGCTCAAGATGACACTAAGCCTCCACTCAAAGATCCAGTAAGCAATCTCTCTCTTTCCATTGCACGCGTGCACACAGAAAACCATAGTTTGGAGCAGGTGGGCATTTTTTTTTATGGTAATGGTAACACCTTTTGTTTTGGGTTTTTTTTTTTTATTGAATGTCAGATTCTGAGATCAGACCCAATTGAGACTGAAGAAGCAGTGCTAAAGCTGCCTCCTTTCCCTTTTTGCAAATCAAAATGAAGGGCTTGGTCTTGTTTTTGTTTCTGGGTTTTTGAAATTGAATTGATGGATGTGGACTATGATGATTTTTTTGACATGTTTAGTGGTGAATTTGGGGATGATTTGTGAATGTTGGTTTGGAATTTATTGTTTATTAGTAAATCCTTCTATTTTGGTTACCTAAAAGTGAAAAAACAATTTCGGTGAAATAGGTTTAAAAAAATTAACATTTTTTAAAGCAAAATGTTTTCTTTTCTTATCTTGGAAAATACTTTTCAAAACACCTCGCTCTCCTTCACAACATCATTTTACTTTTTAGTTTTTACTTTTTTATTGTAAATTAAGACTGCATTTCAGCAATTTTTACAGCAATGAATTTGCTAGGATGACTAAAAACTACATTTTAAGAATTTATTTTTTAATAAAACAACATTATATACAAGTTTTAAGGAAAAAAAATATTTGAAGTTGATCATCATATGTGTTAGTGTTTGGGATTGTCATACAATATATATTTTAAAAGTATTTTTTAATTTTAAAAAATGAAAATAATATTTTTTAAAAAATCACCATTAAAATTATCTTAAAAAATCAAAAACAAAAAACATAAATTTTATACTTTACACTTTAAAAAACAAAAACAAATTACAATGCATAAACAAGCTGATAAAGAATTATATCTTAAAATTTAACTTCATAGTTTAACTTGAAATAATTTTTTGACTAGTATCAAAACATGAACTTCTCATCTGAAAAATATATTTGAAAATTATATAAACTATCAGATTGAAATAATTCTTCAATAGTCAAGAAAGCAGGTTAATAAATACGGACACTCATGAAAGTGGTTTCCATTTTCATTTCAAAATAACCACAGTTTACCATCAAAGCCTTTTTAACGAGAGAGCAAGGATAGGGTACTCATAAATATTTTGTTTAGTACAAGAGAAAAATAAATATGAATGCTCAGCATTGAGCTTCAGATGAAGAAGAAGGATCTTCAGTAATCCTAGGGAACTTTTTTGGCAAATTAAACACAGGATCATCACCAGCCAATCCTTGAAATGCCCTTCCTAGAGCATACCCGAGAGCCCTGGCTACAGGAACCGCAACTGCATTCCCTACTTGAATGTATCTGCACCGGGTGGGGAGGAGTTCAATAATTACTTCGTCAAAAATATAATTTCTATATGCCACTGTAAACTTGTAAAGCCCTAATGTGAGACAATCCAAACCTAATCAAAGCCATATTTATATTAAAAAAAGATGAAAATGCAGAACATACAATCCAGAAAATACATTTTGGTTTTTGAGCAAGTTCAAAAACCAAAATGAATTTAATAACTTAACATTATTGCAGATATTCAAAACTTAATACATTAATATTTAGAAAAACCACTGACCTTTCTTTAATAGGTCCACATAGCTGATAGTAATCAGGAAACCCTTGTAATCTTGCATTTTCTCTAATTGTTAGCACTCGATCTTGCTCAGGGTGCATAATTGCCTGATTATGAGGCTCGGCACGGGTCACCACTGTTGGGACAGTTTCATCCCACCATAAACGAGCAAATGGCCTATTTCCAAAGCTCGTAATAATCATTAAACCAAACCAAATAAAATAAAATGCTGAACAACGCACATAATGGCCAAATCCTTACTTAGAAGAACTTCCATTGACAAAAGTCATCGCATAATCAGGAACCTACAATACCAAAAGTCAAAGTACTATGAACAATGAGAATACATAAAAAGATTTATATAAAGATAAAGTATAAATTATCCAAAATACCAAGGGTTTTCCTGAGCTCAAGTATTGCCTTGGAACTTCTGGATCCCACTCCACCTTTTTATCAGGTCTTACTCGTACACCAGGTAAATCCCTAAAATTTCCTCCCTAATCAAACAAAAATTAGTCGTTAAATAGATGACATGATATAACAGTAATTTGATTCAAATTAAATGTTAAAGAATACCTTTTTCTTAGGGATTCGACAAACTCGCTGATAGTCATCTTCATTTAGTTCAAGAGGACGATGATCAAACAATAAATCATTTAATTCTAAACCTGCAAAAAAATTAACAATGTCGCCAACATTACATTGATACATAGCTATCAGAACACAATCCTAACAAAATAACAACAAATCCACTCACCCATTTTCTTCAATCTAATCATTCGTTGAAATTCTGTTTTAGGAGATTCACCATATGGCATCTCATTACGCTTTTCATCGTTCGCAACCTGATTACATTAAAATGAATCAAACAGGAAAATGTTTCAAGTTTACAAGTTAATAAATTAAATGAACGAGAAATAGAACCAACCGCCGGCAGGTCAGATATTGCATCCTGTAAAAATAATTTCCTTTCTAATTCACGTTTAACACCCTCCTCGTAAGCCACTGTATTACCCTACATATCGTGAGTAAAATTATTTTAATAAAGATAAAAAAAAATCAAAAACATAAATGGTATGGTAGTAGATTTTAACAAACTCTATTGTGATTAATATGAGAACTCGTACTTCAAACTCTAGAGGAACAACACCCCTAACAAGAACATCATGGGTGGGGAGAGGATACTGTGGCAACTTCTGCAAATCATAAAAGATTTGATAAGAAAATCACAAATACTTTCGAAGTAGCATGTAAAAAATATTATATACCATACCTCAGTAGCGCAAGCACCCCATAGAAAAACTCGCATTCGAAACTGTGGAAGACCATATGCCCCGGCAGCCAGCATACCCAACCGAGCTTGGTATTTCATACTTACAAGGCAGCCCATGGCATATCGTCCTAGAAATCCATCAGCAAACTTCAGAAGGTCAACCACATTCTCCATCAGCACAAACTTCGGCTTGAGAAAGTCTACTATATCCATAAAAACAACAAGCTGCTTGTTTTTTGGATCCTCCAAAGGATTTTTAACATTCCTAAAGCGATTGAAGCCACTAATTCCTTGACATGGAGGTCCACCACAAATCACTTCAACATCTCCCTAAATGATATATTTAGAAAATGAATCAATCGGCAATTCATATAAAACAACTTAAAATGCGAGTTAAAGCTAAGCAAGCTTACTGGTAATGGCAGCATATTTGACTTGTAGCCATTCATGACAAACTTCTTTATAACTTCCCGACAATTGCTATTCAAAAACAATTGTTGTTAGACGTCGTTTAAAGAGAAGAAAAATCAAAAAGCAACATGAAGATAGAATAAGCATAGTGAGTGGTCTGATTGCATACCTCATACCACTAATTGGTTCCCAGGTGTCATAATCAGGTCCATAATTTTTCCAGCTAACCTACATTGGGAAAATTCAAAGGAAAGCAGGGAATAAAATTATAAGATAAGAGGGTCAAGGCAAAAGCAATTGGACTTCTAATTTATGATAGCGCAAGGTAGATTGGTACTCCAACAATGTCAACACTGTTGCCAAGAGGCTTGGAACTTCATGAATGACAAAGGAGAAAATTGCAAACACGTGATTAAGCAATCATCATTATCTTCTTGGTCTACTCTTATTATAGATATCAGAAGATACCCTCTCACTCCAATATGCAAACCTTAGCCGGGTTTCTATTTATCTGTTAAAGATATGCCGGTACAGTAAAAGTTGACCTAGTGTCTGTTTATTTGTTGAAGAAATTCCAAAACAGTAAGCATTCTTCACTTCAAGTTGACCACGTAGAAGTTATACGGTATAATTTTACCAAACCTTGAAGTAGAAGTCACGATGGCCACCAATCTCCTTGGGATCTCCATAGCACACCTCAAGTATTTTCTCTACCTCGAACACTTCAGAATCATCCTCATCGCCACTATCATCATCCTCATCCTCATCCTCATCATCCATATCAAAACAATATGATTGTTGTTTTTCCGGGTCATCATTTTTTACAAGGGAAAACCTTATGCAGAGTTTTTCCCACTCTTTCAGTAACATTAAGAAGTCTTCAGCGGACTCATTTCTCACCTAATCCACAGTTTACCGAGTTAAAGTTCAACATCTTGAGTAGGGTGAAGCAACAATAGAAAGTCAAAATTCAATATAAAACGGACAACCTGTGTCTCCGAATGATTCAACCTCAAGCTTTCACATGCATGCTTATTCAAGTCAACAGCCCATTTCTGCAATTAGAAAACAAAATTTGAGGCGTGGATTCCAAGATAAGCTCAAGACAAGAAATTAAAAACTAAAATATAAGATTAAATATAAACAATGCCGATTGTGGCAATCAAATCACACGTGCATGAAAAGCAGATAGGAGAAACTTACCGTGACAAGATTTATACCAGACAAGTTAGCACCGAGACAAAGACCAGTAGACATTGCTCCACAACCAGAATACAAATCCAATAAAGCCACCTCTGATTTCCTACGGCCACTGGTTTCAGAAACTTCATCACACTCGTACTTCACCCCAGCTGCATCAATATCACTGGATATTGTTGATGAACTCTCAGGTGCAGTTGTATTGTTTTCTACAAGTTAAAAATAAAAGCAACATAAGATAACAACATCCAGAAGACATGGAATTTAATTAGTTTAACAGTGAAAAGGAAAAATCGTCACCTGATGGTAGCTTGACAAAGGTGGAGTATGGAAGCAAATAAAGCATGTCACAATAGAAGTCACAATTTAAGGTCTTTGCTCGTCTAGTCTCTGAATCCACCTGAAATGGCAACTCCAACATTACCAATTTGGTGACAGTAAAATCAAATGAAAGGAATAAAATATAGTTATCTTACACTGAGTGCTAATCTGACAATTTTCAGCTTCCGGGTAAGACACTCCAAGGGATTGTCATTTCGAATCTCAGAATAGAAAACACACTTCGGATCCGTAATGTACTTATCTTTAATAATCTGTTTGAAAACAATATAGTTTTAAAAAATTAGCGGCACATTGCACCAAAAATAATATATTATCAACCATCAAATATCCTTCATTTAACTTACCGTGTCAGTTGACCTATAGTACCATTGACCAGTGAAATGTGGAGTCCCGTCTACAGACTCGAAGATCTCAATGATCCTACATATATAGTCTGCTTCTCCATCAGAAGCCTGACAACCCAAAAGAAAATCGGTAAGATGAGCTTAAACCAACGAAGGACTCAAACAAACTCTGAACATATATCCAAAACTCAAAAAAACAAGTGAATAGCAAACTCACCTGAACATGAGCATCGTCGTAGAGATTATAGATGATCCCATCAACCAATGCCCGCTTGTAATGACATCTAGCTTTTATTATCTCTTCAGAATCATCCAAGCTAAAAGAAATTGAATAAAATCAGATAATTTAAACTAAAACATATATCAATGCACTGAAGGAGGAGGGAAGTAAAGAAAGAATGGTTGAGCAGAACACTTAAGCACGGAAATTACCTGTTCGGAGATTTTGAAGTTGATGTTTTGTTATTTATCTGAAAAAAAAAAAAAAGGGAAACGCAAAATCAAGGGTTAACTTAATTTCAACCACAACTTTTAATCAACTAAAGTGATGTTCTAAGTTCTCAACAAAAATAAAATAAAATAAATTGTTCTCACACACGATCTTCATTTAATAAGTACTTGACATTACTATATTCAATTTTGACAGAGGAACAGAACCCTCTCCTAGACAAAATCCACTTAATTAATATTGATTATTTTCACAAGTTAACTACTCAGCAAAGCACGAGATGCTTTCTGATCTCGACAAACATTCAAATCCAACGAAGTTTTCTGGAATCTCAAAATAAATAAATAGTTTAATTAACTTCATCACAGTTATTAAACATGACATGACCTGCCAATTGGACACAGAAAACCCAGAACCCAAAGTCTGGTTCGGAACATTCAATGTTAAAACCTAGTTGATTTCAGCAGGACTCGTTGGATATAATACGAACCCGGCTAGGTGAACCCTGAGATATAATTAATTTATGAGGGTAATAACTGGCCCGGTAACTTAAGACTCTTTTTCAAGTCATAGGAGATATAAACATGATAACTTAGAAATATTTAAACCGATCATCAACAAAAATACAATCAAACTGCAATCTTTATCCATGAAACATATTTACATATTTGCACCAAACACTGTTCCCGAACTAATTTTCTTTCGCATTTTTGCGCAAAATAAGTTTTTTTTTTTAAAAGGCGATTAGAAAGAGAATGACCGGAACAAGCAGAAACCGTTACCTTATTAGCATATCGATGAGGCCAATTCTTTCTCGCTTCTGCATTAGGAATTTGATTTCCGACAAACCTCGCCGGCGTTTCATCCTCCTCCCTAGCCTTTTCAAGAGTCGATATCTTCTTTGTTTTACCAGATCCGCGCTTCTCCTTTCCTTTCTCCCTCGTATCAGATCTACAAACCCCGTTATCAGTCCCCATTTTAGCTCCTACTTCATCAACCGAGTTCGTATCATCCTCCTCTGCATCTAAGAACACCTCCTCTGGCTCCTCCTTCTCCAGGTTCTTCTCCCTCAAACGACTCCGTTTCGGCGCTGTCGATTGCCCTTCTTCTGCTTTTTTCTCCTTCAAAGGACTCCGCGTGGCCCTTTTCGGCTGCTCTTCTTCTGTTTTTTTCTCCTTCAAACGACTCTGCTTCGGTGCGGTCGCCAATGTCGCCTTCGGCATCATCTTTCTCGTTTTTGAGGGAGAAGACGACAACGTTTCTGTCTTTGAAGCTGCGCTGCGCTGTCGTTTTCGCGGCATGGTGGAGGATGAGAAGGATAGGGAGATGAAACTGCAGCGTTTAGAGAGAGAAGGGGTGTTTGCTTTGGTGAGGGAGAGAGGAGTGGGCGGGGTGAACTTTTTGAACACGAATTAAAAAGAAGGCAAATTAAAGCGAGAGCGGGAAGCGAAAAAATGGGAGGGATGCCATGTCTGGAATCACTAAAAAAAAAAAAAAATTAAAAAAATGATTTTTTTATTTAAATAAAATTTATTTTACTATTTTTTTAAATTATTTTGATATGATAATGTAAAAATAATTTAAAAAATATATATATTTTAACATATTTCTAAGTAAAAAACACTTTAAATAATAATTATAATCGTACTTTTAAACAACATTATGCGGGGCTGATTTGATTGCATGGATTGGCAAATATATTTTGGAATGTTTGAAACTGTGTTTCAAAAATATTTTTAATAAAAAATAAATTTTATTTATTTTTATTTTTAACTTTAACTTTAAATTAAAAAAAAATATTTTAGATCATTTTAATGTGATGATGTCAAAAATATTTTTTAAAAAATAAAAATATATTTTTGATATATTTCTAAATAAAAAACACTTTCAAAAACAACTGCAGTCACACTTTTAAACAGATACTTTTAAAACTCCAACCAGAACTCAGGTTTGAGCTTGTCTAAAGAGATTTGATATTGCGTTTTAAAAACATTTTTGAGAAAAAAATAAAAAAAATATATTTTTATTTTTTCTTCAAATTAAATTTTTAGTGTTTTTAAATCATTTTTATATATTGATGTCAAAAATAATTTTTTGCTTTAAGCTCATTCAGTCTTCATATAAAATCAATTTGTCAGGTTATATCTGATTTTATAACCAGGTTGCAAGTATTTTGGGTCCTTTTTTTTTTAGAATGTGCATACTTATTTGTGAATAATACTTGCACCCCGATAACTAATTCTACATTTATATTTAAAAAAAAACAAATCAACTAATAAAATATTAAACACAATCAAAATTTTAAAGGAAAGAATAACGATTGGGATATGGATGGAAGAGGCGGGTGGTGATTTTATATCAGAGGTAAGTTTTCCCTTTTATTAACGGAAAGGATGGAAAGGTCTAAAAAATGAACATTAAAGCATTGCTTTAATTAGAGTTATTTATTTATATATTTTAAATATATTTTTGGAAAAAAATATTTCTTTACTTTATTTTATCTTGTTTTAAATTATTTTTTGTGCTTTTATATTGGTCTGATGTGTCATATCACAAATATTTTTAAAGACAACTGTAAAAAGACAACATCACAAGCGGGAGACATTGTTTCTCTTTCCTTGTTTGGAAACCACTTTTTTTAAAAAATTTATATTTAAATAGTGTTTTAACTTTTAACTTGTAAATACATTAAAATAATTTATTTTTATTTTAAAAATGTTCAAAACAATAAGAAAACGCTAAAAAATAATTTGGAGGATAGAGAAAAATTCTTTTTAAAACACAAAAATAAACAGATTACGTGTCTTCTTTTCGTTTGGTATTTGGTGGTTTTTCAGAGGAGGAGAATTTGCAGGTTATTTTTTTCAGTAGTCTTTTTTATTTTAATTATGTTTTGAGAAAGGAAAAAATCAAAGGGGTCAACCCCTGATATTTAAGGAAGTCTATTCAATTTTTTAATTTTTTGAATTTAAGTTTTGGGACTATATAAAAAATTATTGAATTTTTTATTGTTAGATTATACCAGTACAGGGGTGCATTTTTAAAATTAATTATAAAATGGATGGGTGTTGATTGACCACGGACTAGTCCAGGGATACCCTTGATATTAAAAAAATAGAAATCCAAATTCCATATATTTATTAAATATCAAAATTCCAAGGATTTCCCTTCTTCCTCGACCCTGGGGTTTTCACAGACAAAACCGTATTTGAGCTTTTTTATATGTATATATATATTATTGATTTGAGTGTCTGAATCAACTTGTATATACATCGACTAATCTCACGAATCTTAAAATTAACAACTATATAATTTTTTAGTGTTTTATCATATTAGCAATTATAGACATTAATAATGTTGATAAAAAAGAACATATCCTCATGTGATACTTGTCAAGGAATGATATAGAATTATTCTTATAGATAAACCTATCATTTACATATAGTAAATCACGAGCGGTTTTGCCCGCGCGATGCGCCGGACTTTTTTATCTATGTAGAAAATTGATTGATTTGATACGTTTTGTATTTTAATATTTAATTAGTAAAACTATAATTGATCATATCTATTAAAAACGGTTTTTTTCCACTAAAAAGTGATTGGATGTTGCTATTGCTAAAATACTTTTGATAAAATTTGGTAGAAATTTGGTAAGAAGATGAAATGATTTATTACAAATTTGTTATCACGGATACTTTGGTTAAAAAAACATAAAAAAAAATCTGGTTAAAAAAAAAAAGCTTCGTTTGACACCCTAGTTATAAAAAAATTTAAAAAATACGGAAAAAAAGGTCCCCGTTTATTAAAAGGAACAAAAAGGAAGCCAGTTATAAAAAAAAAATGCAAGGGGAAAACAATTTTTTAAGAAAATCATTTGACTTGAAAATTTAAAAAATATACCGCTCTATGTTGCGGGCTGAATAAACAATTTTTATAATTGTTTTGATTAAAGAAATCAATAGGATTTGCCAATCCAAAATTAAAATATAATATCTATATATGCAAAAATCAATAAAATAAAACAGATCACCACACTTTATTATAAAAATAGTAACATCGAAGCCTTAACATCTAAAATTATCATTGCTATTACTGTCAAAATAAGAAAAAATATCAAATTATCTCGAGGAGAAAAGCTGAAAAACAATTTAAAAAAGTAAGAAAGAAAAATAAGTGAAATTCTTCTTCTTCTTCTTCTTTTTTTTTTTTATTATTATTATTATCATTATTATTATTGTGTTAATAATGAAAAAAAAAATGAAAGATTTAAAAAATCTAAATAACTTTAACAAAATATTAAATGAAAAAATAAAATAAAAATTTGTCAAAAACATAGTATAATTGAAACAGGAAGTGACTCGCATAGTTTTTTAATTGTAGATAACCTAGGTAAATTTGTCCAAAAAAAATTGAGTTGTCTTTTCCCCCCAGTAATATTAGATCTTAAATATTAAAAATGAAAATATTGTAATTTTTTTTAAGGAATAAATCTAAACAAAAGAATATAAAATTTCAATTGAAAGCCATTTTTGTTTATTTTATAAGATTTATTAATCATATTATTATATTAAATGTATTTAAGAATACTGATATTAATGTTTTTTTAAAAAAAACTGTAGGTCATTTTTTTCTCTCTTTATATATTTTTATGCAATAATATTCAATAAATATTAAACACATATAATTAGTCTCACATACTTTATAGTGTGATCGAAATGGGAAGTGGTTCTTATATTTTTTAATTGTAGATAACCTAGGTAAATTTGTAAAAAAAAAATTATGAGTTGCCTTTTTTCCCCAGTAATATTAGATCTGACACATTATAAATAAAAATATTGCAAAATTTTTTAAAAAATAAATATAAATTTTTTGCATGCTATAATTACTTATTTGGTTTCTAAAAAGAACAGTGTAGTCGAAATGGAAAGTGCCTCGTATATTTTTTAACAATAGATAATCTAGGCAAATTTGTGTACCTTTTGTTTTTTTGAGTTGTATTTTTTCCCCAGTAATATTAGATCTTAAATATTAAAAATCCAAATTTTGTATTTTTTTAAGAAATAAACTTGAACAAAAGAGCACAAAATTAAAATTCAAAGCCAATTTTTTTTATAAGATTTATTCATCATATTATTATATTAAATGTATTTAAGAATGCTGATATTAATTTTTTTCCTGCAAAAAATCCGAGGTCATTTTTTTATCTCTTTATATATTTTTAGGCGATAATATGCAATAAATATTAAAATATATAATAATGATTTATATAATAATGATTTTTTTTATAAGATTTATTCATCATATTATTATATTAAATGTATTTAAGAATGCTGATATTAATTTTTTTCCTGCAAAAAATCCGAGGTCATTTTTTTATCTCTTTATATATTTTTAGGCGATAATATGCAATAAATATTAAAATATATAATAATGATTTATTTGCCATTTAAAAGGAACAGTGTAATCGAGACAAAAGTGACTTGTATTGCTTTTTAATTGTAGATAACCTAGGTAAATTTGTCTATTTTTTGTTCTTGAGTTGTCTTTTATCCCCAGTAATATTAGATACAAAATTATTATTGCTATTATTGGAAAAACAATTAAAATTATCAAATTATCCCAAAAGAAAAAACACTCAAAAACATTAACAAAAAGGTAAGTAAGAAAAAGAATATATTATTATTATTGTTATTATTATTATTGTTATTATTATTATTATTATTATTGTGTTAATGATGAATAAAGAACAGAAATAAATAAAAGACTAAAAAAATCATAATAACTTTAACAAAAGACCAAAAAAAATCAAAATTATCAGGGAAAACAAATTCATCTAACTTGAAAATAATAACAAGAAAACCAATAAAAAAAACTAAAAGAAAGAGCACATAAAAAAATATAATAGATGATAAAACAAAAAAAAAATTATTAGGTGAAAAAATCATTTAATTTGAAAATTTTAAAAAAATATATGTTCTATGTTGCCGGCTGAGTAAACAATTTTTATAGGATTTGTTGGATCAAAATAAAAATATAATATTTATATATGCGAAATACGAAATTTAATATAATAAAATAGCTCAACACACCCTACCATAACAATAGCAAAATCAAAGTCTGAAAATCTAAAATTATCATTACTCTTACTATTAAAACAATAAAAATTATAAAATTATCCTGAAAAAAACACACTTAAAAACATTAACAAAAGAGTAAGTAAGAGAAACAATTAAATTATTATTATTATTATTATTATTATTATTATTATTATTATTATTATTATTATTGTGTTAATAATGAAAGAAACAAAAATAAATGAAAGACTAAAAAAATGCTAGAAACTTGAACAAGAGATAAAACAAAGAAATAAAATAAAAATAAAATAAAAATTATCATTGCTATTACTGCCAAAAAAATAAAAATTATCAAATTATCCGAAGAAAAAAAAAACATTATCAAAAAAGCAAGTAAGAAAAATAATTAAATTATTATTATTATTGTGTTAAACACACTTATATATACATAGACAAAGGTAGGGGTTATTTTAGAAATTTTAAAAAATAAAAGTATAAGGTTTGAAATGAAAAACAAATATAAAGGGATTAAAATAAAAAATTAAAAGTTTAAGGGCTGAAATGAAAATCATATTTATTAACATTTTCAATTAAAGGACAAATTTGCAAAAATGGAAACTTCTGTACCGAATATATTAAGCGTTTTCAACCCAATCCGGAAATTAAAAGAAGAAGGACCGAAGTGAAACATTAACATTTAATTAATTGCAATCGAAGGACCCAATCGAATAAAATCAAAACTTATATAATTGAAATCAGGACCATAGACACAATTAAAAGTAAAGGGACCGAAGTGAAAGTATACAAAAATCGGGGGGCTCTTCTGCACTTTTACGTGCAGAAGAGAGAGAAACGGTGAAACCGTCTTTAACCGGCCGCCGTCGCGTCCACGGCCACCGTCTGATAAAACACGCCGCACCAGGAGGAAGACCAAGAGGAGGCGCACCAGAATAGGCGCCGGTAGTACATTTCCGGCCACCATATAAGCCGTCACGCGCCACTTGAAATGGCGTGAGGCAGAATACTGTCGGTCCCGTGGACTGCACGCGCCGACATTATTTCGAAAAATAAATAAATAATAATGATCAATTACTGGTATACCCCTGTTCTTAATTAATCAATTTTGTCTTATTAGGGGCTATAACCGTATTTAGCCATTTTAAAAAATATTAAACAAAAGGTTGCGGCGGACCAGACTGTATGCGTGCAATTACAACCGTAGCCCTCAGTCGAAACCGTTTTTTGTCTTATTAGTGGGGGTAAAATCGTTAAAGCACTATTCACATCATGAAAAAAAAAGGGTGGACGAACTCGCGCGATGCACAGACGAAAAAAATCCAGTCCACAATGCTAATGAGTCTTGATGAACATGAGGTGACCGAGCTCTTTTAACTATATACTAATAAACTCACAATCCATTTAACACTACGTAACCATAAAGAGAGTATAACATCAAATCAATGAAATCAATCATGTTAAGTTTCTTAACCTCAATTCATGAAGAATAAAGGATCAAGCTCTTGTACGAGCACTCTTCTTTTCATCTTGCTCAACCCTAATTCTTTCCCTTTTTTTTTTTTAAAAGAAGAGAAAAATAAAAAAACACATCACTCAAATCTTTCTCTCCAATCACTTTTTATTTTTTTAACCTCTTTAATTCATTACTATTTTTGTATTAAATTAAAGAAGATGAATAGAGTAATTTAGGTCTAACGTTGGCAACATACCTAGTATATATATATATGTGTGCGCGCTCGCATGATCATGATAATCAAAAGTCAAAACTCTAAAGCCATGTTTTTCTCACAAAACTTTTCGTTTAATCTTTTATGCTACATGTAAAATCAATGGCATCCACTCTCCCCTGCAAATTATCTAGATATCTCATGCAATAATTATTATAATTGTCTAGAAAATAGAAACACAAACATTTGTTTTAGTATTCCAGTCACAGCATCATAATTTTATTTGTAGAAAAAAAAAGAAACAAATTTATTCTATGCTAGACATGTTGTGCACGCACGCACACATATATTTTTAATTGTAATGCCAAACAGGTACCAATCAAAACTACGTGAAAGAGTTAAGAGGAAATAAAGAATAGACGACGACGTTTATCCATAGCCCCTCTGTAGAAGCACCCAGAGGAAAAGGCTTGCTTTCTACACACCTGGGGATCATGGATCGTGGACCTGGACCACTCCTCACGCGTGGACGGACCATCTCAAGAAACGACTCTTCAACGTGTCAATCCTCAACCTTTTGCTACTCGTCTCGGTGCCCACTGTGAGCCGGGTTCTTTCATCGCCATCACACGTTTGTCAAACTTTTCGATTTGTATAAAAATATATATTTTTTTTAAAAAATAGCTGTGATATTAACATGTTAAAATAATTTAAAATTTATTAAAAAATAACTTGAAACAAAAAAAATTAAAATTTTATAAAAAATAAGTTAAACCACAACCCAAACAGACATCAAAATTCAAGAGACCCGAACCTTGATCTAGATTATGTTTTCAATTAAATTAAACAATATATTTATCACATAAAATCACTTTAATACAGCCTGATATCGAATTCATATAACACCAGGATAATCCTCCAGGAGGGCTGACGTGGATTGAAGTTTGATTGGTATTTGGTAGACAACAAATGTCATGTCCTCCTCTGCGTGATGGATTAGTATTTGATTTATTTATTATTGTGTGGACCATATTTTTTTTTCTAAGAAAAAACGTGATTCTTCCTTTCAATTTTTTATTTAATTTTTGACACCGCCTCGAAAACACAACCATGTGTTTATCACGTGTCGATAGTAATTAAGAATGGATTTAATAGAAATTAGATGGAGACATCAAATCAAGAGCGCATCAACCAGATATTTCTTTCAAATATTTTTTATTGCTGGAAATACGAAAGAGGACAAAGCAGGTGGAAATGAAATGTGGAAAAAAAAACTGAAAAAAAATTAAACCACGAAAACAAAATGAAATTGATTAAGAAAAACCAAGCCATTAATTTTTTTTTTGATTTTTTTAAAACTTTTGGTCTAGTCTGGTTTTTTAAAATTAAAACCAATTCAAACTAAAAAAATATACTACATATTGTATTTTAATTTTTTTGATCTAATTTCATTTTGATGAATGAAATAAAAGAAAAACTTGATTAAAATAAAAAGAAACATAAAAAAAATAAAAAAACAGAACCGACTGAAACCAAACAGTTTTTTTTTAACATGTTTATTTTTATAAATAAAAATTGAATAAAAAATGCTCATCCCTATGAAAATACATCCATGTATATATATATATATATGTATGTATATTTTAAAATCAATTTGACCTCAAGAGTATTTCACTATCAAGATCTATAATTGCCTGCATTGTTATTTATAATTATCAATGTAAATAACATCATTTCTTATCGCTACTCTTGTCAACTGCCTGACCATTTTTTTTTAAAATAATCGAATAGAAAATAATTAAGAGCTCATTGATTAGATGGAAATAGGGAAGGGCAAAATTCATCTCTATCTATATAGCCGGCCCCTTGGTTGACTTTCCACAGGAGAAAGGTCTGCGACTTTTACAGAAAAAAATTACAAGTGCAGTGGAAGGCATCCTTTAATCGTGCAAACACTCGTGTGTTTCAAAGTATTACAAAAAAATTATTTTGCTTTTTACTTAAAACAGGCTGTAAAGCACATAATCTCCTTCGTAACATTTGCATTTATACTGCGTGGTTGAATTAACTCGGACATCTTTTTTTCGGAAAGGTTGGTTAGCCTACGGTCCATGTTCCGTATTGTATTTTAATTTTTTAAAATAAATTATTCTTTTAGTGTTTTTAATTCATTTTTATTTTTTATATTCGGATCTCAAGAATAATTTTTTAAAAATAATTTTTAATATCTGCATATATATATATATATATATAAAATAATCTAAAGAAACTAAAAGTATTTAATTTAAAATAAAATAAAATAAAAAATATATATTTTTTAAAAAATCAGTTTTAAAACGCAATTCAAAACAGGCAGTAATAGTAAGCGTTTTTGCCACCGAACTTACCTTCATCCCACAACACAACCAAACCAAGCGAGCAAACCACTACGACCGTTTCCCCCTCTTTCTGGTCCCACCATAACCCAAAACTCCATTCCCCCTTTGCCTACACCATTCCCCTTCCTCATATTTTTGTCTCTTTCTCCGCCCCTCTCCCAATCAAACCCTAACCCTAGAAAGATCCCCAATTTCTACAACCTTTATTTCTCTATTTTTCTCTCAGATTGATCTTCGATTTTATGATCGAGACCAAAAAAAGCCCTATTTAATCCGATTTTTTCCCCTAAGGAAGCCATGGATTATAGTTCGAGTTCACTATAATGATAATCAGAGTAAAAGTGCCAGGGTTTTTAAGGGACGGATTGCATGGGCTTGATCAGCTATTATGCCTGAGCTTAGAAGGAATCGCGCAAGGTTAGCGCGAAATCAACAGCAAGAGAAGCAAACAGACACACCAGTTGCTGGAAATCACGCAAAGACCCGTGCTGCTGTAGCTAGAGAAGCGAAGAAGAGGCCGAGGACAAGATTGGAGGCGAAAAGGTTGAAAGAGAAGGAAGAAGAAGGTGATCAGCGTAACAGTAATAAAAGTAAACGAGTCAAGGAGGAGGAGGAGGAGGAGGAGGGTAAAAAGGTAATTTTGATATCAGAGAGTGATAAGAAAGGGAAGAATTTGGTAGTTGATATCGAAGAAGAAGAAAAGGTTGACAGAGTGAAGGGTGTAATGGCCGATGACAGTGGAGGTTTAAGTGCTAACAAAGCTGGTGCCCAAGAAGAGGAGGGGAGCACTGCTCCTTTTCCTGAAAAGGTATGCTTGTTCTTTTTTCTTAAATTTTTTTGTGGCTGATCTGATGTTTTGTTATCTGGTTTTACTTTGATTTGCTGTGATTTTGCTAATATATAGAGTATGATTCAAATCATGTTCATTTCGATTTAAATGCCAAGTTTCTGTGTGTGAAAAGTGATTTTTAGGCAGGGTTCTGGTTGATGGTGCTGTAAGTTGTTGAAGTAATGGTCATGTGGTGGTTTTTTAGCTGAATGAGTGGTTTGTATTTTGTGGGGATTTTGATTTTGTGCTAGTTTTTGCTGGCTAGGTTTGGCTGATGTTTTTCTCCAGAAGTTTGGCTTTAAATGCTGGTTTTGTTTAGTTGCTGCTGCTCATTTATATTGTTGGGGGTTTAATATGCAATCTCATTAGCGTTTCTGATACTCAATGAAATATAATTTTCATTTTTTTTTGGAATGTTTTACTTTTTCTGAAATGTTCTACGTTTTTTTCTGCTAGTTCTGTACATATTTATTTGTTCATGATTTAAGTATAAAAGCCTGCGCTGGATTTTTTGTTAGTTTCCGTTGCTCTGTTTTGCTGTTGCATGGATGACTTTATAAATGATGACATGCTCAGCCTTCTATTGCCTTTTATTTTTATGGTAATTAGAGTTTTTTTTTCTTATCCAAGGTTCAAGTGGGAGGGTCGCCTATATATAAGATAGAAAGGAAGTTGGGGAAAGGTGGTTTTGGTCAGGTGTTTGTTGGTCGCCGTGCTAATGGCGGAAATGAACGTGCGACGGGCTCAGGGGCCATGGAGGTAAAATTAATGTAGCTTCTGCATTTATCTTTTTGGATACACAAACTTAATCTTGCTGTAATTTTATTTTTCTGCTCATTTTTCCTTTAGGTGGCTCTGAAATTTGAGCACAGAAACAGCAAAGGCTGTAACTATGGCCCCCCATATGAATGGCAAGTTTACAAGTATGTACATACTACCTCTAGATTAGGCTGTTCTGGTGGTTTTCAGATCTATCATAAATATTTTAGTGACTCTGCAATGTGTTTTTGTTTGACAGCACGCTTGGTGGCAGTCATGGTGTACCAAGAGTACACTATAAAGGAAGGCAAGGGGATTATTATGTAATGGTATGATCTGCAAGCTCACCCTTTCTCACCTGTTCATCATGTTTTGTCGTTTAACTCATATATTTTTCAGGTTATGGACATGCTTGGCCCTAGCCTTTGGGATGTATGGAATTCTTCTGGGCAAGCGTGAGTATACATGCATTTTTTTCTTAACAATATTGATATTTTAGGGCAGGGTTGAGTTATATGCTTTTATCCTTGGAATTTGTTTTGGTGAAATTTTGTGACGAAGTTTTTATACTCACCACACAACATTTTATGCTTTAATCTCTTGTCTGCATTGCTGCATCCAATCTGTCAATTCCCTATACTTATTTTTCCTTGCCAAAAAATGGAGGAAGAACAGGGCATTTCTTTTATTTCCAGGCTGGATTCTTTTTTGTGTGAGACATATTTGCTCTCTTTGTTCTACACATTGATTGGTTTGCCATTCTTTTTTAATGCAGGATGTCCTCGGAAATGGTAGCTTGTATTGCAGCAGAGTCTCTTTCAATTTTAGAGAAGATGCACTCAAGAGGGTATGCTATTTACCTGTGTATGAAATTGTTTTCTTGGTTATGATGTCATAAGGATATTCAGTAGGTACCTTTATTAATTCTTCATTCCACATTTCTGTGAAAAACTTATGGATTATACTACCTTGTTTGATTTTAGCTATGTGCATGGAGATGTAAAGCCTGAGAACTTTTTACTTGGTCAGCCATCAACACCTCAAGAGAAGAAGTTATTTCTTGTGGACCTTGGATTAGGTGCGGTCAAAGTCATTTATCGTTGAAGTACTTTATTGCTATTTTTTGAAATTCCTCATGTGTTATTGGTACCCAAAACTGCAGCAACAAAGTGGAAAGACAGTGGTACAGGACAGCATGTTGAATACGATCAGCGCCCTGATATGTTTAGGTGAGACTTAATGATTTTTCTTCTATGGTCTTGTGGACAACATGTGAACCTGACCCATTATTCATGATACTACTCTGTTTAATTCCCCAGGGGAACTGTTCGATATGCAAGTGTTCATGCTCATTTGGGAAGAACTGCTAGTAGGAGAGATGATCTTGAATCTCTTGCTTATACACTCATCTTCCTGCACAAAGGCAGATTGCCATGGCAAGGCTATCAGGTACTACAAGGACATACAATGACACAAGCCATGCACATGCTTGTATTAATAAATGCAAAACACACATGCATGCAAAGGGAAGTTTGCCATCCTCATCCATTTATTTTATAAAATGATATGTTGACTCTGTTGTCTTTTCTTATCAAATTAATCTTAGGGTGACAACAAGTCCTTCTTGGTTTGCAAAAAGAAGATGGCAACATCTCCAGAGATGCTGTGCTGCTTCTGTCCTCCTCCTCTCAAACAGTTTCTTGAAATTGTTGTGAATATGAAATTTGACGAGGAGCCCAACTATTCCAAATTAATATCGTTGTTTGAGAGCTTGATAGGACCAAATCCAGCTATAAGGCCAATAAACACTGATGGTGCTCAAAAGGTAGGGGTAGTGCTTGAATCCCAAAACAAGTATTACTTTTATACTTGCCCTTCCCAGGTCAATAATAATGTATCCTTTGGCAGTTCATTTGTCAAGTTGGTCAAAAGCGTGGTAGGTTGAATATCGAGGAAGACGATGATGGGCAACCTAAGAAAAAAGTTCGTCTTGGAGTTCCTGCTACGCAATGGATTTCTGTTTATAATGCTAAGCCACCAATGAAACAGAGGTACAATGTTTTGATTCATGATTTGGTCTTTGCTCTACAAATTTCCTTTGTTCTTTTGGATTGTAGTTTACCTTTATTAAGTGGAGGAAACAAGAAATCATATAACACTGGGTATGCAAGTAAAGAGAATTGTTTTGTAACAGTGAAGTGGCTGTCCTAAAAGGACTGCTACATGCCCCAACTAAGCAAAGCTTCAAAAATGATCATTATTGCATTTATCTGTTTGAAAAATCTTTTCACAATTCCATTGAGTTACATGGTTTTTTTGGTTCCCTATACAACCACCTTGTCTATCAGGGTTGGTGGTCTTTTGTTTGGGAGCACTCCTGGACATGCCTCCCCAACTCCCCTCCTCCCTCTCCCCTGCTTTCTTAAAATTTTTACACTGAGGATGCTGGGCACACCCTTCTTTGCTTCACTGCACGGATCATGGAGGGGATATATTTGTCTTTTGAATGTGGTTTCCTGAATTCAATGAGGCCTGATGACATCTGTCTGCTCTTTATATAGGTACCATTATAATGTCGCTGATGGAAGGTTGGGTCAACATGTGGAGAGAGGAATTGCTGATGGTCTGCTTATAAGTTGTGTGGCATCTTCTTCCAATCTTTGGGCATTAATCATGGATGCTGGAACTAATTTTACAAGCCAAGTTTATGAACTGTCACCTTTTTTCTTACACAAGGTGAATCTCCGCTGCGCATGTATAAATGCATAAATATAAACACAAATTCATTCATGCATGAATACAAGTATAAATATGTTACATACGCATGTGTAAGTATGCTCAGGTTTCCTTTTCCTAATCATGTTAGTAATTGAATATGGAAACAATAATCGAAATTGTTACTTTGCAATTAACAGGAATGGATAATGGAACAATGGGAGAAGAACTATTACATCAGCTCTATTGCTGGTTCAAACAATGGAAGCTCCCTCGTGGTCATGTCCAAAGGTTAGTTCACCTTATCTCTTAAATGTGGCTGTTGCATTTCAACACGAGCCTTGCTGCAACTTCCCTCTTTTGCTTTAGGCATGGGGGACCAAGGTGTTGCTGTGCTGCAAATTTTAGCAAAATTTTCCTTTTGGCAACTAAAACAAATTTTCAATTATGCAGGCACCCAATACACTCAACAGTCTTACAAAGTAAGTGATTCTTTCCCCTTCAAGTGGATAAACAAGAAGTGGAGAGAAGGATTTTATGTGACATCAATGGCGACTGCTGGAACCCGCTGGGGTGTTGTCATGTCACGCAATGCAGGCTTCAGTGATCAGGTCAAATTTCTTGTCATGTGACAATTAGACAATTGAATTCATTCCTAAGCTATGCCCATTTCAGTGGCTGCTGCTCTTCTCACTAATTTGCATGAGCTGCGTGCCCATGAATTTATACAGTTCATAAGTCTGACCAAACTTTCCATGGTTTGAATGTTTACTTCAATTCACCCTGGACTTATGAGGTTTTGATTTTTCTTTTTCAAAACTGTGCCATTCAAATGAAAGCTTGATTGAAAATAAATAAACAATTTTTTAGAACTTTAACAGTTGATTCCCAGTTAAATACCTACTTTGAAGCCCTTTTTGCCTAGCCCTCAAGGTTTCATTTTTATTTGTGATCTCATAGGCGCAAATTGCAGATTAAGTTAGACAGTAACATTGATTAAGAAGTTTTGTTGCTTCGCTAAATTTAGATAGTTATGGATAGCAATAGACACATTGATTTAGAACCAAAATATAGAATAGAGTGACCTTGGTAACCTGTCAACCATGTTTTTAAACGAAGTAATTTGAAAGACTTGTTGTGGTTTGCGTATTGCTCTAGTTTAAACCATGTGAAGTTTATATGTTTTTTTTGCAAGTAATTCACTCGTGAGCGGGTTCTGTGTCACTTGCCACTGGCTTCAACAGGTTGTGGAGCTTGATTTTCTCTATCCAAGTGAGGGCATTCACAGAAGGTGGGACACTGGTTTTAGAATTACATCAACTGCTGCAACTTTTGATCAAGCTGCTCTAATCTTGAGTGTCCCAAAGCGCAAACCTGGAGATGAAACCCAGGAAACTTTACGCACATCTCAATTTCCAAGCACTCATGTTAAGGTAATACATTCTGTTTGATCATGGAGCTGTTGACTCTGTTCCTCAATTATCTGAATGCTTTGTGTACTTGAATCCACCTCTATCAAAGAAACAGACTGCAACTTTCTTTTTTATTGTTAGAATCATCATGCAGCAAACCAACAGGCCTAAACTGTTTTCTTCAACTCTTCTTAACTTATAAACTGTTGTAGCATTTCGATATTTCACCACTACATAACCAGTGCCTTAGGTAATATACAAAAGTTGGAACCGTGATTATTCCTTTTTCATGGCATGCTAACTATGAGTTGTGACAAATTATAGAAATTGAAGAAGTTTGCACAACAATTTCTTGCTTGTATGTGGCGTCTCCTGTTTCGATATCTTACTAGTGTTAATAGCAGTTATTTTTACGCCCCACTGATGTGAGCAGTATGAAATTTATATACACTGTTCATTCTCCTTAATATTTGGCAATGAATTACGAGACAATATCTCACCCGGGTTTTTCTTTCAATGCACAGGAAAAGTGGGCGAAGAACCTCTATCTTGCATGTTTGTGCTATGGGAGGACTGTTTCTTGAAATGACAAATTGAAGGGAGCAAGCAAACAAACAAAAAGGGATTTTGATGATTCTTGCCCTCCCCACCTCGCATATTTTGTTTCTCATGTTAATTATACAAATTGGAGTAGAGAGCTTTAGCTGCAGCAACTGAGAATTGTAGTTTTGTGTATGGTTGATATGGAAGCTGTAATTTTAGCTCTTAATACAGAAGGGTTTAGTTTTGCACTTCTTCAGTGCCTTCGATTTTATTACCCAACTGTTCCAAAAGATTTGTGTAAATGATCTGCAAGCCAGAGCCTTATTGTTTCTTTTCTGCATTACCATTTCTTTATGCGGCCGCCACACCAGCACCATGGATTGCCTATCCCATTGGTCAACCATATCCCATTGGTCAACCATAAACACGGACTAATACCTTTTATTTTTAAATCCAGGTCTTTCATCCATCCTTGCTAGGTCTGGTGAAAGATTCAGGATCTGGAGCTTATTCTGGATTGAATTAAGGCTGACTAAGATAAAATATTCACATGATCAAACTCAGTTGCTTCAATTAGGTCAATTGGGCTTTTTAGTGTCATGTCTGATTGATCACCACAAAGTATTTTTTGTTGATCCTGACGGGTGAGTTATTCAATAATCTAGATTATTTTTTGAATCAGGAGTTTTATTGGTGTATCTTTTGGCGTCAAAATCGATAATGATAAAAGAAAAATCGCTTCTAGCTTGGTGGATTGTTGACCTGGATGAGAACTATTTTTTTTATAAATAATTTCTAAAAATTATATTTGAAATTTTAATATAGATTTTTTTTGAAATGATGTTGGTGTAGTATAACTATTTTCATATTTTTCATTGAAAAGTTAAGAAACAATGGAGGTTACACTTTATACCTTATTTTATTTATAATATATATATTTATATGAATTATTTCTAAATTCTTTAATGTGCTAGCTATACTTAATGCTTTATATTTAATTTTTTATAGTCTGCTTACACGTGTCATTTCAGAACTTTACATGTAAAATATTAAAATCTAAAATATAATCCATGAAACCTGAAACTCAATTACTTGGCTGAAACTCGAGCTGATTTAGATTTTACTAACTGTGCTCTAGTTGTTCCCTAAAAGTTTATCATGAAAATCAATTTGATTTTCATAATCAATACATTAATGGACCGAGTTACTGTATAATTTTAATTTTACAAATTAATCACCATTTCTATCTATATTTTACTGGCAGGCAAAATATCAGCCATCCAAATATCTAATCCAATGGCTGATACACGATTCACGTCACCATTTTATAATTATCTGAACAGCCATCTCCCTCCACAAGTTCTCGTCTCCCATGCCTTCTGTAGATTACATTTATGCATCCCATATAAAAACAGAAACTGATTTTGTCACAGAGAGACAGAGATGGAGAGAATGACATCGTCATTATCATCTACTTCTCATCTCTCTGTTATCCCACAACGACTGTCTTTGTCCTCTAAAACGTCCCAACACCACTGTAAGACTAAGCCCTCGATCTCTCTCTTTCTGCCTTTTTTTTGAAGTACCCAATCAGTGAATCGCAGCTTCTTGAAAATTGTCTCTTGCTTTCTCTTATATGTTGCTGAATTTTCTTGGCTTGTAAACTTTGTTATCATTGCTTGGTTTGCTTTCCTAGTTTAGTTCTTGTTTTCCAGTCGTCTATAGTTCATTTTTTGTCAGCATGTATGAGAATTTGTCACATAGCAACTATAGTTATGTGAGAACTTAAAGCATGTTTGAACTAGCTTCCAGTTGTTTCATCATGGTGTTTTTCCTCGTTGAATTGATGGATAACAGTGGTTGAGCTCATGTATGGTTTGTTGGTAGACAAGACAGTGGTGTGCTAACCAAGATAACATGTTTGTTTTTAACATGTATACATAGCACTTAATGTGAAACCAGTTGGGATTCGTGTGAAATCAAGTTTGGAAGATGAAAGCTCCTCCTCCTCTGGAGGTTTCGATGACCCATCACAGTCAATCAAGAAGGTTTGTGTTTTCTCTATGTCGAATTTGTCTTTCTTTGTAATCAAAGTTCTTATTTTCTCACTTATAGTTGTGCTTGTAGGTTCTTCTCATTCTTAAGTAATGATTTTAGGGAGAAAACCGCACTTTTCAATTTTAGGGGGCATCTAAACTGGCCCTCGATGAAATGGGATAATAGAGGAATCACCGTTTTAATCTCAAGAGATTAGCTATTGGATTGTAAGAGAATAGAATACTTGTAATGATTTTGTAGCGGAGAGTCTGTCTTCGTCGAGCAGAAAACATAGAATGCTTATGTTTATAGTTCTTACTGATGTACAAGGTCTACCATAAGTCTATGATGGAATGTGAGATGTTGATCTTATCCCATTTCTTGCAACAGGAATCTCAATTGTCAACATCAAGGCGTCAGTGTCTTTCTTGCTTGTGTTCAACTTTAGTTTTGATCGGTACTTCTGCAACTTCCATTTCGATCCCAAAAGCAATTGCTATGGATGGAAAAGAAAGACCCGTATGCCGGAATTGTTTGGGCAGTGGTGCTGTACTTTGTAAGTATTCTTTTGCTTTTATCTCGTGTTCTCAGCATTTTTCGTTTTGTGATACTAGTTTTGTCAAGTTTGCCTTATTTTAGCATACTACGGATCTTTAAGGTTTTAATTCGAAATTCATCTCTCCTTTTAAACTAGCCTGCAAGGTGTTGATTTACCTTTTATATAGGTGATATGTGCGGTGGTACTGGAAAATGGAAAGCCCTCAACAGAAAACGAGCTAAAGATGTTTATGAGTTTACAGAATGTCCAAATTGTTATGGTACATATTCTCTGTCTGATGCTCCATCTTTATATTAGCATCTGAGATTAGATATATTCTGGTATTTGTTTTTACACTTTCTCCTCTGTTTTCATTTTTCATTACTTTGAGATGAGAAATATTCCATTTTTTTATCAGCATTTGAATGCGGGAATGATAAACTGGATACAAGTTCAGCATATCTCAGCATGTAATTAACAACTCTATGTGTCATTCTGAATATCCCTGCATTAGAAAATCCAGATACCCCCATTTCGGCAAGCTTCTTTATATCGCGGCTCTGTAGAAACATGTTCATAGTGGTTCTTCGAGCATCTGATTTCTGATGATGAATCAACCACAGATTAAAGCCCTTTGGACTCCAAAAATATTTTGAAGATATAAGAATTAGGGAAACATTCAGGAAGTTTGGAATTTCCCTTGCCAGAAATTCTGTGATAGAGGTATCGGCCAGCTGTTGATGGAAGTAACCATTATGCGAGAAGGAGGTCAGCTTTATAGTTTATTGAAAATAAGGTTGCTGGATAAACTTGGACTCAAACTAAAGAAGTTTTTGCAAAACTTCCAAACATTGTCGTCGTCTTGACAGGTTGTTGGTTTTCAAAGTTTAGAGTAAAATATGTTGGAAACATTGCTGCGTATTGGTGTACAAGATCTACACACTCCAATCTCTATCACGAGTCGCAGACAAGTCCCATGTATGAGTTGAGGTTTCCTGTAGTTTACTGCTCTCTTTAGTTCAAAGTCAGTAGATAGCACACCCTCTTATTCATTATTGGAACATCACAAGAAGCTGAATCGATCCCTAGAAATTACACAAACAATACTTAAGAACCTATTTTTTCTGCTCAGCATGCTGAACGTGAAAAAGATTTAACAGTCAAGTCTAGAACTTTAGCTGGTACCTGTAACTTATGCTGCTATTAGCTTCAAAAATGTTTGTTTTGGCAGTAAATATCATCGCATGGTAAGAGTTTCTTGTTCTACCATTCCAACACCAAATATGTAACCGCTATTGTTACAGCTTTTAGCCATGAACTCTCCACTCACTCATCTCTTTTTGCCTGCAATATTGTTGATAGTTTATTTTTCTCTGAGAAATGACTACCAGTGCTTGGCGTGTGCAGGTCGAGGGAAACTCGTTTGTCCTGTTTGCTTAGGTACTGGTTTACCAAACAACAAAGGTCTTCTAAGGAGGCCTGATGCACGGCAATTACTTGATAAGATGTACAATGGTCGGATACTACCTGGTTCTTAAGTAAGCATCATTCTGTACCTCTCTGCAACTCCCTTGGTAAAATTTTTGTATTCTAGGAACAACCGATACTTTATAGCATTCTTCTTTTCATAGAGGGGGTAAAGAATAGATTCTGGCCAGAAAAATATAATTATGTGGCAGTTTTCATGAGTATGTAAAGCCATAATAGTTGATCAGCTTCATGGGCTTCACTCTTAATTAGTCCTCTGATCAACAGAAAATCCAAAGGATATGTTAGATTGCAGCTTGACCATTAAAAAAAGAGATGGGAGGTCCATGGCAGAAAATCAAATTCATGTCTTCAGACAAAATTCTTAAAAGGATTTTTGAACAGTCCTATTATAGATAATAGGTTTGAGAGCTGTTTCAATTTGACACCATTGATTGAGAACTTCAGATTTCTATTCATGTAATAGGTTTGATAACACCCTTGCATTCAATACACAGGAAAAATCAATGGACCAAAAAAAAAGTTAAGAGGCGCCACAAAACTACCAAGTGTAGCCATGATAGCAGCAAAGATGATCATCCCCACTGGCTGCATCCTTAATTTTCCAATGGGATATTCATAATTATTTACATTTCTCATCGATATGTGAGTGAGATCAAGTAAAGAATCTAATGTCGAGGCACCGATGGCTATCGATCCAGTCTTTGCTGTAGCGTAAATCTGCACAGTACCCAAAATTATAAATCTTAACAGCCTGAAAACTAAATTTTTGAATAAAACTAACATTAAAACATGCAATTAACAAGACAAGACTTCTTTCAAGTTCAAGTATCTCCAAAACAAGCACTGGTCAGTTCACCTTAAACACCAGAAGCAAAACGTTGGCATAGTTGGAGATCTTCACAGCCTTTTCAGCTTCCACTTGTTTTTCACCATCTTCTTCACAAATTCTATCAGTTTCCATCGATGTATCAACTTCCTCAAATGGTTTTTAAGGTAGCGAATTGTCTTTCATAGTACTCCTTTTCCTCTATGAATTCCATGCCAGCAGACAAGAACTCAATCACTGTAAAACAGAAACTAATATCTATTTGGTTTCCATGAGATTAAACACAATTCTAAGAGAAGAAATCAAAACCCATTTTATGCATAAAAACACACCCTAACCATCATACCTTTTCAGCTATCTTTGCTCTCAAAAGCCTCACTTTCCTTCACTTTCTTAGCAACCAAACAAGCACTACACTGAGTTATGAAGAAAGCTGATCTTATAGAAAAATGTTTTTGGAAAAAAAGTATAATTGTTAGATTATCAATTAATAGTATCATGATTATTTATTTTTGAATTTAATAATTTAAATCAAAATATAGAAATAATTAAATTGTTTTTTTTTATCATATATTAAATCATATCTATGTAAAAAGTATGAAATCTACAATATGAATCTATTTTCAATGGACAATATCTTTAACCAAATCAATTGATTATATTTTTTCAATCAGTTATGGCTAAAAGGGCTTTAGAAACCAATTTTCTCATACCTCAAAAACTTTGCTTTATGCTTGCTGTTCTGATACTACTTTGCCCTTGTAGGTGCACTCTCATGCTTATAACGAGTATTAATACACATTACTTATTCCGACTCCAAAAGCTGAATAAATTAAAAAAAACCCACTAAACTTTATTGATTTTACAAGCATAGGTAAATTACAACCATCCAGCCACATATAAGTTAATAATACTAATGTTTATAGTTTTAAACCTGACCTACATGACTTGAGCGTCAAAAAAGTGAAATCTCTGAATTCTTTTTAGTAAGAAAAAAAACCAAAATGATATTGTTTCCCCCCTTTTCTATCCTTATCAACTAGAACCGGTCCAAGCCTTGAGTCAAACAAGCCAGGTTTTAAAACAGTGCCTCCAATGAAAGTAACATTACTTTGCAAGATAGATGACTACAGAAACAAGCAAGAACAGAAGAAATAAGTGCCAGGATGCATCGGAGGCGCTCCAAAAGTCAAGGATCATTGCCAGGCAGCTTGCTTAGAACAGTATGTTCTGGTTTATGGCCACATTCGAAATCAAGATGAACAAATGCTCTCTCAACCTCAGACAATTTCTCAATCTTATTCTGCAAAGTCTCACCAATAACATGCGCTTCCTTTAGTGGCAGTTCTCGTGGGAGTTCAATATCTACCTGTTGCATGGTAGCACAGACTGTTTCATGCTCTGAGAAAAGGATACGCTAAGACTTGTAACGACTCAATGCTAATGAGAATCCCATATAGCATAACTAACCTCTACAAAATAAAGAGCACCAAAGGTGTAGGATCGGACAGTCTCAATGCGCTGGACTTGAGGATGCCTGATAACTAGATATGTCAACTTCTGCAGGAATTCAGGAGGTGCAGAATGCCCAACAAGTGAAACTGCATGAAGAGGTGCATGCATGGTTAGAAAACTTGGTGTATTCAAGGAAGACTATATTGGTGAAGGAAGGTACCTGCGTTTTCCACAACAGTTCCAGACCAATTTGTAATTGTGTAAACTGCAAGGAGGATGGCACCTGAAGGGTCCATCCACCAGTAGAACTTATCGCCAAGAACGGCTGCAATCAACCCTACCACATTCGTTACTACATCGAAATAGTGATCCTGAACAATGGCATTTGATATAGTTAGAACTGATGACAACAAGTCCAGAACTAAAAGACACAAAGATTTTCAGTGACAAGGACGGGAACAAAACCTTTGCATAGGCAAGAACAATCTCATTTCTTGAACTTCTGCAGTAAAACCAAAGGGCAAGCTTTACTACCGTTGCAGTTAGCATTATTGCATATAACCAAGTTAACTGATCAGAAGACATTTTTTCAGATGGTTCGTCTTGAATTAGTTGTTCGACGCCCTGGATCAATATCTGAAACCCTGCAAGAAAATGAATCAGAATGACAAACCTTGTTCTCTGAAGAAATCAACTTGCCATTCACATTAGGTTAGTTTTTCTTTTCCCAGTTCTAGCTCCTTGTTTTGCCAACAAGTTATCACTCACCATGAGATCAAACATGTCAGGATGCAAAATCTACACGTTGCGAACAAAGTTGTATCGAAAGAAACTAAAAGGATATATATAGATACGATAGGCGAAAGGAATAAAAACTATATAAATGTGCTAGTTGCAGCTGGTTAACATACCAAGTGTAGCCATGATAGCAGCGAAGATAACTATCCCCACCGGCTGCGCCCTCAATTTTCCAATAGGATACTTGTAGATATTTATTTTTTTCATTGACAAGTGAGTGAACCAAAGAATGCCACCAGCCATAAGATCAAGCAGAGAATCCAGCGTCGACGCTGCTACGGCCAGAGATCCAGTCTCTATAGTAGCATATATCTGCGAAATATGCATATCTCCATCACTTATTAACAAAATCAATATTGGAATAAGAGATTGATCACACAGGCCAAAACCAATTTATTAACAAAATAAAGTGCAGAAAAAGAAGAAATCAAAACTTTTTGGAGTTTGATTGACCCTGGAGAACCAAATGGTGATAAAACTACACCTTAAATGCTAGCAATACTACGTTTGCAATGTTAGATATCTTCATAGCCTTTTCCTGTTGAGCTCGTTCTTCTTCATCATCCTCATTTTTGTCATTTCCCATTAGAATATCAACATCCTCAAAGGATTTCAGTGTATCCATTTGCTTTTCATAATATTCCTTTTCCCCTGTAACAAGATCGAAACAGCAAAACATTCAAAAACTTGTACAAATAGCCAGAAAGCTCTGTTCTTGGATTCAAGAACTAGTAAATAAACAACCTTGAATAGTTATCACATACCAAGTACCGATTACCTTTTGTTAAGCCTTTTGTTTTGGATAGATTGATCTGATAAGGGGACTCCGTATCCAGGCCACATCTGACCTTATCAGGCAATCTTGCTACAAAATTAGCCCTCAGCGAGTTCACTGAATTCCTTCTACTCAGTCTCCTGCTTCTTCTTCCTTCACCCGTCAACAATGGTGATTTTGGGCCAGAACCTGAATCCCCCTCCATCTGGATTCAAACAACCGATTCCACTTCCAGCTGAAATATCTAAAAATAAATATAGCTTGATATTTTGCTGATATTTTGGCAGCATGAAGATGCACGCCTGGTCTGCCTGCCTAAACACTACGCGATTACTTTTTCTTTTATTTTTTTAAAATTAAATTCTTAATAAAAAAATTATTTTAAGATATTTTAAAACCCTCAAAAGTCAAAACCACTGCTAAACACCCACTGAAATTAAGATACGATGCAATTGCAACAGTTGACTTTTTTAGGGTTGCATGCATCTGCACTATTGCAGGAACATGCCCTAAATATAAATTATCTGTGCATGACTCTTCCCTCCTTTTCCTCATAAGAGGTCATGGACCCCGGTTCGTTTTTATTTCCATATTTACCCTTTAAAATCAACCATCAAACTTTAGATTAAAAAAAAGAAAGGAAATCTAGACTGTCAATTTAATATTGATCCCAGTTTTTTTGATATAATATTCATCTTAGTAACCCTCAACAATAACTTTATTAGTGTAAAAATGATAGGGTTTCTAAAAATATATATCCATTAACCAGAAAACTACATCTCTCTACATCTGATTTTCATGGCTTCGATTTTTTTAAGAAAACGAATCTAGTTCTAACAAGTTCTCAACGCTTAAAAACTTGGCTCGGGAGAAATTTTGGTAAGGAATATCAATCAAACAAAAGTAGCTATATAAGAAAGTAGGCTTTCAAGCTCTACTGCAAAAATTGCACTTGGCAAGAAGAATGCATAAAATGGCACAGTGAAAGTGCTCGACCATCAGCAAAAGCATGTCAGCCATGCATGTATAACAACAGCTTGACTTTTGTGGATCATCCGAGCTATCTTAAAAGAAAACATGTTTAAAACGCTACAAGCAATCTCATTTGACAGGAGTAGGGTTCTCTTGTCGTGTAGACTTCATTCAATTCCTAACTGGATAAACTGGTTCACAATGAATGGGAAACACTGGATCCCAAGTTTGTAACCTTGTATGAAACAAAAGAAACCAGCAGCAATCCTGAGTGCGCTTTTGCACAATGCTAGCTGTTGGGTAACCTGCTGAGAACAGAGTGCTCTGGTTTGTGTTCACATTCAAAATCAAGATGAACGAATGCCCGCTCAACTTCCGGGAGCTTCTCAATCTTGTTCTGCAATGTCTCTCCAATGGTGTGTGCATCCTTTAGAGGCAGCTCTTCTGGAAGTTCAATGTCAACCTGTTTCAAGACGGGGAAAACATAACGAGAAAGTCTTAAATGGCTCATCCTTAAACAGCACAAGTAGAGATGTTAAGTCATACATAAGATAGAGATTTGAAAAGTTTCCCACTAATAGTTAAACCTTTTGACTTTTACAAAGGAATAAGACAGTTCAAGGAAGATTGAGACATAACAAGCCAAGAAAATTCATTGTTCAGATCAGAAGAGTGGAAGATCCTTATTGCAAGATAATTCACTCATCAAGTGATAATTACAACTATGTATGTCATGCTTACCTCTACGAAATAAAGAGCACCAAATGTATAAGCACGGACTGTGTCTACACGCTTAACCTGAGGGTGCCTTGTGACAAGATAGGTCAATTTCTGCAAGACTTCAGGAGATGCTGTTTGCCCAACAAGAGAAACTGCAGCAAGAAATCCATCTTAAAATGCTGGCAGATATGTCTAACAGGAATATAACTCATTTGTGCATCACTTTATCTGCTTCCTCACGAAACAACCAGGAATGAAAAGTCGTACCTGCATTTTCAATAACAGTCCCAGACCAATTTATAATGGTGTAAAGTGCAAGAAGAATAGCACCAGTAGGGTCAATCCACCAGTAATATTTATCCCCAAGAACAGCTGCAACTAATCCTACCACGTTCGTCACCACGTCAAAATAGTGATCCTGGATGTCAGAATTTGAACAAGTTAAGAAACTGATAATTAGCAGCTCGATAACAAAAAGCTATTTGTTTTGAAAGAAGAGCCTAAAACCTTTGCATAGGCACGAACAATGCTGTTTCCTGAGCTTCTACAGTAAATCCAAAGTGCCAGTTTCACCGCAGTAGCAGTTATCATGATAGTGTAAAGCCATAAGAGTTGATTTGAGGACATCTTTGGACGTGATTCATTTACAACAAGTTCTTCAACAGCTTGAATAAATATCTGAAAACCTGTGAAGAATGAGTGTTAGGAATCCACGCAACACTCAAAGAAGCAAGATCGACACGAACCTTTTGTTTCCCTAAGGTTCTGTTCAATGCTGTAGAGTAGCTAACTAACTCCATGACAGGAGAGGTTAAAGGAAGTTAAACAAACAATAGAGTTCAGAGGTTCATGATTGATGGGGAAAAAAAATCAATAAAATCGAGCATAAATTTTCATATTCTGCTTCACATAGGTAAAATCAATGGACCACAACAAAAGGGTACCAGGCAAAACAAAATTACCAAGTGTAGCCATGACAGCAGCAAAGATGATTATCCCCACTGGTTGCATCCTTAATTTCCCAATAGGATACTTGTAGATATTTATGTTTTTCATCGATATATGAGTAAACCAGAGTATCCCACCAGCCATGAGGTCAAGCAAAGAATCTAATGTCGAGGCAGCAATGGCTATTGATCCGGTCCTTATTGTAGCATAAATCTGACCAGTACACAAAATTATCAATCTTAACAACTTGAAAACTAAAATTTTGAACAAAACTAACATTAGAACATGAAATTAGAAGACTTCTTTCAAGTTCGAGTATCTAAAAAAGAAGCAATGGTCAGGTCACCTTAAACACCAGAAGCAAAACGTTAGCATAGTTAGAGATCTTCATAGCCTTTTCGGCTTCCACTTGTTCTTCGTCATCTTCTTCATCAACTGTATCAGTTGCCATCAAAGTATCAACTTCCTCAAATGATTTTAAGGTGGCGAATTGTCTTTCATAGTACTCCTTTTCCTCTATAAATTTCACAACAGCAGACAAGAACTCAATCACTGTAAAACAGAAACTAATATCTATTTGGTTACTTAGAAACCAAACAACATTCTAAGAGAAGAAATCAAAACCTTCGAAAAAACAATCATTAACAAGACTTGTTCAAAACTCCTTGTTTCCTTACATTTTCTCTGTCGTTTCCAAGCAACCAAACAAGTCCTCAACTTTTTAACCTTTTTTACGCACAAAAACACGCATATTCAATAATCATCGTACGTTTTCAGCTATCTTTTTTCCTCAAAAGCCGCAACAACACCAAAAGAGATAACAAACTCCATTCTTTTTTCACTTTCCTGTACTTTCTTAATAACCATACAACTCCTAAACTCTTACCATTTCCATACAAAAGAAACACATACACAACAACTCTTTAAAATTTTAGTCATCTTTTGTACAAAAACCAATATAAATTCCATCTCTTTCTTCATTCCTTAAAGTTTCCTCAGCAGCCAAACAAAATTTTTAAGGAAAGAAAAAGGGAAGGCCAGACTACATACCTTGGCTAAGCCCTTTGGTTTTAGACATATCAACATGAAAAGAAGACTCGACATCAAGACCGGAGAGAACCTTCTGAGACAATCTCGATAAAAACTCTGTCCTGAGGGAGTTGTACGAATTAACTCGACTATATCCACCATTTATCCACCTCTCATTACCATTCAACAATGGCTCTTTAGGACTCAAACAACCGGTATTATCCTCCATTATTCCGGTTCAGATCAAGCTCTTGACCCGGTTCTTGGATTTCCTCTCTGTCTCTAACCAAAAACAGGCAAGGAATTGTCAACCGGTGGGAATTGTCCTGTCTTAAGTAGCTGTTTTTTATTTATTTTTAATCAAATTAATCGGTTAAGAAATATAATAATTTGTTTTCTTTTTGGGGTCAGTGAAGGAAAGTGACACGTGTCACGTTTACATTTTGACAGCTCTGATTTTTTGGTTGGATTTTGCTTGCATTTCAATTTTATTTCAGCATGCAAGAAGCATATTTATTAAATTCAAAGTACTTGGCAAGTTGAGATATAGTAAATTCAGCTAAATTAGAAACGATTCACAATATATGATATAGACCCACCAAATTTATATATAATAATTCTGCTCTTACCTCATAGTAGACTAGAGTTGTAGTAGGCATCCATGATTACGATTTTATGTCCCTTCGACATTGTGATAGTTATTTTGCTCTTTCAAAATAGATTTTTGTTAAAAAAAATATCAAGCTAATATTTTTAAATAATATTTTATAATTTTGATGGATGGTAACATTAAAAGATCCTAAAAATTATTTTAATTGATTTTCAATTAAAAAAACACTTTTGAATAACAGCCTGAACCACATTACCGAACACATTACATTTACATTGAATAATGTTAATCTTATAGAATTTTGATTGTTTTTAATTTTTTCGGAAGAATTAATGATTTTACACATGGGGATTTTAATGTAACAACAAAAAACAGGTCTGTCGCATGCTTTCTGTCACAAGACCATGCAAATCTATAGAATAATGATCGATCCTGTTGGTGTCTACGATCCACGTCGAAGCTATACAGCAACAAACTTATCTTATCCCCTTAAATTTCTCAAAAAGGAGGTGCGATTCGTGACTTTATAGGGTAGCTCTTTCAGGACACTAACCCCCCCCCCCAAAAAAAAATAAAAAATAAATAAATAAATAAATAAATAAATATATATATATATATATATATATATATATATATATATATATTTATTATTAAAATAATAAGATTTCAACATTCCAATAATCCATTGAACCGGATTTATCTTAACGTAGATTTGTTCTTTCATTAGCATTTGCATTGAGCCCATAACATGAATGTCAAATACCGATGGAAAAAATGAACCCTTCTCTGGAAAACTAGAGCTGTTAAAGAATTCCGTTGGCTATTAGGGTTTACACCAGGTCGGTTTGTACAGATTTAATTCAATATGAGAAAACCTATATGAAGGACTAAGTTGAATCTTTTGTATGTAGAAAGTGAAGTTCTAACCTGCCAAACAGAACCCAACTGGAAAAGGAGCTCTGATTAATTTAACTTCATTGAACTTTCTTGCCTCCTTGCTATATATGTTTCATAATCCAAAATTTGACCCAGGCAGCATTATTAAAATCATACTGGAAATATTCCAAGTCAGTTCTAAGATAGTCTGTAGAATATTTTAAGGCCTCTCACCCCCCTGGTTGTGCCTGCATTTGCCAATTGGCCTGCATATTTGATGCCTTCCACGAAAACACCACAAATCCCATCCAAATCCCACTTATTGTTACGAGCTAATTGCTGTACAAAATCATCAGCAAATAAGCTAAGCTAAGGAAAGAGAGAATACAATTTACAGGTCCAAACATGAAAACATTGAGTTAGAACTGGATTGCAAGGCACATAAATACAGGAACGGCTACATCTGTAGCAGCTTTATCACACAAGTAATCAAACTCTTCCCGCAGAAGAAAAGCTGTGGAGTCTTACAAAACAGTGGTGGCATCCTTCAAATTAATCATATGCCTGGTTGAATATTTCTAGTGGACAAACAAACTTTAAAGTTGTTAAATAGATGAACCCTTTGATATCCATGTTTCACGGGGACAATGAAATAAGCCTCTTCCCCGACCACGTCCTCCCAAAACTTTGGTTCAAAAGGGAATAAGCCTCGTTCCCATATACTCCATGAAAGATTTGGGTTTGACAAGAGGGCACAAAAATTCAAAATCTTCCCTCAACAGATGGTGTATGATGCCAGCTATTTCCTTCATCTCTTGAAATAGGTTTGCAGCTGTTTAATTTCTACCATCACTAGTTTGTCAATCACCAGCTCAGCAGCAGTTTTACATACTGTTTCTTTTCTTCTATGAATCTAAAATACTAGCAAGAATTTGCATCTTCATGAACTGCTGATACTAATAATTCAGCTGATGCCACTACTCCTTGGTTACTTTGTTTCCTCTTCTTTTCACCTTGGCTCAGAGATTTATTCAAAGCCTGGTCAGCCTTTGAGACAATTTTCGACACAGTAAATCCTGTTACTTCAAAATTCTGGGCTCTATAAGGAATCAAAGCATCACGAAGAACAACACCAACTCCTTCATATGTCCAAACACCCAAGATTGCCTCTCCTTTGAGTCCAATACCAAACCAACCAAGACCAGCAGCAGCAACATCTACAGAACTTGAGTCCCACCTGTTCCCAGAGACACGGAATTCCTGTCTCACCCATTTTCCAAGCTCTTTAACTCGCTTATCCCCAATTGGAGGCTGAACAAGGGCCAAAGGAAAAGAATACCAAAAAGCATACATTATATATCATGCAACTTAATCAGAGAATATGGACAAAACAAATATCTTTTGACTAATCTCAGGCCTTTCGTATGAAGTTTGTAAGCACCACAGCAACGAATAATCTTTTGGACCTTCAATGATTTTGGCTAGAGTCAGGGACATGTCTAGAAGTCATGGTGATTCAATTATCTTGGCCAATTTTCATTCAAAATTTCCTTCAGTAGTGCCTCAGAATTGTGAATGTAAAGGAAGAGTCTAATTTGAATAGTTAGTCACATAGTGTGCCCATTCATTATACCACAACAAATAGGACATTAAACTGGAAAACCAAGAGAAAAATAAAAATAAAAAAACGACTATTTATTAACAATGACCGTACCTGTAACTGATGACCAAAATGGTCTTCTACCATTGTGCCTACATTTTCCGTTTTCCCCATATGCAATGGAAGGTATGGAGATGCCCACACTGTGACATATAGAGAATCTACTGATAATTCTTCAATATCCAGCCTCATGAGCCCGCCAATATGAACTGAATGACCTTCCTGTCACAATCAAATACAAAATCAGGCATAATTTTTTTTAATAATAAAATTAAATCATAAATGATGTTCTTTAGCATATATATGAATCAATAATTTGAAGCCAGTAATGTTTTCACCAGGCCTACAAAAAACTTACACTCACACGATCACCAATTCATTATCATAATTGCTCTTAATTCAAACAAACTAACCTTGATTCTGTAAGTCCTTGGTTTCAACACCTTACTGATATGCACGAGCCTCTGCTCCTCCCTATTCAATCTTGTTGTAATCTGCTGTGGATTCAAAAGCCCCGGAGTGTCAAATAGCTTTGCCTGCCCTGGAAGAACACCTTCCACCCTAACAATCCCCAACGTCGTACCGGGCACAGGAGCCTCTGTCAAATAACTAACCTTCCTTTCATTTCCATTAACACACTTCGCCATTGCATTTAACAACGTACTCTTCCCTGCATTCTGCGCCCCTACAGCCCACACATGACCTCTAGCCCCTGCCAGCTCAATCACATCCTCAGTCAAATTCTTCAATCCCCAATTCCTCACCGAACTCACAAAATGCACTTTCTTAATCACACTAGCACCACCTTCCCTCGCTCTTCGCCTAACCCATTGTTCAAGTCCTACAGGGGACAATGAAGTAGGCAGCAAATCAATCTTAGTCACAACAAGCAAAATCCTAGCTACATTCCCCGGCTTCCCTTCTTTCCAAGCAGTGAAATTTTCCTCAATCGAATCCGAAACTAACCTAGCTACTTTTTTAGGAAACGACCCATCAAAATCCGCAGCATCAACAACCAAAAGAACCACAGTCCTGGCTCCAGAACTCGAAACCAAACGCTTACCAACTGTATGATAAAAATCGAACTCAGGCAACAAATTCTCCACAGTTGGATCCTTAACTTTCCCATAATGTCTCAAAGAATGACACCTAGCACACACTACAGGAGGCCTTTTCTCCAAAACTGACTCATGTTCAGCCAAATCAAGATCTGGGTTTTGGTTATCAGGTTCAACAAAGAAACCCTTCTTAAGGGAACCTGGAAACTCAGACTCTAGTGAAATGGGTAATAAGTGGGCGTCAGACTTGTAATCCAGGTCTTTAACTGATGGCTCTTTGTAGAAACCAGGGTGTTTTGGGTTTGTATACTGCATGTGGACCCCACAGCCAGGGCAGACGGTGGCCGGAGGTGTTGCATCGTCGAAATTTCCATCTCTGGTGAAAGGAAGAATTTGATGCTTTGGTGGGTTTGAATTGGTGGGTTTTGAAGAGAAAAAATACAGTAAATTGGTTTTTGTAGGGTTTTGGGGGTATAAATTGCAATAGGAATTGTGGGTTTTTGATGGTGTTAAGGTTGATTGAGCAAGAAAAGAGAGAGATAAGAGAGGCGTGAGTTTTGTTTTTGAAGCAGAGAGGTTTCTAGCTATGATCATTTTCTCTTTGATGTTTGGTGGTGCTGATTGGTTTTTGCAACTGGAGAAGAGGGTTTAAGGTTTTAGCAGCTGATGATGCTACGAGGTTTTGGAAGTTGAAGTTGGTGGGGTCATTTAAACCTTAAAAAGTGGACGAAACGGGGTCGTTTTTTCAGGAGGACGTGGTCAATTGTCATCTTATTTTAGGTTTTGTTCCTGTAGACAGAAGTTATGATGACTGTTTGATGCAGAGTTCTAAAAATATTTTAAAAAAAAAACTATTTTTTTTTTGATAATTTTATATTATTTTGATAACTAATACAAAAAATATTTTAAAAAAATAAAAAAAATATTATTTTAATATATTTATAAACCTCAATTCCAAACAAGCACAACCGGACTGCATCAAAAAGCCAGGCAGAGAAGGATTATGTAAGAAATTGCAATCTGAGCACGATAAATATTGCAGATATCATAAGAAGTATATCCACGACTCCATTTAGCTATTTGGATGGGCCCCTATTGATCTTTGCTTCGATAAGGGTATTGGAATTTTGCTTGAGCAAGGCTTGTTTCATCTGTCTGAGCACATAAACGTAACCCTATCCCTCAAGATTTTTCACAGAATCCCAGAACGAAAAAACTAACATAAATTCTATTTCAAAAGTTAGGCGCCCACTTGAACCTGTCAATATAGATCAACTCCATTCTGTTGAAATGTGAGCAACTTTTGCTACTCGTTTACTGTGCATAATAAATTTCCTATCTTCCATTTATTTTCCAGGTACATTAAGGTTCTATGCTATAACTCACTGATCTTTCCATATCCGTCCTGAAACTTTCAGTTTTAACTCCTGCCGGTCCCCTCCGGAGAAGAAAAGTGCCATGTTTCTCTGAATGATCAGTCCATCTTGGCTGTCTCTAACCTTCTGATGGCTATCCCTTATACTTCTGGGAACTCCCTGCCATGTAAGCTTTCTGCCATTACCGCCAACTTCAATGCTATAGCTGAATTCCTTTGCCTCATCTTCGGTGCCCATGAATCTTAGGAAGGCCATGTAAACAGGTGACATTCCTATAAGAAAAGTCTCAAAGTGCAAGCAAAACTGTCGGCCGAAACAATTAAAAACCTGTTGGGGAAAGAGATCATTAAGATTTACAGATCATAATGCAGTTCGAACACATTAGACTATGGGGAACATGTTTAACGTCCATTGCTCTACTGATTTGTTTTACCTGAGCATGCTGGAAGGTGGAAAATGGCAAACAATGCTAAAAAAGCCCAAGGGTTTCTGACAGCTTTGCTCATAATTTTATGGTTTGTACACAAAAAACAGTTATTCAAAAATGAGTTTATTGGGGGAAACAAAAAATGAAACGGGAAAGAGTTGTTGCAATCCTAGAATGTTTTAAAAGCAATCAATATCATCATTCAGATGAGTCAGATCATTAGTAATTCCATCAGATTTATCACATAGACCATCAACTTACAGTTAACATCCAGGTGGCATTGTCGATTTCTCCGGCATCAGACTTGACATATCTGTGATTGAAGGTGCATCCATCATGCATATCAACTTTATGGTCATTCTTAAGATGCTTGATGAGGAGTGAAATGTCGCCAGTGACAGAACATTCAGCTCCAGCATAAGGGCAGTTGTATGGACGATATTTACAGTTCTTTTCATGTTTTGGCTTGCTGTAGTAGGGAAATATGTCACAGCATCCCATACTTTGGTACATGCAAGGAAGTTCTATTGACTCGGCAATTTTTTCCAGAGCCAGGCACCTTATATTTCCTAGCTCTCCTCGGCAAATCGGGCAAGAGTTCTTTACTCTGGCCCTGCATTGTGAGCATAGAGTGTGACCATTTGGACACTGAAATACACAGAACATTAGTAAAAATGTCATCACAATAGTATGAAACCGGAAATTTCTGGCATTCGAAGTACTCTGCTTATGATCAACTGGCATAATATTCTGGCAGAAGCATACCTGGAAAATTGGAGGGTACATTATAGTGAAGCAAACAGGACATTCAAGAAGGTCTTGCATGTTACTAGTTGATTGTTTTGCCAGATTTCCAGTGTTAGGGGTTGCGGCTTTTCTAAAACGGGAGCCTCTTAACTCCGTTGCAGAAGTTGCCATATGGCCCGTATCATGCTCCGAATAGGCGATGCGTGACTCGATATCTTCCTCACTGAGGAAACCTCCTGGGGCCATTGTAATATTCCTCTCCCCAATTGTCAATGCTAGAATAATTGTTTCTATCTCTGAACAAGGAACCCGATTCTGTATCTCTTCCCAATTGTCTAACCTGTTAAACATAATTAGCTTAAAAATCAATTTTCCGCAAGCTATTATTTTCGGGAATTCTATGCTAATTAATCTGCCTCCTTGAATGACTAGACAGTAACTTGGACTAGACAGTAACTTGGATTTGCAGCATGGACTGAGAATCAAGAAAAACAACAAAAAGCCCAAAAACACAGCAGCAATTGAAAAGATCTGGCAACAATGATATATCGCTGTTATATGAGTATCGTGTTCTTCTTATATGAACAAAAAGTAATGCATCTTAGGCAAGTTTCAGTCACAAAATAATAGTCAAATAGCTGCTGCTACGTGCACAACTATCTCAATTTCACTGTCGATGAAATTTGATCAAGCAGTTGGATTATACAAAAAATCACTGCAATATTCATCTACTTGATCTCAAAAATGAAAGGAAGGAAAGATAAGAGTTATCAGCAAATCTAACATCCCAACATGGAGTCAATTCTACTTTTTCAAGCAAATTCCAGAAAACAAAAACTACCCAGATGAAAACCAAGGCAGAATTACAATTTCAAACTCCAAACAAGCAATTCAGCACTCAATCTAAGCCAAAACTGTTCATGTAATCATAAAATTGAAAAATACCAATCAAAGCAACACAATCATATAAAATCTGAGTAACCAAAACACTATTGAACAAAAATAATTAAATTTAGCAGAATCTGACCAAGAACTGCAGCACCCTGATGAGAATTTCAGCCGATGAACTTGATAAACAATCAACAAAGGCAAGAAAAAGAGAAGAAGCAGTGCAAACTGGCCAAATATTGGTGGCGCCGCAGATAAGAAGACCCCGAGTCCAAAATCTTGAATATTCAATCCACTTGAACCTTCCAATAATTGTAACAAAGAAACTGGTTACGTGTAACCATAAGCAGAATTACAGGCCCCGGAAATTCCGTGTCTTAAAAATTGACTATAAGCAAACTATGATATATGCAAGAGTCAAAAGATCCATCTTGATGCGTTATCTTTGGTTGGAAGTCTGTTTGCTTTTCCTGTCATGTAAAGGTTGTTCGAAAAAAAAAAACGGATTTAGTTTCCTAAGTTAAGGATAACATATTTTTGATCGCTGGTAAGGAAAATAAAAAAATTATCATATGAAATAATTTCTTCGTGCATGTATAAATTTGATCGAAAATCTTAGTTTTCAGGCCTATAACCGTATAAATAAATAAATAAATATCATTTCAGATTTTTTTTAAAAATATAATAAAAAAAGAAACAATATTTATTTTTCTATAAAAAATCTTGACATTGACCAATTAAATCTCACCTAAATTTAACCAAGTTAACTAAATTACAATATTAAATTGCAAATGGTTAAAAAAGATCTAGCAACTACTCTTAAGACATACGAAAATAACAGATGTATATTTCTCATTCATTCATTGGATGAGAGGCACTGTATCCGGTGATAGAAGCAGGGGAGGACATACGTGTACAGCTTCGAATGCATATACATTATTTTAAATTATTTTTTTTGTCTTCTACATATTTATCAACGGCCTGATCGTGTTTCTGCCATCTTTTTTTGATTGGCTTTGGATTCCCCACTGGGAAGATGACATTTCCTCCACGCAACGTTTCTTAATAAATTTTTGATTGATTTGAGGTGGGATCTGACCGTTGAATGTTTGAAATAAAGGGCTCAAAGTGGTGGTGGTAATCATTCAATGAATGTTATATCACCAAATAGATGAACTTGGTGATCATTCAATCGAGTCAGAAAAAAAAAACCAGATTTAATATCTATTTAACACTGTATTTAATTTTTTTTAAATTATTATTTTTTGATGTCTTTAGATCATTTGTCATGTGCTGATATTAAAAATAAATTTTTTTTAAAATAAAAAAAATATATCATTTAGATACATTTCTGAACAAAAAAATATTTTTAAAAGCATACTCTCAAACATACACTTAAAATGAAATTCAAAACTTGGGTTAATTTACTACCCGTGAGTCAACCCTTCCAATCTTAAATTTAAATTTTGAGTTAAATCAATGATGAATTGAATTTTATAATTATAATAAAATCATGTATAAGTGAGTTGTTGAATATTTATTGGTTTACGGGTTACGAAGACTTGTAACATGTTTGAATTCGTGACATGAATTCAATTAATAACTTACTACAATTCTCATGTTTAGAATAAAATAATAAACAACAAAATTATATTATTTAAAATATACATAAAAATAAACTGAATTAACTATTTTAATTATCTTAATTCTTATTATGAAATCAAATATATGATATATCAAGTAAGGAAATTACAAATTCAAGTAGAGAACTTATAAAGATTACCTTGAAATTTCTATATTGGATTAATTAAGTCAAATTAATAAGGTAGTTGTCTTCCATCAAGATTTTTCTACCTTCCATTGCTTTATTCCATGGCTAAATTTCAGCAAGTGATGGATAGTTTGCATCATAACTTTTGGCTACTTCTAGGCTGAGAAAAACTATGCAAAGACACTTATGTGCATGGTTGTCAAAATCATGATTTCGACACGACACGGAAGGGGTTTCGAAAACTCGGATCGTAAAATCGTACCTGAATTTTTCCGTACAAAAATCATAAAATCACAGCTAAAATCGTGTAGGTAGAAAAATCGTAAAATCATAAGTAAAATATTTCTGAATATAATATAACATAATTATGGCCATAAAACTTCATTAGTTAAGGTTCATGCATGATTCAAAATAATTGAAAAATACATTACAAAACAATTATGTCCATAGAATTTTATTAGGTAAAAAATAACAAACTAAAAATAAATATTTTGTTGATGTGATATATAAATTACAATCAGTCTCATGACCGTCATTTTTCTAGTTATTTTTAATACATTCATCAAAAACATTATTATTGAAAGGATTACCAGTACTAATACTGGTATCAACATCGATATTGCTAGTACTAGCTCCAACTCCAACAAATTATTTCGACATCAGGACATGAAAATGATTTAAAAACATCAAAAAAAATTAAATAGTGTATATATGACTTTTTTGTTGATGTGTTCTCCAATGATAAAAACTATTTTGGAGAACTATTTTTTATTTTATTTTAAATAAAGTTCAATTATTTTATATATAGTTTAATTATACAATTAATTATATAATTAATAAGAGTAAGTTTTATAATTAAATAATTACTTTTGAAAAACCCTCCAACAATAAATTTATTATTTTTAATTATATTTAAATTAAAAAAATAAATTTAAATATAATTAAAAGACCCACAATATTTGAGATTTGAAATGTAAACTACTTATTTTATGTTTTTCAAGTAATTGTATATTTTTTTATGATTGTTGTATTTGAAATTAATTAATGTTATTTATTATCTTAAATTAATAGGATTTTTTAAAATTATTTTTTATGCTAACTATTTTTTATGCTAATTATTATTATTATTATTATTATTATTATAAACCTCCATATTATTATTATTATTGTTGTTGTTGTTGTTGTTGTTGTTATTAATAATATCATAATCCCTCCCCCGTATATATTATTATTATTATTATTATTATTAATTTATAACACCCCCCCAGAAAGTAAAAACCTCCTTTTTTTAATTATTATTATAAGTTATAACTACTAGTATAAAAGGGTCCCCCCCATTAACTAACCCTAAATCCCTAATTCTCTTCTCTCACGCCGCCGCCCGCCCTCATCTCCCTCATCCTCTTCTCCTTTACTCGCTTCCTCCTCATCCTCTTTAATGACTATGAAAAAGAAAGATTGAAACTTGAAAGTTGAAGAGCGAAGTGAAGGCCGAACACCGAACACCTGGGGATCGTAGAATTGGACCGATCCGGTCCGATTTTACGATCCGACCCGATTTTAAACGAGTTTGACCGAATTCGAGTTTTCTTCCCGAGTTAACCAGTTTTCATGAGTTGACTCGCAAAATCGGACGATTTTGCGAGTCAACTCGCGAGTTTGATAACAATGCTTATGTGATCACCTTTGTTATCTTTTTAATTATTAATCTATATCAAAATTTACTATATAAATATTAAAAAAATAGTTTTATTTTTTTAATGTAGATTTGAAAGCCTACTAGTATATATAAGAAATACTTATTTATAAAAATCCTCTCAAGGTCAATTTCTAAACTTAAATTCAACTTTCTCTCTCTTCATAAATAGTTAAATTGAAAAATTATTACAGGAGTTGAGCTCATTAATGACTTATTCATATGGATTATGTTAAACTCATTTCCCCATTTTATAAGGGTGGATTAATACTGAGTCTACTATTTGATGATGTAATTGAGGTTGATTTTAAAAATATAATACATTAAAATAATATATTTTTTTAAAAAATTATTTTTGACATCAACACGTGAAAATAATCTAAGAACATGAATTTTTTTAATTTAAAATAAAAAATAAAATTTTTTTGATTTTTTTTTAAAACGCAGTGGTAAACAGAGACGGATCATGCAATAATCCTTCATTTAGTATGGTGATTTAGGAGGTAATTACCCTATATAATTTAGATAAAAAAATATTCTCTCCATTTATTTTTATTTTAAAAGGGTATAAATTGACTTCAAAACATTTTCTTATCTTATTTTTTTCTAGCCGAACATGATTTTTTTTCCCCCTCTACGAAGACTATCCAAATGCAATTCTATATATTTAGATTAAGCACCCTATTTATGGCATTGATTGTTACATTTCATGGAGATGTTTGCTGAAATTCCAAGCATGAGAAAGTGCATGGTTACCGCACGTTTTAAGCCTTCAATGAACTTTATATTATAAGAAAATAATATAATGCGTCGACGGAAGGGAAGCAGCCACCGCAGCATGCTTTCTCAAAGACCAAACTTATCGTACCCTTTACCAGGTCACATTTTCCCCTTGCTTTCCCGCTTCTTCCTCCATGGCAGCATACTTTTGATCTTTCTTTAAAGGTCCCTCATCTATCCATGCATTGAATTTGAACTTTACTCTTTAATGTTAGTGGCGGATTGAAATTGTATTTTAAAATTAATTATTTTGGTATTTTTAGATTATTTAAATATGCTAAATATTTGAAAAACAATCTCGTAATCTCAAACAAAATACTTAGTTCTTGCTAGCTAAGTTTGTTTTTAATCCAATGTGTATGATGCGGCGCAATGTTTTTTGTATTGTGCTTCAATTATTAACTTAACAATTTTTATAACTATAATATTACATAAAATTCATAAAAAAAATGTGATTTACATTTCTTTTTTTAAATTTATTTTTTTATACTACCATAACAAAGCCAAACACAAACTTATCCAGATAAACATGATTAAAAGAGTGTTTGATACTGCGTTTCAAAAGTGTTTTTGAAAAATAATAATTTATTTTTACTTTAAATTAATTTTTTTTATGTTTTTAGATTATTTTTATGTGTAGATATCAAAAATAATTTTAAAAAATATCATATTTGTTAGAGTATAATATAATCATATTCTGTGGCCTCACTTATAAGCTTAAGCTTTTAGGTGAGATGGTTCCTTAACATGGTATCAGAGCCTTGTTGACCCAGCGGTCACGAGTTCGAATCTCACCACCCCCATTCTATTTGATAAAAAAAACTAAGCACAAAGTGATGTGGGCCTATGCAAGTTTCAAGCCCAAAGAGCTTTTACTTGAGGGGGTGTGTTAGAGTATAATATAATCATATTTTAGGGCCTCACTTATAAGCTTAAATTTTTAGATGAGATGGTTCCTTAACAATATTAAAGTATTTTCGAACAAAAAAATATTTTTAAAAATAACCAGAATCATGTAGCTTCTTAGACATCCGCACATACTTTCTTGTAAGAAACCAAGAGGCATTCAGTTATGGATATGGGAGAAGCTTCCTTTTCAATTTTCTTGGCGTGCGGTCAATTCATTACTTCTATGACTTCAACCACAAGTCAAAAGTGGCTTCTCCAGCAACCCCTCAAGTTCTTCTCTATATAAGCAGCAGCATCCTTAATCATCATTGTCATAATATTCAGATCGATCATTCATACGAGTATTTATATCTCCAGGCTAGATTTCTTTCTGCACTTGAGAAATGGAGGTAGAGGCATCGTTAGCTGAAACTTTGATCAAGGTGGCCATGTTCGTGCTCGTACAAGTCTTGGTTTATGTGATTCTCTCAAATTCTTCAGATATCTTCTCCAAGAACAAGACAAGATCACTCAGCTTCAAACCTGCGCGTTCTCTCAGCTTTCGTGGTTTCTTGGATGCTATTTCTGACATACCGCTAGGCAGCAGTGAGCCATCACCAGTATCAAGGGGTTCAAGATCTTCCACCCAAGATTCCATCTTTGATGATTATGGATCTTAGTTTCAGTCCTGGGTTGAAAATATCATTGCAATTTATGTAATTAGTTCTATTGGAAGATCCTATAATCATGGATTTCTTTTTTAAATATGAATCATTTAAGAAATTTACAAGTCTTCTGAACTAGTATTTGATTGGGCCCTTTAGTCTGTGTCAACTACTCTTCCTGCAGCTTCATAAGCGGTTTATAGGGACTGAGCCACCCTCTTTGACCATCCATGGATGCTCAGCTGCACTAGTCAAGGTGATTCTTTGGATTGGATCTGCATATAATAGGATAGCAGGAGGAAATAATAAATTGGCTAGTTCTTACATTTCATGGCTAGTGGAAATTCTTGCAAATTCATCCAAAATTAGTACTTCCCAGTATTTTGATAGGTCTTTTGCAAAATTAGACCAGTAAAATTGTAGGGATACATTACCTTTACAGCCCATGTATCAGCAGCTTTTCCATGGTAAACTGTATCTGGTATAATCCAGGAATTCTTATTTATAATTAACTCTACAACTGCTTTCCACATATTCAAGAACTAGATGATAACAACCATGGGCCAAATTAAAAGAGAGATAGAAGTAAATGAAAACATGCTTCAAAACATTTGGAAGAGGCTATTCATACCCATATACATATAGTCAGATTTTTGGTCATCAATCACCTCAGCTAGGTTGATTATGTTTGGATGTTCCAATGTTTTCAATATGGAAACCTGCAAGAAACACACATCTCAAGCCATCAACTTCCCTACTACAATATGGCCATGACGCAATCATGAATATGGAGTTGGTGATAAAATGTTCCACAGTTTCAGCGGACTACTAGGCCTATTCGAAATGCATCAAATGGCCAGCCATTATATTTTTCCAAAAACATAATATTCTCCTGGGAAATCTTGTGTCGATCAGATTTCATATTGGAGTTAGTTGCTCTTGTATGAAACAGAGTGAGAAGCTCTCCACAATCTGAATTTGTCAAAAACTGGACCATGCCAGGCAAGAAAATTTTCACCAAATAAGCCACTTGCATCTAGAGAAAATCTTTATGCAACAGATCAAGAATTTGCTCTCGAGAAGCTAGAGGAACAACTGAGTGAAGTTCGCTTAAGTAACAATGCATGGAAAAGGTGTCCTATGGTCAGTTTGGTGAGAACTTTGAAGAGATTGTCTGTATCTAGATATCCGAGTCATAGAACTTTAGCCTACTTCAAGAAAGTACCAGTAAACTAATTTGATGGTTTCCTAACAGATCAAGCTTGAATGAGATCGGTCACTGGTCGTGCTGAATCGATGCTTTCGACACCAACACAGGCAATAATTTGTGTACTTGAGAGTGAAATAAGTTTCAAACATGTAAATCTATACCTCAGAATGCTTGACAGAGGTGATTACTGTAACAGGAGTCTTCTTCTTACAAGCTTGAGCCTTCCTTGGTGTGCAAGGAATTGATTGTTCTTCCTTGTCGACAAGAATATTTCTACAGGATAACTTCTGGTAGAGAGTGTTTTCTCCATCATCTTGTCGACACCGATCACTTCCTGCACCCTCTTGAGAGAAGGGATTGGATGTGCAGTAGTCCATAGGTAAAACAGACTTCTTCGGATTCTGAATAATTTCCTGCGAATTTCAGCAAGCTGAATCCTCATTAAACTTGGAACAAAGCAAGGTAGACATCGTGTGAAAAGCAGAAATATCCCTTTACAAATACCTACCAGCTTCAGGATTCATCTTCTGCAACAGGAATTCTGGATCTGTCAACATTTTTATCATACTTGAAGTTATAAATAAACAAAAAGTCTAACCATAAAGGTCACTATGCTTCTCATAATCAGCACGATGAAAGGTAGGTTAATCATGAGCTATAAATAGATAAACTCTTCTAAGTTAATAATGAAAACCAGGAATAGTTGCCTTTTATAGAACAGAAGACACAAAAATTAAGGTAAAGGTAGTAATAAATGCCACTCACGAGCTGAATTCTTACCCACAAAGAACTGCCCTCTTTTAAGCACAGAAACATCAAGAAAGGCAAAAGGTGCAGCCGACCACAACACTTCAGCTTTGGTATTGACTGGTAGCTGAGCAAAAGCTATCAGCTTAGAAATATCTCTTACCATATCATGGGATGGGATTGACATGTAAATTGCTTCAGGTCGTCTTGTTCCTTACCCCCTGTTTCAAGAAATCTTGTTCCCTGTCTTCTTTTCTGACTTAATAATTGTGATCCCAAAATTCAACAATATTATACTTGTCAAGAAGAAATCTAGCAATTGTCACGCGCAAAATGATATTGTTTTAAGAAAATTTATAGGAGATGACTCGATCGAATCAATAATGTTATGAGTTTACCCACTCAATTTTCAAAATATTATCACTAATCATTAATTATATATATTAAAATTCGTCTAAACCCAATTATAAGAATTCAACTAAAAATCTATTTCAAGTTTCATTCATAAGAAAAAATTATGTTGATTAATACTATAGTACGTAAAAATAACGAATTGGAAAACAAATGGGGATGTAGCTCAGATGGTAGAGCGCTCGCTTAGCATGCGAGAGGTACGGGGATCGATACCCCGCATCTCCACTCTTTTGAAGCACGTTTCTCACAACACCAATCCAATCTCATCTGGGACCCACATGTTTTATTGTCCAGTCAACGCATCGTATTCGGTCACAGCCTTAAAACATGCTGTTATTTTATCATCTTGTAAACCTTCAGCCCAAACAAATTGTAACATCATCATAATTAACTGTTATTTTCTTAATGTTAATATTTCTCTTGTAATGTTAGGCTTTGTAATTAACTTGGAGAAGGAAAGTCCACCACTACCGTTGGCCTTTGTCAGGCTTTGGGTGCATTTCTTGATAAAAAGGTAGCCTTTTGTTTTGTTCCATTTCTGGATTTTTACTGCTTTCATTTCATTTTCCCTTTCTGTCAATGTTTTGTGCGGTCAATGTTGTTGAGTTTTATCTGGGCAACAAAATTTTGAACTTTCATTCCATTAGTTTCATGCTATCAGTTTGATTTATTTTTATGTGACCTAGTCAAGAATCCATACTGAGTTTTTGTGCTGGCTGATAACAGGGAAAGTGCCTTATAGAATCTGTGGAACTTAAATAATAGAAGAAACAAGAAATCAGCTCCAAAAAAAATTATTTTTTAAGTAGAAAAGAGGGTAATTACCTAGTTACGATCCCATCATATGAGGAGACAATTCTAGAAGGATGACTGTGGAGACAATTCTACCATCTAACACTTTTTGCGAGGACTCTCAAGATTCTGTTTTGCACGGTAGTGGTTGTATGGGTATGATTTTAAGCCCCGGTATGATTGAAATTACTGAAGTTTGACTAGGAAACAGGCTAAAAATTGTTGAAGATTCCTTTGTGTACACTGGCCAAGCTTGCTCAGTTAATGATGTAATAGAGCTTTCTTTACAGTTTATTGAAAGGCTACTTCTTTTGGCTGCTTTATACTGAGCTTAATGCTGTTGCCATTGTTATGTTTTGTCTTTCTAATGGTAGAAGTTATATAAACATCTGAAGGTTGGCATCATTTAATTGGTGAGGGCCTTCTCGAGCTGAGGCTGAGACCTGAGAGCGTCACAAACTATTTTAGCCTGAGATGTGCATGAGCTAAGATAGTTTTTCGGAAGGAGTGTCAGTGGTAATGAAAAGCCATAAATTCTTGATGGAATACCCAAATGTATGTTGAATCGAATTGCTTGCTAGGATGAACATGAACTATAGATTTTCAATGTTTGTTTATGTGGAAGTAAAAACTTCCTCCATATCTGTTATTCAAAGTCTTAATAAGTTAATACATCACCTTCAAACACAAATTTACTGGTTTTTGGTATTCGTGCACCTATGTAAACAGCTGCATTTTTATATGGTAGAACTTTGGCAATTTTTCCTCGCACTCCTTAGCAATGAAAGGTGAAAAGAGCTGTAAATTTGGATCAGGCTTTCAATTTTTTTAAGAAGATAGATCCGAAATTTGCAATCTTGATAGCTACCACAATTCTTCTGTAGCTTTTAGTCAACAACCCAGGAAACTGATCTCTGGCTAAATAACTGCATTGCCACAGTAAAATTTTTGCTCTTCCACTGTGATGACTTTGTTTTTTCTTGGTTTCTTTTTTAAGCATGATGATGTTTAGGAACCTAGACATGAACTTGTCTTCACAGCAGTGTTTCTTGTTTTCTCTGCATTTTTGGTCTAAATGATCGTGTGGATATCATAATTCCATATGTGCCTCTGTTTGTGATAGGATTTTTTTTGTTTTTTTTTTGCTAGGTTTCCACCTGCCTTCGTCAACCATCACAACCATCGTCTAAATGATCGTGTGGATATCATAATTGATGTCAATGACAGGTTTTTGAGAAAGATTACCGTTGGACGAGGTCCTGAAGAAAAAGGGATGGTGAGCGAAACAGGATTTGATATATCTGTAGCCAGTGAGATAATGGCAGTTTTGGCCCTCACAACATCTCTAGCTGATATGAGAGAGAGGCTTGGTAAAATGGTGATTGGCAATAGCAAGGCTGGGGACCCTGTGTCAGCTGATGATCTTGGTGTTGGAGGTGCTTTGACTGTACTGATGAAGAATGCTATCAACCCTAGCTACTTTAATGCAGACTCTCGAAGGAACTCCTGTTCTTGTCCATGCTGGCCCTTTTGCGAACATTGCTCATGGAAATTCTTCCATTGTGGCTGATAAGATTGCACTGAAGCTGGTGCGACAAGGTATAATTAAGTCAAGGTAGAGCTGCATGGTTCTTGCTTTTTCACCTAGAAAGAACTTTTCCATGTTAACCGAGCTTTGAGCTTTGCAGAAGATGTGTCCTTGTCAATCATTTTTTAATTTCTTTTTTTTCTAACTTCAGCTTCATTATAAACACCAAAATCACCACGGCATCTTAAATCTTACTCTATCAATTCATTGAAGGTGCACTATTGCCTTTTGCAGTTCAAAAGGCATGTGAGAATGTGACACAGCCATTTAAGTTTTTATATTCTTTGGACATTAGCATTACAGAGGAAATACAGGCAATAGCAAGGTCATATGGTGCTAGCTAGTGGTGTTGAATACTCAGAGCCGGTAAAACATATGTTTCTTCTTTTTATTATCTTGGTTTTTATTAATTTATGTAAAGATTAAAATGTAGTTTGGTGAATTGAGATGCTATTATTTCATGTGTTTTTGATAATATTCATAGTTGTAAGAATATAAAGTAGTTTCTTAATCAAATTGGCATTTAACTATTTCTAAATATCTTATTTTTTACTAATTGCAGTATAATATTTATTTATAGTGAATGATACTAAAAATATGGTTATAAATGATGATGCTATTTTAGAATAAAAACAATTAAATTATCTAATAAAACCAACAAAATGCTAAGTTTCAAGCAACTATAAAAATAGTGTTTTTTTTTAACCATATGTATACATACATATATATATATATATCAAGGAAAATGAGAAATCCAGGAAAATGAGAAACCAGACACATCATGGTTGACGCATGCAATTACTTGCATGAATCTCCAAGAACCCAAAAACAAAACGCATAAATGCCAAGCAAGCCCTTGCACAGGGCAGAGATCCTCCTCCATCCCAACACAAAAAGGCTAGCTATTTGACGATGACAGATTCATCATTACCAATATCTTCAGCAAATGTACACCGTCTACTCACGAAATCTGCAGATACATCAAAGCCTAATTTCATTCCTTTTACAGGAAGAAAAAGCGTGTCCTTTGCTTTTGGATTCACGTTTATCTTTACTTTTCTCTTGCTCTATATTCAATCATTTTCGGGCCATTCCTTCCCTTTTTCCTCCCTAATCTCTCACTTTCTCGCAAATTCTTCCTCTCTTTCTCATCAACACCACGCCCTTCTTAATGTTCCCAACGAGTCTCCGTTAGCTGATGCTAAATATGGGGTTCATTCTTTGTCTCAAGAATACAATAACACGTCTGAAAAGAACCCTTCATTAAGTGCTGGTTTAAATGACAACGTGGCACAACATGGGAAGATGGGTGCAAGAAATGATTCTCATGGCGAGGAGGAGCAGTATGCTCTGAAGAGAGAAAATGGGAATAAAGAAAGGTCCGTGGAGAAGGAGAGAGTTGAAAGCAATGTGCTGGCACTGGATTCAAAAGGGAGAGATAGGAGCACGAAAATTGAGAAATGGGTGAGGAAAATGGAGCGGTGCAATTGGTTTGATGGGAGATGGGCGAAGGATGATTCTTACCCTATATTTGCACCGGGATCTTGTCCTCATATTGATGAACCTTTCAATTGTTTTATTAATGGAAGGCCTGATAGTGAGTATCAGAAATATAAATGGAAACCAAGGCATTGCAATATCCCCAGGTAAACATGTAATATGATCATATGTTTTTATACCTTCTCAATTGTTATGATATATATTTTGATGAAGGCCTGTATTTACAATTTCCTACTACAATATATTTGATTTTGGATAGCAATTGTGCTGAGAAATTCAGGGTTTTTTCTCCTTCTTGCTACAAACTATCAAATATAAATCCTTGAAATACATGTCAACTTCAATTTGCAGGATGAATGGTAAGATTATGCTGGAGATGTTAAGAGGGAAGAGATTAGTCTTTGTTGGTGATTCTCTCAATAGGAACATGTGGGAATCTCTGGTTTGTATTCTTCTAAATTCGGTGGAAGATAAGTCTAAAGTATTCGAAGCCTCTGGCAGAGAAGAATTTCGATCAGAAAGTTCTTACTCTTTCATATTCGAAGTTAGTATTCTCCTTTTGGTCTCTTATAAATGCTACAAGAAATCTGTTCATTTTTTGAAAACATTAATTTACTTGGATTGGTAGGATTACAATTCCTCGGTAGAGTTCTTTCAATCACCATTTCTTGTTCAAGAATGGGAAATGGAAGGTAAAAATGGATCAAAGAAGGAAACTCTCCGCCTTGATATGGTTGAGAGATCATCCGACAAGTACAGAACTGCAGATGTTCTGATATTCAACACAGGACATTGGTGGACTCATGAGAAAACTTTGGACGGGTGACATATACATTCCCTCTCTTCGGATGTAATTTTTACTAGGAAATAATCCAGGAACAAATTATAATATGATCAGATACTTGCAGGAGGGGTTACTATCAAGAAGGTAGCCATGTGTACAGTCAGTTGAACGTCGACAAGGCATTTCGGAAAGCTTTGAGAACATGGTCTAGATGGGTGGAAACAAAGACGGATCCGCTCAAGACCCTTGTTTTCTTCAGGGGATATTCTGTTTCTCATTTCAGGTATGTAATGAAGATCCCAAGTTATCCATGGATTCGAAAAAAGAGGCTCACATGACAGTTTTGCTCCATTCACAGAGGTGGAGAGTGGGATTCTGGTGGGAAATGTGAAAGCGAGACCAGGCCGCTCATGGAGGAGACTTACTTTGAAGAAGATCCGTCAATGGTGAAAATCCTGGAGTCGACACTGCAGCGTATGAAGACACCAGTATTCTACCTGAACATTACAAGAATGACTAATTTCCGGAGGGATGCACACCCTTCAGTATACAGGGAGCAGAATATGACGGCAGAGGAGAGGACATTGTCGAGGGTCCAAGATTGCAGCCATTGGTGTCTCCCTGGGGTTCCTGATACATGGAATGAGATCGTATACAGTCATTTGCTCTTGAAACATAAGCAGAAGGAGCTGAAGCGGCGGCGGCGGCAGCGGCGTCTGGCACACAATTCAATGAGGCTACATTAATCGGAGCTAGAGTAGCCCAGCAAATCCATCGACAAGCTGTGACAATTCCACTTTCATATTAACTTTTCATCAAACTGATGATTTTCATGTTAATATGCATGCCCTGTAGCCAATCCATTGGCTATACGTGGCCATGACTTTATTAACGCAAGCACAATGTTTGGTGCAGTCGGGTTTCTCCTTCTGTTCCTGTCAAAAGGCTGAGAATCCCCATTCTTACGGGCCTCCATATAGACAAGTTTAGGATTAATCCTTCTGTTCTGGGTGATATTGATTACTGTTCTTGTCGGTCAGCAATTACTTTTCTTGGATTATAAGCAAATAATGCCTGTTCTTGTCGGTCAGCAATTACTTTTCTTGGATTATAAGCAAATAATGCAACTTAAAAATGGTTCTGAATGAATGAATGATTCTAGTTCAAAATAAGCTGTAATTGTGGACTTGTCTGCCATTTGTATCCCTATAACAAGTTATTGATTTCAAACAAGCAGACTTTTTATTTATTTAACATAAGATAATTTTTATTTGACTTTGCGTTTCAACCATGAAAATTCTTGAATATTTTTTAGTTTCAAATTTTTTTTTTTTGTATTTTTGGATAATTTTAATATGCTAATATTAAAAATAAAATATAAAATATAAATATCGTCTTAATATATTTTCAGGTATTTGTTTTAAAAAAAACAACTTCTACACTATTTACTCCAAAAAAACCCCTAAATATAGCACTAACCAAGAAAAATAGAAGAAAGAAACAAAGGCAATGTCCAATTGACATTGATTAACAGAGAAAATATAGTTTATTTTAGAATATGAATTACTAATATTCTTTATCTTTATCTAATACCAATATTGTTAATAGCCAATTTACGAGAACCACGCATCAATGATTCCTTGAAGTACAATGCGAGCTGCAGAAATGATGACAGAAACATGCACGGAAATTTTCACGTGGTGGGGGTGAGTCACGATTTCCGTGTCTTATCAAAATCATGATTTTAACAATTATGATAGTGACATTCATACATTAGAATTGTGATTTAACTTATTTTTCATGAATATTTATTTTTTTTAAAAAATATAATTTTTATTTTATTTTTATATATTTTTGAATAAAAATCATTTTTAAATCACGCCGGGTTTTGATTACTATGATGGTAGGGTAATTAATAATTTTAGTTTTAAAAAACAAATTATAACCAGAAATGGAGCATTTATGTTGCTACAAAAAGGGAAGAAAAACACTGTAATATGTAATAATTTTCTTTGGTATAATTTTCAACAAAATTATTTGTAACAGGACAAGACACCAAAAATAATTTAATGCGAACTCTCTTCTATTGGTCGGAAATAGAAGGGTCCCGTGGTGAAAGTGATTGGGCGAAATAATTTCCAAAAAGACGAAAGGAAAATTCCACAACCTTGAAAGCATTAATTCACCAGCTAACAGGTTTCTTGTAATGGTAGTAATTGTCCCCCAATTATCACATGATCTTCAGCTAGGTCCCCAAACAAAAACAATTCCCAATTGGATTTGTTATCTATCAAACAATAATCCATTAGGGTTAACGAGGTAGTTTTCAAAATAATTATCAAATTTAGCTTGATAGGTAAATCTAATGACTCCTGTCTTGGAGTAGAGCCGTATTTTTCTTCAAAATAGTATTTTTTAAAACTTAAACAATAGTTTATTTATTCCTAAAAAACTCATAAATTTGAATTGACTTATGTGTCAAATCCAATAGATCAGGGACTTAATAAGAAGCATTTTATATTTATGGGTTTAATTGCAGGTTTGATGATAATTTGAGGGGGGGAAACACCGAATTCATAATAAAAATTTCCACCCCCTCGTTCCAACTTTTATCCACCGATAATCATAAAAGCATATAATATAATTTAGCTTATCTCTTCTTCAAAAACAAGCGGAAGCAAAAATAGCAATATCATCTTCAATTACTGAAGAAAAGATCACGGGGTTTGCCTAGTTGAGTTTAGAATATATTTTGCTGGGCCAACTCAATCACTCAATTGGTTTAATTTAAAACTCAATCTTGGAAGAGTTTTTGTATCATAAATTTCTCAATAAGATTTAACAAAAACGCGTTTTAGTTTGTAAGAAATATTCAACAAAGACTCCAATATTTGTCATCAAGTTTTCATCGCCTGACATTTATTACAGTGCATATGATCGCTTATTATCACTTACGTCTTGGCACGTAGCCTTTCATTCAAATTGAGCTAACAAGCAAACTTTCTGGCCCGGCCAAGTTTGCGTTGACTACACTGCAGTTCAATCTGATCTCCCCTTCCGTTCCTGTCAAGGGGCTGAGATTCCCCATTCTTATCATGGACTCCACAAAGCTTTCAAAGAAAGCCGTTTGATTAGCACTGAATTTGTTGACAAGATCGATGATATCATCTTCCCCAACTGTTGAAAACAGTACTTGATCAGTCTGAAGCAGGCCTCGGTTAGCTTGCAGGTTGGAGTAGTAGTTACTGTCAAAAACATCAGGTGTCGTGAGATCAAGATTTGTTGTCACATTCCCATCTCCACCTTGGGGACATAATTCCTGGAGAGCTGCTAGAAAAATTGGGTCCAGTGACGGGTCAGGAGCACCGGAGCCATTGAAATCATACAATCGGAATCTGAATGTAGAACAGTTTGCCCTTCCAAATGTGTGAGCACCTGAGAAGATAAAAAGGAGATTGCATCAGAGTAGAATCAATTATAACAAAGTTTTACAGTTTACAGATGAGCCTGACAGAGAATACTTACCAGATAGAGCTACCAGATCACTATTATTATTAAGGCTGACATTGGTGAAGCTCTCTCTGAGCTGAGCAAGGGTGAAGGTAGGTGGGGGGAGGAAAGAATTTGCTGCATCTCGGCTTGCTGTTGTACTATCTCTTCTTCCTAATGGAACCGTCCAATCTGGACCCCCAGCCTGCAACCATGCATATATATACCACATAAAACTATAGTATTTGTGCTTTTTTTTTTACTAGAATTAGACGGAAAGAGATTTATTTTATATTTTGGGGGATCGAGCGAGGGATCGTTTTAAGATACCAAAACAACAGATTCTTTAGCGGCAATGGTGAGTATATCAGCACAGGAAACAGTAGTAGGGCAGGCGCTTTCCAACAAGGCCTTCATTCTATCAACAACGCCATAACCTCTTGCGGAGTTGTTGTTCCCTCCAGCTTCCTTTTCGCTCACTATAGTATCACTGTTGTCCAGCAAAAGCGAAGCATCACAGCCCTGAAAATAAAATAAGAAACCTCAGAATCACAACTACTTGGATTGGACTGTGCAATACATAAGATGTTAATTTCATAGTAATTACATTAACAAAGCAGTCATGGAAGTGAAGCCTGATGAGGCTGGCTCCAATCTGAGCATCGGATGCCAATTCCTGCGCAATGACATTACGGATAATGCTGCTCACGTTTGGACATGTCTGGTCGTAAAACGTTGGAGTAAGCTGGCCGTGAGCCAGTGGTCCTCCTCTAAGAAAAACTACAAAAATAAAAGCTGCAACTATACCCTTTGAAAGATACATTTCTCTCCAATTTCTAAAACTTGCATGGTAGCTCAATGTTGTTTTAGTTTATATAGACACGGAGAGGTTTGGAAGCTAAGACGCGGCTCGTTGAATTTTCTAATAAGAACAGTAGCTATAATGACATGTTTGCCAAGCAATATTCGGTGGTGGTCACGAAAGAGGATGGCGGCCGGCAATGAACAGTAAATTTATTAAATTCAACTTAAGATGCTTGTCCTTTTTTTTTTTAATGACCGGTGTCCGGGTCAGTTTACGCACACCTCGATTATTCCCCGGGCTCACTTGAACATCCTACAAGCCCAAATAAACAGGTAAGACACCGCAGGGTAACAGGCATACCACGCAAGAAAGGACCCAGAAAGACATGAGAGGAGGAGCCCTCCAACCCCACTCTCACTGGGACTCAAACCGAAGTTCGAAAGATGGAGGGCGCACCCCTACACCGCTGGGCCACAACCTTGCAGGTAGATGCCTGTCTTTTATTTGTGGGATGTTGTCTAGCTTATTAGCTGAGGTGCAGTGGAAGGATCTAAATTAGAAAAGAGAGCTGCCGAAGTTGCGTACGTAGCTCATCCAAGCTCTTCTATCCTAATTAATATAGAGAGGGAGAGCTTTAACTTAATGATCACCATTATTATTATTATTATTATTATTATTTAAACAAGCTTAAAATATTTCATAAAACAAGGGTGTCTTTCCCATCTAATTCTTTCATAAAACAAGGGTGTCTTTCCCATCTAATTCATGTGCAAGAAAGCTTGGAGAAAATAACAAAAACAAATTGGAAATATTATTTTAACTATGTTATTTTATTTTTTAAAATAATAATAAAACAATATCGAAAATATGCCATTTGGATTCCTATGACAGGTTTTTGTTCAGACAGGTAGAGCTTCCCCTTCATTAAAGCATGATATAACTCCTTGCCTGTTAAAGTCTTATAGGAGGTTAAATTTCCTCGATCAATACCTTGAAAAAGAAAAAAGCAAGAAGTTTCCTCAATCAATAGATATTTATGAAATAACCCCACAATATATATTTTTTCTTTACGACTAGGCCTTTTGTGCCTCTACTTTTCTATGCATATGGGGCCCGTGCATATATAGCTGGGTTACCAGTGAAATAACTCCGACATGAAATAGTAATTTTAAACATTTTTATTCTAGAAACATTCCATTAATTTGTATTACCATGTAACTTTCATGGCTTGATTTAATAGCAAGTTCCTAGTTAATTAAAGTCGACATGCATCTAATTATATAGTAGATGACCTAATAGAAAAAATTTAGAATTAAAAAGTTTGTTTTCCTTGTCGTTTCAGGTTCGAACCATGTAATTGTTAATAAATTAGTCACTTGAGTCTTACATAATTATTAATTTTAAGATCTGTAGAATTAGTCGAGGTATGTGTAAACTAATCTGGACAACTACGTTAATAAAAAAAAGAGTCAGACATGCATGTGCACTTTGCAAACTTTTATTGCTCCTTGCAATGGAAGCAAGCTATAAAGCAAAAGAATCAGTCATGTTCCCTTTTCTTGTGATTAAATTGGTGTTTAGCTGTTTGTGTAAAGGTGTTTTTTTTTAATAAAAAAATAGTGTATTTTTATTTTTATTTGTTTTCGTATCAATTAGATATCTTGTTGCTAGTTTTTTTTTTTTTTTTTTTAAATTATATTATTTTGATATATTTCTGAATAAAAAATAATTTAAATAATATTATTGATTGATGATGAAGATTTGTTTGAGTGATGTTTTCATTTGAAGTTAAAATGTGTACAAAAGAAAAACTAATTGTCAACAGATGAAATTATGAAAGGAAGAAATTAAAACGAGTAATGCCAGTGGAATGGTTTCAATACCCGTGAAAAAGCTGACAGTGCATGCATGCACCTTCAAAATTCAAAAGAAGGGATACATGAACACACCTTCTTCACATGGAATCTGATCTAATTTAAAAAAAAAGTAATGTTCTTTTATTAAAATATGCTGAGAAATTATTGTACGAGGCATATCTCTTCTTCCTCATGGAACTGTAATTCAATCTGGACCTCCTGGCATGGCTCCAACCACTCATATTCAAGGGATTAATTACTAACTCTCTATCACATTTCATGTTTCCTTCTGTCCAAACCTTCATAAAGTCAAGCTAAAAAGAATTAAATTGAGTGTTATAATCTTTAGTTCAAAGATTGGTGTTTTTCTTCTTCTTTTTTATGTTTTGATTTTTCTCTTAAATCTAGAAGGTAGACTCAAAGAACTTGTTAGGAGATACATGAGTGTTATAATCCTTAGTTCAAAGATATTGTTTTAAAAAAATATATTCAAACCAATGTGTTGTTGAAATTTTAAAAGATATATTAAAAATATTCTAATTATACAAGCGAGGAGTAATGAATCATTCAAGACAAATTATTCATCATTGATAATATTGAAAAAATTATTATTTTTAAGTGCTTCATTTAATTTAAATATAATTATTTAATTATCAATATATAAATTAAATATGTATGACACCTTGGATTATGGTGGTCGCATTTGATCATAAAATGTTGGACCCATAAGCTCATGGCAGACCTCCAGGAAAAGAAAAAAGCTGCAAGTACTACTGCTTTAGAAAGATTCGTATTTTTCTCCGTTTTTTCAAAGCGCGGGAAGTCATTGAAGCTATACGGTTTATGGAGAGGCTTGGAAGCGAAGACAGCACGTACAGTTCCTTGAATTTTCTAGGGACAACCGTAGCTGTAACTAAAAAAACTGTAATATGTAATAATTTTCTTTCGTATAATTTTCAACAAAATTATTTGTATCAGGACAGGACAACAAAAATAATTTAATGCGAAGTCTCTTCTATTGGTCGGAAATAGAGGGCCACGTGGTGAAAGTGATTGGGCGAAATAATTTCCAAAAAGACGAAAGGAAAATTCCACAAGCCAGAGAGCATCTATTTTGGAGAGTCAAATCTTTAAAATGGCTTCATGAATAGTAAATATATAGTTTTTTTATTGATGTGTGTTTTAGTGGTAAAAGCTATTTTGGAGAGCCATTTTTTTAATATTATTTTAAATAAAATTCAATTATTTTGTATATAATTTAATTATACAATTAATAAGAGTAAATTATATAATTAAATAATTACTTTTGAAAAACCCTACAACAATAAAATTATTATTGTTTATTTATATTTAAATTAAAAAAAATAAAAAAAATGAATTTAATTATAATTAAAAAATGAATTTTATTATAATTAATAATAATAATTAATATAAAACCCCACCCACCCAAACCCTACATTCCTTCACATTTTCCCAATTGTGCCGGCCCCACTCCCTCTCCAGCCCTCTTCCCTCTCCAGCCCCCTCCCTCGCCAGCCTCCCTTGCGCTCCAGCCTCCCTTGTTCTAGCCTCCCTCTCCAGCCCCCCTTGTTCTAGCCTCCCTCTCCAGCCCCTTCCCTCGCCAGCTCTCCAGCCTCCCTTGCCAGCCAACCTCCCTCGCCAGCTCTCCAGCCTCCCTCGCCAGCCAGCCTCCCTCGCCAGTGAATTGATATTGCTCTTCACTGTGTTTTTTTGAATTGATTCAATTGTTCAATTCATTGTTCGTCTTGTTGCCGTGTTGATGTGGTGATTTGTTGGTTGATGTGTGTTTTAATTCCAACGGTACAATTCCAACGGTAATATTTGATATTTGGCTCTGTTGGAGAAATCTGTAGGAATAACTCTCCATTGACAGAACAACTATTTTGGCTCTTCATTTTGCTCCTCCCGCTGGAGACGGAAATTTACCAAAAAAAGCCAAATATTTGAAATTTTGCCTTTGGCTCCCGGGATAGCTCCTCCCGCTTGAGATGCCCTGAAAGCATTAATTCACCAGCTAACAGGTTTCTAGAAATGGTAGTAAAAGTCCCCCAATTATCACATGAGCTTCAGCTAGGTCCCAAACAAAAACAATTCCCAATTGGATTTGTTATCTATCAAACAATAATCGATTAGGGTTAACGAGGTAGTTTTCAAAATAATTATCAAATTTAGCTTGATAGGTAAATCTAATGACTCCTGTCTTGGAGTAGAGCCGTATTTTTCTTCAAAATAGTATTTTTTAAAACTTAAATGATAGTTTATTTATTCCTAAAAAACTCATAAATTTGAATTGACTTATGTGTCAAATCCATAGTTGTTAATTTCGTTCCGTTCCGTTCAAAAAAACCGAGACAAAACAGCGTCGTTTTCGTCTCAATTTTAATTCCGGTCCGTTCCTGAAATTCCGGCCGGAACGCCTCGGTTCCGTTCCGGGCGTGCCGTTTCGGGTTCAAAATCAAAATGACGCCGAAAGAGAAAAAGAAAGAGAAAAAGAAAGAGAAAGCAAAAGGCTAAAAAGCTATTTCTAGCACTTCAAACCAAAAGGCTAAAACATAAAATAAGTAAAAATATTCATTGCTTTCTCCTCCCTTGCATCCCAGGCTCAGCTCTCCTCCATCCCTGGCTCAGTTCTCCTCCCTTGCATTTGAGGCTCAGCTCTTTGTGTGGGTGGGGAGGTGACGACGCAGGCAAAGAGAAGCCAAGGGAAAGTGGGGGGGACGGTGCAAGCAAAGAGAAAGTGGGGAGGGGGTAGGGTTACTGGGTTTTTAAACTTTTTATACTAATAATAATAAAAGGGGGGGGGGGGGGGGGGGGGGGGGGGGGGGGGGGGCAGTAGGGTTTGTGGGTTTTTATTATTATTATAATAATAATAATAATAGAGTAGGGTTTTTACGGGGATTTTTATAAATTGCTTAAATTTCAAATTTTAAATATTGCGGGTCTTTTAATTATATTTAAATTTATTTTTTAATTTAAATATAATTAAAATAATAATAATTTTATTGTTGAAGGGTTTTTCAAAAGCAATTATTTAATTATATAACTTACTTTAATTAATTGTATAATTAATTGCATAATTAAACTACATACAAATAATTACATTATATTTAAAATAATATAAAAATAAATGAACAGTACGACACCAAAACGGCACGCCAGAACGCTCCGTTCCAATCGAAAAACCAGAACGGCGATCGAAACGGTATTGACAACTATGGTCAAATCCAATAGATAGGGACTTAATAAGAAGCATTTCTATTTATGGGTTTAATTGCACGTTTGATGATAATTTGAGGGGGGAAAACCGAATTCATAATAAAAATATCCACCCACTCGTTCCGCTTTTTATCCACCGATAATCATAAAAGCATATAATATAATTTAGCTTATCTCTTCTTCAAAAACAAGCGGAAGCAAAAATAGCAATATCATCTTCAATTACTGAAGAAAAGATCACGGGGTTTGCCTAGTTGAGTTTAGAATATATTTTGCTGGGCCAACTCAATCACTCAATTGGTTTAATTTAAAACTCAACCTTGGAAGAGTTTTTGTATCATAAATTTCTCAATAAGATTTAACAAAAACGCGTTTTAGTTTGTAAGAAATATTCAACAAAGACTCCATTTGGTATTCATTTCTCATCAAGTTTTCATCACTCGCATTTATTACAGTGCATATGATCGCTTATTATCACTTACGTCTTGGCACGTAGCCTTTCATTCAAATTGAGCTAACAAGCGAGCTATCTGGCCCGGCCAAGTTTGCGTTGACTACGCTGCAGTTCAATCTGATCTCCCCTTCCGTTCCTGTCAAGGGGCTGAGATTCCCCATTCTGATCATGGACTCCACAAAGCTTTCAAAGAAAGCCGTTTGATTAGCACTGAATGTGTTGACAAGAGCGATGATATCATCCGCCCCATCTGTTGAAAACAGTTCTTGATCAGTCTGAAGCAGGCCTCGGTTAGCTTGCAGGTTGGAGTAGTAGTTACTGTCAAAAACATCAGGTGTCGTGACATCAAGATTTGTTGTCACATTCCCATCTCCACCTTGGGGACATAATTGCTGGAGAGCTGCTAGAAAAGTTGCGTCCAGTGACGGGTCAGGAGCACCGGAGCCACTGAAATTATACAGTCGGAAGCTGAATGTAGAACATTTTGCCCTTCCAAATGTGTGAGCACCTGGGAAGATAAGAAGGAGATTGCATCAGAGTAGAATCAATTATAACAAAGTTTTACAGTTTACAGATGAGCCTGACAGAAAATACTTACCAGATAGAGCTACCAGATCACTATTATTATTAAGGCTGACATTGGTGAAGCTCTCTCTGAGCTGAGCAAGGGTTAAGGTAGGTGGGGGGAGGAAAGAATTTGCTGCATCTCGGCTTGCTGTTGTACTATCTCTTCTTCCTAATGGAACCGTCCAATTTGGACCCCCAGCCTGCAACCATGCATATAGTTAGGGGATTAGTACTTTTCAACTCTTAAAACATCCCTACCTTTACTCCTTTTGTCCAGACCTTCATAAATTCATGCTTTAAAAGGAAGTAAATTTGAGCTTCTTTCTTTCCTTCAATTATGATAAAACTATAGTATTTGTGCTCTATTTTTTACTAGATTTATTTTATATTTTGAGGGATCGTTTTAAGATACCAAAACAACAGATTCTTCAGCTGCAATAGCGAGTATATCAGCACAGGAAACAGTAGCAGGACAGGCGCTCTCCAACAAGGCCTTCATTGTATCAACAACGTCAAAACCTCTTGCAGAGTTGATGTTCCCTCCAGCTTCCTTTTCGCTCACTATAGTATCACTGCTGTTCAGCAAAAGCGAAGCATCACAGCCCTGAAAATAAAATAAGAAACCTCAGAATCAGAACTACCTGGATTGGACAGTGCAATACATAAGATGTTTCATAGGAATTACATTAACAAAGCAGTCATGGAAGTGAAGCCTGATGAGGCTGCCTCCAATCCGAGCATCGGATGCCAATGCCCCCGCAATGACATTACGGATAATGCTGCTCACGTTTGGACATGTCTGGTCGTAAAATGTTGGAGTAAGCTGGCAGTGAGCCAGTGGTCCTGTAAGAAAAACTACAAAGAATAAAGCTGCAACTACACCCTTTGAGAGATACATTTTCCTCCAATTTCACCTATGAAGAACACAGACACACACACACATATTTATATTTTTTGGACATGTCTGGTCATAAAATGGTGGAGTAAGCCTGATGACGCGGTTCTTTGAATCTTCTCATAAGAACAGTAACTATAATTAATGACATGTTTGGCAAGCAATATTCGGTGGTGATCACGAAAAGAGGTTGGCGGGCAGCAATTTTGAACAGTAAATCTATTAAATTCAACTCAAGATGCCCGACTTTTATTTGAGGGATGCTGTGTAGCTTATTAGCTAAAGTGCAGTGGAAGGATCTAAATTAAAAGAGAGAGCTGCCCGTGTTGCGTAGCTCATCAAAACACTTCTATCCTAATTAATACATAGAGAGAGAGAGCTTTAACTTATTATGTACCATTATTATTATTTAAACAAGCTTAAAATATTTCATAAAATGAGGGTATCTTTCCCATCTAATTCCTGTGTAATAGAGCTTGGAGAAAATAACAAAAAAAAAAAGAAAAATAATAATACGGACAACAAAAAACCATTTGGATGAAATTTGTAGAAATTTAAATTATTTTTCTTATGTTGTGCTAGTTCATCAAGCAACATTTAAATTAACTATGTTATTTTATTTTTTAAAATAATAATAAAAAATATCGAAAATATGTCATTTGGATTCCTATGACAGGTTTTTGTTCAGACAGGTAGAGCTTCCCCTTCATTAAAGCATGATATAACTCCTTGCCTGTTAAAGTCTTGTAGGAGGTTAAATTTCCTCGATCAATACCTTAAAAAAGAAAAAAAGCAAGAAGTTTCCTCAATCAATAGATATTTATGAAATAGCCCCACAATATATATTTTTTCCTTACGACTAGGCCATTTGTGCGTCTACTTTTCTATGCATATGGGGCCTGTGCATATATAGCTGGATTACCAATGAAATAACTCCGACATGAAATAGTAATTTTAAACATTTTTATTCTAGAAACATTCCATTAATTTGTATTACCATGTAAATTTCATGGCTTGATTTAGCAGCAAATTCCTAGTTAATTAAAGTTGACATGCATCTAACCATCTAGTAGGTAGTTCAGTGATAAGAGTTTGAGACTAAAAAATTTATTCTCCTTGTTATTTCAGGTTCGAGTCATGTGATTCCTAATATGATGGTTATTTGAGCCTTACATGATCATTAACTTCAAAATCCATGAAATTAGTTGAGGTACACACAAACTGACTTAAACATCCATTTTAATAATAATAATAAAAAAAAAAAGTCTGACAAGCATGTGCACCTTGCAAACTTTTATTGCTCCTTGCAATGGAAGCTAGCTATAAAGCAAAAGCAACCATGATCCCTTTTCTTGTGATTAAATTAGTGTTTATAATAATATTTTGATATATTTCTTAATTCTTGATTGACGATGAAGATTTTTTCAGAGATGTTTTAAATTGAAGTTAAAATGTCTTCAAAAAGAAAAATAATTGTCAAGAGATCAAATTATGAAAGGAAGAAATATAAACGAGTACTGCCAATGGAATGGTTTCAACTTTCAATACCCGTGAAAAAGTTGAAAGTGCATGCGCGCACCTTCAAAATTCAAAAGAAGGTATACATGAACACACCTTCTTCACATGGAATCTGAACTAATTTTTTAAAAAGTAATCTTCTTTTATAAAGATATGCTGAGAAATTATTGTACGAGGCATAGGCTAGGGTACATAGCTTGAAAATTATGAGCACTCCGAAGCAGGCCTCGTTCAGCTTTCAGGATGGAAATCAATTTTTCAATCTACAATTTTAAGTCATTGAGTAACTTTTTTTAAATATTTTTACTCAAGCATTTTGAGTTTAAAATTAATTAATTTAATTAAAGAATAAGTCGAAACTCTTAACTGATTAAATCTCTCATAAAATGTTAAAAAACAACTTTCTATTTGTATTAATATCAGTCAAATTCCATCGATATTTCCATATAAATTAGCCAATGGTTGACTAATTCAACTCAAAAACAAAAACTTCACTTGCTGTGATAGTAGTTATAAGCTTCCGTTTTCGCTCTGTATAGTATCAGTGCTGTCCAATAAAATTGACCCATCACAGCCCTGAAAATAAAGTCAACAAATATTTAGAGTCACAACTTACATAGATGGCTTAATTATGCTCAAATTGAACAGCTACTTACATTAACAAAACATATTGAGAATTTGTTTTAAACAAACAAATTACAAATTAGTAGTGAATGAAATCAGTAATTGATAATGAAAAATTTATGGTGATGAATTTTGATAAGAATGAGAATTAATTCTTATTAATCGTTCAATGATTGAGCTTTTCAAATTAAAATTCACTATACAATGGCGGCGATTGCATGTAAAGGAATAGTTTATAGCTTAGAATTTTTCACACTCTTCCTCACTTTATTTTAATTTTTTTATGTTTTGATTTTTCTCTTAAATCTAGAAGGTAGACTCAAAGATCTCGTTAAGAGATCAGATCTTTGAGTTTTATAATCTTTAGTTCAAAGATCCTGTTTAAGAAAATATATTTAAACCAATGTGTTGTTGAAATTTTAAAAGATATATTAAAAATGTTCTAATTATACAAGGGAGGAGTAATAAATCATTCAAGACAAATTATTCATCATTGATAATAATAATAATAAAAAAAAATCATTATTTTAAAGTGCTTCAACAATTTAGGGTTTTTTTTTAACTGGCCATAAGCTAATGGCAGGCCTCCATGAAAAGGAAAAAGCTGCAAGTACTATTGCTTTAGAAAGATTCGTATTTTTCTCCAATTTTCTTCTCGGTTCTAAGCACGGGAAGTCATTGAAGCTATGGTTTATGGAATGGTGGGGAGGCTTGGAAGCCAAGACAACACGGTTCCTTGAATTTTCTAGGTATAAAAAAACTGTCGGTGGGGGTATAATGATGTGTATTTTTATTGTTGGTACGTCAATAAGTATCCTTTGATTTTTCAAATTTCAACTGTATGATTTAAGCAAGTTGAAATTAATTGTAGAAAATATCTCATTTAAATCCCCTTTACAGTCTGTTCAACAGGGTATACTTTGCATACATTCAATGATGATGCAGACTCCTTGCTCGTAGATATTGGAGATTAGGGTTTCTCAGTCAAAACCTTATCCCAAATATGTTGTTTTTCATGACTTGACCTTCTGTGCTAATATACTCTTTCTATGCGCATGGAAATGACGATTTTGAGGAAATAATCGCATTTTTTTAGAAGCATTAATGCTTAGTTTCGCATTACCACATCTTTTTTCATGGCTTGATTTGACAAAATTCCTAGATAATTCAAGCCACCATTCTTGGACTTGAAAACTTTTTTGTTTTTTGCTTGCATTTGAAGCTACCTGTAATTAAAGTAAAATAATTAGTATTCATTTTAAATAAGCTCACTTCTTTATAGTGTCTTAATCAATGCGATAAGAATGAAGAGAAATTACAGGACAGATCAAATCTTTTTTTAATATTTTAAATTATAAAATATCTCACCTTTTAAAAATGAAATTCTAGAACTACTTATCTTATATAGACTTCTCTAAAGGTTTGATGTGAAAATGTTGATAAAAATGTCAACAAAACTACCTATGAGGGAAGAAATCTAAAGCAGGCTGCGTTGATTTTTCGATGTCCATGGAAAAAGTTGACGGTCACAGGGATTCCTGCACTCCACGAACACGCGTCCCTTCAAAACTCGAAAGAAATACACTATTACATATTATGGTATTAAGAAAAAAAAAGTATTTTTAATTCTACCATCTTCAAATAATCAGAAATATTAAAAAAAACTAATTTAATATTTTTTTCAAAATCAAAAATATTCTAAAAAAAATCTAAAAACAAAAATAGAAATCATGTTGAACACCCCTGTATTGAATCTAGACTAAGTTTTATTTTCAAAAAACTAATGTTGTTTTATAAAGAAATATACTATATGAAAAAGGTCTTTGAAATTCATGCTCTTTAACAGTATACGAAGACTTACTGTTTTAAACTTTTCTTGTAAATATTTAAATATCTTCAAGATATTATTCCTTGTACACACTCATACCTAGCATGCCTAGTATCTTCATTAACAAAAGCATAAACAAATGTACGAGATTAAAAAGTTTTTTTTTATGATTTTATGTTTGAATTTTATAATTGTTAATATAATAGTTATTAAAAGTTTATATAATTATTAATTTCAGGATTAAGAACATCACAGAAGAATTGAGGTGGAAACATTGTATATGTGTATATAAAGAGTATCACCTTTTTTCTTTTTTCATTCGAGATGAAGATAATATAAAGAAAAAAACATGGGCTGCTGAAGTGAAACGTCCTTGTATGTCTGGGAGTTGGGACATCATAAATCTATTTAAAATGGTTGTTGAAATTATTTTTAAAAATTATTTTTAATATTATCACATGATATAAAATATTAAAAAAATAATTTAAAATAAAAAAAATCTCCAAATGTTTTTTAAAATATTTTTAATATACAGTAAGAAAAACAACCCTCTCGGTTTCATGGCATGACAGTAGTCAAAGTACTGAAAGATGCAGCAGCAGCTTTTGATTTGAATATATAAAGGCAAGACATGTGAAATTCCATACAAAATCCTGATAAAATCAACATCATGGATATATTATTATGATGATGATGATGATGATGCCATTTCCATAGTAGCTAGGAATCAAAAGTCTAGATGATTTAATTGCAAGTATAAGGTTACACCTCTCTCATGCGGGATTATGATTAAATCATGTTTTAAAAAAGAAATATTCTTTTTGTTTATATTTTTAGATGCTTTTAATGCGATGGTGTCAAAAAATATATTATATTAAAGTATTTTCAAGTTAAATAATTTTAATTTAATTATTTTAATTAATATACTTGTTATTATTTATTAACACATATAATTATTAATTTATTTTTCTAAATGTACGTGTTTAACTTTCCAGTTTGCGGTTATTTTTTTTATACAAGGTGAAAAAGAAAATTACAACGTTCGTATTTTTTGTGTTAAAAAAATGTTGCTATTACTAGAACCACATTGTAACTTGCAAAGGACTAATGCACAGCCTACCCGACATCAATTACATGTACAAACAAAAAAAAACACTAATTCGTTTGATTAAAGTAATTTATAATTAATTTCTCAGTATTAAAAGATAATTCTTTTTAAGAAAAAAGTTCGTTTGATTAAAGTGTCAAAGACAAAAATATATAAAAGAAAACTCAAAACATGTATTCTTCATGTGATTCAGTAACCAAACACAATCTTAGAGCATGGAGATGATATCGATCTCAAGATAAACATAAAAATTAAAAATAATAATTAAATAAATTTGATCAAAAAATTAAAAATCCCTGGAGGAATGAAATTGTCTTTTCCCTTGCTCTGGTTCAAAGAGTTCCCATTGCCTATAATTACTCGAATAATAATAATAATAATAATAATAATAATAATAATTTTATGGAAACTGGAAGGGCTTTCTGTTATTGTCAGGGGAAGGCCAGAGGTTTAGTTTTTAGCATGGATCTCTCCCCATCGAGGCCTCACTAGTTTCCTTCCAGTTAATGGTTAAACATCCACCAGGTTCAGGATGCTCTCGGCCCATTACAAAAAAAGAAAAAAAAAAGAGAATATTTTGATTTTATCCAATCTTGTACTCGTTATTTCTATTACAGTTTTTTATTCTTTTCATGTTTTTTTTAAAGTTAGCCCTGATTATTATTATTATTATTTTTTAATATTATATTTGGTTTTAATATTCTTTTCATGTTATTTTCTTAAGTTAGCTTTCTGTTATTTCTATTACGAATCATTACTCCTCGAAAACAAGCACGGTCCTCTAAACGTTCGAGGGGTTCTCTTTCTTGTTGCTCAAACTACTGGTTTTATTATTAGATTCCCTATTTTTATCGTCTCTTCTTCAATTGGGTCCCTGTTAACTTCCATCGACCTTAAGTGACTGCTATATGAAAGATGGCGGAACCAATTGAGAATCTCGATAGTTTGGAAACTACAATGAGAATTTGAGATTTGCAAACAAAAAAAATAAAATCAGGGCATGAAGAATTTGTGAAGCAAACTGATAATTTTTTACGACGATATCTTGCAGATAAATTATTATTTATTCATTTTTATCATTAAGCGATTTAGTTATTTTCTAGTATATTTAGAGCACACACCTTCTTATTTATAATTTATATTGTATTCATAAACTCGTTATTTAGATTTTTATAAAAAAAAGTTATTGTTATAATTCCAATGTTACATAATTAATTAGAGAATATCTTTTATTATCAAATATATTAAAATTTTCAATTGTGACATGGATCATTTCTCATCTTTGCCATCACGACTAGAATTTAAACATAAGGATAACGTACACTACGTGTCAGAATGAGAACAAACCACGTGTCAGAATCCCATTAAGATATTTTTCTCATCTGGTTCCTTGAAGACCACTAACACTAACTAAACTTAACTGAACCAAAACAGAGTCTTACTGGCTTCGTGTTCCAGCAAAATAAAATAATAAAAATGGCTCTAAAATTTCATGCTGCCATTAATTTAAGCTTGCAATTGACCCCATCTCCTACATTATTCGCACCATTATTTTGTAAGCCACAAAAACTCTTGAAATCATCTGTAAAAAAGACTCATGTTTGTCAATCCTCTCTTGTTAATGAACAGCAGCAGCAAATTTCATTCAATGAGCAAGAAAATCAGCTGATAAATGCCCTTATTGGAATCCAAGGCAGAGGAAAATCAGCATCACCCCAGCAACTCAATGTACGGCTTCAACTCCTCCCCCCCTCTCTTTATGAGTTGTTGTGATTGTTTTAAAGGTAATGAGACTTTTTGACAGGAGGTGGGACAGGCAGTGAAAGTTCTTGAAGGCTTAGAAGGAGTGTCTGAACCTGTAAGTGAGATGTTTTTGGAATCTTGATTAGTGGGATTTCTTTTCACTTTTTTTTTTTTTTTTTTTTGTATATAATTCCAGATTTTGATTAAAATTGTTAAGGTTTGATAGGTTTCTTTTTCTTTTTGGATTTTTTGTCAATTTTTGTTTACTTTTGAAACTAGAGTAAATCAAATTATAGGCAGTTTATGTTTTTTTGCAGCTTGATTGATATCATAAGATTAGTTGGAGTCAGAGTAATAAGCCTCAAAAATTCAGAAGTAAAGTAATTATTTTTGGAAAAATGAGGGGCAAATGAAATTTTAATGACGTGTTAAATTTTGTTATTGTTATGAATTCTGATGATTCTGAGTACCCACAGACAGGCTCGAACTTGATCGAAGGTCGGTGGCAATTAATGTTTACGACTAGACCTGGGACAGCATCTCCAATTCAGGTTAGATTGCAATTTGTTGCTGTACATTTTTGTATGCTTTTTTGTTCCTTGGTGTAAATATTGGAATTTGTCCTGATTTCAAGTAACTACAACGGGATTGTATCTACTTTTCTGGTGCTTTTATGTCATTAGACAATTTAGAAAACATATGAGTAATATAAAACTATTTTTGGGAAATCAGTTAATAACTTAAGTTTTTGGATTAAAAATGTTTTTTGATATGATATTAGAGTTTTAAGAACTAAATAGTCATGAATTATAATCTCACCGCTCTCTATCTTTAGTGTAGGTTTGTGCAAGTTTCGTTGTGTTAGAAAAATAAAATCATTCTTTAAGTTTCATCTAATAGTTTAAGCGTTTAGGTTGAAAATGTTTCTTTGGTAGGAACTTCAAGATTGCAAAGTGGATTTGCAGGGTTGATACCATTTTGAATAGCATAAATTTCTCCCATTTGTTTTTCTTCTGCATTTTGTGCTGATTCTCACCATGTGCTTTTCAATATGTTGCAGAGAACTTTTGTTGGTGTTGACTTCTTCAGTGTATTTCAAGAGGTATACCTTCGGACAAATGATCCTCGTGTGTCCAACATTGTAAAATTCTCAGATGCTATAGGAGAGCTGAAAGTAGAGGTATGAATCCACCATCTTTTCTAGTAAGTTATAAGCTTCTTTCTCCATAAAAGTCCCATCAAACTCCATTAGCCACCTCGATTAAGCGATGTGAGGGACGAGATAGTCATTTTGAGCCCATCAAGTCATTGCACTCAAGTCATCTTTTCATTTTTGAAAGCATGGCCTTAGAAGTAGGGGCACTCGTAGAAGAAGGGACTTGTACAGTTAGCATAGATCGAATGGTTTCTCCTTCAACCTTAAGAATTATCTGACAAGCACGTGCATCTTCAGAGCTATGCAAAAATGCTTTGACTAGGTATTTTTCTCTTTTAAATGATGAACATAGTGAACCATGTAGAGGTTATAGCCCCAATTTCCATGCATCTGAAGTTCATGTTTCAAGTTGTTTATGAAGGACCCCCTCCACTTTCTTTTACACCATGCACATCTCATTTTTCTCCCAGGCGGCTGCAACAATTGAAAATGGAAAGAGGATCCTTTTCCAATTTGACAGAGCAGCCTTTTCTTTCAAATTTTTACCATTTAAGGTTCCATATCCAGTTCCATTTAAGCTTCTTGGTGATGAAGCAAAGGGCTGGCTGGACACCACATACTTGTCTCCATCTGGAAACCTTCGCATCTCGAGAGGAAATAAGGTATATATGAACTTCATAATCCTGAGCGTACCGAATTCAGTGTTTATGCTGTAACCCTCTCTATTGGTGGGTGGCAGGTACTAAAGATATTGGTTCAGAAGTTTTCTTTTGGTTTCATTTGCTAAAGTCATCGAGCAATGTTTCTGTAGTGCAGGGCACCACCTTCGTGCTACAAAAGAAAACTGAACCTAGACAAAGATTGCTGTCAGTGATTTCGACAGGAACTGGAGTTCTAGAGGTAAAATTACAATCGTCCTTCTAGACCCCGTCGGAGGACGTGCTTTGTTGGATAATATAGCTCCACACTGCTAATTACAGAGCTATAACCTTTGCAGGCAATCAATGAATTTATAAAGTTAAATCAGAGTGTTGCTAAAGATGAACTGGAACTCATCGATGGAGAGTGGCAGATGATATGGAGTTCACAGGTGATTGTGTGATGATGTTTGCATAGATTTTCGTATTTATTTAATGAAAGAAACTTGAATTGCTTGGAGACTGTTAGAGAGTAATGTACAATTAATCTTAAAGTCTCACCTAATAAGCTATTGGATTTTTTATTGAAATGGTTTTTTCACATGGTATCTAAGCCTGAATGATCAAAATCTCACCACTGTATTTTATCTTATTAAATTATAAAAATTGAGTGCAAAGTAGCAGTGAGTATGTGCAAATTTCAAGCTCAAACAATTTTAGTTGAAAGAGTATCAAAGAATAATATAAAATTGTTTTTGAAATATCACCCGATAGCTTAAATCCTTAGGTTAAGATAGTTTTTTGACAGAGATATCATTGCCATGATTAATGTCTGTAGATGGTAGTAACATCCACTCTAGATGGTAGTATAAGGATGTTGATAGACTATTGTTGAATCATTCAAATTCAAGCGTCTTTGTTCTAATAACGCATTCAGATATTAAATTTAAGTTTTTTACTTATTAATGATTCTTAATTAGCTCTTAGTATGATTTCTTGTCAGTTCTACCTGGATCCAAATAGCAATTTTTATGATGCAGATGGAGACAGATAGTTGGATAGAGAATGCTGGCAGAGGTCTAATGGGCAAGCAGGTATTTTTCTTCATGTTAAACTCAATCTTCCTTACAAATCACATCCTAACTCCCTCACCTTCTATTCCTACAATCTCAGATTGTCACAAAGAACGGACAGTTAAAGTTTGTTGTCGACATCTTGCTCGGTGTCAGGTTCTCGATGACAGGAACATTTGTGTAAGTCTTCCAGCACTTGGTGGGAATCTACCGGGAAGAATTTCAAGTAAAACTCATATGGTGCAAACTTTTGGCAGGAAATCGAGCCCCAGTACGTATGATGTTAAAATGGATGATGCAGCCATCATTGGTGGCATGTTTGGACTCCCTGTGGAGATGGAAACCAAGATTAACCTAGAGTTGCTGTAAGATTTCTGGTCTTAGATACTGTCAAATTGCATGATCCCATGATGGTTTTCTCTGCTGGCCATTAACAAGAGACGACGATGTATATGTTTTTGCAGATATAGTGATGAAAAAATCAGAATCAGTCGAGGGTACAGAAACATTGTGTTTGTGCATGTACGAACAGATGGGACAAGGCAGAAATAAACCAATCGGTGGATCGAGCAAAGAGAATTCGCATCTTGTTTCAGTCAATTTTATTGATGCATCATTGACAGAATACTAGAAAGAGGAAATTGAGTGTTCTTATTCAATTATATATATAAATGGTATACAGAACATTGGTTTTCCTTTTATTTTCCTTGGGTAGAGAGAAACAGATACAAAAATAAAAAATAAAATCACATACAGATTGATAAAAATATTTTTCTAAAGTTAAAGTGAGTTCATTGAAGAGGTATTGTTTTCTCCTCGAACCTACAAAAGAAGTTTGGTATGGACCATTTCTTTTGAGAAAAATAAAAGAAAACAAAACCAACTGTTATCAAAAAAAACAAAACACTGTATTTTATTTTTAGAGTCTTTTACAATGGTTGGCTTCTATATTTTTGAAAATAAATATTTATCTTTTATTTTGAAAAAAAATAGAACAAAAACGGAAAACAGGAATACCTCCAACCCCAAACAAAACCACAACGATCATAATTTGGGGAGACGGTGAGTCAACGTCGATGGTCCACATCTGTGCATTGAGCTAATAGCCCATGAAAGTCCATCAACTAACAAGTAATTGCAGCATGCAGCGGCCGCTATGATGTCAGGACTCGGGGGGGAACTATCTGTTAAAAGTATGCATATATTCTACATTTACAAAAAAAAAAAAAACAATATATATATATCAAAGTTGTCAATACCGTTCCGGTTGCCGTTCTGGTTTTTCTATTGGAACGGAACGTTCCGATTTCGGAGCGTTTCGGCGTGCCGTTTCGGGGGTTGTACTGTTTATATATATATATATATATTAATTTAACAAGCATAATTAAAATTCAAGATAAATCAACTTTAAATTATACAATATAAACACAAAGTCAAACAAACATAATCTCAAAATTAGAAAAAAAAAAATCATAAGTTAATCAAAATAAAGAGGATTTTAAGACCGGAACGACACCCAGAACGGTACTGAGACGTTCCGGCTGGAATTTGACCGGAATTTCTAGAACAGACCAAAATTAAAACCGAGATGAAAACGATGTCATTTCATTTTGGTTTTTTTAACGACACGGAACATTCTGGCCGGAACGGAATAGAATAGACAAACCTGACATAGATTATACACACACCACACATTGCCCTTATCCCTTGTAGCTTTAATACGCGTGGAGGTCACGGTCAGCATGACCATCATCAATCCGAATCTTATCGGCCTAATGCCTCCTTGACCGGTCCAGGTTAAAATGCCGGCGCGACAATCCGACGAGCCACGCCTACAGTTAAACTAAAAAAAAAATAATAAACAAATGCTGAATTACACCAAAAACCCCGAGTCGATGATAATAACAAAAAACCCCAGCATCAAAACACCATCGTGCCTCCGACATTGTGTTTCATCATTTTGGAAGACAGTTCAGTAGCTTGATAGTTCATCCAATTGTAAGACACCGACCGTAAAATGCTCTCACCAGTTAATTATTTTTGTCTTATATGAAAGTAAAGATATTAATTAACTGTTCAGTCAGTTTAAAAAACCAAAAATTTTCTTGATGATCTTTTTTCATTTTTTTCTGTTTCCAAAGGTAAATTAATACCTTAACTGAAAAAAAAAATACAGAAAAAACAAAAACAAGTGTGGGTCCCAAGTCTAGTCTCTTTGTACGAGCATAAAACCAAAATCAGATCAACCAAATTAAATTTAGATTTTTTTTTTTAACACGGGCCAAAATTTTCAGACTCGTGGCTAAAAAAGAGCATAACCGCAACCAAAACAAGACATCTTGGAAAAAAGTGTATTTAGGGTAACCTAGTCTTTTTTTACCTAGTTTAAGGCCCAAAAATCATGACTCGTTTGCCAGCCAAACCACGGTAACGCGTTCTACACAGCAAGGAACTATGCCGTCAATTGAAGGCAAGCCAGCTCTGTAACCACACGAAAGGGTGCATTTGCTCTTTACACAAATTTAAAGGAAAACTCTTAGCCTTCTCATGCAGCTGTGATGGTTGAAAGATTAAACTCTTAGCCTTCTCATGCAGCTGTGATGGTTGAAAGATTCTCGAGGAAATAATTTAAAAGTATATTTAAAAACAATAGAGAAACTACTGTAGAGAAGCTACTGTAGGACCCCTTGTATCCAAGGGAAATAACAAATCATGAAAGGTTGCTTCGTGTGTTAGCCACGCATCTTGGAAGCTGGATTTTGAAGGGTCAAAGCGCACAGGAAACAAGGATTTGGGCTATCCTTGAGAGCAAAGATTAAGCAAGAAACCTAAGGTTCTACATCACGAATCATGCCCCCACAACAACTGTAAATGTTAATTACCTATCACTCAATTCATGACTAGATTATACACATAAGCTAGCACAAAAAAAAAAAGCACGAATTCTGTCAAGATTCGACAAATGACATTGTGTTAACAATGAACCTGATACAGCGGACAAACAGTGGTTGTCATCTTCATGTCGGGTAAAAGAATGCAGGAAGCCCGAAACACGGCTTTAAGCAGCGGACGGAGAGAGACAAAAGTGTCATGCTCTTTTATGAACCTGACAGAAAAGGGATCCTCAGTACCTGACACAGAAGGAAAGATTTTAGAAGCAAGTGATGGAACAAAACCAAAGGAATGCCACAACGATTTTAAAAACAAGATTGATTTTAGAAACAAGTGATGGAACAAAACCAATGGAATGTCAACGATTTTAAAAACTAATTTTGCTAGTCAAGACTTATTGCAAGCTCATTCGTGTAGCAGACTTATCATCAAGTCTCCAAATTTCTGCATATCATCCACCAGGACAATCACTTGTGTGGAAGCAACATATAGCCTGCTGCTTAAGACACACCTATAATAGGCAACAAAAAAATAATCTTAATGCTACATCTCTGGGTAACTTAAGCATCACATTTGCGGGGCAACATTGTGAATCCCAGGAGCTACAGTTGCTCAAACATAGGCCACCGATTTTTATGATCAAATGTACTATTCAAAGCATGGAAGTGCTCAAAAAAAGAAAAGTTGCTATCTGTCTGCAATTATAAGTCAAGCTGCATTAACCCCATATGATGATTTCATGCAAGATGTCTCTCTGAACAATCCTGTAACGGATATATCAAGGGACAGCAATTGTTGAGGCCATTTATTTACAATTTTAGCCACTGAATGTCGTCACTCCACCCTCTTTGACTTCAAACAGCAATAAGCAATAACAGGTATTGGCATCGAAAGTACAAGTTTAGCACTAATAAGCAATGTTCAAAGACCAACACCCAACCAAATCTCCCAGCATTCTCAAATTGGAAACTGTAAATCAAACAGTCTCATATGGGAAGGTTTTCTAAGAATCTCCAGCAACTGGCTTTCTACTTCTAATCATATCTGGAATCAGAAAGTAATAGTACTTCACATTCGATCAGCAACTATAGGCAAAGCCAACCATCCACTATCACTCAATCATGTATATTTTTTTTTGGCTACAATTCATAAACAACCTGGGATTTCAAAGGGACAAGTTCTTCAGGCTCAAAAGTTTCAGTTCTCCTGAGAAAACCACCACAGAAAAAAGAAAAAGAAAGATACAGCCATAAAGAAACAACAAGAACAACAACAATAATACAATCCATTTAGTAATCAAATACAGAAACATGAACCGACTGGTAACGACTACAAAGGTACATGTGCACAAATCAGAACAGCAGGACTACCTTCCCTGCAATCAAGAATTGAAATAATACTAGAAAGGTAATCACAAATATAGCAAGGATAATTTGTATGGAGCATTCAGAAAGGCAATTCCATGGAAACAAACAAACATAAAGTAGTGGAAATGTTTATGGCATTAGACAAAAGAAAAGCCGGTACATCATGGTTAGAGAATTACGCCACATGTTCCAGGTTACATCCAGCTCAAAAGCCAAAAAATGCAGCATACAGATTTATGCTTTTAACAGAACCAAGCTTGACACAAAAGAGACGTACATTAAGGCGGGACAAAAGAGTAGTCACCACCGCCAATGCTCTTCTAGGAGGACACTTCATTATCATTAGAAGTGTCCTCCTTTGAATCCATTTTGTCTTGCACAACCCTGTGGTCCGAAGCAACACCGTTAGACAGGCCCTCCACCAATGAAACCAGACGGTCTGGTAAGAGTTAGCTTTCCCGCTTCATCTTTTGCTTCATCAACCTTCACTGTTTCTGCATCAGTAGCTACAAAATCGTCTCCTTTTCCTACATCGTTAACTTATTCTCCTATCAAATGCCACGAGCCCACTACGTGCCTTCTCATTCTTAGCCTCATGCTTCAGGATAACTTGATCATCAGTACATTTCTTCCATACAAACATCATTACTCCCCTTCCTCCTTTTCAACATCGCTAACATTCCTCCCTACCCTCTCCATTTCCACCCACACTCCACCTCCTCGTTACCGTCGTTAGCTACAGTGTTCCCACCAATATCCGATCCTCCATCACTCTCATTCTCAGAAACATTTTCCACAACCTCCTCGTTAACATCTTCCAAAACCATAGCACTACTGCTACTCTGACCATGCTGCTGATGCCTCTCCAAAAACTGCAACCTCCTCCTCAAATCCCCCAACTCACTCTCCATCAAAAACAACCTCTCTTTCAAAGTCAAATTCTCCTCTTCCAAATGCGCTATATGCGTGTCCTGATCATCAACCCTATTCTCCAAAACATTATTATTATTATTATTATTATTATTGTAACTATACTCCCCTCCAACACCACAACCACTCGGATAAATCATCTCAAACCTACTCAAATCATGATCCAATCTCCTCTCCACTTCCACATGCTCCTCAACATCACTCTCCTCCTCCTCCTCATCATCATCATTGGCTTCATTTCCAGGCGATCTCAACCTAATCAACCCATTCATCGACCCATACCCATCAACACCCCACTCCTCTTTCGCCATATCACCTAACACCTCCCTCGAAGGCGAAAATATCGGAGTTGGCAACATTGCCGGAGTCACCGGACACGGAGAAACCAACGAAGCAATCCCACCAGATTTTTTCGCCCGGATAATAAACGAAGTCGTATTCCTTGGCGCGTAAGGCGCGAAACGATTATTAAATTTCTTCTTTGGATGATAATATTTCCGCGCTTTCATTCTGTTTTGTGTTTGCAATTCATTCAAACTCGGTGGCTTATACCCTCCGCCACTAACAACACCAGATAAACCAGGGTTGTTATTGGAATTTTCCATTCTTTTGTTGTTGTTGGCATTTTTACCCTTCCAGTTGCTGCTGCTGCTGTTGCTGCTTCTAGGCTTTAAAGGAGCAAAATTATTATTAAACTTCGACGGATTTTGAAACTTCGAGAAAGGTCTCTGATTCATCATCATCATTAACGGCTGTGGTTGATTCATGGCTTGGCTGTGACTCAGCATATGTGACTGAAGATGAATCGGTGGTGGCTGGCCCATCAATTGCGGTGGCTGCTGATTCATGATCGACGGTGATGGCTGATCGTTCATTATTCAAACCCTAAGACAAAATAAAAACCTAAAAAAAGGCTCGATTTTGCAATTAAGATCAGTTCCCGTCTACTGAGAGGAGGAAGATGGGAAAATACAAATCAGATCGAAAAACCCTTAAAAGATTTTTTTCGACTTCTTTTAAATTTTTAAAATTTAGAGATCTGGAGAATTCCTGGTTTTTTTTATAGGGCCGTGCTCTTGTTTTAGTGGTGGGGGCAAGGAGGGGCTGTTTATATAGGGGATAAGGGAGATTTATGGCGGTTGGATTTGGGGTTTTTTTGAAACACGGTGGAGATGAAAGGACGTGTCGGTTTAAAAGGGTTTTGATTGGACTGCTTGAAGGGGATAAGTAGAGTAATTGCACATTAGTCCTTATTCTCTGTGGATTTAGGGTTTGCGTCATGAGATATTGGATATTTTAGTTGGGCGAATGAAAGGACTTTGCAACTTGGTCCTTTTGGGGTTTTGTTGTTAATAACCATTGTAGAAGTACTTCTACGTTCCTTAATTTAAAAAAAATTAAATTAAATTAAACTAAATGGGGAATGATCTTATATAACTTAGTTGACTGATAGGTAAAAAGACAATTGAAATAATCATCGATAAAAATACATTATGATTTTGAAAAATTAGGGCATTTAAAAAAAATTAAAGACAATATATCGGATCAACTTGTGTCATTTTATCATATAGAAAATATATAAAAAACAAATTATACAAAGAACGATTCTCAATCAACCTAATATTGAAGGATAAAATTGAAAAACATAATAATTAAAAAATAAATAAAAAAATAATTCGAGCCAACACAACTAACTTGCAAAATTCATGACCCGAGTTATAAGATCAGGATAACTCAATACAAAACAATAAGTCAAAACAAATTAAAAAAAACTATACCCAATAAATTCAATATTGAAAGATAAAACTAAAAAGAAAAAAAAAACAAGTTTGAAACTATTTTTTTTTAAGAAAATAAGTATCAAAATAAAAAAAAAAACACTTGTTTTTTATTGTTTATTACTGTAGGGAAAAGCCAAACACTTTTAATATATGTTAATATAGCTGAACTAATTTCATCCCTCTTCTAATGTGTTAAAATAAATTATTTATGTATTATTTTAAGGAATAATCCCATGTGATGCATAAAAGAGTGCATCATATTAAGGAGGTTAATCCTTTTGAATTTTAGATTTAATGTTATTCATAAATACCAATTATCTGAATTTATCATGTAAAATTCTCTGTTGGAAGAAGGTAATACAAAGAGTGAAAAAATGAGAATTAAATAGAAATAAAGATAAATATTTAAAAGATAATTTTGATATAACTTTTTGTATTTTTGGAATAAGAATATATTTATTTTCATGTCTGTTTCAGAGTGTAGTAGATGTTACTTTTGAAAGTAATTTTCATTCAGACATGCATCAAAATTATATATATATTTTTTTAAAAAATATTTTTAATATCAGCACATGAAAATAATCTAAAAACACTAAATTTTTTAATTTGAAATAAAAAATAAATAAACAAAAATTTAAACTTTTTCAAAAATGTTCTTAAAACAAGTCGGTAATAAGTATTTTTCACTTGAACGTATTCATGTTCCATGCTATCCCAGCTATTAATGACGAGGAAGATCGTGTGATGAATTTTTTTAATGATTTTCAAAAAACCTTGTGATATACCTGCATGTCAGTCTAAAGATTAAACACCAGATTTCCTTCTATATTTTCTTCTTCTCCATATTCCCCGTATTTATGAAATTTGCGAATTGAAGTATCCATCAACGAACTTCTGGGCACAAAAGATTCAAGCGTCATCAATGAATTTAAAAAAATAAAAAAATATTTTAAAAAATATCCAGAGCCATTGCTTCTCTTCTTCTTTTTTTTCTCGCTTGTTATCTGTTTTGTCCATTTCTGTCGCTGTTGTTAAATTTGATTGATTCTCGTGAGTTCAGCTGGGAAATTCATGGTTCTAAAACCTAATTTAGAACGAGTTTGAAATCGAGTTTCCAACTCACCCAACCATCTTGCTCTATTCCTGGCCAAGTAAATCTCAAGATTCTTTTTAAGAAATCGGATTGAAGAATTAGAATCAATTCTCACACAATTTACCACAGAATTATAATTGCGAAAGCGAAATTCCAGAGGAAAATGGGCTTGATTTCACATGATAGTCGGGGAAGTGGAGTGGATGGTGGTGGCCATCAATCCAATCCCATCTGGCGGGTGAGTAATTAGAATCACAGAAATGGGATAGGATCCAATCAACCCTCAAACCTTAATCTTCTTTATTTGTCGATCTCACTCACGTGAGGTCCCAGCACGAGACTTTGCATGATAAGAAGATAGAAGAACAATGGTATATTATAAAAGATTAGGAATCTCCGACCATTTCTTCAATAAGAGAGAAAGAAAAAAGACTATCATTTATCATTCCAATCGAACATGTACTAACTCAGCCGCAGCAGGGGGTGTTTGAGAATCACTTCAAAAGTTTTTTTTTTTTTAAGTGATTTTTTTAATGTTTTTACATATATCAAAAATAATCTTTTAAAAAAAATAAATAATATTATTTTAATATATTTTTATGTGGAAAACATTTTGAAGCCCGAAGCGTAGGTAAGTGTGATTAAATCAGACAAAACATTAACCCAACCTAACTCATTTAATCTAAGCCAATTCTTTAATTATCGATTGATCCAATCCAACCTGTTTCAAGCCGGGGCAGATTAAAATCTTATAAAAACAAAACAAAAAAAAACATTTTTTTTAAAAATGATAATTTGAATTCTTGTTTACCTTCAGGGGGAGAAGAAAAGCAGAGCTGCAGATATACATAACACTTGAAAGGTCAATAAAGGTCAGGTGATGTGTGGTACAAGAAACAGCAGAGAAATTCTTTTTCTATATTCTGTTTTTATTTTGTTCGCTCTTCTTCCTTTCTTTTTCTATTTTCTAAATCTTGTAGAGGTTGGGCTTAACAATTGATATTAGATCTGTGTGGAAGGCCATAAATTAGTAGCAAGCAACTCAGATCTAGAAATGGTGGAGCAAAACAAGCTAAAGGTTGCAGAAGAACACCATAGAAAGTTGAATGAACAACTGCATAGAAACCACCAAGAATGGTGAGAATTTTTGGAGGGAAGCAGAAGGTGTGCGGTACTTTGATCAAAGTAGAAAGATTGATCAAATGGCCCTGCATATTGAAACCTTGACCACTAAATGACAAGTTAGAGAGAAAAAAACCAAGGAATTAAATGGAGGAAGAAGAAGATGCGACAGTGGTTTTGCAATCAATTGGGTACAAATCTGTAGGTCAAACCATGGACATTAGTACTGATTCAATTTCTTAATATTTTTTTACTGACCTGCAAGGAAAAGAATGGAGAAACTATAAATATAATTTCTATAAACAAGCTTAGGTTGAAAGAGTTGCTTGCCCGGGATCTTTGCATCCACCAACAATCCCTAGCTATAACCATGGATTTTGTGAAGGGATTTAAAAAATCCAAGGAAAATGATATTATTATGGTGGTAGTAGTAGATAAGTTCACTTAATATGGACATCTCATTACTTTAGCTCATCTGTTTCTGGACCAATTCTATAAGTACCATGGAATACCTGCCACAATTATGGTTGACAGGGACATGATTTTACCTCTATTTTATTCAACAGTTGAAGAGCGCATCCCACCACCATCAAACAAATTATCAATCTGAAAGGATAAACCAATGCTTGGAGACTTGTCTTAAATGCAACTGGAAATAACCAGAAATAGAATGGAGCAACTAGCTGACAAGAGCAGGACAGAAAAAGAGCTCTCGAAAAGTGATTGATTACTCTTCAATCTGACGTCGTACAAGGTAGTGTAGCGTGGCCTTAAGAAAAAGTTTACAGCTTAATCCCAAGTGTTATAGCCTATAGATTACCAATAATAAATGAAGGATGAAAGTTTTACCCTGTCATGTTGGTGGATAGGAAACCGATGAAGAAAGGGAGTAGAGGGCAGTAACAATTGACTTGATTCAATGGTCCAACTTATTCCTAGAATTCAACAAAGCTGCATGACACATTGCTCTAATTCTATTTCCCGAATCTTGTTAAGGTTAAGATCAACATTCACCCAACTGACCACCCCCAAGTAACACGAGCTCTTTTTCAAGTACATCTCTTAATCGAGAAGAGAGATCTGACAACTACGCTCCAATAGTGTGCTATTTGATAAGAAAAGAAGAGGAAAAAAACGCAAAGAGAAAAAAAAGTCAACTACTTGCTTGTGTACTTAAGTGGAAGAATGCGCCAGTTTGAACTTGAATAATAATAATAGTTATAAGTAAGGGTAATCAACACCAATATACCACATTGAAGATGGAATTAACAGTCAGTAGGGTTTTTCAAATTAGCCACAAATGCAAAAAAATCATGTGTTGAATCGGTTGAAATTTTTAGCTGAATATGTATAAACATAACAAGCCACAAACCGCAATGTTGTGACCACAGAATCTAATATACAATATAACAACAAATGCTACACTGCTATTCACGTGGATAAAATGCAACCTAACTGGTTTGCTGCTATCACAGACATAACTCTCCTTTACAAAATTAGGATCAAACCTGTTCATCATATCCCACTATTGGGGTTGTTACCAGCAAGAATGAGAGAAATTTCCAGCCCTCGGCTGAAGGCTTGGTTGAACATGAGCCGAGTTTGGAAGGTTGACACGAAAGGAAACCAAGACAAGAATGCAATTGGGATGAAGATCAGCATCCCCATCCCAGCATCATATAGGCGGCCAATTGAACGGATGGATTTCCATAATCCCATCCGTTTCATTACAGGTTTCCAAGCAGATGCAATCTGGAAAACAGAAAAAAAGAGAGAATCTCAAACCATGATAGAAAAAGAAAAGAGTTGTGTGGAAGATATACAGAATAACATTGTTCACAAACAATCAGGTTAAAGACAAACTACTTATCCATGTTCTTCTCTCCCTCTTCTTTCTCTCTCAAGTTCCTACCATATTGAACTGGTTCTGGATGTCTATTACGATATTTGATATGGCACTCAAAAGCCCTTACATTCTTTTATGTGATTGATAAGCATGTGATTGTTTTTCCAGATATGAACAATATATACATAACATATCTTACTGCTCGGCGCTTATTCACTCTCCCTTTTGCGCAATGTTACACAAGAAATAATCTGTTCTCGATGTTATGCTCGCATAAATCAAGATTACAGAACAACAAAATAGTAGGTCAGAATTTCATCACTGAAGAATATATGATTATTTTTCTACTTGTGCTTTGATGAAAGAAGATGAGTAAAGATAAGAATTAGAAGAAGAAAGAAAAAGGTGATTCAGAAAACTCACGGATAAAATTCCCCATATAGTAGGGATAAATGCTAAGATGCTCGCAAAAACATCACTCACTGACAAATCTGTAAGCGCAACTGCAATGACTAAACCAGCCAAAGCCAACATGAAGGAGACACCTTGTATAAAGCGCAACAAAAGTTGGAAATTGACAGAGACCTTCTGACTGAAAGTGAACACCTGTGAAATCACAAAGAAGAATTGAATTACAAACAACTAACAAGCAAATCTCATTATTAAAAGTCCATAATTTGTGGCTGTGCAGTAATACCGCTCACCTTGAAAAGAATTATAAGGACAGCTAGCACAATCCACGAGAAGCCATACACCTAAGATACATCAAAAAGTGATAAACCAAATGTAAGCAATGCATGTTAGATCAATGAATCTTATTTCATTTGGAATAGTAAACATGCAAAGGGTAAAACTGCATTAAGAGGCAGAATAGCCATTCAGAAGCCAAAAGCACGTCCTGAATAAAGAGATGTTTTACCGATAATGATGTATCACTTCCTTGTATATGAAGCTTGTATACAACACCATATTGGAAGATGAAGAATCTTAAACTCAAAATAGTCTCCATTATCCTCCCACTCAAAGTCCGGATATGTGCCTGTAAGAGATTTTTAGGTCATTAACGTGAAACAAAGGCAAAATACAAAAACAATAGAACAGGCTAAATAAAAAATGAGACATATATGCCTTGCATAATTTTAAGCCACTTCAAGTAGTTTGGTAAAAGCATGCCAAGTTGATAAAATTTCCCAACATCAACTGGGCCATGTGTACTGTACAACCGCTTTACTTTTTTGACAAAAAGAGAAGTGGAATTGATTCTGGAATCTGGATTAACGAGAAAAAACATAAAGTGAATTTTCCCATACTTTGATAAGAGCATAAAACAAGTGCTCACCTAGGTTCTTAGATGAGTAGCTTTACCAATGTGTTCCCAATCGATTAAAAGAGTAGCTTTACTAGTGTGTTCGCAATCTTAAAGAAACGGAGCTCGTTTCTTTATTGTTCAGTTAGTTTTTACTAAAAATATTCATTTAACGGATTTCATAACATTGCAATCTCAACCAAGGAAATATCCCAGTTTTTGTTGCAGCTTCCCCTAGTTCTTCTAATTCTCCATATAGTAAATATCCCAGTTTTCTCCTCTCAGAATTTAGCAGGGCTGAAGCTTCTCTTATCCCACCCTTCTCTCCCTTGTATGCATCCCAGTATTCTATCTTTGCACAACCTAACAAATATACCATATTATAAAAATAATTCTACATGGCTGGAATAAAATAGATATTTGATGCCTGCCCCTTATTTTCATTTATAGGGTATTCCAATGAACATCCGATAATGGTCGATGGTACCACTAAACCAAGGAGAGTCATTGTTTGATGCATGCATAGGAGTGGAGATTCCACTACGCATTTATCAGACAATAAGGAAAAAGAAGGATTGGAGTGGAATTTCCACTATGCATTTATTGAAAATATGAAAAAGGAAAAAACAAAGACATGTACACGAACAAAAGTAATACCAATTCTTCATCCCACCAAGCTTCCCAACTTTCTTGTCCCTTAACCCCAATTCCTCCTCTGTAAAAAAGCCAATTTGTCCAATCCCTGAAGTCCTCCACTGTCCTAAAAGTACAGCATTTAGGGTTATTCAACAAAATCCAGATGGATTGAACAAATAGGGAGCAAAAAAATACACCAGAAATAAATATAAGAAACACTGCTTACTTTTGCCACTCAAATCCAGATGGATTGAACAAATAGGGAGCAAAAAGCCATGATAGAGCCATAAACCAACTGCTGACTGTAAGAAGAATGTAAGATAGTGTACCACCATCATTATACCCGTACGCAAGGTACACAACCAGCAAAAGCACAACTTCTAATCTGAAGATAAGAGGACAATCAAACGATTATAGCAGATCAAGCATGCGCACACATGCACATAGAGAGAGAGACAGATAAATACCCTTTGACAAAATGGCTGCGGGAGTAAAGCCTGTAGTTTTCAGAAAATCTAATATGGCGGACCACAAATCCCCGACCTGTGGCTTGATACTAGTAGGAAAAGGAATATTATTGTAACATTCCACAGGATTAAAAACAAATAATAAATACTCAACGAAGAAAATGGTTGAGCATACCCTTGCACCACCATGAAGAATGGTTCTACCAAAATAATGTGATTTTGTGCCCAATGAAAATGTGAAGAAGACAGAGCAGAGCTGAAACTGCATTGTGATGAAATTGACAACAGCCTGCAAAAATAATCAAAAGATTAGCACCAAAACTATTTTTCAGGTCAGAAACAAATAAAAGAACATGAAGCTAAGCAGAAGTTCATGTACTTAAAACTGTGAGCTGTGAGAACATGAGTCAAGCAAGCCAAACAACAAATTACAGTAGTCTTAGTTCAAATGTAAATATGTATCCTTGTAGATGAGTGAAATAATGCAACACAAAGAAAATCAAAATCTTAGTTCTCGTCTCTTCATAATCCCAAGTTTACTGGGTCCAGTTACTTAAACAATGCTTGTGAAGAAGGAACACTAACCTACAAAAAAAGCAATTGTAGTAGCTTAGGATAGAATATATCACATGCAGATGTTTGGCATATAAGACTTTAAGAAGCTCAGAAAAATTCAACATGGCATAAAAATGTAAGGGCTTAACATGTAAGGATGATATAAGTGGGAAAAAATGTAAATGAAAATAAAATATAAACAGATAAACTTTCTTGCCATCTTGCTTAACCCTTTGTCAGTTCATGTATTTAGCATTCAAAGCTTACAAAATATACAGTAAGAGTGATATTTACCCTCAAGAATCCCAGCTCTAAGATGAAGCCCAAAACCATTGGAACAGCTGTAAAAATACCAATTTGTAAGAGAAACTGTGTATTCAGAGCAGCACTCAGGGCATTGTTCTTCGTTATCATTGCTCTAATTTCAACTGCTTCACCTACTCCAGATAGCGCCTAAAACAAAATTCCTTCAGTGTCAAGAAAATTAAATAGGGAACAATAACTAGTGTATTTGTGCAAACAGCAGGTGCCGAGTTGAAAAAAAATGTGAACTATATTTATATAGTCTTATACAATATGTATAGAGTATTCTACTAACAACAATATATTGATTATATTAAAAATATTCTACATCTGATATGAATACCTTAAACCTATAGGATTGTATTTACGATACATGTCAGACATTTGTTTTTCATTTTATGGTGTCTTCAAACTGGTACATAATTTCATATCATATTTGTCGACTCGAAACAGAAATTTTATTAGCAAACTCAATATAAACGTGATCTGGAGTGCAATGATGGATATCTTTGTCCAGTAATGGGTATCAATCTTACCAAATATGCTTTCCCATAGAGGAAAATGTATACAGTCAGCACCGTCAACTGCAATCGAATTTCCAAAAGGAAAATTGTTAAAAAAAATGAGTGATGAACATGTAAAAGATGCATGATGCAGCAAATTTTTCCTCTCCTGCTTTTTCTCCCAGTAAACTTGGAGAATAAGATGTAAACCCCAATCTCTGTTTTACTAGATACACAGTTATCTAAATATTATCTAGAAATGCAACACAAATCATAGAGGCCAGCTGCTAAGAATAACAGCATGCAAAGGAGCACACTCAAAGGATTGGAACAAAAGCAAACTTTTAAAGTAAGATATACATACTCGGTCAGAGAAACAGGGCAAAATTAGCATAGTCTAACTCTCTACATGTTGCATTTTCTTTGTGATTGAACTAAGCTACTCAAGCCAACTGATGTGAAACTTCAATTCATTCTATAGAAAATAGATTGTCATGCTCATAACCACAGCTAGTAATTACATACCATCATACAAAAGTAGTATCCCACAGTGGTGAAGTAGAATGACATCATTCGAAAGAAATCAAAAAGCTGCCCGAGCCTGTAGACATCCCTACTAAGAACTTGCTCCCCATTACCACCAGAAACCTTCCCTTCAAACACAGATATCTGATTGAGACCAACATCTCGTCCTTTGCCAACCTGTAAATTTTAATTAAGGATTGCAATTCCATACCTTAAAAAAGGTCCAAAGTACGAAATGAGAAACAATACCTGAATATATTCATGATGGGTGACATTTCCTTGGCGTAGAGTTGAGTTGAACCCTGCATGGGATGTCAAACGGCAAAATTTTGCAAGTTACACACACACACACACACACACAAACAAACACAGAGAGATAGAGAGAGTAAAATGTAAAAATTAAAGCATTTGGACAAAACTACATTCTAATTCCTTCATAGGTTTTTAACTTAAATTAAAATAATTACATAATGAAAAAAGAAGAGAGATTGTCTTTGACAGATCAAATTCAGGAGGTCGTGATGCTTCTTTTATTGAGAAATAAACCAACTTCCAACAACCCTTAAACTTTTTGATCACTTGGACAAAACAAGGAACTTCTCTTTGTTAATAATAAAACCCATATGGCGCTAAATGCTATTGGTATTAAACTTTCATAAACAAATTTAAGCAAATCAGGTTTTAAGGTAAGGTACCATATTTCCCTAGCAAAGACAAAAAGAAGTGGAAACAAGAAACGAGTCCATAAATAGTCAAGCAAAGCAGTCATGCCTGAAAATATATCTTCACTGATGTTGATAACACGAGAGGCCTTGCTAATGCCACCCCGAGTTATGTGGAAAACTCTGTCAAAAACATCTGGATGTCCATAATGCATACGGACCCTGCAAGTTACATATAGGTCATCTGTAACTGAAAATTCAATATGATAGTATGCTACCAATTTACTTGCTAAAAAACTACGAGCTTACTTTAAAGGATTTGCTAGAACACGCTGACCGAGAGTTACAAAGCTAGTTTCCTGATTTGACATAAATGAGGCTAAAGACGACACACTGCAATCATCACAGGTAATGCCTTTAGCAAAAAGAACATGATTACTAAAATGAGAGAAATACTCGTTTCAACAGAAACATACCTTCCTGTAAATACATGTTCCCTGACACCAAGAATGGTTGCAGGACGAATACCATGATCTTGATGGAACTCTTCCAGCAGATTTCTCATCTTCAATGCCTCCTCAAAATAATTATCCTAGAGTTATGGTGAAAAGAAACATTACAACCTACATTGCACGGTGAATAAAATTACAAATACCTACTCTACATACCACAACAACAACCCAATGAGGGTACAAAGAAGAAAAAATGGCATAAGAGTAACTTTCATTTTATTTGATGCATTAAGAAATCATATGTCAAATTTCCAATGAAAAATCATAAGGGCCTTGATAAAAAAAATTATAAAATTATCTTGAAATAATACATGTGATATTATTTAGAAGGGAAATTGATACTATGTCATTTGTAGGGTTTACAGGTTTCTCTATAACTAGTAGTACACAATACAAAAACTAAGTTACAAAACACCTGAAAAACACAAAAAAAGAGCGAGTACAAAGTCATAGCATTCTCTCTTCTAAAAAAATTTAAAAGATATCTTCCAGGTGATTCAGGTGGATTACTATTAAAAACCGAACACTAGTGGTTTGCGACAACTTAGCCTCGTAACGATCATTCAAAGTAAAAAATATTTGATACTCAGGTAATCTCCATATAATTCGTATAAAACCCTATAAATTATTTTAATAGGATCTTGGAACTCTAAAAAAAAATTGTTCTGTTGTTTTCGTTACTGTGTATGGTTTTTGGGAAACTCAACAGTAAAAAAATTACAGATGCGATCAATGTGGTTGGGCTACTTTTTAGAAAGATAGCAAGGTTGCACGGTGTTCCAAAATGTCAAGGGAATTAATTATGTACTAATTAGGAAACTAATTATAAGTTATAGAAAGTAGTGTTTTAGTAGAACACTTATGCTTTCATACTTGGCCCTAATTTGTAGCTAGGTTTATTGTCTATTTAATAGACAAGACACTCAAGAAGAAGGGCATTCAGTTCCTATTCAATACAATATTGACATGGTATCAGAGCCAAAATCCTAAACACAAAGGAAACCCTAATTTTTTTTGTTTAAGGGGCTGCAGCAGCCAGCCCCCTTGGCAGCTGCAGCCCCCTCCCCGTGCTGTCCATGGCTCTCGGTATCTTTGACTGTATTTTTCCTAAATACATTTGTTTCAACGCTTATGGTGTATTCTTTGGTTGTGGCTGGTTGTGGCATGTTGTTTCTGCGGTGGTCGCGTGGTTGTAGCGTCGGTTCTCTTCTGTTCTGGCGTGATTCTTGGTTGTGGCTAGGTCGGAGAACAGCCCCTCGGCATCGTCTTGGTTTCTGGGCTGTATTTTTTAGAAACAAGGCTCTCGTGTGGTTGTAGCGTCGGTTCTTTTCTGTTCTGGCGTGATTCTTGGTTGTGGCTGGGTCTGTTGACACACGAAGATTTTTTTTTAATCATTGTGTGGCAGGACAATTTTTTTGGTGTGTTGGCACTGTCGGTGGTCATCGACTTCGTGGGTTTTCTGTTTCGGTGGTTGTCGTGGTGACTGAGTGGTGTTTACTGCTCTGTTTCTGGTTTGCAGTGACATCTTCGGCTCTCTCCGTTGTTTTTGGGCTTGCTTCCTTTGAGCTATTTTAGCCGGACTGATATTACTATTTAGTTGACAAATTGATGCTTCTTGATCGACTAGCATCAATTTGAGGGGGGATGTCAAGGGAATTAATTATGTGCTAATTAGGAAACTAATTATAAGTTATAGATAGTAGTGTTTTAGTAGAACACTTATGCTTTCATACTTAGCCCTAATTTGTAGCTAGGTTTATTGTCTATTTAATAGACAGGACACTCAAGAAGAAGGGTATTCAGTTCCTATTCAATACAATATTGACACAAAATTCATCATGTCTGATACATACTAGATTTCTTGGTCACTTTTTGTTAACTTTGTGAAAGATAATTAATTCCTCTTTGAAATTTAGTAGTATTGATCACCAAACACTGATGGCCAAATAGTCTCTAAGCAAAACTTTAGGCAATATGATTCGTAGCATTTGTGAGGACAAGTCTAAACAATAGGAAGTTGCATTGGCTCATGAAACATTTGCTTACAACAATTCCAAACATAGTGCTATTAGCAAAACATCATTTGGGATTGTATACATGAAACCTCCAAATCATGTACTTGATCAACATTTTTTTGCCTAAATTCATTAGGTTTAGCAAGTTAACAAAGAGTTTGGCTAAATAGGTGCAAGTTGTCCATCAAGAGGTCAAAGGAATCTAAAAGAAACAACTACTAGGATTTTAGTACTAATATAAATAGGGATGTCTAGTTTATTTTGTGGAGATCAAGACTACTATTCAAATTCAATAAAAATACTAGAGAATTTTCTCTAGATCTCTTTATAGTTAGACTTATAACCTCAATGCTTGAGAACTCTATTTTATCTTAGAGTTCTATCTTTGTTATCAGAAGGTTCGAAAAAATAAAAGAAACAATACTCAATTCTGAAATTTAGTTCATCATCAATGTTCTTTCCTTATAAAAAGGATATGGTGTTTATATAGAAACCAAGAAACACTATTATCCTAAACTAAATAGGAATTTCAAATCCAAATAAAATATTACCTTTCAATAAAAAAAACCACAACCTAAAACTAGAAATATAATTAAACAGTAATAAAAATGTAAACATACTACATTACAAACATTCTTGTACCAATATTTTCTTCATTTTCCACAACAATTATTAGATTGGGAGCGGAGCAAGAAGAATTCCAAAAGTTTTGGGAGGTGTTATAAATCTCAATGAATCGTTTTCTCTTGAAAAGATGTTGTGGAGTATGATAGTTTTATTGACTTGTGTGCGGTACTTCTAAAACATCTTGTCTTGGGTTAAAGCAAAAGAGATTAGAAATGTAAGGCCATTTGTCAAATTGAGTTTCCAGTGATTGTAATTTTGTGAAGGAGGAAACAATACCTCTAAATGTTCCAATAAGGTTATTGATCTTAAAAGTTCAAAAGAAAAACAGGACAACAAAAAATATTGACACCAATTTGCATAAAATGACAGAAGAGCTTCATTTGTCTCAATATTTTGTGATCTTTATTCCAATAAGGTTATTGATCATAACGATAATTACATTAATGGAAAAAAAATTGACATACCTGATTCATATCAATTGTCTGAATTGCACTTCCACGAGTAAATATAATTGCATGGTTTTGATTCTCAGGTTTTCCTTCTCCAAGTTTTGGATTCCCGGGCAACTTTACAGAGTAAATTTCCTTTAAAGAAAAAAAAATATTGCAGGACAAAATTCAAAAATTAATAAGCTACAAGTGGAGCAACGAACAGCTTTTGCTCTAAAGAGAAGTTGTTGGATTGCATTGTCCATTATAATCTAATCAGGCTGGAGCTATTTTAACACATAATTGGATTAGCTCCACACAAATACATCCCAAATCTGCATGCCAATAAACTGCTAGTGCATAAGCACAAGAAAGAAACAATTCTACCCATATTATCTAGAGCATAAACGTTACACCAAACTCACCAACCAAAATGAGTATATATCAGTTTTTAAAGCACGCTGTGATTTTTTTTTTATAAGCAGATACAGCAAAATTTCAAAATACAAATGCAACAAATCACGATGAAAAATACAACAAATTCAAATTGAGTTATAACACAAACCAGAAAAATGTCTTTGCACCAATATTATAAAAATGATAGTTCGTTCAACATACTTCAACTAAAGCTAATAGCTATCAACATTAGACTGCAAAAAAGATATGAACCTTGTCTTTTCCACTGATATCAGCTTTGACAAGTTTCGAATAATATTCTTTCTGCACTGTACCATCCTTCAAAGATTCAACCTCATCAATGAAAGCAATACGAAGAGCTTCATTTCTACAACACACATAAATAGCTAGATATTAGGTATCTATAGTATAAATAAGCATTCGAGTTGGAAAAACAATTACTACAGAGAAATGCTTGAATCTCTAAATTTGGTGAACAAAAATTAACATGCTTCAAGAAAAAGATAGGCAAGGAGAGGGCACAGGGGGCACAAAATAAATCTGGCAAAAGAGAACATACTTCAAACAGAACATATAATTGACATGATAAAATTCACCTTTGCATCAGCAATGCAATATCAGCAGCCTCGGGTTTTTGGTCCTCTTTCTGCTTTCCATATATTTGACACGTAACAACATAAGTAAACTTTAAATCAGCTAGTGCCCGTGCTTCCGGAGACAAATCAAAGCCCTTAGCATCATTTGCATCATTAATAGAAACTGCAGCTTCCACATCTGACATTGGCATGCATGATCAGATCACTGACTATGTCAGCACTATAAAAAAAAGTAAAATATAAATGAACCAACCTCCAGATGCCACTCTTTCCAAATACGACTGAAGCATCAGAGCTTTCCTATAGTACATCATCCCTCGGACTGGGAATATCAAAGCAGTGATTTAGCAAAATACCTAATAATTTATGAGACAAGCATTGCATGTGCAATTATAAAATAGAGAAGCAAGAAGCCTATATCTGCAAGTGAAGAGACTAAGAGTCCAGATGGTGCTGGAAAATCAGTGAAAGCTAACATAAGAAAGGAGCAATGTCCCCTAATTAACTCACTCACTCGACTATAATCCAATACTTGTCTTAAAAACCTGAATTGGCAGGTTATACTAGAAAAGCATAATATATATTGACTGATTCAAGTTTCATGGTATATGTAAGAGCATGGCAGGCAAGTGCCTATCGACCCAACTAAAATCTCATCCGAGCACACGGGTACACTTGGCTAAGAAAAAAAACACAATTAGATGTGTCGTTAAAAAATAAAAATAGGAAAGCATTCTCGATAGCTTAACATGAATTAGAAACACATTTAGTGTATTTGTGAGGAGACAAGACCACAGATATGGTTGACATGTCCATATAATCCATGATGGCAGAGGATATTCCAACCCTTGTGTTATTGGATTAGAAGATTACTCTCATCTAAGCCCAAATTATTAGATTTTATTTACTTTTATTAGTTAGTGGATATTAAGCCCAATTTGAATATTATTAGGGTTTTATTATTTGTATATAATTTTCTTGACATTATTATAAATTTTTGATGATTGGATAAAAATGATAAATTATTATTAGGGCCTTTTCTTTCTTTGGCTTTTAATTCTTAGCTTCTATTTCTTTGGCTTTTAATTCCTTTTGTTCTTACAATTAAATTATCTAGGGCTTATTCAAATTCATTGATATTCAATCTAGCTCATAAAACCTAAATTATATGAGAAGCTTTCATCAAAAGAACAATTGATTTAGTGGAGCATAAGAAAAAGTCCTTTCTGGTTTTTTTTCTTTAATAAAATGTTCATCTTCTTTAACCTCCCAACTGACAACCATTACCATTCATCCTCCCTAGCCAGATCAACCGCCACAATAGTCTTTACCCCGACTAGTAATCTATTGTCATTCAACTTGATAGATTCTTGTTAGAGGCAACATCCAATCATCTCTTTCAATCTGTGTATCCACACCCAGCAGCAATTCATTGTCTCCAACAACCACAATAGGCCACCATGATAGGTCACAAACTTCACTCACGGTGCCACACGGCCTTAAAATGACAACCTCTCCACATGCCACTGATCGCACCCACAACATGATCAAGTCCTTGTTCAACGAAGATAACAAAAGCACAACCACATACAGCCTCAAGACAAATTAATTCACTTTTTTCCATGTCAGCATCCTCATTAGTGCATATTTGGCATTCATGTTACAAAAGCTAGCACTGCCACAGTAAATGCCATGTCATCCAATATCATCACATTAGGTTCCATTGACATGTCATCTTGTACTACCCCTTGCTATGAACATGCGTATATTTTGTAATGGTTTAAATAATAATTTTAGAAAAAGTTCACACTCAAAAGTGTTTTCACTATTGACCAAGTTTATATTGTAGTGCAGGAATAGGAGTTGCTTACAAAAAATTGTCACCAAACCCTCTCAGAATCCCTTTAGAGGTGTCTCAAATTAGACATAATGGTTCTTTATTAGATGCTCCATCTTGTATATTTAATACTAGAAATGCCTATATTTATAGTACTACCCCTTGCTATGAATATGCGTATATTTTGTAAAGGTTTAAATAATAATTTTAGAAAAAGATCACACTCAAAAGTGTTTTCACTATTGACCAAGTTTATATTGTAGTGCAGGAATAGGAGTTGCTTACAAAAAATTGTCACCAAACCCTCTCATAATCCCTTTAGAGGTGTCTCAAATTACACATAATGGTTCTTTATTAGATGCTCCATCTTGTATATTTAATATTAGAAATGCCTATATTTATAAAGAAGATAAGGGAAATCAAGCTAACAATGAAATGTCTAGGTTAAGTCAAGGGTTTGGTGTGCTAAATGCCAGGGTTTTAATCATATATTCTCCAATTGTACCTATGAACTTTTAATCATCCAAGAACATATTGATATGGGTCAAAGAGGAAGACTATTGTATTCGGTTATATGAACTCAATCCCGGGGACTTTAATGATCTAGATAAAAAGGATGTGTATAAAGAGGAACTTAATACTAAAAGTCCAAATAAGTTTGAAATTACAGTTTATAAGAAATTGATAATTTTACTTTAAACGTAGAGATAAATTACAGAAAACTTTATAGTGGAATTGCCTGATGAAGTAAATATAGTCTTGAAAAATCTCATGCTTTTCATCCCCTAATGCTTGATGACCAACACATCATAGGTTTAGAGCAACATGTTAAGCCTATGATCTCCTACTTCTGACATGTTATGAGAAAGATGAATATAATCCTATTTTAGTAGGTTATGTCAAAACTATATTTATTAAGTTTTAAAGAATATTTGTTCCACTCCACACCCTCAGTCATATAGTGTTCATAGTTACGAACCTATGAATTCTGTAAATCTTTCTCTCCTAAGAGTAAAGTATATTTAAGTAAATAATGAACAGTACAAATTTCAAGTTAACTTACATAAATATCATGTTGAACTCATATTGAAGATTATTTTATGATACAAATTAGGCATGAATATTGTCCTTGAAAAAACAATCATAAATTGCAAGTCATCATTCAAAGTATTGTCAATGATTGAATCAAATAATAACCATTAAATGTCGTTAAAACTTGATAAGCTTTACTTGTGACATGAAAGACCTAGTTGTATATAAAACACAGCAGTTTATCCTTGATGATCCTATAGAAACCTCTTCCCCATTATCCTTATCTTTAGAACGAAAGAAACATATTAATGCTACTTGGAACACACAGGTTGTTTTTACTAGGATGGTGAACTTCAGCAAATCTTAGTGTATGATATAAACGACTAGATTCAAACTAAATATGAATTATTAGAGAAACATCACAACAATTTTATCATGATCTTTACAAGTGTTACAAAGTTGCCGTGACAATACCCAATAGGGTCGAGTTCAAAAGGACATCAGACCCAAGACATGGTTCACACATCCGTATGATCTATAATGACGAGGATAACTAAACCCTTGTGCTATTGGATTGGAAGATTTGGCTAATCAAGCCCAAAATATTAATTAATGTTATTTTATTAGATTTTTAGTAGTTAGTGGGTTTTAAACCCAAATTGATTATTATTAGGGTTTTATTATTTGTATGTAATTTTCATGACATTACCACTAGTTTTTTATGATTGAACAAAATAGTTAAGACTTTTTCCTTCTGTGAACTCTATTCTTTGGCTTTTATTCATAGGTTTTTTTCCTTTGTTTACATCTATTTATCCCATATCTACACCAGATACAAGGTTCAAAAGGCATGCAACTTTTGGAAATAAAAAAAGAAATAGAAGAAAACCTCCATGCACATGGTAGAAAGCAATTAGAAATGGCAAGCCCAAAACAAACATCTGTGCAAAGCAATTAGGCACGCCCAAAACGGACATGTGCCCCTCACATCAACTAGACAACAATACTAGAATACATGAAATGGTTCGTGACTTCCCAAAGAATAGAATAGCAATGTGTGAAATCTTATATCCACTTGGAATAGGTGTGTGAAATCATATATATATCTGTTAGAGTATAATATAATCATATTCTGGGGCCTCACCTATAAGCTTAAGCTTTTAGGTGAGATGGTTCCTTAACATGGTATCAGAGCCTTGTTGACCCAGCGGTCACGAGTTCGAATCTCACCACCCCCATTCTATTTGATAAAAAAATCAAGCACAAGGTAACGTGGGCCTGTGCAAGTTTCAAGCCCAAAGGGCTTTCACTTGAGAGGGTGTGTTAGAGTATAATATAATCATATTCTGGGGCCTCACCTATAAGCTTAAGCTTTTAGGTGAGATGGTTCCTTAACAATATCAACTAGAGTAAATCAACTTGGAATAGGACAAGAAAGATATACTAAACTTCATCCAACCAAATAGCATTTCCCATACAAATTTAGACCATGACCAGATCCTGTCTAAAGAAACAGATTATATTGTTCTACTATAAGAACTTCTGCCAAACAAACCAACAGAATATGGAACTAAGAAACTCAAGTGAGAAAAGATAAAAGATGATTTACCAGTTCTGGCTAATGTTTGTCCCCTATAAGAGGCCCAGATCCGAAGTTCAAGGCTGTCAGTAGAATTATCAATGAGCTCCGAGTCTGATGCATTCTCATCACGGCCAATACGATCGAGAAAGTTCATCCACTCATCTGTGATGAAACATGAACAATTTTGAGACTACCAGCAAGTGAGAGAAAATACATTTCATGTCATAAAGGAAACTTTTTCAAAGCAGCCAGAAATAGTTGACTAGCCAACAAGACTGAAACCAAAAACTAAAGTACAGCAACATTCCCTCTATACCTCACATTACAGTCCATTTTAGCACTTTGTTTTGGTAAACTATCAAAAAGTCAGGTGGCCTTCATTATCGGATTCCCAATTCTATACTATCTCAGATTCAAATTAGTACTTCGATAAAAATGCAATAATCAACAAGTGAAAGGGTAATCAATGGTATTCTTTTAAATTCAGAGACTATGAAACGGGAAGGGAGTCAATTTATCTATGATCATCACTGAAACTAGCCCGAGACATTCTTCTATTCATATCTAAATCCCATATACCTATTTTATTTTTTATGCTTTCCCTGATCAGACTATCTACATAGATCAAGTCATACTGAAAGAGAACATAAAAATCAACAAATTACATGAGAAGTCATTCACTGGAAGAGAAACAAAATTTATCCAGGATCATCCCAACTCGTCAACAACTATATTCCCCATATCGTTACCTGCAATTACCTATCCATGATATTTTTCATCCAAGTCATGCATGAAATCACGTATTCTGCTCTAACAGATATTGGGTCCATGGAAAGAAAAGTGTTAAAAACTGGCGAAAAACTTCCCAACATTTTTGGTTTGCAAAGATGTAAATTGTCCAACATTTTTAGTTTGCAAATATATAAATTGTGCACCAAGTGTGATGTAAATCCCAAAAGTAATCACAAACTGGAATTACAAGAAATGGTAAACCAAATAACATGTCTAGGTCTGAGATGCAGCGGATGAAAATACACAAAGCATAAAAGGCTTAGACTCCTTCAGTGTGTGCATTCTGTCCATTGACCATGCCTACACCAGGATCATCATTTAGTAAAAGATAAAGAATGCAAGGAATACTTGGACAAGAAGAAAAGAAAACCAAAGAGAAAAAGAAAACACATAAAATCCTCCCAGCCAACCAGGCAAATTTCTCCAACCTTTCCCTTCAAAGTACAGAACAAGCATTCTAATCACCATAAATTGAAGGCTGCAAGCAATTGCAAAGCAAGGAAAAATACACTCAAGCAAAGAAGTGCAGAGTCAAAGTTAGTTCAATCATCACAAGCAAAGCACATGGAGTACCCGGATATATTTTCTGGAGGTAAAACAAAGTCGATATCCCATCCTCATTTTTCTTTTGAAGTTCATCCATGCTATAAAGAACAATCTCAGAATAATATGGAGTGAACACGCTGCACATACAAACAAACATCATGAAAAAACTAGATACATCAAGTATGTATTAATGCCTACGATTAATGTCCTGAAAGAGTATAACCTGAAGGACAGCATCTCACGAACTGGCTTTGGTTCAGGCAGATCCATGAAAAGGGAATTTGTAAAGAATTGTAGCCTCCTTCTGGCTTCAATATTTTTGGGGACATTTGCAGCAGAATCTTTGATTGTTAAAAGCAAATACAATCTCTTGATTTGCGTTTTCTGCATATCATCCAGAGTTAAACAATTTCTTTAGAACATGCCCTGCCAATACTAAGAGAAGTAACAAGATGAATCTTCTGACATACCAACTCCGCATCTCTTGGCCACTTCAAGTTTGTAAACAAACGACCTTCAGCCCTTGCTTTTAACAGCAAATTCCACGTCTCGTAGTGCTCCCTAGAATATGAACCCAAATGGCATATTTGAGAGGAACTGTCAATGTATCAAATGCATAAGTGAACACAAGCAATTTTACCAAACCTCATGTTCATAGAAAGGACATCGTGCTGCACCACATCATACAGATCTTGAACAGCCTTAATGGCACCACTTTCCTGGTCTGGTTTTTCAGCTTTCTGTAGAAGAATTTCATATACAGTTCAGAAGCATTCAATAGCAGTTTATGGCCTTAGAGATAGATATTGAATGAAAGGTCCGTTGCTAAGGAAATTAGACAATGTAAACCAAATCCTTGCATTATTAATCATCCTTCATATTATATAGTATAATTAGGGGTCAACTGATTATAATAACTGGATATATTCAAAAATATTCAAAGCATAAAAAGGAAGGTTATTGAAAACAGGTGGTTCTGGAAAAAAACACCACACAGGATTGGGAACCTTGCTAAATCCCTGTGGGGGGGTTAAAATTCTGAGGTGAAGTCAAAAATATAAAAAGCCCAGAGATAGTTTGTCATGGATAAAAAGCCTGATATAGAACATCGACAGCTGAAACAGTGGGATCAGAACCAGCTCTTTATCACCAAAACATCTAAGAAGAGAACAAGCGAGAAAAACTCCGGATTAGAAACAAATGAACCGTGGGAATATTGATATCCTGAGTTCTGTGTAAAGAAAATCTCAGTTGTCAGGTTTAAACACAGATAGCAAAAGAAAGGGTTTTCTGTAATTTACTCCCAGCTTCGAACATTTGATAGTTTACAGGAGTCAGTGTCAGGAAACTATTGTACACCTAAGACAATGACATTGCTGATTAGAATATCAAAGAAATCACCGAACATGACTATCTTAAGCTGTTCAATATAGGATAATTTGTACTATGCACATAAATAAAAGCAGAAGGGATGGAGGGAGAGGGAACAACAAAAAGTTTTCTTTTTAATATAAAAATGTATAATAGAAAAATGTCAATTACTTAAACTTTCAGTACATTATCATGTCTCATTTTAATATCAAACCAAGGGACTGCATTCCTAATTCATGGATTATGTTAGACAGATATGATCCAGAATATTTGTGCATACACCAACTTGAGGCCCCCTTTCTGGGCATTAAATGAAAATGAAACCTTTTTTTTCTCAATCTCTCCCCCCATCTAAATTGAGCAGAGAGAGCATCCTTAGCGTGGTATTTGTTACTTGGCCTTTATATTTCTTTCCATTTATGTACTCTATTGACAATTTTCAATTTTCTTGCCTCTTTTCCTTAGCCCACATTGGCACTCCTTGGATCAATTCAATGCACTTGAGCACGTTGTAACTTTTCAATGGATTATATTATCAACAAAATAGATGTTTCTATAGGTACGCATGAATTTATGCTAAGTTTAAACATGTAACTCAAAGAAGAAATGAGACCTACCAAAATTCCAAGCAGTCCAGTAACTCGTGTAATTACAAGAGAAAGCTTCTTCAGCTGAAAGTCAGCATGAATATTCTTCTTTGCAATGCTCTCTTCGATGTCCGCATAAACCCTTTCAACCCTGAGGTAGAGAGGATATTAATACATCACAAAGCATTCATACCTATGTACAATGGCTCGAATATAAAACAAAAGTTTCCTCATCTCAAAACTTACCACAATCTTCCTTCACCCTGCAATATTTCTATCAAGATAAATCTAAGGGCATGATAAGCCTCCACAACGGCATACTTCATATAGTCATCTTTTGAAATCCGTTCCCACAGCTCATTTTGTAAATCACTACCCTCCGCCATATCTTTAGCCAAAAAAATCTAAAAAAATATAAACAAATACAAGGGAAAAATTAAGTTACTCAAAAATCTCTGGAAATTGGGAAAAAATAATCATCAAAAGCAATGGAGATGAGACAATAAATAAAAGGCTGGAGGCCTCAAGATGACCTTGCTGGCAAGAAGAAAAAGAGGCCACTGAACCAAGGGAAGGTTCCCAGAATTTTTAGGCATCAGAAGCAACTCCATTTCTCTGCAATGAGATAGAAGAGATAAGATAATCATCAGAGCAATCTGCTAGGAGTGGAGCAAAACCTGCAGGGCTTGTAAAAGAGAAATGAAAAACCCACCTTGACTTAAGAAAAACAGTAAAATAAACATGGAAAAAGACAATGTATATTCAACAGAATACAGTGTCCTCAAAGCATGGCCTTAACTTTACTTACAAAGATCTTTCCATTGCTTAAAACAATCTGAAATCTGTATAATGTTTCCTCTAATTAAAAGCCCCTACTATTTAGTATTGAAAATTATGAACCACCCTATTCCAACATGGTTCCTTTTTCCCTTGTTAAAATATCAAATCAAATAAAAGATTCACCACCTTAAAAAGTCTTTATTTCTCGTTTAAATTCAATGGCACTTTTTTCAAAAATAAAGTCGATCAAATTTAACCACAAAGCTTGAATTATTTGGTGATTCAAAGTTTAGCATGACAATTATAAGGAAAACCCCGAGTTTTATATTGCAAACTTCTTTCTCAAGATAAATAAAATAATTATTGAATGGTTGTTCAAGAGGGAATTGACAAAGGATGCATAAAAACCAGTGGCTCCAGAATCATGAACAAGAATAAAGTACTATCATTGTGATCAAGCATTGCAGTACAGTGTGAAGGATGCATTATCAATAAATAGAAAAGATATGGAACAATTGCAATGAATAGGTGATATTCAAGGACTCACAAATTGGTGACATAATCTTCTTCCCTAAAATTGTGTATGATCTCATTCCAAAAGGGTGCGAAAATACCAGCATCAATCTTTCTCTTCTCCAAGGAATTCTGTGTCACGCCAAAATGAGTTATCTAAGAATCCTAGCTCATTCATGATTCACAAAACTAAATGATGTACAAAAACTAGAAGAAAAAAATCAAAGCAATGCAGAATGTGGCTGCGTTATAACCAAGCAGCAAAAGTATAGTCTCCCTTAAGTGCTGAGTAAAGCATAGCATTGAATTTATGTTCATCAACTATCAATTTCAACAAATCATTAAAAAGAAAATGATATAAGACAACATTTTCTGAGATACAGAGCAAAGCAAGCACACAGTGAAAGTTAAAAGTATAAAAGGGTAAATCACAATAACCTCCATGAGATATCAAGAAATTACCATGACCACCCAATACCTAGAAGATATTACAAAAAAAACCCTGTACCCAAAAAGCACTTCATTTTTTTTAAATCATTTTGTGAAAGGGGATGATTTTGAAAATATAAAGGGCATTTTGGGTATAAAGGGGATTTTTGTAATAGTTACATTAACAAGGAGAGGATTCTGTCAAATATTTAAGCTTTTGGATGATGTGTGATTTTATAATACCTAATATGGGCTTTTGTAATTTACCCTATACCTGAACCCCATAAGGTCCCAAAACAAAACGTTATAGAATTCAAGAAGATGTTGGTACAAGATATAATTTATCTAGAAAAATGACAGAACACATTATTTAGGAAACTAAATTGTCAAATGACTCACCTGATTTGAAGAGCTGGAGGAACTTCTGCAAAGGAGAGATTGCTTTCAGATGAAAAGCATAAGGAAATCGATGAGGAAAACAATTGGGAAAAAATTTAACAAAACCATGCCTGTTGGGGAGTGGGATATGCAGATTATTCATAAAAGCTCCAGGAAAGTCCTCAAAAAGTTTGTGAACAGCTTCCAAAGATCTAATCTGGATTCAATACATGCATAATAATGAATTTTAAAGCATACATAACAACCCAAAGAAATACTAATGAGAAATGTAAGCAAAACATAAAAGGCATCAATAAGAAATGAAAAGCAAAAGAAAATATAAAATTTTAGCGAAATAGAAATGAGAAAAAAACAAATAGGATCTAGCTTTCCATGTTTATTTTATAACAACAGAAGCAAATATTGAATAAAAGTCACTTACTTCCCCGAGGCGGTCTCTTGCTCCAAGCAAGAATCCCCAAATAGCAGATATAATTGTATAGAAGACATGGATATCCAAAAGATAAATCTGTCCAGAAACCAGGGAACGTATTAAATAAAATAAAGTTTCTGATTTAGCTAAGCAAATAACAGATTTCAGCAAGTTATCTACTTGCATTGACCAAACTCTAGTTTAAATAGAAAGTTCGCTTTCAAAAGCACTACTAAGATAGGTTGTCTGTTTACAAAAACCCAAACCTAATTTTTTAAAATACAGTAATAGTAGTGGCAGTGATGATGAAGCTTGATGAATGATGTCTTGAATACAACAAACTACTGGCGACCTTTTTGAGGGATTCAACCACCACTTACCAAGCTAAAATTGGCACTTTAAAGTATCTCTAGTTCTTCCACTTCTTTATAAAATTCCATCAGTTCTTTGTCCTGTGAGTTCTATAGTTTTCATATCCTCTAATGGTGCATGGCAGTAGAGGGTTTAGAGGAGTCTTTAAACTATAAAGGCATGTGAGTTTTATTTTCTTCAAGTAGGATGCATTTTTTTTGTCCTGGTAATCTTGCTCTAATTTTATCTAACAAAAATTTTCAGTTCAATCACATTACTCATGATCATAAGAAAGGCTCCAATAATTTTCAAGAGTGTTTGACCATATCCCATCTATTTGAGATGTTGCATCCGCCCACACCCCCTTGCATAAAAGGCATGCTCTGAAACCATTCAGCCAATATGGCTGAAGCAAATTGGAAACACATCAGGGAACAACAATAGAGTCACCTTGTCATTTTAAGCTACCCATGCTATATCAGTAACTCAAACATTGCAGGGGGAAAAAACAACCTCCAACTGTCAGATTGTTGAGGTAAATCCCGCAGAAATATTACAGGATCAGTAATTCAAATGAATGAAAGAGAAAAATCAGTCATGGATTCATGATATGTGCAGGTGTGAGCACATGAATTGCAACTTACAGCTATGACTGGAGCCCATAAGGTAGCAACTGTCAATGCATTATGATTATCTGCAATGAGAGAATTCCCAATGAGCTATGCATTCATTGATTAAAAACCAGAATGTTGCAACATCAAACAAGACCACAGAGGCTGCACTGGTATTGAAATGCTGGGAAGAATCAAGCAAAGTTTTCAAAATTAAGATTCCAAGGAAACTAAAAAAAACCTACAGTGAATCAAAATGACATTTTAGCAAAAATCTGCAAATTCACAACATGGCAACAATGAAAAATTTAAACAGAATAATGTGATAAGAAACAATTCTGCCAAATACCACCAGTTATTAGCAAAATTCTGTTAAACATAAGAAGTTGGAAAAGAAACTGTAAAAGTTTCAAAACTATCCTCCAAAAATAATGGCTTCTCAAGTTCTATAAAAATATAAAACAGAATACAATTACAGTCACAAAAATTACATCACATATATTTGGGAGCAAAATACAGGTGCAAATATATAACACAATGGGAAAAAAATAAACGGAAATTTTACAACATAATTATGGTTTAGAATTTTGTCAAACGACCTTACTTTTAGATACAAGATCATGCCAAGAATATTTCAGATTATCAGTCATATTTACAATTGTCCTTGTCGGCTTCACCAAGGGCTTGATCTGCAAAAAAGGTTAAAATATCATTTAGGAAACTTCCATCAAAATTAAGGCTGGTGTTATATAAATCTAACTAACCTGAAGGAAATACGCAAATGAGAACTTTCCGCTCAAAACAACCAACCAAAAGAGCATGTACCTGCTTGTTAAGGATTCAAAGTTCATTTCATCTTCTTTAGATTTAGAAAGCATTTAGACAAAAACAACGAAGATGAATTATATCCCTTGGATTTAAAATTTATTCTTTAGTAAATCAATTAAGAAATGTTGTTCAATCGTTTAAATGCCTAATATATGTTTTACATCTTCTATGTGAAAATGTTTGATTTTCATAGTTCTTCTTGATTGCTCTTGAAAATGTCCACTGTGTAAGGAGCCAATTCTAATCAGTCAAGCCACAAAAGGCAACCCAAAATGAATCCATTAACGTAAAAAAGAGTATTTGCACTTCAAGCTATTGGTATAAATGATGAAAGAGATCAAGACTGTGCTATTATTTGAAACAATGTTAAAAGGACATAAAAGAGAGGTGGTCAGTTCAGTGTTTGTTTTTCCCCTGCTTTTTGGGCAAGAGAGAAGCTAGTTTAAAATTTATGGACAAACTATCAACACTGTATAGCAGAAGCCAAAAAAAAAACACAAAATACTAACATAACAGAAACAAATGTCCAATGCAAGAATTAAAATATTTTGTGGAGAAAAGTTAAAGTAACAGAAATGAAGAAGACATTACAAAATGAAGTCAGTAGTCCTTTCATACATGCCACGCCCAACGTAATAGCGTTCCTTCAAAAAAAATCAAAGAATCAACATTTAAATTTAAAAATACACCTAAAATATTAACAAGAAAAACTATCCAGGGACATAGGACAGTAACCATTTTGAACATGAACCAAAAAATATAATTCAGCAAATAAATGGAAAATCAAGCAAAGAAGAAATAATTTGGCCAAAAGAAAAGGTAAAAGAAAAACCTGGCGCATCCACTTTATGAAGCGAATAAAAGCCCAGTGATCACACTGATTAGTCATAGTGTGGCAAGCTGGTATTCGCATGAGGAAACTAATAAAAAACTGGACACCAGCGTAGATGCCTACAACGATCATGTATAATCTGAGAAAAACTGAATTTGAATTTTGATTACTCTCTTCCTGGAGAGCTTTCCTGTATTTGAAGAAAACAATAGGAATAAGTTAGTTTGTTATCCACATATGACAAGCATGCAGAAAATATATCAAGGATAAATGCAAGCTTAAGAGAACATACACATATATGAAGCTTATGAAGACAGAAGCACAAGAAAACCACACAAAACGAAGAAAAATTCGAGCCACAGCCAGACGTCTTGATGTAGAATAAGCCCCATACATCATTATAAGATCTAGTACACCTATATCAAAAAGTATGAACATCAAAAATATAATTACTCTTAGAATTGCAATATAAAAAATTGTTAATATTACTAATCTGTTATGATTCACAGCTGTAAGTAATTAAGAATTAGTTCAGCATGACAATGAAAAAGTCACTTTACAACAACAAAATCACTTTATGCGTCAGAGAACCATACTTTCAATAAACTTCATCACAACAAATGTTGGACCAAGACTTAGAATTTCCCGCAGTGTCTTCGAGTTAAATTTTCCATCATTAAAAGCAATTATAGTGAGTCCCTGGAACAGAAAAGAAACACTTGCAACCATGAGAATGCTACATTCTGGTCAACCAAACAAATTATTAACGAGTAGAGACTTGATCAATGCATAGTAAAAAAAAATGATAACAATAAAGGAGAGTGGAGTTGCTAGTACAGATATTTGCAATAAACAGATAATTATATCTAAAAGGAAAAGGAAAAGACCTTTCAAATGCATGGAAAGAAAATAAACAGAATAAGCAGAGAAGCTTTTCACATGCAAAGCAGGAGAAGGATAGTAGTTTCTACAAGTATTTGATTATTTGACATGCTAACCTGAAACATCATAACAAGAAATATCCACAGACGGTGGAAACTATGGTAAAGATGAAGGAATGTTCGGTGCTCAACAAACGAAGTTTTCCCTCTACGTTGACTTCCTCCAGCAGTTTTAGGCAAAGACTGTAAGGACAAAAGACACACGTCATAGTGATACACAATGTAATACCCACCCACCACAAGCAATCTACAAGCTTAAAGTCTTAATCATATATTGTAGCACAAGTAGTAGCTCCATGCGGGGCATCAACAACAAATGAATATAGTTTGGCCATTATAGTAAGGAAAACCATACTTTCACAAACCTTAATCCAACAAAAGAGGATATAAGTTACAGGGATTGAGTAGGGCAATGAGGGTGTAGTAGTAGCAGCAGCTACTACTTCCACAAGCCCTGGCTCAACAAAAGTGGAGCTACCACTTGTGGAAGTAGTAGCTCCATGTGGGACATCAACAACAAATGAATATAGTTTGGCCATTATAGGAAGGAAAAGCCATACTTTCACAAGCCCTAATCCAACAAAAGTGATATAAGTTACAGGGATTGAGTAGGGCAATGAGGGTGTAGGATGGAAGCTTGCCATGTTAAGGTTATAAAAGTGGATATATATGACCTCAACATGACAAGTTTCCCAGAAAACCTTATCTCCTCTGTTTTATCCACCTAGTCTCTATAAAATCTATGATTTAAGTCGAATAGTCTGGCTTTCATATTTAACTCTATACATGAACAGGAAGACATATTTACTTTGACAAATGACAGCAGCTACATTTCATGAAAACCACAGAACCAGAATCAATTATGCACAGGATATGCTACTTCTTTTCTGCAACTAGTGTTGCTGTCTTCAGATAATATTATAAGGTGTTCCAAAAAGGAACAGGATGCATAAAGGGCATGAAAAGAAAAGAAAAACACCCGACAACTCCAGCAATTAAGATAACATACAGGCACTTAAGAATGTTACAAACCTTTGTCCTTGGTTCTAGGAAAAAGGATGAAGTCGGACACCACGGCCAACTGAGTTCAAAGCAATTAAGTGACCTGGAAATGGAAATACAAGGATGAGGAGAAAAACAGTAGCCAACAATCTGACAGAAAAATAGTTATAGGTTCCGTTTACAATGACTTTTGCACATTGGTTTGAGTTGCCTTAATTTTTTGTACTTAAACAAAAGTCATTAATAAGTTTGGTTAAAAATAACTTTTGACATAAATCAATTAATGTTACAAATTTAAGTTCAAACTCTGCTTTCATCAAAAGTTAAAAATTAACTTTTTAACTTATCCATTACATAACTTATCCCCACCTTTCTCCATGAGTAACTTTTTCCTAAATATACTTCTAACCTAACTCATTTTTGTCATATATTTTTTTTATAGAAAAATAACATTTGAATTATGACTCAAAATCAAAAATTAATCTTCACAAGTCAGATCAAATGGACTATTACTCTATTTATAACCATCCAAGTCAGGGGAAGTCATTTTCTTACCACAAACAGAATTGAATTGGATTTTACAATTCAATTTAGTTGATTTGAAGAATTCAGTATAGTTATTCACTTTAATGTCTATGAAATAGCAGTGAAAGAAATAAAGAGCATGGATACTTCACAAATTTCGCAGCAGCATAATTTAGCTATTCCATTGATGAATAATATAAAAGAATAAATTGCATGTGTTCATTAGCGTTAATTCACCAATATTTATTTTTTAAATGAATAGAAGCTAACTTTTTTGTTTAAATGAATCTGAATTCTTCAGTCCATCCATTCAACACGAATCCAAGTTAAGCAAGAAAAGACTGACAAATCAAAGGAGACTTACCAAAAATACTCATTAAAATCATCGTAATTTCTCCAAGAAGAATGAGGTGCTCGTCCATTATCATTGTTTCCAGCTTCCTAGGAGTAATGGAAGGGGAGTCAAATCTTAAGTAAAACCACAATGCATATACATAGGACAGCAAAGAACAAATTGGCACAGTTTATGACAAGATAACATCCCCAGAAGATATGTGTGTATATAAATGACTACAAGTAAAAATAACAATTACCAGCCTAAATCATAATGGTACCACAATAGAACAAGTCAATCCCAAAGCAACAAACATTGCACCAATGCATGACACAACAAGATAGAGATGATGTTATGTGTGCTCTATTGGTGAAATTTTGCATCCAAATTTTGAATTATTATTCATACATGACAACAAAACTACTCCAGCACTAGGCTTAGATGCCAGTTCTCTAGAAAGACAAACATAAGCAGTTTTATAATTCACAAGACCATTTTCCAAATATAGTCCTCCACATTGACCTTTTCTCCTTGTCATTCCTTCATCTGTTAACAAAAGAAAAATGTGTGCTTCCTGGCTGAGAGAAAGATAACTGATCATTAACATGGCTGAATAGATGTGATTTAGAAACCTTTCACCATTAGTAGTGCTTGCCAGTTTATGAGTGAAATAAAAAGTTACTGTTAGGTGTACTTGGAATTAATATACACAGTTAAAAAATTGTTATGGAACTGCTGCAAAACTCCTTTCTAGACTTATCAAACCAAGCACTCACTGAACTCATTTTTACTCTCTTATTTTTTATACAGTGCAATCAATCTATTAATTCCATAGACGAGCTAAAAATAAAGGCCTCTCATGTAGTCTTGCCCGTTCAATCAAATCATGCACTCACTTGACTCATTTCTATATTCCAATTTTTCTAATGCAGCTACATGCCAAATTTACAATGTTACGTCAACAGAATTTGTATTGATTTAAAGCATTTAAAAGAACATAAAAATATAAATAAAACACCAAAATGAAGAAGATAACAGCATGAGCCAAGGGAACAAGACAAACATCAAGAAAAAAGGATAGTGGATAGAATGTGATTGTCCCTTATCAATTAAATGTAAAGAAATATATGAAAGAAGTGACAAACATGCGTCCTCACCGCTGCGATAACCTTATACAAGGGAGTAATAACTTGATCAAGGAATGATACACCATTCTCGGAATTGGAATCACAGCTTTTTGCTGGCTGAGCAATTTGCTGCCTCAAAATCTCGTCCATTTCCCTTACCATCTAAATATCAAATTTAAAGTTCACATAATAAGGTCAGTAGAAAAATTGTAGAGCCAGATTTTTATAATAGTTGTTCATTTTTATCAGTTACAGAACTTCAAACCAACTAATTGAATCCACGGGCAAAGGTTTTAAGAAGCAGATTAAATGGATAAGATCAAGAATATTAAAAGACATCTCAATTTGATGTTCAGGTCAAACTTCAGCACATGAGAAATTTTAAAAACAAACCCAGTAGAAAAACAAAACACAAGTGCAGAAATGCACATTTGCTGATGGGTCCAAAATAAGCAATTCACCACTCTTATTAGTAATGTTCCTTTTCTGAAAAGGGAATGCATACAAACTAATCCATTCATAACATATTCCGAGGTTCACTTACATGATGAAATATGTAGCACAGGCATTCTGGAAGAAATCTAACATTAGCAGCTTCACCCCATATTAGAAAGTACAGGGAAACAAAGAGCAACTTCTTTTCCTTGCTTGCAGCTTCCAAGCTGCAAAGAACATTTTATTGGCATAAGTGTCAAACATTATCATTCATGAATGAAAATTCACTAATTAACACAAACAAGAAAGAAATAGGTTAAAATTCCATACTTGCTCCACACTGGTAGAATGCACAGGTAGCTACACCATTTAATGTAATTATCGAGTGACTTCAAGAATACCTTCTGCACAGCAGCCTCGTCCAATTTCTGAACAAACCGATGGCAAATTAAAATTAGTGATTTGAAGACATCATGTGAAAAAAAGTTTGTAGCAAGGCAAAATATTTCAGAGCTTTTTACATAAACTAAATCAAGGCCCAAGTTTCACATTAGAATAAATTGTTGGAATCTAGTCATGTTCTGCGGTTACATGGCCTAATAAAACCAGTATCCATATTGAAGCATGGAAAAAAAAAATATTCTGCTAGTTAAAGGCCAAACCTAATGATGCACCATTAGGTGGTCAAAAGATCTTTCACTTTTACATATGTTCTTCAGTTCATCAATAGATCACCATAAACAAAATACAAGACAGATGGATGGCTTAGAGCATGAATGTTAGTGTAGAAGTGATTTTTAAAATGGTTTGAACAGCAGCTATCAATGGAGCTATAACATATACACTGGGTCCACGTGTATAATTGGATCTTTCAATTGCATAGACTGTCACTGACCCTCTACTATTTTTATACCCATCAGCCTTTATCTTTAATCATGCAATCACATTCCCAGTCAAATTAAGAATCAACAGTAAAAAAGGTCAGAGCACTTTTACTAGTGCAGATCTCACAAAATATCCCATCCAGGTTTACTCTCTATTTATTCTCACAGACCATGGAATGGGAAACCAAATAAATTCAAGACAAGCCAAAATAATCACATCAATATAGTTATCAACCTACCATGCACAAGGATAGAGAATAGTTCAGAGTAATCATGATAGGAACATCAAACCCGAGATATGGTTTACATGTCCGTGCGATTTCGTATGATTTATGATGACGGAGAATAACTCAACCCTTGTATTACTATATTTTATTTGGGATGATTTAGGTTTATTTGTTGGGCTTGATTTAGTTATTGTTAGATATTGTATTTAGTTGGCTATAAACCCAATTGTTTGATTTGGTGAGGATTTTAGTATTTATATACTGTTTTTTAAAATGTTACAGTTTTGATAGATTGAATAAGCAATTGCAAAGTTGCATACTTTTTCCAACCTCATTCTTTTCTTCTTTGGCTTTAACTTCTTAGCTTCTTCTTTTCTTTCTTCTTAAGCTTGGTAAGTTTTCTACCTTTTGATATGTTGAGTTTACTTTTCATGCTTTACACGTAATTTTAAGTTGTTAAGATTACTTTTTGTGCCTAAAAAATCCCAAAATACATTTTTAATGGTTAATTTTTGTTCATCAACCTTTTTTTCATTGAAATCTAGCATCTGGTCTTCTGTGATAATTTCAAGTCCTTGCTTGTGACATTCTATTTGATTAATCATTTACACTTATGGGTCTATTGATACATGCTTAAAATTTTATTGATGTAATTTGATTATTGGATTTTGCTTTAGTATCACCTCATTTTGCTTGGGTGGGCCCATGGCATCCCAGGAGCTTAGCACCATTGGCAGCTTTAGACAACTTTTGCCTTTGACAACATTGCATTCACATTTGAAAATTATACTTTTTTAAATTTCCGCATTTCTTTATCTTTGGTATACTTATTTGACAAATTTTCACCACCACCATGCAAAGGAACCTTCAAATATAACAAGTAAATTCCTATAATGCAATTGATTGAAGCAAAGTTTTATTTCTTTCCTTGAAGGGTAGGTGTTACAAAACATATAACATGTGCTAGGTTGTGTGACTAGAGCAGGCTAAGAAGGTAAAAGCCACTATGAAGCATGTACTTGCAAAAAAGGTGATCAAAGAGTCCAGGTTTGATCAAATAACAAACTGAAAATCAAATCACTCAATGCCAAATGTAAACTACAAATACTTGCACGCGAAGCAATTTAATTAGCAGAGAATTAATAAAAATATCAGATCAGAAAAATTTATATTTACCCTGGGACAGCATCCTAAAATTCCAAAACAGAAATTAACACAAATACAAAATAGAAACATGTGAGACATACCGGTTCGGTTTCATCAGGGATACGAAGTCGAGATTGTTCATTGGCAAGGAGGTGAACTACATGTTCCCGCTGGTTTGAAACATTGTCTTTCTGACAGCCACAAAGTTCACAAATGAGAACTAAGAAGCAAATTATTCCAAATGATTTCTTAGAAAAAGTCCATAATACACTAGATGAAGTGAATGCAAGAAAAAAGATTTTGAATTGACCCCACCCCCCAATAAACTTATATAATTTTTTTCATGGAAGACAAATATAGGAGACGGCAAAGCAAAGAATTCTCAGCATCAAAAAAAAAACTCTAGTTTAAACCCCCACAATTCCTTCTTTTAATTTTTCTCCCTGGACAAGTCAGATTCCTAAAGTCTATTTCCCCTTATGAATCAATTAACTTGAAGACAATGACATAGTTTTGATATCCTTGTTGTTATAGTGTATTTTGAATCAACTGAAATTGATTATGGTAGGGTCAAATAAAAGAACAAAGATCCAATTTACTGTTTCATGAAAGAAATTCAAGTTTGAAAACTCCCTTTGCATTCTAAGTGAATCAACTAGATTATTGCCCGATTAAAATGTTGTAGCCAGGTAAGAACCCCAAAAACATCAAAATATAATAATAAGGCTTTGATAACCTCCAAATACAACATCAAGAAATAAGTAACTGGATATTGCAAATCTAAAAAAAATCCACATAAAATAGTTTGAAGTGTACACTGATTTTAATTGCTACTATAGATCTCCAGGCATGACACTCACTGGTGGATTCCTACCTTTAGATGCATGAATCGAGAGAAACCAAACAAAAACTACAGAAGTGCACAAGTGAAATAGCCTCATAAAGCACATAATCAAGGGAGTACAAACCTGAAACCCAAAAATGCAGTGCAGAAAATCAAGCATATCAGGGCTCCTTGAAGCAGGAATAGGAAAATCAACCGGTAATTGTGGCAGGCCCTGGAAATACTTCAAAGCTGCCGCTGCTGCTCTTACCTGCACTTGAATGGTGTTGGGTGAAAAATTATGAAATTCACAAATTATGAGCATAGGATAATAATAACAGTAGTTGACCTCGGAGAAAGAAACAATAGCATTTGTCATAGTTTGACCATCCAAGGGAATGATGTTATAAGCAATAAGGTCCTCAGTCATGGTGGCATCTGCTTCGATCACTCGCTTAAGCTGCACAAAATACAACATGCATATTAACTGACAGTAGAGACAAATAAGTATTACCAATGACCTTTACAAGTGCATGTATTAATGATAGCATTTGTTGGTATCTATAAAAAGAAAAGGGGAGGGTTGATAGCATTAAGAATGTATTTTCATGAATAAGTAAAGGAGCAAAAATGAAAAGCAAAATCATGTTCTCATGCAATTAGCGTAACCATGGATACAACTTCACAAAGCAGAGCATGTCACAAATTATCCCACAATGGATGCATTATCTGGATTTCTGAGATGGCTTAGAAGCACCAAGCTCTACCAAAAGCCTAGCACAGGGACTGTGGTAGGCAGGAGAGTAGAGAAGTAGATCAAAGCACATATTGAAATGGCACAGGAAATAAATAAAATCAACTTGGAAGAAGAGAGTAAAGGAGTTGCATATGCATGCAATTTTAACTTTTCAAACAGAAAGAAAGAAGAAAAACGAAATTACATGGCTAGAAAGAAACATAGAAGTTCAAATTCTCAAAACAATCCTAATATGGTTCACTGGATAAGTTACTGCACAATAATGTATGGGGAGCTATAAAGAAAACTATGTTTGAAAAGACTATAGATCGAACCTCTTCGGGAAGTTCATCTGTTAGTTGCTCAAGCACGGATCCTAAGACTTTCAGAGTTGCAAAAACTCTTTTTCTCTTCACTGTTGTCCGTTCCAACCTGGATTGACAAATCAAGTCCAAGCATGACATGGTGAAACAAGAGAAATCACAAATAGTTCCAAACTAGGCAACAAAGTGCACATGCCTGCAGCGAGAACTAGTTTTATGGTACTGCCAGTGACCTTAGAAACACAAGAAAATTAAGCTAATGAATTGATTAAGCCAGTAAATTAATTAAAAGAACTACAGTCACCACCTGAGGTAATTTCAGTGGCGGGCTTATTTATGTGGCAGCAATTTTGATTGGGCACTCTTTTTTTTGCTTCTTGGAGAGGAGGGAGGGATCAGGGTTTGTCCAAACTTATAGGCAGGAATTCTGAGATACAACATATGAAGTGGATACCTCCAGAATTGAGTGAAGAATATAACTAAAAATGCATTCCTACCTCATTCAGCAATTCTAATGAATACCAAGCATGAACAACAAAGCATCAGTTCCAAATTAACTGCGATCAGCTGTATCAAGCATCACTAGTTAAATTCCTCCTATAAGCTCGTAAGTACGAGGGCTTACTATTACATATTAAAGAACCATAAAAATCTGCCCCTTCTAATCTAGGTTAATATTCTCAGAAATTAAAACTATATCAGGAATGCCAATTAAACCTAAGGAAATAACATAAAAAATATGAATCAGAAGCAGAGTTTAAATACAAACCATGTATATGGTACCTATTCCATGAAATTAAAGATGTCAAAATTGGCAAAGAAGCAGAAAAAATAAATGGAGGGAGAGAGGTGGAGACAAGGAGAAGAAAAAAAATAAAAGGATGGTCAAACTATTGTGGATGACATAACAGGCAATCTTCTGTTTAAAGGCCAAGTTCGATTCAATTGTTTACTGAATTCTTTCTTATTTAAGAAACATACTCGCCAAGGTTCCCAGTAAGAGCACCAGATTCCCTCAACTGCATTTCTTCTTCTTGTAGCTTGTCTACATTGTTGCTCTCTCTGTAGGATTTGTAAAACTCTTGCAGTCGAGCAATATCCTGGCTTCTATCTATGGTTCCACCCTCCCTTTTTGCCAGCTTTTGCTGAGATTTTCTCAAAAGGATGAAGGCACATGATATTAGCAAACATGTAAATAAAAACACATCAATAACTATTGAGTAGCTATTGAATAACATTGAACATATTATAATTGTTAAAGTATTTAAAGAATAACACAGCCATAACATTAAAAACTACCAATCAAAATAATACTTGAATGTACAATTATTATTATTATTATTATTATTATTATTATTATTATTGAAAAGAGAAGAAGAATTTAAAAACTTCTCATCATGTTATCTGGAAATCTATCTTCTTGTAATACTTATTTTCCTGAATTCTTTTCTACAAAACTGAAAGATCTTCTACATGTAAACATGACCAAAAGTTTTCATATACAAAAGATCTATACCTTGATAACAGACATCAAACCAGTCTTGAATTGCAGAACACCTCTTCCTTCACTATTAGGATCCAGATTTTGAGCAAGTGAATAAGCATGTTCACATACTGCAGGTAAAATAATAATTAAAAAAAATTCAGTAGCTTCAAGGGCACAAAAGTTCTGCTGATTATATGGCACATATCATTAAGAGAAAACAGAAATAACAGCAGAATATTAGTCATTCAAGCAAAACATAGAAACTCCTGTCATGTTTATAGTGGTTTGATATTTGCTTGACTACTTACCTCAAATCTTATTATTTTAATTACTTGTGGTTTGCTAAATTCCCTAGATGATTATATCTTGAATAGGAAATGCAAAATATTCTATATGCATGGGTCATTGATAATTAATTGATTTGAAGTACCAGCATATTGGTTTGTGAACTTTATAATTTTTTTCTTAAACTTAAAGTTCAGATTGTACATCACGTTAAACTAAATTGACCATATTCTAAAGTTTCTTCGTCCAAATTAAAAAAAAAAATCTTTTTTGCATTGAGTGGTGCTAGAATTTAAACAAATCTGATCGACTTAAACTAAGATGAATAACACTCTCACTCCGAAATTTGCATGAAGACCCTAGGTTAGATGCTGTAAACATGCAGAATAAGAGTGACAGAACCAAAAGAAAACAAAATACATACGAATTCTAGACACGGTTGGATTTTCATCTTGAATCTCATCTGCTGCTCTCAAAATTTCATCTATATCCCTATTATTAGTAAGCGAAGATGGAACATATCCAGCAATGCCACCAACAGGCCGACCAAGTGCATCAGTCCCAGTTCTTTCCCTCCTTAGCGCAGCCCTTACTAACCGCTCCCATAGGTCCTCTACTCGAGACATTTTCTGCGGAGCACAAATCATCAGTGCACTCTATACAAAGTTACAAACAGTTGAAAAAATGAAGAAAAAAAAGAACCTTGAGCTTTGGAATTTTAAACAGCAAATACATATAGATTGATTGATACAATGGATGATGTCATGGGAATGGATCGGGTACAAATAAAAGTATAAATAGCACTTACAGTTAGAATTGTCTGTCCTTTACAACCAATAGAGCATTGCTGAAGTATAGCAGTCTAGCTGGTACAGTCAAAGACCGAAGAGTACAGCTAAGAGCTGAAGTAAAAGCTGGCAGACGATTAAAACCAAATTGAAAACCAATTATTCAAAAGAAGCTAGTACTTATAATTACTAACAAGTATCCAATCCGAAGACCAACAGGGCTACTGCAAGCAATCACCAATCAGCTTACATTTATCCACCAATCAATTTATTTAGAATTTGTGCACACCTCAAGATACTATAAGAAAAGGCTTTACTCAAATTTATTATGTAAAATCTATACTGCCTTGACCTAGCCCTTCAAATAGAAGCACTAAACATGGACTATGCCCTTAATGTTGACGAACACTTGAGAGCAACATAAACCCTAAGACCAACATTTATCAGAAAAAATAACTTCAAAAGTGAGCAATACAATTAAATAACATGATAACACCAAACAGAAACAATTAAGCTAGCCAAATCGTACTTTCCATGTACAAAATTACGTGAGTTAGCTAAAATTACAGGAAAAAATACCCGGAAGTTAGTTAAATTAGAATATAGACATACTAATATAGAAAAAGAATAGACACAAATTGCTAAGAAGAATTCAGATCAAAGAGAGAGAGAGTTTTCCAAAAATAAACAAATCATTAAAATGTGGTTTAGGAATTCAAAACAGAAAAAAAAATAACTGAAGTTTTTCCCATTATTTTTATGCAATAAACAACAAGAAAAACCCAATAGATCTCAAAGTAGTCGCTAATTTTCTCGGTAACGAAACAGGAGAAAAACTTAAAAACAAAAACCGTTACCTGAATCGCGACACGAAAATGTTAGGGAGAAAGAGAGAGACCGAGTTGACAGGAAGAGTTGGATCGACCTCTTAATTCTTTTTCTTCTTCGTCTCGAAGCAAAAGATTTCAAATGAAAAAACAAAACGACGGGTTTTAGAAGGAAGGGTGTTTTTGCTTTGCTGCTCTCTTTTAAAAAGAGAGCGGAGAGATCGTTTCCGAGGAGAGAAGAAATGAGGGGGCGCTAACGAAACTATAGAGGGGTAGTTATGTAATTATAAGATAATAATTACCGGTCATAGCCAGTTGCATTCAGATTTGATAATTTATACAGGAGGGAATTATAAATCAGCCCCTCTAGTTTAAAAACGCGATTGATTTGTCCTTGTATGTTTAAATATATTTGTAATTTATTTGTTTTTTCATTTAATGTTTTTTTATAACGGGTGCAATGAAATTCTTTGATTGTGTCTTCTCATAAAGAATTTTCTCTTGACGAATGAGAACAGCAAATAACTAGTCGCACAAATTAATATAATTATAAAACATAACAATATAAGAAATACTAAAAAACATATTGGATGGTAATAAGATATTCTTATCTTATTTAAATATTTTATACGGAATACCTTGTTATCTCCAACCAGTTATGCTATTTTATATAATTTACATGAGTGATTTTTAAGTATTTATATTGTCAGATTTATTTATAACTTAATCTTCTCATCTATTTTAATTTTAAGAAGAAAAGAAATTGATAACAAGAAAGCATGAGAAGAAGCCATTTTTCATGATATTATATTAAATAGGATTAATAATGATAAGAGACTTATTATTTAGCTCTTAAAACTATAGGAAAATATTTAATTCATTTTAAAAAATGGAAGTCTTTTATCAACACGGGATAGAAGAAGACATTGACCGGTTACAGGCCGTGACACGGGGTTCGATGCCTTTGAATAATTAACGCGGATAAGAAAAGTAGAGTAAGAAAAGGCTTGTTGGGCCTTGAGCACGTGGAGATAATTTCCAAATGTTTTTTTAATTTATTAAATTGTTTTCTCTACTCAAATCTCAAATACCGACACTCGGAAAATGCTTTCACATCTCCATGCCACATTTGTAGCCCTCGTCTATAAAACGAGTAATAGCACTCGATCGTTTTTGGTAACTTGGAATTCGAAGCATGATCCGAGTTGGGTTTTTAATTAATTAAATTTAATAAAGTATTAATCCAATTTAAAGCACTCGATTGAAACAGGTTTAAGTGATAATTTAGTTGACTTCACAAAGTCAATCGAATGCCCGAAATAAATTATTGATTCTTGTATTTCAGATGCTCTTATTAGTCAACATCCATCTTCCCAGCCAAGACTCGGCAGCTTCACCCCCAAATTCATTTAATGCCAGCAACTTCAAAAGTGATGTTATTTGTGAACCATTTCATTAGCAACCAATCTTAAATCTTCACAATATCCTTATGTCTTAATTAACATGTTTAAAAGTGTGGTTAAAATTGTATTTTTTCCTAATAAATATATCAAGATACTATTTTTATTATTTTTTTAATTAATTTTTGACACCATCACTTAAAAATGATATAAGAACTCTAAAAAAATTAATTTAAAATAAATAAAAATTATTTTTCAGCACTAACTAAACACCCGCTTATGTTGAAGACATAAGGATAAAGTAATTGTAGGAAGAAAAATTATGATTTTTCTCTCTTTCCCTCTCATTTTTGAATTTAACATAATTCTAATGATAAAATTTTAATTTATTTTTATCAATCCATAATCACATATAATTTGTTTTCTCAAGCCTTAACAAACATCCTTGAAACCTCACGTATTTTAACATTTTTACATTCTTAATGCTTCACCTTTTAAATCTTGCTCCAATGACATTTAGTCATTTATATAAATTTTTAACCTCATACCAAAAACAACCCCAACCTCCATCTTTTATCCTCAAATTAAATATAATATTTTTTTTTTCTTTTAATATAGAAAACTAATCATTATAGATTTTTGTAGGGGCACTATCAGTTATTTCATATATTAATGAATAGTTAAATTAACAAAAAGCCCCCTGAAAAAATCTAGCAGTCAAGCAGGGGTATTTTTTGCATTCACATTCTGGGTGTATACTGATTTTATGAAAATGCCTTTATCAAGTGTAAGAAGGTATTTATGCCTTGGTTATTTTGTTAATTATTTGTCTGGTCAAGGGTAAAAACATACACCAATGGATTATAATAGCATTGTCACAGATTTACCACTTAATAGTTAGAACATTAAGTTGTATTAAAAGGCTTTATCTGGGTTTTCACATCACTACAAGTCATTCTACTTTTTTTTCCAGACATTACGTTTTTTTTTCAGGGGAAAATAGAGATGAAAATGACAGGGAAGACCTTCTTGAAAATAGAAGACTAGGAATCTTAAAAACACAAAAAGGGATTGGTGGAAAAAAAATGGATAGATAAATGATTTTCTGTCACTTCTACGATTATAGAAGCAAGGAAGAAATTGAGAGGAGGAGAAAAGACAAATAAGATATCTTTGAGAGAGATTTTAGGAGCCTTGTGAATGAGTCTCTTTCATAGTACTGAGAGTAATAAACAGTAGGGAAGGAGAAGCAAACAGCCTGAATTAGGCTAACCCAGTCTCCTCCAATACGAGTCAAGTTCCTGCGAGTTAAAGCTACAAGGTTTGCTAAAGAGATCCTAATTTTTAGATTTTTAAATAATTCATGCCTTGTTTTTTGATTAATCATTGGTCAATAACAATCGGGTTTGTACTTGTGATTATTCTGGGTCAATGGTGTTTAAAATACTACTTTGCTTGATTAAGAAGTTGTGCTGTGTGCTTGAACAGGAAGAGAAGGATGTGATGCTCACGTTGCTCCGAAAGAATTGAAGTTAATTACAAACTCTGCTGCGAGGTTAGTGTTAGCTATAGCTATAGCTGGGTATTAACTTTTAAGATGCCACTATAAAATCCATGTTGGTTTGTTTTGAAATTGCTAGATCCTTCTTTTTAGACTTCAATTCTTTTTGCAAAATTGAGGTATGAAAAACTAATTTATTATGTCCTCTTGCATTCATGTATTGGCCTTCTTGCTTGTCTAAAATCCCGCAGCAGAGCGCGGCGAGTGGCTAGTTAGACCCTATAATACATTTGATAATCTGATCAAAGGATGCCCAAATCAGAAAATTGATGATTTAGAGGAAAAGAATTCATTCGGTTGGAAAGACAATTAGACAAGGGGGGCTTGCTAGAAGTTTGATTAAATTCCATTAACCAAAAAAGAAATTCCTAACTCGTCCATAATTACAGGATTAGCATACATATCAACATAAATTTTACAGGCCAGTGTGATGCTAAGATCACTCTTTGTTCCTTGAAGAGCGATCCTTCCTTGGGCCGCCAAGAATCCGAGAAATTTGCAGACCTCTACTAAATGCTTGGTTGAACAACATACGAGTCTGGAATTCAGACACAAATGGAAACCAGGCAAGGAATGCAACTGGAGTGAACAGGAGCAAGCCCATAATGATTTCATAACCTCGAGCAAGTGTCCGAACCGATCCCCAAAACCCTGCCTTTTGAACGATAGGCTTGCAAGCTTGTGCAATCTGGAATAAATGGAAGGAAATAATGTATGGAAACTGAAGAGGTTATTATTCTGAAAACAAAATAATGATACACGAAGACATGAAACAGTTTAAAAATAAGAAAAGATCTTCAATATCAAGATCTAGAAAGGCAACAGTGTAGCTTTCACTCTTCATGGTTAGAGATTTAGCGAATGAACAACAACTAAAAAGACGAATCTCAAAATCTAGAATGTAGTTTTGACCCTTCATAGTTAGATTTAGTAATTGGACAGCTAAAAAGAAAAGGAAGAGGCTAATCAATGCAGCCTCCTTGGTTGGAAGCTTCTGATATAGTTCAATAGTGATGCAAATCAAGGTTGTCATATATCATCAATATAGTACTTGAAAAAAATAACAAATAAAAAGAAGACGTTTTATACTCTACTTGAATGTTTATAGAGAGGCAAACTTGAAATTAATAACCCTAAACTCTGCCAAGTATTGTACTTGTAAAGCATAATTCAAATAACCTAGATGAAGAAGCCAAATAGAGTGCTCAGCTCATCTACACCACATTTGAGACTCAAACGAACTCAAATGAACCAAGATGTCAGGAACATTGGCAGAAAATATAGAAAGAGCAGATAGATATTCACTTACCAAAAGCATCCCCCAGCCAGTTGGCATGAAAGCAAGAATGCATACAAAGATGTCCTGCACTGTCATATGAGGCAGTGCAATCAAAGTGACAAGAATGGAGATAAATGTTAGGAATATCATTCCCTTAATTAGACGGAACGCAAGCTGGAATTCGGCACTGAACCTTCTCCGCCCAACAGATACAGTCTGAGTAAGAAAGAGAGAAGTAGATTCATACATATAACACAAATCTCAAAAAACTAAAAGTGAATAACATTTCAAGGAAAACATTAATCTGATCCAGAAAGAAACACAAAGTTGTTATTGTCAGTAATTTTATCCTCCAACTTCTATTCACAAATATTCCAGAGATTTTTACATCTTTCTCAAAAAATGAGACTAGTTGAAAAACAATCAGATTTACTATCTATAGCATTTGTGAACATGATCTCATCCAGCTAAAGGTACTAGTGAGCCATGAGAAACAGAAGGGAAAAAGATAAGCATTGATAGCTTAAAACTACATTGCTAATGCAAAAGATTATCAAATGACAATTGCTAAAGATATGTATAAAAAACTAGGAAGATTGAAGAAATAAGCAGCTTACCTTCATCACGAACAGTATTAGAAAGATCACCAGCCATGATACACCATAGACCTATTATGACCAAGCACAAAAGATAGACTTAGTTTAGAAATGCCAGGTTTTTTTTATAAAAAAAAAAGCAGCAGGAGGTGAAGGGTATTATATGAGTGTAGCTGAGGACATACCAAAAAGCTTTTGGTGTGCTTTGTGATTGATAAATGATACACTAGTCCATATTGATAGATAAAGAATCGTAGAGATAACAGTATCTCTGCTAGAATACCGCGCTTTCCAGAGTGACGAAGATGCTCCTGTTCTTCTTCCCACCATGATTCCCAACTCTTCTCTGACGGAACACCTATTCCTCCACGGTTATTAATCCACTTGTTCCAATCAGTCCAATCATCAACAATCTTCTGCCACTCAAATCCAGAAGGATTGAAGAGGAATGGAGCAAAAAGCCAGGTACCAACCATAAACCACATCGATATAGTTATTAAGAGATAGGCGACTACACTTCTGTATGGCTGACCAAATATTTGATACACAATGAGCAAAATCATCATCTCAATGCCCTTAACAAAATGACTGCGGGAATAGAGCCTGTAATTGTCAGCAAACTTGGCATGGAACACTACAAACCCTCTACCAGTGGGCCTATATTTCGCACCTCCATGGAGCAATGTCCTTCCATAGTAGTGGGTCTTTGTGCCAAGAGAGAATGTGAAAAATACAGGTGCTAGTTGTAATTGCATCAGTATAAATTCACTTAGTGCAGTGCGGAAACCCCTTTCCAAACCAATTTCCATCAACATAGGCAACGCCATCAAAAATCCAATCTGAACAAAAGATTGAGATGCAAGAGCCACTTGCAGAGGTTTGTTGTCTCGAATTGCTTTCTGTGTACTCATACCTTCTTCAAGTCCACTGAGAACAAGATAGAGGCGGCCATAAAGAAATACATACACCGTGAGCACGGTTATCTGTGACAAAAGATGTTCAGTACCTTCAGAAATTTCCATAAAACTAACACAGTAAAATCTTTGATCAAATGGACATAAAATCTTTAATATACCAGAGTGCTGAAGTAGAAACCAACTGTGGTGAAATAACAAGACAGCATTCGGAAAAAGTCAAAACGGTGTCCAAGCCGGTAAATATCACGACTCAAAGTCTGCTCTCCATTTCCATTAGCTATTTTGGCCTCAAACATAGAAATTTGATTGAGGCCCACATCTCTCCCCTTCCCAACTTGTATATATTCGTGATGGGTAACATTCCCTTCACGTAGTGTAGAATTGAAGCCTGTCGATGCAATTAGAAACATATATGATCAGTTTAGAGCAAAGACCACAAAGAAGACCAAAATGGCTACAGAAAGTTCAAAGCAAATACGAACCGGCAAATATATCTTCACTCAGATTAATAACCTTTGAAGCTTTACTGACACCCCCTCTAGTCAAGTGAAAAAGCCTATCAAATACATCCGGATGACCATAGTGGAACCGTACCCTATATGAGAAGAAAACAGAGACATGGAGGAAATTTAGCATAAGAGAAAAGAAGAATGGTATCCTTGTTGAACAGGAAATGAAAAAAGCCATTACATGTTTATTTTTGCTCTAGACAAATTTATCATAAAAAACTTACCACGTTCAACAGCATTAGTGGCCAAAAATCCAATTACACCACCTTTCATGTTCATATTATTCTCAACATATTTATTAAAAAATCACTTAAGATTTTAACCTTGGAGTTCGCACCACTCCAAGAATTTTTGGTAGCATGATGCTTCAATAAATATCACATATCATTCACCATGCTCATAAAACTGATCATATTTCATGTATCTTGCATTAAATGTGATACTGCATAGAATCTACTTCAAAAATTAAAAAATAAATGGTTTCCATCAAGAACAGGAAACTGAGAATTTGGAGTACAGTTACTTCAAGCATTTAGAACTTACTTAAGAGGGTTGGCCAATAGCCTCTGACCAATAGTTACAAAACTGGTTTCCTGATTTGACATAAACCATGCAAGAGATGAAACACTGCACCGAGCAATGAAAGAAAATTCAGTAATCACAGTTAAATACATGTGGAGAAAGTAGCAAACACAAAGAATAACACACCTTCCAGTAAATATATGTTCTCTAAGCCCAAGTATTGAAGGATTCCTCACACCATCAGGCTTTTTAAGAAATTCTTGCAGCAAATTTCTCATTTTCAAGGCTTCTTCCATGTAGTTATCCTATAGAAGTGAAAACATCAACCAATAGACAATGTCAAAATTAATGATAATGTTTATTTAGATTTCACTTTTATCATACCTGGTTCATATCTATTGTTTGCAAACCTTCTCCCCGTGTGAAGATAATAGCATGGTTTTGGTTTTCTGGTTTTCCTTCACCCAAGATGGCTGGTCCTGGAAGTTTTATTCGATAAATGACCTGCAATTGGACAGCAAGACAATTGCTCAAGTTTACACTCCCCTTTACACACACACATGCATGCAAACATACATAAAAGAACTCTTTTGCTCACTAAGAAACCAAGGTGCACTCATAATATCTGCTTTCCTGAAAAAGTTTCATGAAACAAGGGAAATCCACTTTCTTGAGAAAAGATTTTCCTGTCACCAAATCCCCCGCTCTTGGGGGATATGCCCTCAGCGCCGAGGGTTCAAGATAGCAGATTCATTTCTTAACAAATGCCTGAATTGCGACATAGTTGGCTTTACCTGGTCCAAGTTTTGCACTGGCTCAGAAGAATCAATGGACTTAGGTAAGGCTGCCTTCACTAGAGATGAGTAGTAAACTTTTTGGATGACCTTCTTGGATTTGTCTGGATTAGTTTCTTCAATCTCATCAATGTATGCCACACGGAGAGATGGATATCTACATATTGGAAACATACGAACATGTTTAAAAAATTGAACCAAAAGCTCGTCAAGAAGGCTAAACCTAATACTTACGTTGTCATGAGCCTCAGAATATCCTGTGCACGAGGATCACCGGACCGCTTGTGAATCCCATATTGCTGGCATGATACTACATACATAAATTTCATATCAGCAACTGCCTGACACTGTGCCAACAAGGAACTTTCTCCCTTTGACTGATCATCAGTACTCAATTCAATAGCCTTATAGCCCTCCATCAAATCTGAGAAATGTCGTAACAGAACAAGAAGGAAAAATTATGTGTATGTTAAAATTTAACATCTAATCATAAACATACAATACACTAAATAATCGATAAAACCAAAAGTTTAAAGACAGTAGTCACCTTCATCTCTGGCCATATCAAGGAATGCCTGAAGCTCCAAAGCATGCCGATAGTACATCATACCTCTCACTGCCATTGGTAATGTTATAGTCAAACAAGAAATTAATGAATAAAACAGGAAAAGAGAGAGCAACAAAGTGAGTACCCGTTTTAGTCAAAGTTTGGCCCCTATATGATGCCCATAAACGAAGTTCTTCATCCAAGTTGTCTCTTCCCTTGAGTTCTTCTTCACTGCTGCAGTCCACTCGCTCAAGAAAGTGGTTCCACTCATCTGTCCATAAGGTAGCAACGGGAGATTTATGGTCAAAACAAAGAGAAGCAGATCTGGAATTTGGTACAGAACCAAATGGAAAAGAAAAAAAGAAACCTGGAAAGATCTTTTGCAAGTAAAAGAGGATGGAAACACCATCTTCATTTTGCATTTCCAAATCATGCAAGGAGAAAAGCACATCCTCTGTGTAGTAAGGAGTTAAAACACTGCAAGATAAATTACCACATTGGGAAAAGGTTTAGTTCTGCATATTAGTTAGCAACAAAGTATGTCTATTATTTTACTAACTATCCTTGTTTTCAGTACAAAAAAATCAACAAAACAGTAGAACAAGTATTGTATCCTTTTTACCTTTCATTTACAAGTTAAAATTATCTTAGTTACACTCTGGCCAAATTATATAGTTATAAAACTCAATCCGGGTTTCATGTAAAACCAAGACGGGAGTTTACTCAGTCAAACGTTGTTTGACTATAAAAAATTCCAAAACAACTCGCTTTAATTTGTTTTTAAATCTTGAAACAATGTCGTTTTGGATTGAGCTAGGTTGACCCAACCAACCTGTGACCCGAGCCTTGGATTAGGTTGGGTCTTGTAACTACGCAGATTATATAAATGGACTAGGAAAGATGGATTCATTGAGGATTGCATTTAATCAATAGTGATTGGAGTGGGAAGCAATATTTAATTTAGTTTTGTGTCGTGTAAACTGTCAGTTGAAAGACAGTAAAAGATGAAGCCACAATCATGATGACATTGAAGTAGCCTTACGAGAAAGAAAGCATATTGCGAACTTTAGGTGCAGTAGGCATGTCCATAAACAGTGAGTTTGAGAAGAAAGATATACGCCTCCTAGCTTCTAAGTTGGATGGTACATCCATTGCGGATTCTTTTGTGGTAAGCAAAAGAAAAAGCCTCTTAATCTGCAAAGACAGGTAAAGAAGAGCTATTTTAATTAGCATGTTTATCCAGTTTCATATTGATTAATAAATCTCTATTCACAAAACACACCTTCTCTTTCCATGCTTCTGTGACTGGATCAATTGGAAACTTGATAGCTCCAGAAGATGCAAATAACTGATATTGTTGTTCATGGAGAGTCATTCCCTCATGTCCAGATCCGCCATGGATAGAATCCACCAGACTTCAAAGGAAAAAACAATAAATTATAAATTTGGATGCTGCCATGTAAAAGACATAACAATGTGATGTCAGATGCAAATATGTTTGAAAAGACCAATTACAAATATGCCGCACCTGGATATATGATCCTCCATCATTATGTCTCTTGTCACAACCTCCAGCATGTCCTGAAAAAGAATCACAACTTGATCCCTGTCCTCCGGTTTATTAGCCAGCTGCAAATCCCAAGAACATAGGTTAGGGCCTCTCATTATCGTGGTTGGTATCTGCACTTTGCTCTAGAAAGAAATATTACCAAGTATTTGATAAGCTTCACAAAGTGATCATAGAGTAAAGGAAGAGCACTCATATTGTATTCCTTTATCAGATCACCTTTATCTATGTGAATCTTCACTTCAGAGAATATGAAATTGATCACCCTGCGAAATTATCATGAACACATCAACAAAAATGGTCAGATCCTAGTGAAAGTAAATAGAGGCACAGAGAGTTGAAAGCAAATATGCTTTTGGGTTTTCATCTAAAATTTTCTTTACCATCTTCAATGTACCACAACTCACCGTGTCTCATCTACCCCTTGAACCAAAAACATGATGATGTTCTTGAAAGAAGCATAGCATTCGAGAACAGCACAAGACATGTAGTCGTCAGCCTCAATTCTCTTTTTCAGCTCCTTATCCTTCCCGTTACTGTCCTTAGCCATGTCTAACGCTATTGGGATCTAAAAGGAGACGCCAAGTTAATATCATCACATGAAGATTTTACCAATTTACAATTAAGTGTGCTGAGAGAAACCTTGCTAGCCAGCAGAAAAGGAGGCCACTGTATAAGTTCCAAATCACGGTCAGCCCAATATGGAACAAGCAACAAGTCCATCTCCCTGAAAATGAGACATACAATTCAAGTAAAATGTAAAAGCAAGAAGGAAAAAGCACTAAAGAAACTAGAAAAGGCACTATTCTTCATAGTAGCATCCTTACTTATTGCTTATAAGGTCTTCTTCTCTGAAACTACTAATGATTTTATTCCACAACTGAGCAAATCTTGCAGACTCCTTTCCTTTGTTAGGTGAGATCTACAGTAAGAACCCAAGATTGGTAAGTCCAGATGAGGATTACTTTCTGTAATGATTGCATTCAAAATTTACCATGGTAATCAATTTTTTACCCAGAAATTACTAACAGTCAAGTCTAACCTCATCATATTTGCGAGACAGGATTGCCTTAAAAAAGCCCTTCTTCTTTGGCTCACTCTTAACCCCTGGAATTAAGCGGTCATTGAAAGCACCAGGTAATGATCGGAAACGAGATCTAAGCATTCCCAATGTTCGAATCTGGAATAAACAAAATAAGTTACAGACCAAAAAAAAAACACAAACACCAAGATGTCAATTGCTTTGAAAGATATCCAAAGTGGAAAGCATAAACAAGGCAGCTGCACTAGTTCTTCAAGTTACGAAGCATAAAATAAAACCAGATCATTATATTTTCTAAGCAAAAGGGTACTACCCTGTATGAATAAATAGGTGAGCATAACCTGAATAAAGTATTACAAGTAATACACTGCAATGACATCTAGGAATATATTCAGCACTACGATTTACTAAAAGGTTCTTAATTATAATTGATTGGGGAAATAAGCATGTAAACAAAGCTGAATTATTTTCATTGCAGTGCATTATCAAGAAAATAAAGAAAAAGATATTGCTAACATGTTCTTAACTATAATTGATTGGTAAAATAAGCATGTAAACATAGCTGGATGATTTTCATTGCGGTGTATTATCAGGAGAATAAAGAAAAAGATATTGCTAACCTCTCCAAGGCGTCGAAATGCACCATAAATACCTCCAAAGAAGGTGGAAAATATGGCATACCAAATCTGAGCATCCATAAAATATACCTACAAAATTTGGTATAATATATCGCTATAAGTTGAAATAGAATAAGATAAGAATATATACATCAACAGAAACAACTCGTACAAGAATAATTGGAGCCCAGAGTGCAATCACAACACCAATATTGTTCCTTGCTGCAAGTAAACAGGTAGACCATGAATTTTCTTCAAAATAGAAATATAAGTGAACCGCAATTTGATTTTGCTAATGTCTTCAAGTCTATTACCTCGTGGAAAGAATTCATGCCATTGGAAAGTAGTTATATGAACACTCATTATGGCTTTTGTTGGAACAACTAGAGGCCTTATCTGCAACCAAAACAAATTACAGTTATCAGTCAAAAAGGATCGAATTTCCATCTAACATGGCAGGTCAAGATTCAATAAGCACCGAGACATCTAAGAAAATGAAAGAAAGACACACCTCTATATAGTAACTAAATGTCAACTTTGTTATAATAAGAAGAACCCAAAACATTGTATACCTGAATATTCAATAAAGCATCAGTGACAAAAAATTGCAATTCAATGTTGTACTGTGATTTATTTTTCAAACAATGATCCTTACTTGAACAGAGAAATAGTACTCTCATGCATTCCCCTCCCAACATAGAGCCGAGGCTGTAATGTATCAAATGCAGGCATGAATCTTGTTGAGTAAGATTAAAATTTAATGAATTATAGATAAAATATCAACAGCAATAGCCATGCATAACCATTGGAAGTAACAGAATGATGAAGAAAGTGGCAAAAAAAGTTTCTTTATACCTGTGACCACCACATCATAAGCATCACAATCCTATAGTTGGACCTCTCAAGGAATCGACGTATGAAGGGGAAAAGAAACAATACTGCTGCCAGCATATTTGGTGCCAAGTAGATAACTACAGCCAATATAAACAAGGAAGGCGAGCTGAAACCATTGCCAAACCAACCTTTGATGGTTTGAGCCAATCCTGGAGGTTTATCATCCCAAGTGTAAGCATAAGTTACAGGTAACACTACCACCCATGCAGCAGCTGAAACAACCTTCAGAATAAATCTCAACTTGACATGGAATGACATTAATTGCCGTGCCTTCCAATTAAGAATGACATCAAGGATAGCTGCATAAGTAAGCAGAGATTTGTCACACAACAACTTCCTCTTCATACAAATCTAGAACATTTGGCACGATAAATAGGGTATAGCTTGAAAAATCAATAACTTCCTTATCATCAAATGGACAGCATGATGCACATTACATTATTCGTTCCATAAACATAACATCAAGTTGGGAATGTTCTGAACATACTAAATAACGGTAAGATACTTGACTCATGCACACAGCAAGAAAACACAGAAAAAGGTAATTAGATAGAGTTAAGAACCAGTAAAAATTAAAAGTAATTAAAGCCATAACAATTTTTGTACATAGGCATAAAGGCTAGCCTATCCATTGCCTAATTGAACTTCATTGACATTTTAAACGGATACAACAATGTACTGATGGAAGAACAAATAGAGGATACTAGAAACCGAAAGGACAATGGATAGAAGTAAACTGCACTCTTTATTACCTTGCCCAAGCTTTATTATTGCAGCAGTAATGAAGACACTCAATACTTTCTTAAATACATCACCGCTAAAAATAACACTTGGTTGCCCCGAACCATGCCAAGCAACTGTAATCATCGCCTTGAAAATCAGGCCGCATCAGCACCATATCAGCATAGCCAAAGTTATTAAATAAATTTAAAGCAAATCAGATGCATGAAATGATAGAAAATGTACCTGTAAGCACAGGATAAAAAAACTCCACATTCGATCAAAGCTTCTAAAGACATGCAAGAATGATCGTATCTCCACGAAATTAACCTTTCCTACCCATTGATCTCTATAGGCTGGTTTAGTATCCTGAATATCACAGTTTAACACAAGTTTTGCATTATGTCCCTTTTGCAGTATAAAAACTCAAATAAAGAAACCAGGCAAGAGAAATGAAACTGTCATTCCATATACTTCCAGTGTGAGAAGCATATGATAACTAAGAAAAGAAAACTAGATAGAGCATTCGATCATAACACCAGTCCAGTAATTTTAGTCTGTACAAGCCATGTGTGAATAGTGATATGCAACAATGTCATATATAATTATTAAGCTATTGACACTAGGAAAGGGGAAAGAAAACCAAGAAAATCTAGTGGTCATTGCTTACCCCATTTTTTTCAAAACGGGGATCATCAGAAGTCAGGCAAAAGAAATCAGCATCTGCACGCATGGGCCAGCCTAAGCGGAAACAATCAACTGACCTACAAATTTATGCATGGGCAAGGGTTTTTTTTAGAAAACATGCATAGGTAAATTGATCAGTAGAAATTTTGAAAAAAGAGATACATAGACATCTCTAAGGAACAGTATGAAACCAAGACCAATACCAGAAGTATTCATTTAAATCATCGTAGTTCCTCCATTGAGAATGCTTTGACTTCCCTTTTTTACTCCTTTCAGCTTCCTGTCAAGGGGTGCACAATGATGATGACAGATGAGTTTACCAAAAAGAAAATACAACACTCAAATTAAATAGACTAAATAAGAAAAAATGAAAATTATTGCATTCAGCACCTTTGCGATCACGTTGTAGATAGGAGTAACAACTTTACTCAAGAAAGCCTCTTCTTCACCTCCATAGGCAGGCTTTACATTTTCTCCTGTCATAGGACTGACATTTCCAGCTAGCATGCCATATAACTCAAATGCCATCTACAAATAGCAAAAATAATTTAGCATCAGCTACACTTAACAGTCAATGAACAAGCCCAAGTTGATGAAAATACAAAGTTGCAGATCTATAGTGAAATTCCAAGCACAAAAAAGCTCTGAAATAAGGGGTGATGGCACAAACAGTACAAAAGATTGTCATGCACTCATTGGTATGTCTCCTTTGCAGGCAGGGCATTGGATGAGTTATCATGATACAAGATCCATCTATTCCATTTGGGTAATTCTCTCCTCTGCACTATTTCTACTAGGGTCACTCAACTTATCCAGAGTTTCTCAGAATCAAATGTTTTATCTGATGGGGTTAAAGATGATGGAAGACAAAAATCTAAGACCATGCTTCCAGTTTCCCACCAATGAAAAGGAAGGTCAAGCAAAAGCAAAGCAATAATAGTAAAACATACATGGTGATAAATATAGCAAATGCATTCTGGCATGAATCTCAGGTTTGCAGCTTCCCCCCATATCAAAAGATACAGACCCATGTACAATAATTTACGCTGTTGCACCTCCTGTTGTATGGTTGGTAACCTGCAAATTCAGATTAAAGCCATTAATATAAGCATGGAATGGAAATCTACTATCTCTTTCTTCCAGAAACCGTCCTCTTCCCCATCCCTGTTTTTTTGCAGGGAACCAAAACAGTTCAATGCATGATGTATCTGCACTGCTTATTTCCATGGCGTTAAAATCATATTGATGACAATGTCGTAGTTTGAATATTTATAGCATTGCTAGCAACTCAATCAATTTTCATGATTTTCTGAAGCAGTTCAATTAAGCACATCCCTTGAAAGATTAAACAAACTGGAAGATGAAATGCAAACTCCATCTTTTCAGTACTAAACTGGAGTCCAGTCAGCTATTGAAAAGTTATCGTGTATCATTCACAAGGACAGGGTGCTCTTACCAAAGGCTACTTTTTCTATCCAAGTATTTGCACCATTTTTTGTAGTTCTTAAAAAGTTTCTTCATCACTTCAGTCAATGCACGCTCATCCAACTAAAAAAGAGAAATGCACAGGGTTATTCAGATTTTGTTGCACAAATGCAACTGTAAGCAAATAGAAAGAAAAAAGGAACAAAAAAGCAAATTATAGAGGACTACATGGGCCCAGTGTCCAGTATACTTTTCTGGGTAAAAGAGGGTAATGTAACCTTTACCAGTCACTGTTTATAGAGTAAAAAACACATAACCTGATTTTACAAAAATCAAGTCAGGAAACAAACCTTTGGTTGTTGGTCAGGCTTGGGAAATTGCCGTATGTGCACATTAGCAAGTAATAAGATTAGGTGTTCTCTTTGATTTGCCACATTATCCTTCTGCAAAGTTGATAAATGGTATTTGTTTGAATTATATTAAGCTAAAAAAGTTTTGTAACACTAAAAAATTGCAAGGGCCAGATGCAGAAAAGACAATAATCCTTCTCAATTTATTTTACCTGAAACCCAAACATTGCCTGAAGCCAATCTAAAACATCTTCATCGTTTTTCTTCTTGTAATCGTTGGGCCACGGAAGACCTCTTGTGTTACGCAGAGCAACAACAGCAGCTTGGATCTGTGAGCCAACAAATTATAAACATGTGCTCAAGTGGTAAATGAGAATCAGCTAGGTTGTAAGTAAAAAAAGAAAGTACATAAAGGAAAAATACCTCAGTATATCTCATAATCGCTTGATTTGCACTATCTGGATCAAGTGGCAGGATATTGTAAGGCAGATAGATCTGAGTTTTTTCTGCAACTTTATGTTGAGCTTCTAAAATCTGTAAATTATTTGATGCGATGATACAAATCATTTATGTGATAACAGACCTCAAACGATTGAAGTTCTTAATTTAATTTAGCAGATAGAACTTGCATTAACAGATTGTCAGAATGCACATTCACACCAACAAAGCAACTAGAGAGGTGATTATAGATGTCACATGGTTTCACCTCACGATCAACTTCAACAGATTGTGTTGTATTGACGGCTTTTAAAACCTCAAAGAGCACATTAGCAGTTTGGTATGCCTTGGTAAGCTGGGCGCTGCATTTCAACCGAATACAGTCAGTTAAATACAGTAACAAGAGCAGCAACTTTAAAGTTTAAACACATTTGATCTGAAGAAACTTGTAATAAGATATGGCTTCAAAGAATCTCTTTCACTCTTCCATTTAATATAACTTACCGGTCAGCTTTATCAGCAGCATTATGTAATGCTTGGATGTATTTTTTGTAGTAATGCTGATAAAAACTCTGCATTTCTCGTGAATCACTTTTTTTAACCCTTCCCCTCAAGGTTGGATCATTCTCCTGAAAAATGTGAACAGGGCGTTTTTGCATAAAAGGCAAGACCAACAACAATAGCATGAACAATAAAAAAACGAAATGCATAGCTGAATTACATAAAAGAAAGAATTGAACACTAAAACTGCCACAAAATTTCCTAATGGAAATACAATGTTGTTTTTAAACAATAATACAAGTTAACATTGGTAATTCTTCTGGTGCTTGCATGCCACTCTTTCCAATTTTTTTACATCAGCAATCACTGTTTTCAGCAAACACGCCAAACACATAAATTGAGCATGTTTAACCTAGCATACATCAGAGAAAACTACAGAATGCGCTCTCATCTCCCTGCCTAAGGAACTGAAGAATATTCGGGTGGAACACCTCATGAAAGCCACACCTGATTTATAACTGTCATGATTGAACACTGATTCCCAGGAAATCAAATTAAGCACTCAATGCAACACTTGAGGTGCCCATTCCAGAGGCTCCCCAACTCTCTCTGCCCACTTCAAGAGATCCTTAGATATTTTATCCACTGTAATTGATCACACTGACCTAACAAAAAGGCTTAAACTTTGAAACAACAGCAAGCCTTTGTCAGAGTCATTCATTCCTTAACTCCATGCTGACCACAGTCCATTACTATAAATGATTACCCTCGTCAACTAACTGCTCGACATTATAAATCTATAAATCACAGGACACAATGCCACATCTGAGAACTTTCTTCTAGCAAAGAACAAATGATGACTCTTACCCTTTCAAGACGTTGAAGAAGTGCAGTTTTAAATTGACGAACACCTCTTCCACTAGAAGTAGGATCCAACCTATGCGCTTTCTCAAAGGCATAAAATCGACCTACATTCACAGAACATTACAATCAGATATACATATAATAAAGACCATATCCTTCACTTCCTGAAATCAAAGATACGAATAAATTTTAAAAAAAAAAAAACAGCAAGTCTTGTACCTAAAAACACTATAAAACAAGCCTACATTGCATAGATACTGAAAACAGAAACTTTAAATTCCAAAAAAATCACTAACTTTATTTTTACTTTGAAAAAAAAGAGAAAAAAACAAATTTTTATGCTTAGAAACACTATAAATCAACCCTACATTGCATAAAAACTAACAAAACGAGCTTTAAGTTCCAAAAAATAAACACAAAAACTTTATTAAAAAAAAACTTACAAAGATAAGAAACTCTAGGATTGGTTGGTTCAACTTCATTAGCAACACGAAGAATCGGCGCGATCTCAACAAGTGAAGACGGCACTACTTCACTATCAAACGCCTGCTCTCCAAGATTCCCCGCTGTGTGCGTCCTCGTTAACCTCCGTTGCATCTGCGGGGGTGTCGCTCCCGTCCCCCCCGCCGCCTGATCCATCCCCATTCCTCCTCCTCTCGACGTCGACGACATCTCTCCTTCCTTCAGAATCCAAAATAAACAAATAATGAAAACCCAAAAGAAGCAACAAATTAGATAAATATAAAAAAGGAAAGAGATTTACCAGAAGTATTTAGAGAAGTGATCAATGGCTTATGAATTTTACATATCTGTAAAATATATATATATATATATGAGATTATGGGTACATTGTTATGAAAAAAGAAAATGAATAAAAACAGTGAAGGTAGAGAAGCTTACAGAGAAAACCCTAAAGAGAGAATGTAGAGTGTCTCAGAGTGAGAAAGTGTTTGTGTGTGTGTGTGAGAGAGAGAGAGATGCTTCAAGTGTAAGCTGCGTAGCAAGGACAGAAGCTAGAGAAGTGACGTGTTGTTTTATGGCGAGGGAGCTGGGTGGGTTAGTAAAATAAAAGGGGTAAAACCAAGTTACCGTTGTGTGTTTACTAGTATGGTTAGATTCTTGAGATTCGTGATGATAAACGGGGTTCATGTTTTGCGTTATAACGACATTGCCATTATATTCTTTTCAGCAGAAGTTGTCTTTAAAAATTTCTATGACAGTTTTGAGTTTTCAATAAGCCTTTTTCGTAGATGTACGATGAGATGAGGTGATTAGCACAGGATTTGTACGACATAAAGAAGATTCATATCATAGTGCAAGTACAATGATTTTTTTATAAAAAATAATATCAAGTTTAAGAATTGTTTTCTTTATTTTGTAGGTTAATAACATTTTTCACATTACATTTTAAAAATATTTTTAATATTTTTAGATTATTTTTAAATATCGATACCAAAAATAATTTTAAAAAAATAAAAAAATTATTTTAATGCATTTATAAACAAAAATCAATCTAAAAAATAATTATAATCAAACTCTCAGAATACTAAATTGTTTTTGCTTTATTTGTAATATGTTTTTGTAGATTTTGTAATGGTTTAGTTAAAAAGAGAGGTCAAATGAGTGTCTAATCATGAACAGGTTTATTTGAATTTTAAAACAATGTTTACTTCTTTTTATTTACCTACTATGTGTTGATGAGTAGATTTGCGTGCTTCTACATTTACTGTTACGTTTTTTCTTAATAATTTTTTTTATCTTTTATGTAAATGTTCATTAGTAAATTAGCAAAACAAGGAGAGCATTTTAGGAAATCGAGGAGAAATGAAGGGTAATTGAGACTTTATGATGATTAATCATCCTGGGATGTGTTGAAACTTGAAAGTCGGTCTGTACTGTCCGCGATTACTACGATGCTTTCTCCTTTTTAGTGGGGCCCACGAAGTAGCGGCCACTACTACCAAGGGCATGGTTCCATTCTTCCGCTATTCAAAACAACGGAGACCACTCCTGACGTGGCATTGACGGAAGGATGGATGGTTTATAGATTCTGTGAACTTTTTTTATTTTAAAATTATTTTTTAATCTTTTATATTATTTTAATATATTAAAAATAAAAATATTTTTAAAATAATTATTGTCATACTCTTAATCACCTATACAAAAAAATTAAAAAACCATGAGCAAACACATATCTTTTTCTATTTAATCTTTCATTTTTATAGCTTTAATGAAATGCCAATATTAAAAAAATCAAAATAATATTTATAAGTTAAGAAATTATTATTTTACATTGTTACTCTGCTTAACATTATGTTTTAAAAGTGTTTTTAAAAAAAAATATTTTTGTTTTTATTTTAGATTATTTTTTATATTTTTATATTATTTTAATGTATTAATTTAAAAAATATTTTTTTAAAAAATAAAAAATATATATTATTTTAATTTATTTCTGTATAAAAAAAATTTAAAAACAATAATTTTTACTGGTTCTGATTTAAAAAGATACATGTTCAATTTTTCACCTGGCCCTGGTGGTCAATTTAACATTTATTTCTCCACTTCTTTGTTTGTTTTTCTTAAAATATCATCTTTTTTAATTAATATTATTTTATAAGACAAAAACACCCACATCCTTCAAATACCCGCGAGAGACATTTAAAATTAAATAATGAATTGGTAATAACACGTAGAATTAAATGAAGATCTCTATTATTTGATTGCATGTTCTTATGTTTTACATCGACAAGAGTGCGCACACGACCACGACCACACGCACACACGACAAGAGTAGAATTATATTCTCCGAATAATTTTCCCTGTCGAGATTCCTTACAAGGCATGTAAAAAACCTGAACTAACCCTGATTCATGGGCCGGGGCACAGGCCTGGCTGAATTGAAATGATGTGACCGTTTAAAAACTCGAATTTATAAATTACTTATCTAAGATAAAAACAGACGGCAACTGTTGATTTTATTATTTTATTTTTTTAAATGTTATTATTTTTACTTTTTTATAAAATAAAATTAATATAGATCAATCCACTGATCCAACCCCTGAAACAGAACTTGTTCTCCATCAAAGCTCGTGTCAGGTTTTAAAAACATTCCTAAAATCAGTTTACATGATAAGTCTGTCCTCTTAGTTCTTGACTGGATCTTGAGGATGTTTAAGAAGTTTATTTTTTAAAATATATTTAATTTAGAAACGTGTTAAAATATATTTAAAATTTTATTTTTATTACCAATAAATTCAAACGACTAATAAGCAAAATAAAATAGTACTTCGAAGTTAAAACAATAAAAAAAAAAAAACTTGCAATTCAATTATACCCTTTTAAGCTAAGATGATCATTCTAAAAAATCTTTGATTTTTTCATCCAAAACCCAATTCAATATATAAAAAGACCTATAAAATGTTTTTTATTCAGAACTATAATTAAAATAATATTTTTTTAAAAAAAATATTTTTGATAGTAACCTATTAAAATTTTATCTTCCTAGGAAAATATAGTTTTTAAAAATAATACTATTTTAAATTCTTATTTCAATTTATTTGAATAGGTTTTAAATCTATGATTAACAGTACAACCGTCAACAATAACAGGGGCGGCGTTGGTAGATTAACAGCCACTTAAGAAAGCAAGGAGGGCATGTTAGGAGATTGAGGAGAGCTGAAGGGCAATTAAGACTTTGTGGTGCTAATCCTGGGAATGGGATAACGTAAATAAAACAAGTCGGCGTTTTTCACTTTTAGTGGGACCCACGCAGTGGCTGCCACTACTGACAGGGGCATGGTCCCATTCTTCCGCTATTCAAGGAACGGAGACCCCTCGTGACGTGGCATTGACGGAATGGATGGATATTCTTTGGAGTGGCCGTTTCAAAAATATTTTAAAAACAAATTAAATTTATTTATTTTATTTTTTATTTTAAATTAAAAAATAGTGTTTTTAGATATTTTCATGTATTAATGTCAAAAATAATTTTTAAAAAATAAAATGATATTATTTTAACATATTTTTAAATCTCAATCGTGTTAATTAAGGTGCTTTAAATGTTATTCTCTGAAACAAGTGTAATTGTCATAAATCTCAATTATGGTCGGTTTTTGTCACCGTATATTTTCATGTTTAAAATTACATCTAATCTGAAAAAAATATTAAAATATTTTTTAAATAATTTCCCCCCTTCAAATACCCGCGAGACATTTAAAATTAAATAATGAATTGTTAATAACACGTAGAATTAAATGAAGATCTCTCTATTGCATGTTCTCATGTTCTACATCGATAAGAGTGCGCACACAAACACTCCCTGACTAATTTTCCTTGTCGAGATTCCTTTTAAGAAACTGAACTGACCCTGGTTCATGGCCCGGGGCTCAGGCCAGGCTGGATATTTTAAAAAATAACGGTTGAGTTGATATAATGAGGTCTGATTAGAAATTTAATTTGATTGATAAAACCTGTTGATTTTATCGTTTTGTTTTGTTTCTTGAATGATATTAATTTTATTTTCTTACAAAATTAGTTTGAAAATTATGCTGACATGATAAATCTGTCCCCTTAAAGTTATGGAACTGTGGAAATAGACTGAACTGGATCTATCTGAACTGGATCTTGAGGATGTTTATAACAATAATCAAGATTGTTTTTTTTTTTCTTCTGAAAATACATTATTATTATTTTTATTAACATATTAAAAAATTAAAAAATAATTTAAAATCAGAAATTTTCCGAGAATGCCTTCTATTTTCTTATTTTAAGCCTAGTTCAATATGATTTTTGTATATAAATACTCATGTGAAGTCCTACTTCACTTGACATTAGCAGTATATAAATACATTGACAATTGATTTTTAAAGTGTTTTTTACTTGAAAATATATCAAAATAATATTTTTTATTTTAAAAATTATTTTTTATACTAACATATTAAAATACATAAAAAAAAAATTAAATCACGCTCTCAAACAACTCAAAGTTTATTCGGAATTTTATTAACTTGAGATTAAGGTTTTTTTTTTTTTTAGTGTTTCAAAGAAGCACATTTCATCGTTTTGATCTAATTGAAGATTACATATTTAAAAAAATTTAAAAACATGATTTCAACTTATTTTCTCAAACAAATTTGAAGTCTATTTGGATTTATACTAACTTAGAGATCAAGGTTCTTCTTCTTCTTCTTCTTTGACTGTTTAAGGGTCTGTTTGGGAGGGCGGTTGCGGTTGTTTTGAAAGTGCTTTTCATTTAGAAATACATCAAAATAATATATTTTTTATTTTTTTAAAATTATTTTTAACATCAGCACATTAAAATAATTTAAAAACACAAAAAAAAATCATTTAAAATAAAGAAGAAGAAAAAAAGATGAAATATCGTTTGTATCGCGCTCCTTCTAAAAAACGCACCTTTCACCGTTTTGATATATTTAGAGATTATGTATTAAAATTTTCATGGTGGTTTTGGTTTAATTTAATACCTACCTTAGCCTGGTCCTTTCATTTTGCTTTCTAGCTTCACCTCCTTTTCCAAAAAACACTTTCATGGAATAAAGATGACTGAAACGTGATCCAACTCCATGAATCCATGTACTCATCTCCTCTTTTCACTTTCGTGTTTGATTAATATTTTAAATTAGAAAAGATAAATACAAAATAAATAAAAGCATGCTTGGCTGAAGAAGCAGGGATAGTGGTGTAAATTTCTTTTGTTCCTGAGATAGTTTGTGGTTGAAATTTTGTACTCCATGAACATGAACATAGGAAAAAAAAACATGTCCTGTTTGTCTCCACCGCCTCAATCTTTTGTATCTTTAAACAACAACTAAACTTTAGCCAGTAGATTAGTTTTTTTCAATTAAAGATATTAAAGGGTTGAATGTTTGGCATTGTGTTTTAGAAGTATTTTTAAAATATAAATATTTTTTATTTTAAATTTATTTTTTAGATGTTTTTAAATTATTTTAATGTAATGATATTAAATATATTTTTTTAAAAATAAAAAAATATATTATTTTAATATATTTATAAATAAAAAAACCGTGAGCTATATTTCATAGCATCAAAGATTTTTTAGCAATGACAAAAATTGTTTAATCAGCAATTTGTCTCTATACAAGGCAACGATCGTAGCAGCATTCAAATGGACATGATGGGTCGTACCTGGCCCAACTACCCATCATGACTAGGTGGATTTCTCAGCACCATTTTTTTTTTACAAAATAATTGGATGTTAGATGACTACGTCATCGTTTCATTCCCAGCTTCAAATTCTCAATTAGGACCGTTTTTCAATGATTCTGACCAGAGACGGATTACGATATGAAAAGAAGTGCCGTGAGGATTTTACTAGTTTCTTTGAGATCCGAAAAAAAGATTTGAATTTCTCGCATACTCTCTCTTTAAGATATCATGGTATGGAGTGGATTTTATTAGCATGATAAAATGGCAAGTGTTTCCATGAAGACTAAGGTGTGAAATTGATGAAAAGTTTGAAAGAAGACATGTAAAATATTCGAGATTTGATTAATTTACATGTGTTTGATATGGTGATGTAATGCATTTTTAAAAAAAATATATTAAAATTATTTTTATTTTTAACATCAAAATTATAAAAAAAAACATTAATTTGATAAAAAAAATTAAGTAAAATGCACTTTTAAACACACACAACTTTTTTTTACCGTGATCTCAAACACTCAAAGTCTATTTTCATGGCATCACGAGTTGAAATGGATTTCATTAGTGCAGGGAAATGACGAATGATTTTGTAAAAAAAAATCATTTCAATTTAAAAACTTAAATTGATAAGTAATATCTCAAAATATAATTTATGTTGTTTTATAACACAGGTTCTTAAATGAAAATCTAAAAAATATTTTATACATTTTATTTTTTAGCATGTTTTTTTTTAAACACAAGACTGCGACACAAGAAACTTAAGTTATCAATTGAAACTTAAAAAAACAATCTATATCATTTCCTAAAAAAATTTAAAGGAATATATCCCAAAAATTAATTAAATGGGCTAAAAATGGTTTGAATCTCGCCACTGATCTCTCTAAGGATATAACATATTTATATCTAATTAATTTATAAAAGTATTATAACTTTTAACCTCGAAATAAGAGCTGCAAACTTTAATATAATAAAAAAACACAATAATTTAACTATTTAGTAGGTGATTCAATAATATGAATTTGAGACTAAAGGGTTGTTTGTTTTCCCTGAGCTACTAATATGATGATCACTAGAGGTTTATATAGTCGTTCGTTTCAAGACACGTGGAATTAGTCGAGGTGCACGCAAACTAGGTCAGACATTTATATTAATAAAAAAAACTTAATATTTAGATATATATTTGATGCAAAAGAAAGAGAGGGTGGCAAATGAATTGAGAAATAAAAATTCCTTTTCATTGATAATAGAATTTGGATGTTTATTATGGTATTGAATATTGACACCTGTTCAAGGACCAAGTGATGCGGTGGGATATGGCTGTGAAGCAGAATCCTCCTGTCTTCGATGCCAGCACCACCGCCTTATCTTCCAGACTTGACTCCACTTTCTCCGCCTCCCTTGTCCTCGCATGCGATAAAGTCTCTCTTCACAAGGAAAGTGCCCACTAAAACCAAAGAAATTAGCATTTTCCCACCGAGCATCTTTCTTTATGAAAAAGAAGAGATTATTAGGAATTTGACCAGGCACGATCTCACAGTAAAATAGTAAGTTGCTCTCACGGTGAATTTTTAGTAATAGAAAGGTAATGTTGTTGATATTGTTTATTCATAAATATATCAAAATAATATATATTTTTTATTTAAAAAAAATATTTTTAACATGAAAATCATCTAAAATATCAAAAAACATTAATTTAAAATAAAAAATAATATATTATGAAATAAAAAACACTTTAACTTTCGGTGTGCCGTTTCGGCGTTGTACTGTTCATATATAATTAATTATTTATATATATATATATAATTAAAATATTAATTTAACAAACATAATTAAAATTCAAGATAAATTAACTTTAAATTATATAATATAAACACAAAGTCAAACAAACATAATCTCAAAATTAGAAAAAAAAAATCATAAGTTAATCAAAATAAATAGGATTTTAAGACCGGAACGGTACCGAGACATTCTCATCCGGAATTTGGCCGGAATTTCCGGAACGGGTCAGAATTAAAACCGAGACAAAAACGACATTGTTTTGTCTCGGTTTTTTTAACAGTATGGAACATTCTGGCCATTTCAGCCGAACGGAACAGAATTGACAAGCCTGCTTTTAACATCAAAATACCAAATACACTTTTAACATTAAAGTTAAGGAGGACTGCACTTTTACCCTGCATGCAGTGCAAGGTGTACAAATTTAACTGTAACCTTCCTGGATTAGAAATAAACCAGCCTGTGCGTGATTTAATGATTTATTGGGAGTGTAGTTGAAGTTATGTTTAAAGGTATTTTTTATTTATAAATATATCAAAATATTTTTTTTTAAAAAAAAATTATTTTTAACATTAACACATGAAAATGATTTAAACACACAAAAAAATAATTCAAAGTATTCAATTTTCAATTTTTTTCAAAAGAAATTTTCAATTTTCAAATTTTATTATGGGGTTGAATTGTTTTTTTAATATAAAATCAATTTTAATTGTAAATTTAAAATTTGATATGTATATCTGCCCCTGTTTTTCTGGGGTTGGATGAATGTTTTTTAACTCAAAAAAAGTTTCCAAGCTCTTTACTAATTAGTCCAACAACACAAACACACACACACACATGAAAAACAATTCATGTTAAATGGATTTTAATATGAATTCTTTTTCATGTATATATGTCTTTTATTTTTTGTACAAATAATGAGGAAAAATATTAGCATTGTCTTGCGCTCTCGAATAAAAAAATAAAAAGGTCCAAACTTAAAATAAAAAAGTATGGGAAACCAAGTAGCCACTTAGTCAAGAAGAGAGTGAGAGGCGGCGGTTGACACAGTTAAGATCTTGAAAAGCCTGCAAATGCAAAATAACATGGTTTACATTACATGTGATCCCTCTTTTTCTAAACTTGATCAAACCATATCCCTCAATTTGATTTTTTTGCCAAATCAATCCCTCCTATTTCCAATTAAATGGTTCTTCAAGTCCTTTAATCTAACCTCATCACAAACTGAATGGCTATATGAACGACATATGCTATGAAAGTATTTAAAATATTATATAAAATATACAAATTAAGGTGGCCATTCATGATTTTCAGGTAAGCACCTGTACATAATAATATGACCTGCAATGGGTTAAAAAAACTAGTTCACAATTGTTTATTGAATTTGAGTGATCTAGTCAACCTTGTTAAAACCTATTTGACTTTTTGTAAAAAAAATATAGAGTTGTTTTAACTCAAAAATAATAAAACAATTTTTTTTAATTTACCAAAATCACAACCCAATCAGCTAAATTTAATAACTTTCGGAGAAACAAACTTAGAATATATATATATATATATATATATATATATATATATATATATATATATATATATATATATATATATATGATTTACACAACCTCCATTGCACAAAGAACAGCAACTTTCTCACTTGTCATCTTTCATTTGTCATTCTTCAGTCTTACTTCTTTCCTGTGTTGCCTATTGTAATGACCCCTCCAAGCTCCATGTTTGTTTTTCTTATTGTTGCTATCCTTTCTATTGTTGTCCTTTATATTACACAATCCAAAAACTTTTCATGGTTTTTGCTTATCAAGCATCCTCTCTGTTCTGATTTTCATCCATTTCTTTCTCCTCCCAAGATTCTTCAATACTGTTCCAGCATTCTACCTCTCATGCAATCACCGTAAGAGAATCGTGCCTGGATCTTAATTCCTGTCATAAATGTTGTGCCTCTAGAGTTCGAGCAACGCTGGTAAGATAAATCCTGGTTTTTCTTCTTCTATGGATTTTACAAAGCATCAATGTATGGATTTGTTTTTTGTTTCCAAAATTAGAGAATGTAGGTGTAAATTAGACAGCATATGCATGCTTAGTAGTTACCGAGTAAAATTTCTTGAGTTCCATGTTGTAGAGTTTAGAGAGAATTTCATGCTAAACTTCTTTACATAGTATAGTTTTCGGAGGTTGTTTGCTGTACGAATCTGGGTTATTGCTTAGAGAAACCAATTTGGCTGCTAACAATGCCAGTGAACGATACTTGATGGCCTTAATTTCCATCTATACATGTGTTTTGGTCATTAGAAGAGGATGGTTCCAAGCTCTTTACGGTGTCTGAAGTTTTTGTCTTCTATAAATAAACTTAGGTACAGGGAGTGGTTTATCTTGTAAGAAAATGGCAACATCTCTGGAGGAGCTTCTTGCAATGGAAGGGTTTAGAGGCGGAAGGTCAGGGACGAGGGCAAGACCTGCATTCAAAGAAGAACCTGCAAGTATGCCTCCTTACCCTTCTGGAGACCGAGGCAAAAAGGACTCTCCATCTGGTCCATCTATCAGCAGAATCAAGACTGAAAGGACAAGATCTGATGTGTCTCAGTATACTTTGAGACGTGAATCACCGGCAAGTAATAGTAGTTTAAGCAGGAGACAGAGGGATGATCTGGTTAGAGGAGACAGAAAATTAGATTCAAGATTGAAGACAGAACTTCGCTGTAGAGGTTCGAAAGATTTGCAGGAAGACAAGACTCTGAATTCTGACACGGTGGAAGATGTCGAGGGGAGTGGGATTGTTGAGGTTGGTGCGGAAGATGGGAAATTTAAGGATATATACTCCGATAAAGCATATTATTCGGAGAGAAAGGGAAGATCATCGAAAGGTAACGGGAGTTCGGAGAGGTATAGAGAGAGGAAAGGGAAGGATAATAAAGCAACTGAAAGGCGCGGCAGCAATTCTGATGAAAAATCGCTGAAATACACAGGACTGAGCAACAACAGCAGGAAAAGAATGGACCAGGCTCGGGCGGCTTACGAAGGTTCGGTCAGAGTATCAAAGAATGTCAATGGCTTCGGAGATGATCAGAGACCAAAGAATGAGAAAAGTGAACCAGCAGCTCCTGAAATTGCTCTCGATGAAGCTGCTGTTAAAGCAGTAACCTCCATCTTAAATGGTTATATCAAGCGTTTCTTTAGAGATTCAGAATTCCGAACCACTCTTCGTCACAACTGCTTCTCTTCCCTTGGTTTTATCAGAACTGAAGAAGGCGACAGCATTGAGAGCATGGCCAAGGCCAATCTTGAACAAGCTATTGCGACAGTGGAAAAGGTTTCCGAGGCAGCTGCCAGGGCAAACGATCTGAAAACAGCTGCTTTGCAGCTCAGTGTGATCACAGGTTTGAACTCGAATGATCGGAAAGATGATTATACTCCCGGAACTCCAAATTCCAGGTTGTCAGCTTGTGCCCACATCTATCTCAGTGTGATATACAAGCTACAAAAGAAGGACAAGGCTTCGGCTAAGCATCTCCTGCAAGTGTTCTGCGATTCTCCTTTTCCGGCAAGAACACTTTTGTTGTCTGAACTGTGGGACTATCTATTCTTCCCCCATCTTTCACATCTGAAGACATGGTACAAACAAGAGGCGGATTCTCTATTCAGGAAGCCAAGCAAGATTACGAGGCTTAAGTTTCTTGACAAAGTTTACAACGAAACTCTGGATTCCTGTACTTGTCAATTTGCAGTTTACTACAAGGATTGGCTCACAGAGGGAGTTGATCAAGCTCCTTCCATTCCTTCTGTCGACATCCCTTTCACGTCACAGCAGAGTGGTTCACAAGATCATTCGTCAGGACCAGCTAGTCCGTCTTCTCCTTTCTCACCTCAGCCAACGGTGAGCAAGAAATTATATGATGCTGTATTTGGCCGTTCAAGTAAACCTAGAGTTCATGAGGCTGAAGGCAATGGGAAGGCAGAAAAGCTCAATAATGGTGCACATAGTTCTGGTTCTTCTCCTATTGAAATCAAACATACAGTGACGATCTCTTTCAATATGGCTACATTTCCTGGTCAAGATATAGAGAACCACTCCCTTGAGAATGTACCAGACAACACCTCCATTCCTGTGAGTATTTCATGTGATTTTCTTCATCCCTTTCTATCTACGACACTAACCAAACGCAATCATATGGATGATACTTATTGATGATTAACATTTGAGCTAGAGAATGGTAACCCTTAAATTTGTTCCTCTCATCTTTTCTCTGAAAATAATTTTCACGCTCTCAAGAACTTTTTGAACATTTCTGCAGGATAAAGGGCTCTTAACAGCATCTAACACCGATCTTAATGATGACATTTGCAACTCTAGTGCGAGGCAAGAATCTGAAGGAGATAATGCTCATATGCTGAATTCATCTTCACACACAAAAGCAAACGAGCTAGCACTCAAGACCCTAGCAAAATCTGTTTTCGAGCTACAACGAACTGAGGATTCTGGCGATCCCACTGTTTCAGAACTTTCAGATTCCAAAAAGGTGTCATTTCACTTTACTTGGCAAGAAGTTCTGAATTCCTGACCGAGTTTTGCATTTAATAGTTAATACTATATGCCCACAAATTTCCCTAATAGTTTCTTAAATTTCCCTAATAGTTTCTTTGATTATCATGTAAAGTGCAGGCAATCAACGCAGACGCTTCTACTGAAGGTGAGTCAGAACATCTTACGAGCATCCCTCCATTTTACAAACTGTTGTTTGAATGCTCATACTGAACTCTCCCAGTGCAGGGCCAAATGGGAGCCGTGAAAATTTTGACGAAGGATCCGTTTTTGATAGCATTCCACACGACTTCATTTGCCCCCTCACCGGAGAGTTGTTTGAGGATCCGGTGACCCTGGAGACTGGCCGAACCTTTGAGCGAGAGGCCATCCGCGAATGGTTTGATCGGGGAAACAGAACATGCCCTGTGACAGGAAAAACTTTAGCATGTTCAGCCGTGCCACTCACCAACTCCATTTTGAAGCTTGTCATCGATGGTTGGAAAATGGTGAAAGAATAGTAGCTGTTATACTCTCATCAGTTATGTTTAAATATATTTCAAGGATCGAAATTATGTAATTTTATAGGAAAATAATTCACATATTCCCACTTGTTTCTCTAACCCCATTTACATATTCCCACTTGTTTCTCTAACCCCATTTACATATTCCCACTTGTTCTCTAACCCCATTTTGTTTAAGAAAAACCTAAATAAATTTTGACTGACTTGAACTTACCCCAAGGAAACCTTGACACTCGTTAAATTAATTTTGAAAAATAGCTGATAACCAGTTAAAATAATTTTATAATATGAACTATGATATTAAAAACCATCACTAAGGCAATCACTCATGCTTAAATGATACATGTGATTTTTCTTGCGAGGACATTTTCATATTGGATGGATAGATGATATGTTAATATATAATTGAAGAATGGAAAATAAAATAACTAGTGATTTTACAACTACTTTCGAGTTTTCCAGCCACACAATAAGGAAATTAAGTCGGGTTGGTGCAATATAAATTCACCTTTTTGTCATTAAAGCTCGTTCCTGTCTACTGAAACGAGTTGCTCTTTTCTCACTTGGAAATTGGAATCGGATCATCGGGTATTATTCAACGGGCACTTATTTAGATATTTCGTGCATTTTAAAAATATTTTTTTTAAAATAAATTATTTTTGTTTCAAATTAATTATTTTTAATATTTTTAAATAAAAAACATTTTAAAAATGAATATGAACTGCAACATATCCTTCGTGGTTGAAAGCAAAACTAAACTAAAATGTCTTCTTTGCCCGTTTTGTCATGTTAGCAACTATTTATCTATGTAGTAATGTTATTTTTGTCTTAAAAACATTTTTTTTGTAATATTTTTTAAGTCAAATACAATTTAAACTGTGTGGAGAAGAAACATAATCTTCTTGTGGCAATGAATTATATTTTTTTGTTAAGAAAAAAAATAAATATAGAATTTATCTTCTAAAATTTTATTTTAGATACAATTAAACTTCGACAAACAACCTAGGTGCCAATTAGGGCATAATATATGAATTTCTAGTAAAATAAAGGGCAAATTTATCTCTCTCACACCCCAATAGAAAATCACAAATGTGTTCTTTGTCTCGTTCAAGTGTGAAAATAAGATTCTTAAGAGCAACCTACCGTGTCAATATTAAATACGAAAAAAATAAAATCTTTTTAGGCATTCGGTGTCCATGAACCCTATATAGTATGTGTCAATGAAGGACACAACAAACATAAATGAGTAGAAAAATTAAGGATGCACAAGGGCGGTCCATTCATTTGAGAATTGACAAGAACCTATCAAATTATACTCCATTCATTTTTTTTTTTGTGGCTAAATGATATGTTAATCAAGATTTTGGCTGGAAGCAATGCCGACAGAGAATTTCTCTATTCACCACTAAATTCCAAAATTTCTCCCTCTTTTGTTCACTTGAACGAGGAACAAAAATAAAAAAAATAAACTAAATATATATATTTTAAAAAAAATTTAAGAACCAAATATTTATAGCTTGGAAATAATGAGTATATCTAAAATGAACATTGCACTTCATTTTAAAAAATGCCAACCATTTCCCACTTTTTTTTAACTTCATTTTTTTTAATCTCGTACTTGCTTGACACAAAAAAATATCAAGCAGCACCCTTGATTAAAAGAAGAAAATTTGCAAGTGGGGTCTTAGCCTAGCGGTTGAAGGGACTTGTTTTCTTTCTCTGTACCAGGGTTCAAGTCCCACCATGCACGCCTGTCACCCCCACGGTGCCTTACATGCTCACTGGATTTGCAGAATATTCAATGAGTCCAGAGATTAGTTGTGGTGCATATAAGCTGACCCGGACACTCCGGTTATAAAAAAAAAACAAGAAGAAGAAGAAAATTTTGATCAACTAAGAAGTCACATCTTCACATCGATGTGCCAATAACTCCGTTCATAAATGAACGTGTGTCATCACATGATGAAGCTCATGGCCACCCAGTCTTTTCTGAGAGTGCTTTTAAATGGTGGATTTTCCCAACGATTCTAACCAGGCAAGGCAGCCCAGACAAGCAGAGAGAGAGAGCCAGAGAGAGAGAGAGCACTTCTTTTGCAAGAAGGTGCCTTCTATATTCAGGTACATTTGTTTCTTCAAACATATATATATATATATGCATGATCCATGAATGGTTTTCTGTGGCTAAGTACTTGCATAGTTTCTCATCTCCACATTCTATTAGTTATTCTTCGATCTCTTCGACTCACCTCACCTCACCTCACCGTAAAGAAAGAAAGAAAGAAAGATATATATGCGTAAATAAGAATACATGGAGAAGAGAACGACGCTAGGGCTAGGTGTATATTTTCTTATCTATGTACTCCATGTGTTTATCTACTTCTTCCAAGTAAATCTCGAAAACTAAGTAACTAACATGAATTTTTCATTAATCTTGGAACTAGGAAAGTTTGCTTGAATTTAGAATCCAAAAAAAGTGTCGAGATAGAAATTATTTTGCTTTTTTGGGGTTCTGTTCTTCATTTTGGCTGTATTTGGCGAAGTGAATTAATTTTGAACAAGATCAACAAGTGGAGGTCATGATCAAAATACAATAATGTATAGGCGACGTCGCCTGTAGCATGCATGTTTACAAAAATTGCAAGTAGCCTTTTGGAACTATTATGTTTTTCATCGTGTTTTAAATTTTATTTTAAATTATTATTTTTTGATATTTTAGATCATTTGTCAAATGTTAATATCAAAAATAATTTTTTAAAAATAAAAAATATTATTTTTAAACCAAAATCATAATTAAAAACAGTATCCACAACACTTTCAAATTCATTTTTCTGTCTTCCATTTGTTGCAAGTTCTGACAATTTCCCCAAATATACTATATAGTTTTTATTAATTAGAGCATGTTCTTGGAATATTTTTGCTCAATGCTAAAGTCATGTTTTCGAGTGGACCGCCATGGATCCTGTAAAGTAATGTTTTTATTAATGCATCAGTACGTTCTGTGATCAATCCCTTGCCTCTTGTTATGCTCCAGCAAATTCCATGGTCCTACTACATTTATTGTTTCGTTTTCTTCTAAGCATATGCTTTCTGGAATCGGCCATTAATGCATGCTTAAAGTACAGTGACCCTGGCTAATCTGATAATTCTACTAAATTATTTTTTAATGTTTTCAGGAATTTCAAGGAAGCTGATGAACAGAGCAATGGCAGCCAACGGAGTGTTTGCGGAAAGCCGCATCAAGAGAATGCCACTTGCGAAGCCTCCGTTCACTCTTGGCCAAATCAAGAAGTCCATCCCGCCCCATTGCTTCGAACGATCCCTTCTCCGCTCATTCTCCTATGTGGTTTATGACCTGTGCATAAGCTTTCTCCTCCTCTACATCGCCGCCACATACTTCCACCGACCACCGTCCCCTCTCGCCTGCGTGGCGTGGCCCATGTACTGGATCCTCCAAGGCTGCATTCTCACTGGTGTTTGGGTTATTGCTCATGAATGTGGCCACCATGCCTTCAGCGACTACAAGTGGGTCGATGACACAGTTGGATTAATCCTCCATTCTGCATTCTTAGTCCCATACTTTTCCTGGAAATACAGCCACCGCCGCCACCATTCGAACACAGGCTCCCTCGACCGAGACGAAGTGTTCGTTCCAAAGACAAAGTCCCGAGTCGCATGGTATTCCAAGTACCTAAACAACCCACCTGGCCGAGCCTTAACTCTTGCTGGCACACTTCTGCTAGGCTGGCCCTTATACCTAGCCTTCAACGTTTCAGGACGACCGTACGATCGCTTCGCCTGTCACTATGATCCCTTTGGCCCCATTTATTCTGATCGTGAAAGGCTTCAGATTTTCATTTCTGATCTGGGCATTCTCGCTGCAACTTTCGTTCTCTACAGTGTTGCTGTTTCACAAGGGCTGGCATTTCTGATATGCATTTATGGGGTCACTACAAAAAAAGGGGGCGTTTTGCAACGGATTGATCCGTTGCAACGGACACAATCCGTTGCCAAAACGTCGATGCAAATTTCTCTTGCAACGGATTACCCGTTGCAAAATAATTTGCAACGGCTAATCCGTTGCAAAACCTCCCGTTGCAAATACACATTTTGCAACGGCTTATCCGTTGCCGTTGCAACGGCTGTTCCGTTGCAAATTTATCCATCTGCAACGGAAATTTGCAACGGAAAATCCGTTGCAAATTTATCCATTTGCAACGGAAATTTGCAACGGAATTTCCGTTGCAAATTAAATTTTTAAATTTTTTAATCAATTTCGAATTTATTTATTTTTTAATTAATTATGAATAAATATTTTCATAAATATTATTGATATATTATTAATATTGAGAACTAAATAAATACAGTTGAAATAAAAATTTCATAAATTAAAATTTATAATACAATAAAAATTCAGTTACAATTACATGTATAAGTAAATCAACATGGAATAAAAAACCATCAACCTACAAGGTACAAATACATGGCATCCCATTACAAACTTAAAACTTTTGAAACAAAAATTCCAGATTCAAAATCCTTAGGACACCTAAAAATAAACCTCCTCTGAGCTTAAACTAGCTTGCGAATCCAAAGGTGTCTTGAGTATAGTTCCAGAATATTCCGCTTGAAAAACATACTTCTCAAATTCCATCAGCAATGAAGCTGCTATGTCTTGCATCATCGTCTGGAAATGCATCTCCTGTGTTTGACGATCTGCTGGTGGAAAAAATCTCCGTTTTTTTCCAATATGCATATGCCATGTTAGCTGCATAAAGTTGAGGAAAGTAGCATTACTTCCAGAGATTGAAATATATGCTAGATAATTTATTATAAAACATATGTTATTGAATCAACAATGAACTATCACACATGTAAAATAAGAGCACAGAAATGCAGAAATGAACTATTGCTTCCAGAGGTAACTATGGTATAATGAAAGTTGTCTAAAAGCAGATACAGAAAATAATCTAAGGTTGAGAGGGAGCAGAGAGATGTTGGGAATCGCAAGGATAAGTGGGGTTCCTGGTAGTTCTGGTGGTGGAAGAGGATTTCGAAGATGATGATGCTCGGTCTCACAACCAAATGAAGAGCATTATAACATTTGAAGTGGTGCACATGTCACATGTCATTGAAATATCAGGTATCCATAACCTTCCTGTTAAGTGAGGTGTGCACATGCTAATAGATCTTCACAAGGACCCTTTAATTGAAGATTGGCCGGTTGACTATTGTTTTGCATAACATGGTTAAGAATCCCTCAAAAACTCACCTAGTTGATTTAGCTGCTTAGCACTTGCAACATAAGAACTTACGAGCTATAATTCAAACTAATTGGGTGCTGTTTCAAATTTTGTCACATATTCACCAGAATCAGGTATTTCACTCAGATCCTTCTACCAAATGCATGTGTTCATTTACAATATACAAACTAATAGATATAACAGGAAAAAAGCAAACAGCTCAATAAAGTACTCGACAAAATTTACTTATATTACCACACCAAAGTTTATGATATAAAAAAAAGTTAATCCACAGGCTTTCCCAGATGGCGCAGAGAAATAATTTACCAATGAAAGTGCGAGGCACGACCCCCGGGAACTCCAAATGATCATACTAATAATAATCACAAACAGAAAAGGTATAAATAATCAAATTAAAAATTAAGCAGAAACAAGATCCGGGTAAGGTAAGAATTTCTCCTAAACCTGCTCAACCCAAATGGCCAGAAAGAACTCGTTAAACCTGAGCACCGGTGTCTTCGTCTTCGCCGACAAGGTGGAGATCGGGAAGTAGGGATGGTGAGTTTGGGGGGGAGGGGATTTGAAGCGAGGGAGAGGAGTGGAAAGGTGAGGAGGGAAATGGGTGAGGAAAAGTGAAGGCCTTGGGGTGTGGAGGGAGAGGAGAGGTATCATGGAGGTGGAAGATGAGACGGGGAGAGTGAGATTGCGTGAGACTTGAAAAATGGAGGTGGAAGATGAGACGGGGAGAGTAGTGTTTCCAGACTTGAAAAATCCAACCTTTTCATTTAGCCCGCCCATCCCATGTCTAGAGCGGGAACGGGGAATTTTATCAGTGGACAAGAAACAATTATTAATACATAAGTATTAATCGGTGAATTATTTACCATATTTTTTTTAACAATTATTAACAAAAAAAATTAATTTCAAGTTAAATAATTTTTTTAGATAATAATTTTTATTTTATCATTTTTTTGTTTGTTCTTTTGTTAAAGTTTTAAGATTTTTTTAGTCTTTGATTTAATTTTTTTTCTCATTATTAACGCAATACTAACAATAATATTAATAATAATTTTAGGCTTTTCTTCGTGCTTACTCTTTTGTTAATGTTGTTGAGTTTATATCAATTATTATTATTAATCATAATTAAATTCAGTTTTTAATAATAATTAATATTTTTTTAATTTAAATATAAATAAATAATAATAATTTTATTTATTAATTTATATTATCAGGAATGTAGGAATGTAATGGAATGTATTTTAAGTTTTTCTAGCACTCAAAGACAATAAGTAATTTGTCTTTTCTTTTTGTTGATATTCTATTAATTTACGATCGATTTACCGGCTGTTTTTGTTTTCCTTAGATTAAAAGAAGAGCTATTCCTTAGAAAAGACAAATCTTTTATTTTATTGTTGGAAGGTTTTTCAAAAGCAATTATTTAATTGCATAATTAAACTAAATTCAAAATAATTGCATTATATTTGAAATAATATAAAAAATAGCTCTTCAAAATATTTTTTACCATTGGAGTACATATCAATAAAAAAATTAAATATACATTATTCAAAGAGCCATTTTCAAGATTTGAATCTTGAAAATGGATCTTGCCATTGAACTTGCTCTTACAAAGAGGTTGAGCCAGATTCGGAGTAGTTGAAGGAGGTGAAGTTGGGTTAGAGAGTTCGGATTGGGTCGGATTATCCATAATTAAAGGTTTTGAAATGAAAATGAAAACATGTTTTTGTGGCTGAACCTCGTGAGATTTAAGTTAGATATATTGCTTAGAACCTGACAGAGCACGCACACGTGCATGCGCTGATGATGAATTATTTGATTTTATGCTTCAAAATTGTTTCTTGCATTTTTTTTAGTAATTTTTTGATGTTTTATATTAAAATATATTTTTTTTGAGATTTTTTTATATTTTTATAGTAAAATAACTATTCTATCCTGATATAAGATAAAAACTAAGAGTTAACAGAGGAGGTGTCACAGTGATTTCACATACTATTGCACGGTAAAATAACTCTTTTACCCATGATAAGACAAAATTGAAGAGTTGAATGTAGGGGTGCTATGTTAATTTATCATTTTTTATTATTCTTTTCTGCGAATACTATGTACGCATCTGACACCCCCGCCGACAATATTCGACCTGACGCACACCTTATTTTTGTCTATATTTATATATGTGTGCTCTTAGTTTTGATTTTTAATTTTTATTATTTTCTTATTTGTTAAGGTGGTAACTTTTTGAAAAATTTTGTTCTTAGATTTTAGTTTGTTCTTTCTTTTAGTTTTTTTTTTTATTTTCAAGTCAAATAATTTTTTTCCAGATAATATTTTTTTTTCATTGATTTTGTTTGCTATTTTGTTATAGTTTTTAGGCTTTTTTATTCTTTGATTTAATTTTTTTTTTCATTATTGATGCAATAATAATAATAATAATAATAATAATAATAATAATAATAATAATAGTTTTATTCTTTGCAACGGATTCGCCGTTGCAAATTTAATTTGCAACGGACAATTTTGCAACGGATAATCCGTTGCAACTTCCGTTGCAACATTGTCCGTTGCAAATTAAATTTGCAACGGCGAATCCGTTGCAAACAATGTTTTTTTTTTTTTTTTCTGGAATTGGTTTAGCAACGGATTCTCCGTTGCAAATTAAATTTGCAACGGACAATTTTGCAACGGATGGTCCGTTGCAAATTCCGTTGCAAAAGTGTCCGTTGCAAATTAAATTTGCAACGGAGAATCCGTTGCAAACCATGTTTTTTTTTTTTTTTTTTTTCTGGAATTGATTTAGCAATGGATTTGCCGTTGCAAATGTAATTTGCAACGGACAATTTTGCAACGGATTTTTGCCGTTGCAAAAATCCGTTGCAAACACACCCCTTTTTTAGTAGTGGGTACCGTTGCTTATTGTTAATGGTTTCCTTGTCACCGTAACATTCTTGCAGCACACTCACCCAGCATTGCCGCACTATGATTCCTCTGAGTGGGAGTGGCTCAAGGGAGCTCTGGCAACCATGGATAGAGACTATGGGATCCTGAACAAGGTCTTCCATAACATCACAGACACGCATGTAGCTCACCATCTCTTCTCTAATATGCCACATTATCACGCGATGGAGGCTACGGAAGCAATGAAGCCAATACTGGGCGAGTTCTACCAGTTTGATGATACTCCGGTTTACAAGGCCATATGGAGGGAGGCAAGAGAATGCCTGTATGTTGATCCAGACGGCGGAGCTCCCGAAAAAGGCGTGTTCTGGTACCGGAACAAGTTCTGATCCTGCTGCTTGCTGCCTACTAGATGACCCCTGAGCAAGGGTAGGGTTCAATCTAGCTGTATTGTAGCGTGCTGCTAAGAAATGGGGGAGAAGGTGATGTCGAGCTAAATTTGTAATGAAACTCGTCAACTTATGAACACTTCTCTTCGATCTTATAATTAGCGCGCAACTATCAGCTTTTGTTTTTAGACTAGACAAGCATGGTTACAAATCCTCTACGATTAATTAGAATTAATCTAGTTAAACTTGAGATAAACCAGAAATTGTATTTGTATCTGGTTAGTATCTTGGAACAAAAATGATAAACCAATTGTTACTTTAGAGAATAGAAGGAGTAGTATATGTGCTTGACCAAGTTTTTTTGTGGTGTTTCCTCTGTCAAGTTGGTCTATAAAACCTTGCCTAAATAGAACCAATAGATCAAATAAACACAGACATGCACAGAAAAATAACAGAACATTCACGTAAACCCTTTGAATGGATATATCTCCTCAAAAATATTATTCATTAATTTCCTTCATCTTCCACATTAGTACAAATCCTCGAGGAATCAGCGGCACTTGTTTTTATGTTTCATCTGAGCTATCTTTTGAACCTGGAGATACGCCTCCGATTCCTGCAGCAGAACTTGACCAAGGCAAGGGGCATTCCGCAATGCTCCAATTTTCCTATTCTTAGCGTGGGAACTCATCATATACCCACCCAAAACATTTCCATTTGCAAATGTTTTTATTTTTTGATTCGAGTAAACCTTGAAAAACATGTTTTGTGGGCCAGGTGAGCGAGTAAAATTCTAGCTGTCCCGACTCTTACAAGAGATACATGTCCTGACTCGAACTCGAGATCTGCTGTGTCGATCTCAAACCTTTTGCCACCACACCACACTCTTTTGGGGATCAATTTGCAAATGTTGCTTTGCAGGTAAGGCATTCATGCTTATGGTTATAAAAATCAGTTTTATATAACCCATTTTATTTTGATAAATTTCTAAAATTCTCAAAACTCAGTAATATTTTGGCATTCATATGATTTTTCTGATACTATAAGGTGGCAGAGTACTCAAAGGAAACTGGAGTGGACAATCGCCCCTGAAAAGAGTATTTTTCTTGAGAGTATATATAGTATATAGTAATGACTGCATCTCTATCTTCATATAATTTGTGTACGATCGAATACGTGTTGAAAAAAAGTATTTTGATATTTACAATCTTGAAAACAAATTTTATCCCAAGAATTTTATATCAAGAGTAATTTCATTTGAGATCTTGATAAAATTATTTTGAATTTGTTATTGTATTTGGGAATATTATGAATTGAAAAAAGCATCTAGTATGAATAATCAGGAAACAATCTGTACTCTTATTGACAAAAGAAATCGCTAAAAATCTTAATTCTGATTCCTTAAGCTAAATTTCTGAATCTGTTACTGTATCTTCTATTTCCGAACCATATTGTCGTAGTTTTGTTGTGAGAGGTAGCTTGACAACTTCTCAAATGTGGTCCCTTAGCTACATACGCATGATGGTAAAGAATTTGCGATATATATAATAGTTTCTGAGTTTGAATTAAAATGTGTATTCCTTATAAGAACCCGAGATAACCGGAATTTTACCCGTTTATCTAGGTCCACAAAATACGTTTCCAAAGAAATATTTTCTCGCATAAAAAAATCTTCCCAAATATGTCATCAAGCTTGCATTATTGTCCATAACATAAAGACTAATCTATGAGATTTTCTTAAAGAGAAAAATAAATATTTTTCTATACTTTATTATAATTCTTTTCTGTTTTTTTTAAGAGAATATTTCTTTCTAATTAATTTTTTCTATTTAGTGTTATTATGGTTTTCTAGTTTTTTTCTATATAAAGATTTGTAACGTCCTCAAGGAGCGTGATGCGGTAGCAAAGGGCTTGAGATATGCACATAGATTTCGAGTTTGAGTCAGGACGTACACCTCTTGTAAGAGCCTGGGACAACCAGAGTTTTACTTGTTCACTTGGGTCCACAAAATACGCTTTCTAGGAAGTAAGGTTTTCTCGAATTAAAAATAAAAATAAAAATAAAAATTGTAACAACATTTTGGTAAGTGGAGACAAAAAAAATAAAAAATCAAATTTTTTATTGTTTTTTTTCTTTCTAATTATTATTTCTTTCAAGATTTTGAGATATAATAAATCTTTTTATTCTTATTCTTAGCTTTCGGTCTCATATGTGTTAGTTTTCGTGACTACGTAGAATCCCGATCGAGAAGACAATAAGTATAGCATACTAATTGAATAACATAACAAAAAAAAATAAAAATAGAATCAAGAGCCAAAAATTATATAAGGGATGGCAAACGGTTTGGTGATAATTCCTCTGCCAAGTTGACTTGTCTTCGGAAAACCTTGCTTTAAATAGAACGAAGAAATTAAATAAAAAAACAGACAAGCACACAATAATAACACAGAGCGATAAGAAAAATTCATGCACAGGATAAAATAAACTTTATCTAATTTTTAAAGATCCTTTGCTAGAAAATCCCTTCAATTAAAGGGATAAATTAATCTCCGGCCCCAAAATTAAAGGGCTAGCCTCATTATTCATATTATTAGAACATTCATCAATTTCCTTCTATCTATCTCGACTTATCCGAGCCATATTGAGAACCTGGTGACGAGTCTCCGAATCCTGAAGCACTACCTGGCTCGGAAAACTGTCCGCGCCGCCATGCTTCGATCTTCCTCTTCTTAGCGTGATAGCTCATATGCCCACCCAGAGCATTTCCATTTATAAAAGATGCTTTGCAGATAAAGCATTTATGCTTAAGATCACGACTTGTCTGGGCTATTGATAGAGACCTCGGCGTTCTCCTGAGATGACTATTAAAATGGCCTGACAAGGCTGTGCCGCCTAATAATTCTTGTTTTGGTTGCAAATTATGGGCATTAGGGAGTTGAATTTCTTGAGCTTTCGACGACAGGGAGGTATTCACCAAGCATAGATTGGTTTGGTCAAGGCTGTCCAAATTTGCTGCAAGGATTGGTTGGTCAATCCTGTTATAAAGGATGCTAGGGTTTTGCTGGTAATCGCTCACGGTCATGTTAGAGCCAACATTCGATCCAGCCAAATGATTCTCGACCCTTTGAGCATTTCTAGCAGTTGTGAATGTCACAACACTGTCGCTATAGCATGGCGATGCATGTTTAAGGATTCCTGAAAATTGTGTTTCTTGATGTTTGACATGAATTGTTTGGCTCGAATGGTAGAAGAAAGGTGGGTTCAAAGAAGTAATTCTAGGGGTTGGAATGAAACGAAGAAGAGATTGTTGGTTTCTCAAGGCAATGAATCGATGGCTAGTAATTGGAAGAGAGTGAGGGCTCGCCGAATAAGAATTAGCACTCGAGCTAGAAGAATAGGGCCGGTGCTCTTCTGTGGCAGCAGGCTTCGTCGCCACCACTACTCTCGGAAAAGGAGCACACTCGATTTCTGGGTTGGATACAGCATCGATTTCTGTAAATGGTGGATTTGTATGGATGAGAATATTCTGAAATGATAAAGTTGGCGCAGAAAAACTGGTGGCGGACATGTTCGAAAGATTTGGGAGCTCAAACTCTTTGCCCATTGGGATAGTTACATCGAACCAATCTTCATTGTATTGCTGTGGATCATGCTCAACTTTCTTGGCCATAGAACTAGATGAAGGGATTTTGGTGAGAGATCGAAGAGAGGCTAATATGTGATAAATACACAGATAAATACACTCTCACACGAATTCATCAAAAGATGCAAGAACAATATCCATGGAAAGTGAGGTGTTGAACTTATATTTTGCTGTGGCTGTAAAACAAAAAGAAAGAATCTGATATATCTTCCTGGCACGAGAAAACATTTCCATGCCTGGAGATAGGGTTGGCTGTACTTGGTCTTATAAATGGAATGCAATACAATTTCTTACCTTCTTTATCTTTGTTTTTGGTGTATTTCTTTTTGTGCATTTTCTCTCTCACTATTTTGTAATAAAAGAAAAAAAAATTAAACTAAAATCCTTCTTTTTTTCTTTCTAGAATACACGCGCACGCATCGTACACGTGGATATATATATATGCACCGGGTCACGCAAAAGTTGCATCTTTAAAATTATTTGGAAAGAATATTTAATTACTATCGAAAAGTAATTTGGTTTGAAGATTTCTTTTACCTTTGAAAAAAATATTATTGACTTTCATATTTATGTTTAAATTTAATTCAAATTGTTTTATTACGGGTATTATATCCATCAATATATTAAAAGTTTCCTTAATATGATATCAGAGCTTCGTTGACCCAGCGGTCACGAGTTCGAATTGCACTACTCCCATTCTATTTGATAAAAATCAAGCACAAAGTAATATGGGCCTGTGTGTAAGTTTCAAGCCCAAATGGTTTTCACTTGAGGGGGTGTATTAGGGAATAATATTTAAATCATATTCTGGGTCTTACCTAACAACTTAAGCTCTTAGGTGAGATGGTTCCTTAACACCTACAAACTAAGTGTTGTGGTTTTGGATTTGTTATGTTGAAATTAGAAAAACAGGGGTGATTGTTAGTTGTAGGGGAAAAGATAGAGAATGAAGAAGGAGAAAGAGGGGAGGGAGAGATGAAGGTCAATGATTAGGTCATAAATTTAAAAATTACCAATGAATTTACCGATGGAATATATGTTGATCAATTTGTTAGTAATTATATCAATAACAATATCATGTCATCATACTTTTTGATTTTTTAAATCCCATTGTAATTTCCTCGTTGCATTTACTACCGACATTTACTGATAAAATGTTTCATCGGTAATAGTGTTTGTAAAAATCATGACATCTTACGTATATATATTTTTTTATTCCTTCTTTTTTCATTTCAATTTCATGGTATTTACAAACATAATAGTTCTGACGGTGTTTACCGACATATAAGGAGATGAAAAAACATTGTGGGTAAAGTTCACAATAAAATACTGATGAAAAAATTTCATTGGTGTATCTTTATGTATTCACCGATTTTTAGGTATTTGTGTGTGTTTGTGTATATCATTTTGGATGATTAATAACATGTGAATGATTATAATGTATGAATGGTGCTCTTTGTTAATTATTTCAAAATTAAAGGAATAATATATGGATAAGTTTCATAAGTAGATTTAGAAGTTCATAGATTAACTTAATCATTTATACATTTAACAAGAAAAGCCTTTTACACCTACAATAAAAATCTATTACTACAATTTAACAAGATAATATTCGGTGTTTTTCTAAAGTTAAAATGATCAACACTAGTTGATCATCATATTTGAAAGGCTAAGGTTTTGGACTTGCTGAGGTGGGCTTGTAACGTTCATTTAGACTTCTTAATTATAGGTGAATTTAATTTGTGTCTTAATTTGGCTGTTAGACGTTGAGATTTATGGTTAGGATCAAATAAAAAATAATAATCCATATTTGATAGGAAAGATAAAAAGAAAAAATCAAAACACATGAAAAATCTGTTTACTAATTACTTTAGCATTTAAAATTCATGAAAATTAATCTGCAAGCTCCAAATTCATCATTTTAAAAAACTACTCTCTTCGTCTTCAAATGAAGAAGAAGCTTGTTTAGTATTTTTAAGATGAACAAAAGTACTATCATTTCATAGAGCAGCGAAATTTAAAATAATGTTCTATCTATCTAAGGATAAATCAAAACGATTGAGTTATTTGTTCACTATTAATTTATAGCTCAAACAACACCTTAAGAAGGCTTTCATCATGGATAAACAAAACACAGCATCGTCTTCCTTGTTCATGGTTGCCTAGCCTAGCTATTGAGAATTAATGGTAGAAACATTAAAACTTGTTCATGAACCAGAAAACACCCTTTTCATCTGGCTCAACATACAAACACTCTCTTGCCTCCCTCCATAAAGCCTTGTAAAATGGAGTAGAATCGAACAGGTAGAACTCGCCCAGTACTGGCTTGATTGCTTCAGTAGCCTCCATCGCATGATAATTTGGTATTGTAGCCACGAGATGGTGAGCTACATGCGTGTCTGTAATGTTATGGAAGACCTTGTTCAGGATCCCATAGTCTCTATCCACAGTTACCAGAGCTCCTCTAAGCCAATCCCATTCAGCAGAATCATAATGTGGCAATGAAGGATGAGTGTGCTGCAGGTATGTGATAAGAACAAGGAATCCATTAACAATAACTAACGGTACCCCATAAATGGATATCACAAACGCTAGTCCTCGTGTTTTAGCAATGCGGTAGAGCACAAATGTTGCAGCAAAAATTCCTAGATCGGAGATGTATATGTGAAGCCTTTCGCGATCAGAATATATGGGGCTGTAGGGATCATAGTGACAAGCAAAGCGATCGTACGGTCGCCCGGAGGCGTTGAAGCTTAGGTATAAGGGCCAGCCGAGCAGAAGTTTGACGGCAAGACCTAAGGCTCGGCCTGGTGGATTGTTCAGGTACATGTACTGCCACGGGATTTGGGACTTCAGCTTCGGGACGAACACCTCGTCGCGGTCGAGGCATCCGATGTTTGAGTGGTGGCGGCGGTGGCTGTATTTCCATGAAAAGTATGGGACAAAGAGTGCAGAGTGGAGGAGTAAGCCAACTGTGTCGTCGATCCACTGGTGGTCACTGAAGGCATGGTGGCCGCATTCGTGTGCAATGACCCAAAGACCAGTGAGGACACAGCCTTGGAGAATCCAGTAGATCGGCCATGCAATGTAGGCAAAATGAGATGGTAAGAGGTGGAAGGAGGTGGTGGCAATATAGCCCAAAAGAGAGCTTATCAGCAGGTCATAAACCACATAGGAGAACGAACGGAGAAGGGATCTTTCAAAGCAATGTGGCGGGATGGCCTTCTTGACTTGGCCAAGTGTGAATGGAGGCTTCGTGCTTGGCACTCTCTTGATATTAGGGCTAGACACTCCATCGGCTCCCATAGTTCTGCTGAACTTAAGCTTAATTCCTTGCAAATCCTGAAAACACGATCATTGGAAATATAGATTTTTTTTTGTCAAGATTTAGCAGAGAATGGAATTCTGATTTGAATCTGATTCTATTAAAGTACGTAGATGCAAACTCAAAAGTTGCAGAGGCTGTAACTTCAGAAGCGATCGAGGTTTTGTCATAAAGCTGCAAGCAGAAGAAACCCTTTAGAATAAGAATAAGTACAAAGTGGAATATATACTTGCAGGTGAATGAGGAAATTAATGAATGGGTTTTTGATAATCAGAATAAGAATAGGAACAAAAACCAAAATAAGAAGAAAGAAAAGAATCCATGATGTTATAACTTCAACTTTATAGAAGCTCAGCTATAGCAATCTGTTATTTTATTTATTTATTTTGTATTTAAATGGAAATGATTCATGGCTAACATTGTAAAATTCCATATCATAATTCTATATCTCCTTTGAACCAAATCATAGAATATATAGATACAAGGGGATATATTTTAGAATCTATTCCTAGCTAGTATAATATACGTGGCCTAAAATCATGGTTGCCCTTGAACAAAAGGGATTTGATGCTGCAACCAATATTTCTATTACAGTGTAACTCAATGACTGAAGCCATTACTCGTCTTGATACTCCTCAAATCGGTGCAGATATATTCTCAACTTGTTAAAAGGAGTCATGAAAGTTCCCACTAAAAATTGTCTTTGCCAGTGCATTTTCCGATTGGTCTTTTGATTTGACAAAAGGAAATTTGATAATCTTCTCCTCTATTGAATAAAATCTTTGCCTATCTTCACAAGTTATTCGATCATGAATATAATTTTATGAGATATCGATGGTAGTTTTATTGTCACAAAACAAGTTCATCTCATTTAATTTTAAGGATTTTAATTAGCAACACATTTGAATAATGACATCTATATGTTCTTCACTTGGATTAAGTATAAATCGACTCATAACACTTAAGACAGACAATTTTAAGGTGAGTATGTGACAAGCAAATGAGTTTTCCAACCAACCTTTCATATCTTCTTTTATCCACGAGCACTTGATCTGTGCATTCTATGAGTTTGTGATATGGGTTTATGAGAGTATTTGTTAGTTTGCACTCTAGTAAACCCACCTCAAATAGTAGATCTAGTAGATAATTTCTTTAAGGCAAGAATATGTCTCCCTATGATCTTTCTATATTTATTCCTAAAAAATATCTAAGTCCACCTAGATTCTTCATCTCAAACTTCATTAACAACTACTCTTATAGTCTTTAAATTTCTTTAGTATTACCCCTCTTATTACTTATGTCATCTATGCAAACAATTAAGGTGTCATTTTTTCGACGATGCTTTAAAAAAAAGTGATCCTTATTGCTTTGATCAAAATCATACCTTCTCATAGCTGAGTTTAATCCATATATCGTTCGCTCCAACAATGATAAATAGTTTAGTGGAATATCCATATAAACCTATTTTTTAAGATCATCATGGAGAAAGACACTCTTTAAGTCAAGTTGGAGTAAAGACCAATCTAAATTTGTTATAAGAGGTAGTAAAACTCTAACAATATTTAGTTTAACAATTGGTGAGAAATTCTATATATAATTTGTATTGTAAGTCTATGTGAATCCCTTTGTTACTAGTCTTGCCTTGAACAAATTTTTCATCTTTGTATTTGATTGAGAACACCCTTTTACACCTTATTGTCTTCTACATTTTAGGTCATGGTATCGACCTTTATATGTTATTTTTCTGTAAAGCTTCCATATATTTTTTTATATTGTCTTTATAAAGTTCTTAATAGGCCTACATAAATGTTAAATGGATACATAATTAATAATAAGGTACACAAACCTTTTTTCTTCTATATTAAAAGAGTATCTATCAAGTAGTTTTTCTTGGTTATGTTTAAAAATCAACACATATTCCATATCAATATTCAATTTAGTAGTATATAGAGGAGTAATAAGAGAGACTACCTCAAGATTATTTTCAGTCAGATATTCAGGTACTATAACGAGTGAGGATTATTGAGTTTTTTTATTCACACACTCCCTATTAACTGAGGCATCTTCATTAGTAGCTTATGTTATTTCCTTGATCACTGTAATTTTCTTATGAAAAGTGATACGAAAAGAAATTGCATTTACACTAATAAGTATTCTCATCATCTGCCCAAAACATGCATTAAAACACAGGAAAAAAAAAGAATAATAAAAATGGCTTTAAACGAGCATGTACAGCTAAAGACTTGGTTTGGCCATTGCAACGGGAAAAAAAGGGCTTGTGTCAAAGTTTAGATTTTATAGATTTAGATATTAAAATTAGGATTTACACATTATTTTTTCTTATTATTATTGAAGAAATTCGGACAAAAATTGATAATGAGAAAAATTATAATTATAATAAAAATTAAAAAAACCAACCTTCATAAAACTCAGAAGAAGAAGTAAATACTTAATGTTTTTTAATTAAATCTTATCTCAATTATTGTTTTATTTATTAATATCAACAACTATCTTTTGCCATCTTTATTAATCAAGTTTATCCTTTATTATAAAAACACATACATGGGCTTTCTTGGTCCAAGATATATACCGAAGTCGTGGGCCCAAATAAAACAAGGTAAATAAGAATAAACCCCTTCAAAAAGAAAAATTAGGGTTTTAGCCGCTTAGTGAAGACAATTTGAAAATTCTTCTGTTTTTCTTTAAATTATAGTTTTTTTATAAACATTTTCTCTTCTGATAACAACAGGAGCAGCTTTCTATATTCAGTTTCATCATGGAAGTTGAATACCCAGGTTTTGCTATCTCTCTTATGTATTTTTTTTTTTTTATGGTTAAATTTATTGCTTTTAATCTTATTGAATTATTTACTAACTTAAAAACCCGTGTTTTTTTCTTGATTATATATAGAATTATTGAAAAAGATTGAAGCTTGTGTGTGTGTGTTTCATTTGTTTTTGGACGGGCTGATGGTGCCGTTCTGTTTGTTCTTTCAATTCGGTTGAAGAGTTTTCGAGTATTTGCTGATGGGATTTTTCTTTATTCTTTATTGGTGATTGATGATCTCAGTTAGGGATTTAGAGCATGTGCCCAGCGATGAAGAGGATGTGGATGAAGTGAAAGGAAGTCGAAGGAAGTCTAAGAAGTCGGGTAAAGTGGTAGCTAAAGAACATAAAGACCAGTTGCAAAGGCTTAAGGAAAAGGTTAAATATGTTTCTTTCTCCAAGGGTGTAATTTTTTGTTAAATAAATGGTGGCTGAGCTGAAATGTCATGCTGGTGCTTGAATGACTTTTTGATTGGGGGTTCTTAGGAGCTGAATATTGAGAGTAGTAGATTCTCCCGATTGAAGACTAGGTTGCAATGCTACATGTTTGAATACCGAGGTTCACAATTTCTCGTGGAATGTTGGCATTTGAAGGATTTGGGAGATTGTTAATGCTTAGCGATTGAAAAATATGAGATGAACCTTCTGTTTTTTCTTAATGCCTTGTTGATTGTGAACTAGTTGCTAACAAATTAGTTTCTTACAGGATCCTAATTTTTTTAAGTACCTGGAAGAGCATGACAAGGAGCTTCTAGAATTTGATGATGAGGATTTTGAGGTAAGTATGCATAATACTCTCTTAGATTTATTTATCTGATAATCACTATCAACTGGCTCAATCATGCTGTTAAGATTTGTGCAGGAAGATGGTGATACAGATGTGGAGGATGCAGATATGCTCGTCGATGAGGAAATTAGGGACCATGATATTGCAAAGAAAAAGGAGAAACCATCTGACAATGTTATTACTACGGCAATGGTTGAGTCCTGGTGTAATTCAGTTCGAGAAAATGGAAAAATAAGTGCTGTTCGCTCTCTTTTGAAAGCTTTCAGAATTGCATGCCACTACGGTGATGATGGAGGTGGTGATGCTTCAGCAAAGTATACTATTATGTCTAGCAGTGTATTCAATAAAGTGATGTTAATTGTATTAACTGAAATGGATGGGATTCTTCGTAATGTGTTGGGCCTCCCTGCTTATGGTGGGAAGAAAGAGACTGTAGATGATCTTCTGCACACAAAAAAATGGATGAATTATCACCATCTGGCAAAGTCTTATCTTGGGAATGCCCTATATGTTTTGAATCAAATGACTGACACACAGATGATATCATTTACTTTACGTCGTCTCAAGTTCTCATCTGTGCTTTTAGTTGCCTTTCCAGCTCTCTTAAGAAAATACATTAAGGTATGAACAATTTGTCTCATCATTTTCTTATTTTTCAGGTTTTTTATGTGATTATTCTGATTACCACCCAATCAGTTGTACTGGAGTGTGTCAGTTCTGATGAGTGGTCTTGGAGTCCGTGCACTTTAATACCCCTAATCAGCTGAGATCATTTGATTTTGACCATTTTCAATGCTTGCTCTTTTCATTGTGTATATGTATTAATGGAATGCATCTAACTCTTTTACTTTACATGATAGTGCCTGAGACATCAGACTGTTACTTTTGGTGTTTATTAGATCTTTTGATTCTGTGCTGATGTTGGATTGGTTTCAGTTACTGTCAGTCAGTTTAATACCGAAGTCTTATGGGCATCATTTGGGAGCAGGTGATAATTTTTTCCCCTGATTTGTTTCAGGTTGCCCTTCATTTTTGGAGTACTGGGGAAGGTGTCCTCCCTTTGGTGGCCTTTTTCTTTTTAAGGGACATATGCATTCGGATTGGATCTGATTGTTTAGATGATTGCTTCAAAGGAATATACAAAGCCTATGTTTTGAACTGTCACTTTGTAAATGCAGTAAAGTTACAGTATATTCAATTTCGTGCAAATTGTGTCATAGAACTTCTCGGGGTGGACCTACCAACTGCATATCAACATGCCTTTGTTTTTATCCGCCAGTTGGCAATGATTTTACGAGATGCAATTACTATGAAAACAAAGGTATTTTGAATTTTTTCCTTTTCAAATAAAGAGTACTTGTTTAATTACTCAATTTCTGAAACTTTAATTATTCAATATGTTGGTGGATTTAGTTCATCTAATCGATTTGATGTGGTAGTAGATTAGGTGCCTGTCACTTTCATCTGAGATTTTCTCGTAATATTGATGTGTTCATTCATCTAGCTGAATGGAATTAAAGGATCCATATAGCCGACCCCAACTAATTTGGGGCTGAGGCTTGGCTGTTGTATAGAAGTGTGAATTCAATCTTCCTGTATTCGATGTCTCTATACTATCAAGCAATTTGAGATTTGCTAGTCTTTCTTCTGTTCTTCTTATTTCTTCTGATTGATTTAAATTATTATTTATGCAATTCTCAATTATCTTGGACGTGATGTTAAAATCTCACTTGCTTATTCTGCTCCTTGCCTTTCACTGTTTCTATAGGATTCTTTTCGCAAGGTTTATGAATGGAAGTTCATGAATTGCCTTGAACTTTGGACTGGAGCTATCTGTACCTATAGCTCAGAAGCTGATCTCAGGCCTCTTGCTTATCCACTCACCCAAATAATTTCAGGGGTTGCCCGTCTAGTTCCTACTGCTCGATACATTCCCCTTAGATTGAGGTGTGTTAGAATGCTTAATCGGATTGCTGCTTCTACTGGTACTTTTATACCCGTTTCTATGCTGCTTTTGGACATGTTGGAGATGAAAGAACTTGATAGGCCCCCCACTGGAGGTGTTGGCAAAGCTATTGATTTGCGTAATGAACTAAAGGTATGTTTGGCATTTTCTTTGTTAATGTTAATTTATATTTCTTTTGTTCTCATGGTGGGAAAAAATCCCCTAGCCTTTTCAATACATTGACTTTTGGGGATTATTTGTTAGGTGAACAAGTCTACTCTGAAGACACGAGCATTTCAGGAGGCATGTGTGTTTTCTGTGGTAGAAGAAATTGCTGAACATCTAGCTCAATGGAGCTATTCTGTTGCTTTCTTTGAGTTGTCTTTCATTCCAGCTGGTCGATTGAGGAGTTTTTGCAAGACTACCAAAATCGAAAGGTTCCGGAAACAAATGAGGGAGCTAATTCGCAGTGTATGTATTATGCATAATTCTTTAGTTAGATTTGTCTGTATTAGGGTTGGAAGATTGTTGTATCATTCATTTTTATTCTCGTTATGTGTACAAATAAATACATCACATGTAACAAAAAAGTCTTGATTAGTACTGATTTTTGAGCTCATCCATGTCCCAGATTGAGGCTAATTCCAGGTTTACAAATGAAAAGCGCATGTCAGTCGCTTTTCTGCCAAACGATCCTGCTGCAGCATCTTTCCTCGAGGTATTGCTATTTCATATTGATTTGGCTTCCTTTTCACTGTGTTGAGGTTTTTCCATGAACAAATAGCTGTTGCTTTTTGTATACAGTGCCATGATTTGCTCATCAAGGATTTATTTTGTACTTTTACAGATTGCTGTCTCCATATTGTTAAATCAGGATTTCTGATGTGCTTAAATTTATTTGTTACAGGAGGAAAAGAAGTCAGGGGTCAGTCCTTTGTCACAGTATGTTACAACTATGCGTGAAATAGCACGACAAAGAATTGATTCATTGACGGAATCCAGGTTACCAATCAGTGTTCTTCTCATGCTTTATGAAACAAATCTTAAATTGTTATAGACGGTTGATTTGTGCAATTTATGTGCTGAAATTTTCAGTGTTCTTGTGGGTGAGCATTCATCTGTCTTCCGAAAGAAGATGCCAGAAAGTGACGAAGATGATGACGACGCTGTTAATGAGAAAGGTGCTGTTGTCTTCAGTTCCTCCTGGTTACCAGGAGGTACAGCCGAGTAAGTTATCCCATCTGCCTCTCCCTCAACTTTGAGGTATTGTTCCGTATTTGTTATTTTGAAGATCATCTACAGTTACTGAGATTCTCAACAAAATCATCATGTACAGTGATTGACATCAATCAATTTTAACAGTCTGGTGCTCTTATTTACACCCCTGGCAATCTAAGTTCTCAATCTGATCCACTCTACCTTGGTTTACAGGGCTAAACCTTCCAAGAAGGAGAAGAAGAAAAAGAAGAGAAAGGCAGAGCACCAAGAAGAGCTTGCTTCAGATGAAGATGTCGTGGAGGACCTCATACTCAGTTCTGACGACGATGGATCAGTGGATGACTCTTCTTCTGATGAAGATGAGATCCCGAAACCACCGCAGAGTAATAAGCAGGAACGCCCTACAAACTTGTCCAAGAAGAAGTCTCTTCAGAAGAAGTCGAAGACAAATTCTTCAGCTAGTGACTACTCTTCGAAAGGTAATGTTGATAATGCAAAACCTAGTCCAAAACAGCATAGAAAGAAGCAAAACGCACCCGCAAAGTCGTCAAAAAAGGATTTACCATCTCATGCAAAGAAGTCCAAGAAGAGGAAGATAAGTAATTGATGAAACATGAAATGATATGTTGTTCGATTTGCTGTATTCAAGGCAGTTTTGCAGAGCATGTTTTCTGGATTTTTCTTTCCTTGCTAGCCGTGGATTCTCAAAAAAATTGTACGGGAGGGAATTTTGTCATTACATATATGTTACTCATGAGTTAATCAATTTTTTCATAAATATAATTTCAGTTAACTTATTTAATTATCTTAATTATAACCATTTTCTGATATTAAAATGTAAATCACGGAACCTATCCAATTGAAAATTTAACAAATGTTTTTTTTCTTTTCTATATGATCAAAGTGCTGGAACGTTTCTATATATTATATAGCCACGAATGATCCCCTTCCATACATTTGTGTTTAGAAGGACAAGTTTGTTTGCGGAAAAAGCGTTTTTCTAGAAAGCATCAAAATTACTAATATATTTGGATAGAAAGAAAAAAAAAAGCTTTCTAGTGGAAAACACTTTTTTGATGATGAGTGTTCCCATCCTCCAGCTCACTTTTAACCTTAATTGTATCCCAAAATCAATTTAATTGAAACAAACATTTAGTAGACTGACGAAACCAAGTTTAAGTGATTGAACCGGAAGGAACACAGGTCAACTATGTGTCCCACACAAGTCAAACCTGGTAAGCTTTGTCCCGAGACTTCTGTAACAATAGCAGAGCATCCAGCAAACATGGAACAAAAAGATCAATAAAATTGACAGAAAAACCTAGAGATGGCATTTGTCAATCTTTGAATCCCAAAATATACTCAATAATCATGCCAAATAAGCAAAGGCTATAACAAGAGTATGTCCTAACACAGGAGGAAGAAGAAGATGAATGAGGCAAGGTGGCGAAAGGGAGGTCACATTCCTGACTTGCGCAATTCCTCAGCACCGTGTGCAAAATGGCACCTATCCCCAAAAGTGCAAGATCCTTTGCTGAAATTCTCACAGATCTTAGTCTTAAAGTTGTTTGATCCACCAGAAGAATGCATTGCTTGGTTTTTTATGGGCGGTCCAGAGGCTTGACCGACATTTGAAATAAGCTGGCGAACCATGTCACTTGCTTGACTGATCTGATCAAATGAACCTTCGAGCTCTATGCTCCTCTTTTTAGGGTCTGCTTCATGATCCCTTATGGAAAGCTTGGCTCCAGTAGCACGACAGATATGCTTAGAGTTAACACCGTTTTTTCCGATGATGGCTCCAGCAAGTGATGCATCGATACTGATCTTAGTAGTTGCGGAGGACCCAAAGCTGGCTGCAGCACCATGACCTTGGTGTGGATGATCCATGTGTCTGATCATCCTGCCTGGAATTGGCCCCATTGCACGAGGATCCTCGTATGATGGAGGAGCAGCAGAAGCCTTCCCAAGCTCCCACTCACCATGGGCAAAATGGCATTTATCACCAAACTTGCAACCTTCAACTGTATTGTATTTATTGCACAAACGGGACTTCACAGATGGAGGAGAAGAGCGATCTTGATAAGAAAGGGTTGAGACACCTTGATTTCTGGATGCTGGTGGAAGAGCTGGGCTGCCACCAACATTAAGCATCTGAGACACAGCTTTGAAGCCACCAGGAACATGATGCAAGAAGTGGCATCCCTCACCAAATGGACACCCAGAAGTACTGCAAAACAGAAGCATTGGAAAACAACCAGACAATGAGAACTTTTTCTGCAGACCAAGTATATTTAATTACAAAGTTACAATTACCAAATTAAATGTTACAAGAGAATTAAATTAAATGTCAAGACTCAAACAAAACAGGCGCCAATTATTTTTAAGGAGGAGGGGGTGGCATGCAACAAATAAAAAATGATAGCTGACATCATGATTAGCCATTGGCTCATTGACATTTCACTGATGCCACTAAAATATAGAACATATTCCAAATTAATTAACACAGGAAAAAAAATGAATTAACCAACACTTGCATAATGAAAATATATCCATCCAATATAATTTGTTAGAAACACTGTTAAAAGTTGAATGCATAAATCACAACCTTAAATGAGTATATATTTCACCAATCCAATCATTCAACCTTAATAAATAGAAAATCATCTCAGGCAGTGAAGCATAAAAAAAATAAAAATAAACACCGCATCAGGAGCATTGCAGCCAGGTAGGTGAGGCAGATTAACCAATCTCTATAAAAAATAAAATGACAAGGTGTTTGCAAATTTGGAAAGCAAAATTACAAATCTAATTCGAAGCAAGGATAGTAAGGAAGACCTCAAAAGAAGTGAGTAGAAAAATTTACAGAAACATAGAAGTTAACATCAAACGTCAATAAGATTACCCTTATCACAGGGGTAAAACAGCTAGTTAAAACAAGTGCAAATTTGTTATCATGAGAAATATTTGTTATCGTGAGAAAACACAACATATCACAGAATGATGGAACACATCAACGAATTAACAGCTTGAGAATACGAGAAAGGACAGTTACAGCAAAATTAAAGAGTAGAAAAACTGAAAGACCTATCACAAAATGAACAAATATCTCAAATTAAAAGAACAAATCATTGTGCCTAGTAGCATTAAGACTAAATAATCACAAATATGTTGCTCTATCAGATGCATTTACAGTAATCAAGATCAATATTGCATCAGCTCCTTAAACTAAAAGCACCATAACTTGATCCTCCAAATTTAGAATTTCCTACTCATTGCTTCTAGAACCACATCATGCTAATTGTAAATCAACCCTCATGAGTGCTCCCACTTATACCGATGTCATACCATTCCCCTTAACATCCCCCTCCCAACTAAAATGTCTGCAAAATAATAAAAAAAAATGTTGAAATATTTTCAACACCACCAATCTTTCCAAATTTCTACTTTCCCAAATTCATTTAAATATATTCATCAGAATAACATACTGAAATCAATGGATCAGCTACTGACAAAAAACAAAACAAAAATTCCTTCAACATGTATCAAATGAAATAAAAAATTAGGTTGCTATTGAATTTCAACCAATTATACCTCAGATAACAGATTTAGAGAGAGGCATTTTCTTACAGAAGACAATTGAAATGCAAAGAAAACATTTTAAAGAGCACAAAACAGAACTAAGATATAAGAGATTATTTCATCCCAAGAATTTTTTTATTTTGACAAGGTGGCATGTAAAGGGCAAAATAATCCTAGTACCATGATTGTTGCATTCATCAGTAATGTAATGAGCACACAGAACTTTGCAAGAAAATTGACAAAACAAGCAAAAATATGAGAAGCCACGAAACAATGATTGACTGTATAACAAATGGAATTACACCCATGTTCAACTGACAAGCATAGCCTGTTTCAGGTTATATAAACCAGTTGCAAACTAATCATCAATGTATGATGCCTTTTACTTGCAAATATTAGAGCAAATTATGAGTGGCCATTATAAGGTGGGCGAGATTTGCATCCTGTAAAACTTCTTTCAGTTTACACATGTCCGAGCAAGTAGTTATCCAAAAGTACTCTCTGTAATCAACCGTTTCTGTTCAATTGTCTTGGTTATCATGATTAGAGGAAAACCTGTACCACAACTTTAACTTTCCAATTCATTAGTCCAAATCACACTAATTTCAAATTGAAATTAAAAAAAAAAAAAAAAGTGTATGAGAGCTCATTTTACAATTTATACAGATTATAAATAGATGTGGCAGCATTTCAACTATTTATTTTAGATAGGTTAAGATTGAACCTGAAAAACTTTGTGCATGGCTTCGATTTGCTTCCTATACCAGTTGAAAAGGACTCCATTTCTGTTGCACCAAAATTAATTCATTTCTCTCAGTTAAGATTTCAGATAATTTATTAACCTTCATACTTTATGAAACTCTCATCATGTTACTCTTTCTGATTTCCATCTATAACATGATGATTTTATATGATACAAGCAATGCAAACAAGTAAAATTTTATTGAAATATTATCTAAATAGATAAACTCTTAACCCCATTAAATATTCAAGAACAAAGAGCAATCCAATAGTAGTTTTCAAAACCAAAAAAATATATATATTTCTACTAATCTTTTCTTTTTTTCAATTTCCCACCTTAGGAAAACAATAAAACGAGAAGACAGTCTAGAGCCTTATCTTTTTAAGCTTTTAATTACCCATTGAAAAAAAAATCTGCAGCTGCAAAAAGATTTCAACCCCGAATTTTTTTTCTTCTTCTTTTGAGTAATTTCATGGAAAAACAAGGAAAGCCGAGCAAATTCACATATCAAAGTACAGGAACAGCAATCAGAGAAATCAAAAGGAAACAATAATAACATAAACATAAGCACCCACCTATTAAATTCCCCAAAAAAACCACTGACCACATTAAAAACTCCATTAGAAGTTTAAAACTATAAACAATTAATCTAAAAACACATAAAAAATAAGCTTTTCAGATTTGAACTCTCAATTCCCCACAGAAACTAGCCCAAAAACAGTATCAACACGCTCAATTTAACTGAATTTTCTTTTCATTTTAGCAGCCTTTTTTATTTTTCATTTAATTCAGTGTCTTTAGATGATAGTAAATTCTGCGCACTTCCTTAGTACCCTAACTAGCGAAGCACAAACTCTAGCAAATATAGGATTGAAAGTGAAACTTTACCTTGTCTGTTCTTTTTGTGGCCGCCATTGCCATTAAAAGCAGCTTCGTGTCTGGTTCTCTTCCGCTGACCGCCACCAAATTCCATTCTCTTTAAGTAATTTTCAGATCCAGCAATTCACTAACTAAACTGCCACTACTCCAACTCGCTCAGTAAGCTACGAATGAGAGAGAGATTCGAGAGAAAACGAGGGAGGAGAGGAATGGGAGAGAGAGATGCCCTTAAGAGAGGGAAATTACGAAAGCTAGGGTTCGAAGAAGGGAAGGAAAGAGCGGGGGTGGGAGGGACTTCAAAGGGAAATAAATTAGAAAAAAAAAAACAAAAAAAAAAAAAAGCGGAATCGAAAATTAGGTTTAAATGGGGTTTGTTTGTTTGTGTTTATTATTTAGCAATTTGAAATAGAAAAGAGGACGGAGGAGAGACGCACGTGACGTGCGCGTGCGTGAGATGATGTTAGGAATTTGTGATGACCTGCTAACGTATACTCCATTTCTATCGTCATGATAAAATACAACCAAGAGTTTATTGAATCCGGGTCCCTAGATTTTATTAAACATGATTTTTTAGTCTTTATAATATTATAAATTATTAAATAGTGTAGACATTCTCGATTTAGTTAGTTTTTTTAAATGCCTTTTTTAATCAAGTTTTTATCTTAAATATTTTTTCTTTACTCTATTTTTAAGGATTTTAAAAGAAATTAAGGATTGTTTGGAATTATTTAAAAAAAAAAAAATGAGGGTTGTCTGGAATTACTGTTTTTCTAAAAAAGAGACAAGAAAAAAACACAATAAATTGTATTAAATGACTCCTAAATAATAGAACATGGATAGAAGGACTTGTAAATAAATTGAAAAGTAAGGAAATTAAATATATTATTTTTAATTTAAAGACAATAAAAATTATTTAATCACCACAAGGTCTAATACAATTAACTCATAATGAAAGGGTATAATTGATGTGTAAATAAATCTATGTATTTTGTTAATGATATAAATGATTAGGCATTATCAATTGGGGAGAAAGCTATGTCGAATTACAATTTGGAGGGTCCAAAATAATATCGAAGAAATCGTGAAAATAAAATCTCAAAACTCCTAACTCGAGTTGTTACAGATATCTCAAGCAGAATCTCAAGTTCGAACATCAAGCTATGGATGAAATTCTACAGTAACCAAATAGAACGAACCTGTGTTAATGTCTTCAACAGAATTTTCAAAGCCTAGGGAGGATTTCATTATGACAGGAAAAGGAGTAAAGAGCATTTGAGTATACGAGTGTCAGAACAAAAAAGTGCAATGTACAGCAACATTGATAGAAGTTCAAAGCATTTTCTGAAAATTTGTTCTAACAGTTGTGCTTCACAAGTCACATTTATCCTTGTGCTCTATTTGTATCAAAGCTCAATAGCCATTATATCCAAAACATTTGATTCAAATCATTTTGCAACTCAACTCAGTAAAATACGATTGATTCTTGAGAGGTTTTCCAATAATACAGCGTGATTTTATAGTTACACTTTCAGTTATCCTCCAAAGCAAAATTGAAATTACCTGTTAAAGCTTTGTGAATAGATCCAGGTGAACAAACAAGCTCATGTCCTTGTCGCTGTCTCCTCTAATGACTAGAGCAATGGGATTATGCAAGAAACCAAGTAGCTAGTTAGCTCGAAAATCCAGGAAATGACGCAATTTCTGAACAAGCAGCTCATAGGTTCCAAAAAGGGGCTTGGTTTTAATGACCCAATCCTTCTCAAGAAGGCCTGCTTTGGTACTTGTGAACATCTCATCGTGGAAAGTAGACACAATGCTGTAGACTGAGGTCCTTAGCACATCAGCCATGGCATAAGCTTTTGCATGTAGAGAACCACCTTGTTTTTTCGTTGTTACAACATCTCTTCTTCCTGTGTTTGGAGTATTCCATTTAATAGCAGCTGGCCCCATCAAGTATTGGGGTTGCAAGCTCGTCTTCTTCCCCATGAAAGCTTCAACAGCAAGCAGGCTAGAGATAAGTGTCGAGGTAACAGCAGCATTGCTACCAGTGAGTTGCGCAACCCCAAACCTGTCCTCTTTGTGTGACCATGTAGTCAAGGAGGCAACAGCCCTGGCGCACCATGCATACTTCTGCAGGAGTTGAAAACCATTATGAAATTGTCTGCGCATTCACACTGGTAAAATAATTTTTACATAAGGTGGCAAAATTTTCAACCACAGGCCACCTGCAGTGCAAGACTTTTCTTCCATCAATAAGATTTTCAAAAAAAATCTTCAATCTGATTTTGAAATCAATTTTGAACTCCATTTGAATGTATCGGATGCAATGCAACAGGTTTTGCTGCATCGGAGAAGAAGCTTGCTAACACACCGTTATAAATGAAAGTTAAAAAAAGTGATATGATGCCCAACAAGCATATTGATATGCTAGAACATTGTGATTTGTTTTGGACGTAATAACTGTAAAATAACTACAACAAACATTTAAAAAGCAGACTATTTCAATGTCAACAATGTTCCATACCTGGAAGTTGTTTAGTGGTTCACAGTGCCTTGAATCCAGTCGAGAGTCAGTTGGTGACTGCAATTGATTGGATAGTTGGTGCGCCTTGTCAACAGAACAACCTTCCAAGCCTTCACTCAAGTTAGATGCAAGCTGTTCCAAAGGCCTCAAGCATGCAGCAACAACTCTTTTGTAAGTTTCACCAGTTTCTTCAAAAAATGCAGCTCGGCGCCAAGTATCTACATTATTCTCACAAACCATACAGAGATCAAGATATGCAAGATACTGTGGAAGAGAATCTGGAATGCTCTCCTCAAGGGCTGCGAGGAGAGGCTCGCTGGGATTTGTCTCTGCTGCAGCAGAACCCTTTGGCGGTGCGAATAAGAACCTTTTTGTGTGTAGCACCTTCACAGTAACAGCAGGGTGTCAAAAGTAGGGTTTGGGAGAAGATAAGACAACTGTGGCTAATTATCAATTATCTTCAAAAGTAAGTGGTAGTATCTACACAAAACCTACTGTACCATGACCCAAACCAAGCAACACGCCATAACACAAACACATTGCCATCTGCAAAGTTATTTTCATTGCAAGTATAAAACAGCGAGAGGATTCTAAGTATTGCATGAGTAAGAAATGTTAGGAAGCAGTGACCAGAAAAAGAAGTCAGGTATACTACATATGCAGCAGACTGAAATAAATTATAAGATGAAAAAGTCATTCCACATGGTGCCCTATTGCAAGAATTGCATGGAGAAGGATTGATGAGTGGCAATCGCTACTGACCTAAAGGTTTGCTATTTTATGTTCTGTTTAGATTGATAGGAACATTAAAGAGTTATTCTCTCGTTGAAGTAGGATATTCAGAGAACACATTTGAAGACAGAAGAATGCTTCAATGGCTGCTCTCAAAACTCAAAACTGTACTAGTGTCACTGAAAATCCTAGATTTTTATCATTATTGTGTTCCTTTAGCTTCCTCAAAAATAAATTATATACTATTAAGAAACTAGAATATACGAATATCTTTAACTGTCCAGGCAAGAAAAATATGGTTGGAAATTCAGTAAAATTTTCTCCAATGCATCAAAGTGTTGGACATCTCTAGTCACATAAAAAAAAACAGTTTTTTACCAGTAAAGAAAGATAAACAAAAAGACATCAGATAGCTCGGAGTGATAACTATAAAGCTTGAAAGCCAAAATCATGTGGCTTTTTGATTCATAAGACTTATTTAAGTCAAGTTATCTGTAATTGTTATTTTCAAACAGATGACATAAAACACATAAGGACATTTATACTAACCTGATGTAAATGGTGACTCAATTCCCAACAGAAAACCACAGAAAAGCTCCCAATATACAGAATGATCTGCTCAGTGATGAACTGCCCCATGGTCCCTCCACTCTTAAGTTGCTCTGGAAGAAACACTTGCAGCACAGCTAAGAATAGGTAAGCCACATTTGAAAGCTTTAAAGCTCGTTTAATAGACAAAGGAAGTCCCATCTTGAAGCTGTAGAAAAGAGGACGCTGTCCACAATGCCAAAGAAAAATTAGCAACCACAAATCCCATAACTAAAAGAGAAAATGCGACCAATAGATTATCATAAAAAAAAAAAAAAAACAATTAAACAACATCCAAATCTCACTTGAATAATTAGAAAATCCAGAAATCATAATTTTTATGAAAACACACTTGTAAGCACTCTCAAAGTGAAAATTGTAACTTGCATCCTTAAGTAATACAAAATATGTTTCTGAAACAGCCAACAAAATCATACCCTTTACATTCATCAATCCTATACAAGTACTCAGTCAAATATCAAAACCCAAATTTCTGTCTCAATAACATACTTCAACCTTATAATTACCAAACACAACTTCTATCAAGAACAACACACACCTTACAGCCACTATTCTTACATAGGTTTTTCACATCATCAAAACCCACAATCCATTTTCAATAACAATCTAATACAAACATCAGGAACACAACCTTATAAGCAAAACATCACATCAACAACCAGCCCAACATAAATATCTTCAAAACAAATTTCATAAATTAACAAAATGCCACACTGACTTGCATTGATCTTCCACATTATCAAGAGCCCGTATTCTTACATAGGTTTTTCGCATCATCAAAACCCCACAATCCATTTTCAATAGCAATCCAATACAAGCATCAACAGCACAACTTTGTAAGCAAAACATCACATTAACAACCAGCCCAGCATAAAAATCTTAAGAAAAAAAAATACAGAAATCAACAAAATGTCACACTCATTTGTATTGATCTTCCACATTATCAAGAGCCCATACCTCATTTTCAATAACAATCCAACTAAAATATCAAAATCAAAACTTTATCAACAAAACAAACATAGCAAATAAAGAAAAAAAGATAGCCACGGTCACTGACCTGAATGATCGGAAACTCCAAAACCCATTTTTTTTTATAAACATAAAACAACCCATACAGAGCCCCAAACACAAAACCCCTGAATCCTAACCTAGCAATCAACTCAAACCCATCAAAACCACACAAACACACCACTGACAAAGCTCCAGATATCCCAGCAACCACCACAGACACCACAAATCTAGCCGAAACCAACGCACGACGGCGAAACTCAGGCTCCGCCGGTGACGACACAAAAGCAAAGCGGATGAGACCGGCGGCGAGCTGGAGAGGAGAGGCGTAGGGGAGAGGTTGTGGAGAGGAGAGGATAGAGAGAGAAGAGGAGAAGAGGAGGTTAGAGAAGGTAAAAGTAAAAAACTTGAGAAGTGAAAAATATAGTTGGGATGGTGAAAATTTGGGAGTAGTAAAAAAGGAGAGGAGGAAGAGTTTTGTGAGGAAATAAATGGTGGTGGAAGTGAAGGTTTGCCAAATTAAAAACCCCAGGAATCTGTTTTTCGACACCAGTTCTGGCGTCGGCGACGGCGGCGGAGACATTATTTCTTTTGCTTGTTGATGAATTGGAGGAGAAGAAAAGGGAGGATTTTAGTGTAGAGGAGTGGAAGAAGCGGGAATGTCAGCTCTAGACTCTAGTGGAACACGGAAAAGGGCCTTAAATATGGGCCTTTATATTGGGTTGCTTTTTGTTGAAGCTAGCCCAAATCACTAGATAATTTTATGTTGTTGGGCTCCAGCCCAATTAATTCTTGCTTTGATGTACAAAGTTAGGACACTCATGAAAAAAAAATCAATTCCACAATTTTTCCTTGGATTTTGAATAGAAGAATTTACTTCCTTACCATACGAGTCAATAGCCGATGCACAAGTTTTCCTTAAATTTAAAGAGTCGAACACTGTCGGATTTTCATTAAATTTTAATTTGAATTGTTTTTTATATTAAAGTGATTAAATTCAAGTAATTTATCAGAATAATTTATGATTTAATTGACCTAGTTAAATTGAGTCTAAATCTAAATAGGTGAAAACCAAAAATAAATAATATTATTCCATTTCAGATAAAAAAAAAATGTTTTTTTTATAAATTAACTCCATGACATGTGATCAATGAACCAGTAACCTGGGCTATTTTTCTAATCAAACCCCTATGATTCAATGCTTAAGAAAAACGTATTTTAATCATTGAGATCCAACTTTAAAGTCACATATTATATAGAAAGGTCAACTTAGAGGTGCATCATTAAGATTATCGGAGTTAAAATGTAATTTGTTTTTGTCTTTTATTAATAATCCAAGTCACATGGGATTCTCATGAATGCTAAGGGTATGATTAGTAAGATCGAACTCTAAATCCATCGTTATATATATATATATATATAGCGAGAGAGAGAGAGAGAGAGAGAGAGAGAGAGAGAGATGTGTATTTAAGATTATCGAAGAGAGAATGGGAGGGTGTGTTTTTTGTCTTTTATGGTTATGGGATTAGGAAGTAGCAATCGTGATAAATGCTTTCTGCTATGAATAAGAAACGGGATATGCTATAAAAGATTTTGCTATCTTTTTTATTTAAAATTTTTGTCGTGGGCTACAATAGATTGGATATGGATAACTCCTTGAAGAATATTTTTCAGGTTTTATGGAGAGTTTCTCAGGAAAAAGGATTGAGATTTTGAAAAACTTTCCATTGAGAAAAATTCCCACTTGAATTCTTTTAGCTTAGAGAGAAATTGAGTGCACCAAATTGCAGAATGATACAGCCATAAAGAGACCCTTCATGGTGTCAACAAGAGCCCGTCAGACCAAGTAAGAGAATAGTCAATCCTGCAATAAGTTCATGCATCTGGATCTCAGTAGGTTCCTGGATCCATCAGCCATTAGTGAGCATGGTCAACTTGCCCTGGTTCCTCGGCTAGTTTCTTTTTCTATCACTTCCATGACCAGTTGCTGTCCATTCCTTAAAGAGATACGTCTCTGGTCTGTTCACAAATCACAGCATGAGGCTGTAAGAGAATATGTGATTCTGTCAGGTTATTTACAAGTCATTCTAGAATGGAAGTCCCTCTTGTCTTTTGCTCTGAGTTTCCCTGTATGCTCTCAGGAATCTGTATAGTTGGCTTCAGGGAAGGTAGGAACTAGGAACCAGCCCTGGTGTCCCATGTCAAATCTTTCTGCTAACAAAACTTGTTATTTCACATCAGAGGCAGACATAATCTGTTGAAGTTATCATGACTGTTTCTTGTTTTTGTGTTTGCGCGCACGCGTGCGTGGTTGTCAGTTTCATGTGTTTAGCCTAGTGGCACGAGGTTGATCCAGGAACACTGAACTTGTCCATCGATCTGCTGTAAGCTGCTGTCATAATTCGACAAGTAATCGACTTTTGTGGAGTTTAATAACTGTTGCCTGCAATTATTCTGAGAAGTTGATGTCAAAGATAAAGTAGCATGTCTATTAATAATTTGATGTAAACATAAAGGCAGGGTAGCACGACTGGAACAATCTCTCATAGTTCTATGAGAAACTTGTCAATTTCCTCTCCACAGCTTATGTCTCTTCACAAAACATGATTGTGAAATCCACTAAAAAAGACGTGGAAGCTATTGCAGGATGGAGAATGAAGCACAAATTCTGTGTTCTGTGTCAATTTAGATCCATTTGTTGCAGGTTGAGTGAGGTCTGCTTGAACCTAAGGCTTAGAATGGATTGTTTCTTGATGCTGATCTGCTTCCTAGAGCTCAACATATTGCATCTGAGGTCAAGATTTTGGTGATCTTAGGGTGGGTCATATATTATAGTGCATTTGTTCTTTAAACTTGATTCGATTAAGCCTACTAAGGGTCCGTTTGGCTTGGCAGTGCACCTGGTGGTGAAATGCAGGTTGCACTAGAGGTGCACCACCGCCTAGCCAAACCGGTTCTAAATCTGTAATACATATGAGCGATTTTAAAGGAAAAGAAAACCTCCAATTTTCACCATGATGCCTTTTCCAATTTCTATCCAGATTTCTAATAGTAACAATGCTTTATTCCTACTCTAGGAAAGGGCAGGGCAGGATTAAATCTTCAAGCTTTAGAAAAAATGTTGCCAAAACCAGTGTGGATGTGAAAAGGAGAATCTGATGAGCAAGCAGGCCCCACAAGGAACATGGAAATATTACATTCCAATTAAACTTGGATAAACATAACCAAACATGACAAGATCTGTTCAGGATCTGCCAAACTTATTTATAATAAATAAAACCAAATCCTACCGCCAGGAGAAGAAAGCAATCATTCCTTAACAAGCAAAGGTCAAGCTTTGTTCCTGTCGAGGCTAGCTATCTAAAAGTACTCATTGAAATGTAAGAAAGGAAAATGAAAACTAGGAATAACCAACAAGCTTATGATGGTTTGAGAGTGGGATTAGAGATCTTGGCCTCCTAATTTGGTTCAAATTAAGATGGAGCTGACTAAACTTTCGCAAGCACATCATCTCCTTGCTTTTCCATCTCAATTCCATTCTGACTGTCATCGATGTTGATAGGCTTGTACCACTTGGCACAGAACAAGTAAATCAGAAAATCAAAGGCTGTTAACACTGCGATCAGGAAGTAAAACCTGTCCATGTGGCCTGTGTTCAAGTCATCTGGGATCCATCCAGGCTTGTCACCCTTAGCTGTAATCTTCATCACCATATTAACTAGCATGCTACTGACATAGTTGCCAAGAGAGATCGAAGCCATGCAAAGTGAGCTTCCGAAACTTTTGATCCCATCTGGTGCTTGGCCATTAAAGAACTCCAATTGACCCACATACATGAAAACCTCAGATGCACCAACAAGAACATACTGTGGAATTTGCCAAAATATGCTTAAAGAGCTAACTTTGTGGCCATCAACAACATTCTTGAGCCTTTCAATCTCAGTAGCACCTGCTGCAAGCATCGCTAGCATCCCAATTATGAGTCCAATTCCCATTCTCTGAAGCTCAGTTAACCCCTTGGGATTACCGCTTAACCTTCCGGCAAATGGCACGAGGATTCGACGATAAATTCCGGTGCAAATAAGGACACTGCAGATATCGAAGGCAGACATGCTAGCAGCTGGGAGGTGAAACTTTCCAATATAGGAATGCATGACATCTCCTTGCTCAACAAAGAGGGATGCCATCTGTGTGAAGACGACAGAGTAGATTATAGTGCACAGCCAAACAGGTAACATTTTAAGAACACATTTGGCTTCCTCTACTTGAGTTATTGTGCAAAGCCTCCACGGATTTTTTCGTTCACTTAAATCATCCTCTGTCACTGTTGCTGCCTTGTCCAAAAACCTAACAACATAAAAAAGAAACAAGATCAGTAATCATAAATCACTTATCAGTCCCTTTCATGGCATGCTGATCAAAACTAAAAATTATAGCTATCAACCTTGCAACAAACCTTATTTCCATGTGGTTTTGCCTTGACAAAACGACCACTTCAGTAGTTGATCTATATGGGGTTAGTCTCATTGGAGGAAAATATGGATGATTAAGGCTTTATTGAGCTACTAACACACTTTGAAGAATCATTAATTTATAAGTAGGATTTCAGTTCTTACTCAAATTCATCACTGTGAAAAATCTTCCTGCTCCCTTTGATGGCAGATTCTGGCCCTTCTAGTTCATACAGTTCATCAGCTTTCACCGGGATAACATCCCATTTCCTAGCTGCGGCCACAAACACCTGAGCAACTCGCGGCAAAGGGTTGCCGCAAGGTTTTACGTACGTGTAACCAGGTGTCCCAAAAAAGAATGATACCAAGGCCATGACTGCAGAACCTAGTGATAGCAGGAAGCCTAGTGTCCATTTGCCATGATCCTCAAAATACACCAAAAAGGTGTTTGAGAATAAAGATCCAAAGTTGAGTGCAAAATAGAAATAGCAAAAGAAAGCTGCCTTAGCATTTCTTTCTTTCGGTTTCGACTCGTCAAATTGATCTGCTCCAAATGTCACTATGGAAGGTTGATATCCACCATATCCAAAGGCTACTAAGTATATAGCCAGGTAGAAAATAACCACTCCCATCGATGTTGCCGGCACGCAGGTTAGTGCTCCATCACCACATCCATCTGGTCTGGCCAGGAAAAACCAGGATGATACCGATACGAGCCCCAACCCCTAATTAACACACACAATTAATGGTTAGCGAATCACATATAAATTACAAAACAAATTCAGATTTCAACTTCTAAAATGGATTGCATACCGAGACGAATATTAGCTGAAAGATTGCACAGGTCAAGTATCTACCCCAGTATGAATCACTGAGGAAAGCTCCTATGAGTGAGCACAGATAAACTGTGCCAGTCCACTTGCTGACATTATTGGCAGCATCAGCATTACTTTGACCAAGAACTCTTGTTAAGAATAGAACCAAATTCACACCAACTCCAAAGAAAGCTAGTGTAGCCAGGCATTGATTTGCTGCAGCGGGATGAAGTCGAAAGCCATGATTAGTACTTCCATAATAAGAAGTTAAAATTTTATTTTATTTTTTCATCTTTTGGTTAAATACCTAGCAAGATGCTCGCTGCTGTCCACCCTCCAGTTTTCTTCCAAATAAGGGAAGGCTTACTGTTAGCAATCTCCTGTTCTTCCTCAGTTCTGATTCTCTTCACAGCTACATTTTCCCAAGAGATGACAGTACCCTCTCCTGTCACCTGCTTCTATTTGTTTTTTAAAAAAATTAAAATAACTTTGTTAATTACAACTCAGTTGCACATAACTGGCCAATCCGAATAGAGAAAAATAAAATTCAAAAACATGAAATTAAAGTCCTGTACTATATGAAACTTGGTAGGATCATAGTATTTAATTAATTACTGATTCTGGAGAGTATTTTAATTGACATAATCTAGTGTTTTACGAACCTTTAGCGCAACGTTGGTGGAAGAGAACGGATCCATAGCAGCAACTGAATGTTTGTTCTGCAAAATAAGATCAGAAATCAATCAGAGATGGAACGAAGATATGAATTGATGATCAACAGGTTTTGAAGGAAACAGAAAAGTGACGGATAATAATGCAATGGCAAGCAACGTAGGACGTCAAGATTACATGCATGGCCATGTTTGACAAAATGAAAATTAAAAATAAAACTCAATTGTTAACATATTCAAAAACAACATGATTCGAACTCGAGATATGCAAGAACACATTACCGGTCCACAATAACTTGTTAGGACCGTTGATCGGAGGCTGAACACAAGGTTTTAAAATCCTCAAAAGAAGCTCACAAACATTCAAAAACAAAAGGAGAAGTAGTGAAAGAAGCTGAATTCAAATGAGGATAAGATGGTTAAGAGTGTGGCGCAAGAGAGTTCAATTTATAGGAAAAAACGAGAGGAGAGGAATGGAGTGGAGGGTGCAAGTCATTTTCAGAATCCTTTATTATTGCTATTGAAGAAGAAAATAAGGGTGGAAAATTGAACAGGGAAGATAGGTCAACTTAGAAGAGTGTGTGCCACAAGTTTGGTCATTTCTTCCATGATCAGATAATAGCCAGTGGGATATTACTTTCATGGGAAAAAGATGTCATCTCCTTCCTTCAAAAATCCTTACTTTTCTCTGAAATTTGATAATCTTTCCTTAATTTCACTCTCCTCTCAATGATATCCATTTACAAAACTCCAAATAATCCCATCACCATGCATAAGTAGCAGTCATGAACACTATACTTTCTGCGTTGGATTGACAAACCGCCTACAGTGAGGCCACGGTGAAAATATTTCTCAACCTCGTTATTTACATGAAGAAAACAAATGATATGTTGCTTTTATCTATTGTAAACATCAAGTAAAATACATAAAAAAAACATTTTTCATATGTTGCTTTTATTGAATGACAAGAGCACACAAATGGAACCGTTGATATTATGACCTGGGATAGGTGTAAAAAAAATATAAGTAGACCTAGCAAGATAAATTTTCAACAAGTTGAGTTTTCAAATTTATTTATTTATTAATAGTTTAATACTGGTCATCCTTATCTATGATCTGGCCATGCATCAAGTCAATCCTCCAATCAAATTTAATAACTATGTATGAAATAAACACATGCAAACATGTAGAATATGTAAGAAAGTGGGAAATATAAGTTTCTTAAAAATATTCTCTTCTTGTCAAAAAAAATCTCCAAGTCAAAATGTATAGCAACATTTTCTGCCACATTTTGAGAAAATAGTACTATGCAACAAAAGAAGAACTGCTATATATATATATCCAGCAAAGGTATAGCTTATAATAATCAAGGTCCAGCAGAAATAATCTTTATAAGCAATTCTATTTTGTATCCCTGTTGTGAAGTACTGTTCTTATCCATATAAATTATAAACACAAAACATATTCAGAGGGGGAGAGAGAGATGGAGGGAGACTCTGTTGCATTTGAAACCTAGGGCATGATCTTTGACAACTTTCTAAGTAGTTAGACAAGCCCTAGCTGGGGCATGATCTTAGACAACATCCTAGGTAAATATATAGATTAGCGTCAAGTGTGTGATCATAAACAAGATGCGACCAAACTAGAATCTGAGTCTATATATATATATATATATATTGATTAATTAATGTATTGAACAAACCTTTTACGAAACTTGACCACAGACAACTTAAATTTCTCCGGGATAGTGAAGAGTTCTGGGGATGGTGAAGAACGAGCGGTACCGATGACTATGCCGGACTCCGGCGACGGTGAAGAACGTGTGTCAAGAAGACTTGCTGTCGGTAAGCTAGAAAATCGTAGAAACCCTATAGTCATTTATGTTTGAAATATGAACAAAGCTGGCCAATGGCCTCAAACACTCCTAATATCCAATGTGTTAATGCGATGTTAGCTTCAATAAACTATTTTCTTTCATATCACACACGCACAGATCAAACCCTAGCTAGCTAGTAAGTGGTGCTGGTTGCCAATAAAACTTTTGCAGTACTTATGGACTGTAGATCGGGAATGGGAGAGACGAAGGAGTGCTTATATAGTAATATATGGGATTATCTTCACAAGTATCACGCACGTAGTTAGTTTCATCAGGTCAGGGAATTAGTCTTCTATATTGATAACTAATTCCTAATAAAACTCCTTCTCCTACTCCTTTTCAACTTCTTTGATTACACAGAAAACGGATCGATTATTTTAATAAATAATGATTATTTATGTATTTGTTTTTTTTAAAAAGAGATAGATAAATAAGAAAAGAGAAAATCAAATATGAATTCAAAAAAAATAAGAAGAAGATAAATAATTATTTCTCGAAATTAATCTTAACAAGTTATAAATTAGTACAATATCATAACTAATCACCCGGCCCTTAAAACATTATTTTTATTTTGGGTTTAGGGTTTGTGTAGGTGATTTGATATATGCCCTAGGATACAAGCGAGTTAAGCTATTAATTTCCGTCCATTGAATGCAGATCTATTAAACTCATTTATAATCATGTTAATCTCTATTATAATCATGTTAATCTAAAATAATAATTATTTAATATTTAAAAATAAAAATTGAACCACTGTTGATTAGATTTGATCAAATATTTCTTTATTAGATTTAGAGTATATGATAGTACGGATAAAATTATTTTTTAAAATATTTTTTGTTCAGAAAAATATTAAAAATAATTTTTTATTTTTAATATCAACACATAGAAAATATTTTTAAAACATAATTTCAAATATATAATTGATTTAGAACTAGGCTCATGTCAGATACAGTTGACAATAGTGGAAAAAACTCAGCCTATATTCATTCAACTAGGATGATAGCCGAGTGTGAATATATATTCATCACGTTGCTGCGCCCTGTTCCTTGCAGCAAGTGACTTGCTATTCAACAAGAGTGGTGCTCGATGAACAATTTCAATGCACACCACTTTTTCTACACGAACCAACGCCATAGACCTGTGATGACCCCCCCCAAAAAAAAAGAAAAAAAAAAGGTTGAAGATGATGGGGCACCATGTGCAGGGGTAGAAGACACAGAGCTTTACAGGTCAATGAAGTAGTCTAGGAAATTTAGGGTTGGATAGGTTTGGACGTTAAGGTAAGAAAAATTAAAGGAAAAATATATCATCATGTGTGAGTCCAAATAAGGTGAAAAAGCATGGCTCAAGTTTTTCGTTAATTTATTACACAAAGATGGGAAAAGATTGGAAGAACATAAAGGATTGAGCAAGGTGGGATCAGAAACAAAATTAAGGAAAAAGGGTTAAGGTTTTTTTGGGATGAGGATTGAGTAATGAACAAGAAGGTGCATGGCTCAATTAGGGTTCTTTTCTTTTTCTATTTTTTCCCCTTGGGACTTGAGCTAATTCTGGATTTGAGTCTAATCTTGCACCTATTTTGAGCTTCAAGTTAAAACCGGAATATTTTGTTTGGTATTGTTGTAATTTTTGTTTCTTAAAATATTCTTAAATTGTTTTTTTATTGAAAAAAAATACTAAATTGATATTTTAATTGTTTTTTTATAGTTTCAATGATTTGATATCAAAGATTAAAGAGAATCTAAAAAAATACCAAAAGGGTAATTGGGTGCATACCATTGGCTACACATGGCATTGAGATTACAAGTTCATCCTGACTAAATAAAAAAACTAATTACTTTTGTTTTTGAGAAATATGAATCTATTGGTGTAAAAGGATTTAGTTCTATAATTATAATTTAGGGGTTTTTTAGTAATCACATGCCAAAAATTCTCTAAAAAATGTATTAAAATGATATTTTTTATTTTAAAAAATTATTTTCAATAATAAAACATGAATATAATTTAAAAATAAAAATAAAATAAAATTCTTTAAAAGAAAAAACACTACAATGACAACACAGAAACTTGAGAACACTATTCAAAATGAATTTCTTGAGAAAAATATGTGTCCACGTGAAAAAAGAATTCGTGGAAGTTGATGATTGGAGGGCCAAAAATCAAAGATGAAAAGGTGATAAGGACTGGGCCATGTATATTACACTGTTCAGGCATGACTTATCAAATCAAACGATTTCAATTCATCTTATCATTAGATAAGCTGTCTCCCACTCCCACCCGATCGTGATACGAAATCTCTTCCATTTCCTCACTGTTTCTCCCTTGTTATGACTCTCCAGATCTTCGAGTTTTGGTTACTCTTTTGCCCCATGTCCTCGTCAACCTTGTTTCTTTCAAATCCCACAGGATACTCTCCTGATTTAACTTGGAATCTCTGTTGCACAATTTGAGGTCCAAATCCTCACAGATATTGCTGTTGGGTCCTTTCATTAAAATGGTAAGAATAAATCAATGTAAATATGTAATTAAATAGTTGATATAGTGCTTAAATTTAAAGGAAACACGGTCGAAATTCAACCGTGTAGCCGAACTAGATCAAATTATCATTTTTTCTCGATTGAATTGATAATTACAACGAGATTAATGTTAATCTTATGTGTAATTCAAATGTATTGATCACTAAGTTATTATCTCCTGGGTTTCATTAAAATGGTAAGAATAAATCAATGTAAATATTTGATTAAATAGTTGATATAGTGTTTAAATTTAAACGAAACACGGTCGAAATTCAACCGTGTAGCCAAACTAGATCAAATTATCACTTTTTTTCGATTGAACTGATAATTACAACGAGATTAATGTTAATCTTATGTGTAATTCAAATGTATTGATCACTAAGTTATTATCTCTTAGGTTTCATTAAAATGGTAAGAATAAATCAATGTAAATATTTGATTAAATAGTTGATATAGTGTTTAAATTTAAACCAAACACGGTCGAAATTCAACCGTGTAGCCGAACTAGATCAAATTATCACTTTTTCTCGATTGAATTGATAATTACAACGAGATTAATGTTAATCTTACATATAATTCAAATGTAATGATCACTAAATTATTATCTCATATATTTCATTAGTGATTATCCCAAATAAATTTTATAAGACGATATATTATATAAGATTAGCATAATTTTTTTATGACTGATTTAAAAAAATTTAACTCGTTACTTGAATTGAATTAATATTTACCAAGGTCATCATCACTTAGAGTCACATAAAAAAAAAACTAATTTGTAATTATATTATGTGGCTGCCGTTATTCGAAGGTGGCCAATGGCATATTGGAGCTCCAAGTCTTCCCATGATGATGAATGTATTGAAGAAGGAAATACCGTTGACCGATTTAAGGAGTAGCAGAAGAAAAAAACGATGTAGCTCTCTTGTGTTTGTTCTCCTGCCCCCCTCCCTTTTTTCTAAAAAATAATACATATTCTATGTATAAATTTGATCAGACATTAATATAAAGTTTAATTTTGATATGGAAAGGCCGGTCCAAAAATATCACATGAATAAAACTGGAAAAAAAAGCTTAGCCAAGAGATAAAAGCTAAATTAAAAAGCTAGAAATAAACCTCATTTTTATGTTTGCAGTCCATGCTTTTTGCTGATATCATTTATTTCCACCTTTATTGAAATGTCATTGTTTATTAAGACGACAAATTAAAGGTCATAATCATTTTTCTCTTGATGTTTGTAGGGCACTCTACCCTTTCTAGAAACGACCACGTCCTAAAAAACAAAACAAAATGATTCTTGCAAGCAGCCTCCGCATGATTGGCCATAACACATGACCCTCAAGATCCTTAAGGTGGACTACTAAACAGTTTATCATGTGATCCCAATTAGATTGCTTGACTGTTTGAGAGTATGATTGATGTTATTTTTTAAAGTGTTTTTTATTTTAAAATATATCAGAATAATATTTTTTTATTTTTAAAAATTATTTTTAATATCAGCACATCAAAATAATATAAAAACACTATTTTTTTAAATTTAGAATAAAAAAATAATAATTTTGAAACGAAATACCGAAAAAAACCCTTGTGAAGGGTGGAAGACACTGCTGAAGCTGTCCTTTCCCGGTGGCTCAATTAGGTAAGTGACCCTCGCTTCCACCACCCTTTGTTTCCAGCAAGAAAACAGGCTTTTGCTCTTGTGGTGTTGGGACACTCAACAAGCTTTATGATTCGGTTCTCCCAATTTCAAAAAAAATAAAAAATAAATCCAAGCAAGCTTTGTTTAGATAATTCACAATAAAATTTATTTTAAGTTGAGACTTTGAATTAGTATGTCATTCAGTTAATCCATCAAGGAAATTAAGTTTTATAGAGAAAATAAAAAAAATTAGAGACATGGATAGATAGAGGATTATTTTTACAAAAAATAACAATAAAAAAATAAGATGTATAAAAAAAACAAAAAGGATAATTTTATATTTTTTAAAGGAGAAAAAAAAGGAAAAAAAATGGAACTACTGGTCATATTGTTAATGTGTTGGTTCTAATATCACTTTAAAAGATAATATAATGTTTAACCGTGAAAAAAGATTACACACGTCACTTTTAAGCAACACCATCTCCTCTCACACGTGGATACATGCAGTGCAAGCACCAACCAACGTTTCTTTTAAAATATATTTATATTTGTCAAAACATTCCATTAACCTTGAGTTTAATTATAAAATAATCGTAATGAAATGATTACAACACCATTGAGCTCAAGTTCAAAAAATAAAATTCAAGGGTATTTAAGTATATATACGGCAAGGGAAGGATGGAAAATAAAATATAAAAAAAGCCCTTCCCCTAGTTAAATTTAAGTAAATCAATAATTCAATTGTGCAACTAAAAAGATAAATTTATTTAATTTAATAATATTAATCCAATAAGTCTTGCTCAATCGTTATTGGGTTTGGGCTCAACTCAACATTGAATTTGTCATGACAAAACAAAAAAAAACAACCTAGACCAGCTCGAATATGTTTTCTACGGACATGTTTGACAATCCTAAGCCTATCTCAGGCCTCTACAAGTTATGAATTATCAATGTAAGGCCCAGCACACAAGCCCAAACATCACACTAACTTTCTCATCTGCCAGTACAGATTACTAGAATCCCACCAAACCAACACAGCGTTTTATGATATCTCAATCACTTCTAAAAATCATCACATGCCCCCTCCTTTTCATGAATTTGATCAAATCAAGTTGTATATTTTAAATCGTATCAAATTAACCCCTACAATTTCAAATGAATGTAATCTTTAATCCTCTTTCCAACTGCACTATATCACATAGAACTCACTTCACTGTATAAAAATTGATAAATTAGGATAAATGGACTAAATTCATATCAAACTGAATGTAAAAGGGTTATTTTAACCTAATCCAAAGTATAATTTTATCTGATCATCAGAAATTTAGGGATCGAACTTGATTTTAGCCTCTCAATCATACCACATCCAAGGTCCAGGCTATCTAACTAGAAAGAAACAGCAACTAAACAAACAAAAGAGTCAGCTTTCCATCCATCTCATTTAGCTGCTGCTACTAACCAAGTCCACCTGCCCTCGATCTCATCGAAAACCCCCACAAAAACCCATTTCTTCATTCTCAAAAAGACTAACTTTCCTCAGTAACCCTCACCAAAAGCAAAAATCCCTTTTTAGAACAAAACCCTTTTTTATTAGCTAATCTTTCACATTGGCTCTCAACATTTACCAAAGGTAGCTTATGACCCTTGCTTGCTTTCTCTCTTTGTGTATGCTTTTATAGTTTTATTTCTTGCTTGTATGCTTACCTATTGTTTTTTCTCTAATGGGGTTGGATTTGTGATTAGAATGTGAGATTTGAACTAATTGGAGTTAGTATTTTGGTGGATATTGATGTTGAAGTGTTTGTTTCTATGTTATTTGATGTTTGTGCATGATTTGAGGAATGAAAGATGGGATCTTTTTAGATTTTCAGTACACAGTTTAGCTTGGAGTACTGCTGTTTAGCTCATATTGTTAATTATCTTGGTACTATTCTGTCTTGTTGCTACATTAGCTTATGGTTCCAGTGACGTATTTTAATTTGCTATTCAATTTTGTGTTTGTTTTTGGGATTCATAGATTTTGTTTTCTTGTTCATCATAGGAGTGAGAGTTTTTTAAATTGATGACCAGAGGTCACAAGAATGGAGAGCACAAAGGAAGTTTTAAAAGAGAAAAAAACTTCATAAAAAGAAAATAGTGATTTTCCTGAAAACGCAGCAAGCAAATGCATGTAACACAGAATGTTTAACATTAGGAATTAATATGTTATGATACATGACTAATGATCCGTAAATGGATTTCTACCTTTGGCATGCTCAGTCTAGGCAGGATTTTGAGTTGATATTATAGAGATGGATTTTATGTGATGCAGTATGGAGAATGATCTCTATCTCTATGTATTCTGCAGGTCTCTATTTTCTTCTAAGAAGTTTAATTTATTGAGAATGGCGGCAACTGCGGCTTCTGGCCTTCAAATGGCAACTGCAAGGCCCTGCATTTCCTCTTCTCGCGGAATGGTTAAGGCAGGTGCTGCTATTCTTGGCGCCAATTCTAAAGGGGCGTCATGGGCTAAGCTTGCGAGTGGTTCTCATATATCATCTACCCTGCCTTTTGAAAGGACTCTCATGTCTTCTTCAGTTAAATTGAATAAGGTCGTGACAAGGGCAATGTCTGAATCTAGTGAAAATAAGCCAGTGTCTGGATTGCCAATTGATTTGAGAGGTACTGTTTTTTTTTTCTTTCTTGTTTCTCTTTTTGTTGGCTAGAATGCGCAACTCCTTGCCTATATATGTTCTTAGCATCATGTAAGCAGCATCTACAAAACATTTTTTTCCCTCTGTAAATGACAGAACCAACATTTATTTTAAATCAATCAACATTTGGCCAAATCTCTACCAGCACTGAATTTTGAATACTACTACAAAGGCCACATTCTGCCATCTTTTAATATGTTTAATACTGCTGCATATCCGTGATCAACTAAACTACAAGTAATATTTAGGTAAACGGGCATTTATTGCTGGTGTGGCTGATGACAATGGGTATGGTTGGGCAATAGCAAAATCTCTTGCTGCTTCTGGTGCTGAAATCCTGGTTGGAACATGGGTGCCTGTGAGTAAATTCTTGTTTCAAAATTTCTTTCTTTCTTTGTTTAGATTTTCTGTGCCATGTAAAAGTATTCTGTTAGTGACTATGAAGCTTCTTTTGCAGGCTTTGAACATTTTTGAAACAAGCCTGCGAAGGGGAAAGTTTGATGAATCTCGCTTGTAAGATGCTAGCATCTTTTAAATTATGCTCTGATGTGTATGTTATAGATTGAATCTACTAACAAGTTATTTGATTCTTCAGGTTGCCAGATGGTTCTTTGATGGAGATCACCAAAGTATATCCCCTCGATGCAGTGTTTGACAACCCTGAGGATGTACCAGAAGATGTAATAGACAAGAAGAATATAGTCGATTTAATGTACACAATATTGTCATAACATCTTGACATAACATGCTTTTATGTTTGCTCTTGTAGGTGAAAGCAAATAAACGTTATGCTGGATCCAGCAAGTGGACTGTTCAGGTATTGACCCCTAAATTTTTCTTTTTCCCTTGTTGTTATGCTGAATGCTTTCAAAAGCTACCCATTGACATTGTATTGCATTCCTTGAAATAAATTGTTTATGTTGTAATGCTTTGCCCAAAATTTCAAAACCTTATTCATAGATCAGATTTCTGTTGTTCTCTGACTGAAAATTTGATATTTTGTTGTGTAATTTTGTACCTAGAATATATAGGGTGTCCAGATGTTTCATGTCTTATAAAAATTTCCAGATAGGCCGTACTTGTTTTTAATTTTCAACAATTAGCATGCTCTGTCCGTGGTTAAGCTGTCCTCGAAAACTTTTTAACTTGTATAATGGGCTGCAGATTTACCTATCCACTGACCTTATATGTGTTCTTTTTTTGCAGGAAGTTGCTGAATCTGTCAAACAGGATTATGGCAGCATTGACATCCTGGTGCACTCACTTGCCAATGGGCCTGAGGTAAAATAAATTCTCATGTTGAAATTTGTGTGCGTTGTTATCTTTTCTACATAATAATGAAATCTTCTGTTTAATAGGTTACTAAACCCCTTTTAGAAACATCAAGGAAAGGATATCTTGCAGCCATATCTGCATCCAGTTACTCATATGTTTCTTTACTCAGGCATTTCATTCCTTTAATGAATCCAGGCAGGCCTCCTTTCTTCTATAATGTTTCAGCATTTTCAGTTATATCTCTAATTTCTTTACACATGCAAACATGATTTAAACAGATTTCTGCTGATACAGGTGGTTCATCGATCTCTCTCACATACATTGCTTCTGAGAGGATTATACCAGGGTATGTTTGTCTTGACATTTTTGTCCATCTTCTGAAGTCATAGTATTATCATTTCAAATAGTTGATAGTTTTTTCTCAAATGCAGATATGGTGGAGGCATGAGTTCTGCCAAAGCTGCACTCGAGAGTGACACACGTGCAAGTTTTCATTTCCTTCCTTACCTGTGTGCATGATTTATGAATTTACAAAACAATGGTGACTGTCTTGACTTATTTATTCTTGTACAGGTGCTTGCATTTGAAGCAGGAAGGAAAAACAGAATCAGGGTCAACACAATATCTGCTGGTAACTTTTCCCCTCAATTTTCTATTAGTTTCTTATCTTTTTTAAGGAAATATAACAATCCCATTGGACCCAAAGTAAGAGCACCCAAAGAATATAATTGGGGTCATCGTGTTCAGTAACACGACTTGATTGGAATATAAAGTTCTGTTAAGGGTTTTCTTCTCTAAAACCCCTAGATATGCACTTGTATGAATTCTCTGATGTTTTGGTTATTTTAATTCTCAACATAAGAGGTGTTTGGGATTGTGGTGGAGGGTGCTTTTCAAAATACCTTTTCGCTTAAAAACACATCAAAATATTTTTATTTTTATTTTTGATATTAACACATTAAAACAACCAGAGAGCACTAAAAAGAAACATCAATTGAATGTTTTTTTCAAGCCAAAAACACTTTTTGAAAAGCATCTAAAAGTAAAAGCAGAAATTGTGCCAAACACCCCCTTAGTGCTTTAGAGAGGTAGCTCTCAATCCATGCACAGTAGCTATAACTAGATGCTTTAAGAATTTTTAGTCACCAGTATAAGTCTCTTTAGATACATTGATTGGCAAGTCAAAGCACCTATCTGTTCTGCCCCCATATAAATGGATACCCTCCAATGCACTTTGACATCATAAAACCGTCCAATCAGTGTTTCCATCTGGTCATGGTTGACTTCCAAGTTGCATGTAATAATGCATGAATTAGATCCACTTTTAGGGTACAGCTTGGTTGATGTTATAGCTGGAAGAACAAATACTTCATTTTTGCTTTAGCACTGTCCTTTTTTCTTTGAGCCCATTTTCAGATTAGCGCAGTTTAAGTTGTCGCTAAGTCACCTGGGGTCAGGGTTGCTTTGATATCAACAGATTTTAGTTCCTTTTATAAGTATCTCCTTTGTTGTCATTGCCTTAACTTTCTTTCTTGACCTCACAGGTCCACTAAGAAGCCGAGCAGCAAAAGCAATTGGATTTATTGACACCATGATTGAATATTCATTAGCCAATGCTCCGTTGCAAAAAGAACTATCTGCAGGTAAATTTGAACAGTTTTCAATTTCTATGTTTCCTTCATTTTCTTCAATTAATGGTCAATACTAAGCTCAAAAAACTGATGGAACAGATGAGGTGGGAAATGTTGCCGCCTTCTTAGCATCACCTTTAGCTTCTGCTGTCACCGGCACCGTGATGTATGTTGACAATGGCCTCAACGTAATGGGTGTTGGTGTTGACAGCCCAGTATTCAAAGACCTTAACATTCCAACAGACAAGCACCAGGGATAAGTGCAGGCAGGATGATCCATCAAGTGAACTTTGATCACTGATAGGGCTGCCTTCTTAGTGGCATTGCCTCTGTACGGCTTGGCCATCGGCCCCAATTTTTCCATGAGAACTTGTTTTTAGTAGGGGAGTTGACAGTTTCAGATAATGTTTGCAATGTTCATCTTTTATTTCATGTAGTGATTGCTGCTTGCACAGGCTGTAACAGCTTCTTTAAGGAGGTTCGTGTGGAGACTGGAAAATCTTTTTTGCTAACAAATTTCTTTTCTTCCTGTTCCTTTTCTTTATCTATTTTGGCAATCTCCATGCAAGTAATCCTCTCAGCCAATGCTGCTAGCTATCACTGATATTAAACCTAGACCTGGCACCAACCCACCTAGAACCTGGCCTGGACAAGCTCTTTTCAGTTGGGTGAGAATTAACTTGGTTGGCCTCTTAAAACATCCGGTTTGATTTAAATATGAGCAGTAAAGCCATAGATATGATCAAACAGGCTATAAGTTCAATAATGCATTGAAATAAATATATTCAACTATGGTAATCACTTGTTATATGCATTGCTAGCTCTCACAATTTTGGTTGGAAGAGGCTAGAGAGTCTTACTCATCTTATTGCCAAAGATTTTTAAGGTACTTTCTTCATTCATGAAAAACTATATTTATTATATATGCTTTGATATGGGAAATTAGTCTGGTAATCTGTTAATTTAAAACTTCGTTGTTTTATTATAAATTATTTTAAAATACATACTAATATAATTATTAAACCAATATTTTATTATAATAATATATCAACTATATAAATATAAATATTTTGTTATTTTTTTAATTGAGTGTACATGATTTGTTTTTATTTTTCTGATTGAATGTGCATATTTTTTTTATTAATTTTAATATTTAATGAATACATTTTATAATTTTATACGAGCCATATTTTGATCAAGTTAAATAAAATTAAAAATCAAAACAACGAATAATAGTAACAACGATTCAATTAATCTATAAAAAACAATACAATATAATTCAATTTAAAAGAAACAAGGATAAAAAACGTAAAAGTTGTTGAAAAAGCTTACCATAAACCAGTGCAATAACTTCTCTCAATAGTCAATTCTCACCATTAACACACCCAAAAAAACCTTCACTCCTGTTACTCTTGTCCAATCAAGTTGGAAAAAGCTTCCATCTTTCTCTCTCGTTCATCAAAGCTACCCCGTGTCTGATTTCCTCTATCTGAAACATGTCAAACTATACAGTTGAGTCCACCAAAGTAGAGACAATTGATGGAGCCAAGCTGCATACAAGGCTGTTCAAGCCAACAGAGGAAGGAGATGTAAAAGACAATCTGGTGGTTGTTCTTGTACATCCTTTTTCAATCTTGGGTGGTTGTCAAGGTCTTTTAAAAGGAATTGCTGTTGGGTTAGCTGGAAAAGGTTATAAAGCTGTGACCTTTGATATGAGAGGTGCCGGTAAGTCTACCGGGAGGGCTTCTCTTACTGGTTTTGCTGAAATCAAGGATGTTATTGCTGTTTGCAAATGGGTTTGTGAGAACCTGTCTTCTGATAGGATTTTGTTGGTGGGTTCTTCTGCAGGTACGTGTTTTGATTTTGTTTGAAGTGATATATCATTTGTGAATTGTCTGTAATTTTTGGCAATAAAGTCTAATGCTTTGTGGGAAATAATTAGAATGCTTGATGGGGATGATGATTACTGGATCTGTGAACTGAGTGTTGGTTTGTGAATTGTGAATCTGTGATATTTGTAAGACTCTACTTATTCGGTGGTTATTCATAATTTCTCATCACAAAGAAAGAAAAATGAATGAAAGGGAAACAGTCAATGGTCATCAGCACATCTGAGAAGATGCATCATAGTTTTTCTGTCAAGGAAGGGAAGGATTTGATGGATCAAATCAGTTCTTACATGCGATTTGCAGCATGGTTGAATATGCTAATTTGGATGTTTGATTGAATTGCGGACTAAGTTTGAGCATATGGATGGTATTCAGTTTCGATTTTTGGTGATAATCGTGCTCGATGATAGAATTAGGCTAGCTATACCCTTTTCGGTTTTATTTGTCCATGAGTTGGGATTTGATGATGTGCTTTCTAATGACTTTATCAACCTCCTCTCTGGTTCTTCTATTCTGTTTGTGTTGATGTGGGCATCTTTTGATGGATTTTAGTTGATAGGATGAGTTAATACTTGCAAAGATGAGAGATTTGTGAAGGAAACTAAAACTTCTAGGTGTGATGTTTCTGAATATTGGATTTGTCCATAATTTAGGCGGTATAGGCCATCAAATGTAATTTCTATTTCTTAGTAAAAAAGTGAAAAAGAAAAGAAAAGAAAAGGATCTGAATATCTAGGAATATTGGTGTGCCTCCTATGATAGAAGGTCTAGGTAATGGAAATTTCTCTGTTCTGTTATACTTTTGATCGAATTTGATAATCTAATTATGTACTCCCTGCAGTTTTGTTTTGATCTCCAGGCCAGTAGAGCTTTAAACTTGTGTTTTTCATTTCTTAGTCTGTCAACTATAGCAAGTTTTCTCTGAAATATTGTATGTTAGGCTGTTCTGTTGCTGCACCCAAGTCATTGTTGCGTATTTGATAAACTAACATGATGGCAATGAAATGATGCAGGTGCTTTAATATGATCGTGATCATTTTAAAATCACGAAATAAACTGCCATATCAATAATAATTCCACCGTTTCTTGTGTGAAACTGATCTTTGGATTATGTTTCCCCCTGGTACAGGCGCACCAATCGCAGGTTCTGCAGTCGATGAGATTAAAGAAGCGGTTGGCTATGTAAGTATCGGTTACCCCTTTGGCATGTTTGCCTCCATCCTTTTTGGAAGACACCATAAGGCAGTCCTGAACTCTCCGAAGCCAAAACTTTTTGTTATGGGAACTAGAGATGGGTTTACCAGTGTAAAGCAGCTGCAGCACAAGCTGAGTTCTGCTGTAGGACGCGTTGAAACACATCTAATTGAAGGAGCAAGCCACTTCCAAATGGAAGGCCCTGAATTTGATAACCAGATGGTGGACCTTATCCTACCGTTTATCTCATCTTTATAGGAATATTAGATGCCAAGGCAGTTTATGAGGTGTGCTGGGTCAGATTGCCCCCGGTAGGGACTCTTGCTTGTACATGCTGATTATCTTTGTTTAATTTGCAGGATTTGGCGAGTGGTTTACATATTCTATGCCATCAGAGTCAACTAACTACTCAGTGAGAGTAACCTCTAAGCTCTTGCCACATTCATATTGCAGAGAGAGAGAGAGAGAGAGAGAGAGAGAGATTCAAAGCCATTTTTACTTGGTCACATATTACTCCCAAAATAATTTACATCAACATTTTCCTATTTCAATGAAACTAAAGTTACACTGAAATCGAAGTTACTGTCATTAACAGCCTAATATACAACAAGTCCAGGGATTGTCATGCTATTGCCTGGTCACAAAATGTGGAAGCTATAATACAAGTCAGGGCCACTGGTTGACAATAAGCCTAACAATCACATGTCATAGTTCTCATCATGCTGATCACTTGAAACAATTCTGCCATTTCTTGCCATTTTGTTGCCATCTGAACCTTCAATTCCTCTACCTTCACCAACAATCTCCTCGTATGACCGTTTTCTCCATCCCCGATCTTGGTCCATTGATTGACCATGGGGAAATGGATGTTCCCCCTCATCTGTTTTGATGCCAGGAAAAAGAAGATTTTATTCTTTTCATTATCAATAATGTATTGTTTTATGGTGAAAATAATCCACTTCGATGGAGGACTAAGACCGGTCTACACATGTATCAAAATGATTAGCCTGTTAAAAAATCACATCCCACTAATACTTGGCATGAAAATGAGGTCACAAGTGGTCATGCCTGAGAATTTAAGACAAGCAATGAAATGTTTCCACAGGTTTCAGATAAACATTTGAGATTTACTTGCATCTCACTGGATTGATAAAAAAACACACTAGAAATTCGGGGAACTGCAGTATACAACAATTACAGGCTGATCTAAATACCCCAAATCTACAATTAGATGATACAACAGATAGCAGGGGATATATGGACATGTTATGTGTAATTAGTTATTACCACTTTCACCATCTGATGCTTCTTCAAGCCTTGCAATTGCATTGACCAGGGCTTGTTCTTGTTCCTGCATGAATGAGAAGATATAAATGCAGTGAAAGAAGATATTAAAGCAAAACGAGGTGTGTGGTGCTTACTTCCAGAGCTTTCTTTGCTTTCTCAATTTCCAAAGGATCAGGATGGCTAGCACCAAAAACTTTTTCTACCTGTTCAAATTGGCCAAATTAGGAAAAAGGAAGTTCCTTTATTTCTGCGTGAAGCAGGTTCCAATATCCATCTTACCTCCTTGATTAGAGTATTTGTGTGAAGTATCTCAATATCACCCATAGCCTTCTTCCCAATGCCATTCTGGGTTAAAGGGAAATCTTTTTTGGACTGACCCTTTGTGGTTCCTCTACCTCTTCCTGCAGTGGCAACTGCACCACCACGTGCAATGGCTTTCTTATTCCCGCGACCTGGTCCAGGCCGGCCACCTCTACGGAAAAGTCCAGGTTCCTCACCCTCCCACCTAATATCTTCAGGAGGTATCTGCCATTATCACATACAGATCAGTAGCAGCTAAAACTAGAACTCTGAATAGGATTCCAAAGATGAAATGTGACGAGAACACATGAAGAAAATTGATGGCATACTAAACAAGTGAGGAAAATGTTCAAAAGACCAAGCATTATTAGTAATTTGCCATGCCACATTGAATACATCACTAATTGAACCCTTGACACTACTGTTAGCCTGGAAAAAGGTGAAAGGAGAAAAGGACTTGGTTAACATTACATTCTCCATGAACATGCAAAGCACAAGCACAAGGAAAAAAAAGGTTAGCATGATCTTATCAATACCTCATAATAAAATCACATCCAGCAGAAAAATAATCTGTTTCAAATAAAATCTTCATATTTTTAAACACGTATCCAGATGTCAATTTCTTATGCACAAGTCATTCTTCTTTTGATAAAATTCTACTATCATATTTGGATACAATACAAAAAGAGAGCAGGCAAGGAGCAGCATTCAAATCTTTCAGAAGCCAAGTAGCAATCTCACTTACCCCAGACTCTTATGTAATACAGAACAGAAACCCAACCCCCCCCCCCCCCCCACCACACACACACACACACACTCTCGCACTCAAAAAGAAAAAAAGGAGATCATTCTCAGTGTTAATATAACTAGATGTAAAATAAACCATATCACATCATCAGCTCCCAGGAGCACAACAACACTTGCCTCTTTGAGATTGACCCATTCCCATGTTTCATCTCCAGTATTAATATCATAAACCAAAGCATGCCGACCCTGTCAATTTGTGGAAAATGATGTTAAGGGAAACCCAGTGATAAGCAGACTATTACATAGTCAAGAGTAGACTGTACCTCAACTGGATTGAAGTCAGTTATAACAGCTTCATAGAAGTGGTTATCCTCCGGCCATCGAGTCCAAACTTTTTTTCCAATTAAATCATTGGTTGCAAAGACACCTGAAGAACCACGATTAGCAACTTGAGCCCTGCCGGACAAACCTGTAGAACGCTGCTGCATGGACTTCATTGCAGATGCAGCAGACAGCCTCATTAACCAAAAAGTTGAGGATAAACCAGCTAAGTATAAATCCTCATCATTTTGCTCACACTTATTCAACTTACTGATTTGGGCTTCTTGTTCCCAGATCCAGGGGGAGGGCCATGTCTCAGGGCTGCAGTAGATGGTTGTGTAGATGGATGCAATACAGGAGAAGGAGCACCCATGGATGCGACTGACTGCGAGGTTTTCTGCTTCTTGCGTGATCCTGAAACAGAAGGACTGGCTATAGGATCATGAGAAGGCTGGACAGTGCTTGGCATGCTAGGCTGGATCCCAGTTGCCTTTCTCCATTCCCTGGAATTATAAGTGATAACACTCATTAGAAAGACTGGCTGAAAATTAGATCTTCTAAGAATCTGCTCAACAGATATTTCATGAAAAAAATAAACCTTATCCTCCGAATCATATCATCAGCGTTAACCCTGGCTAGGAGCTCCCTGTGTTCCTCATCTGAAACTCTTAGTTCTTTTCTGAGTTCTGTAATTAGACTTTCCTTTTCCTGGGGGACAGCATCCATAGAAAGGGCATCAAAAATTTGTTTAGCATCATCCAATGATACAACATAAATAGAAAGTATATGAAATGAACAAGTATAATACCCAAGTAATAGCATCTGACTGGGCTTTAAAGGCTCGCAGGACTGATGTGTATGCTTCTTGTTCAATGTTGTGGATTTGAGTTTCCATGTCGCTATGCAACCTTGGCTGTGATGCAGCACCACCAACTGCAGATCTTCCATTCCCAGCAGTTCGCACCCCACTTTGGAATCTATTTCGATGTGTAGGTGGAAGGTCATCATCAGTTCCTATAATTTTAAGGATAAAGAACACACTGCATTAACTCTTTACAGTATAGTAAAATGTAACAATTCCAAAGCTTACAATTCATGAAATTAAGACATGGAGAACACACACACAAAAAAAAAACAAATAACAGCTAACTCTAAACTAACTCACCACTGCTATCAGAAAGCTCGTAATCCATTTCAACTCCTTAAAATCAAGCTTGTCACTTTCAACCTTTTAATCGCGAAAAAAACTCAACCACTGTAGCAAACCAACTGACTTCTTCACAAATTCAAGCTACAAACAAATGAAAAGGAAAATTTCTTAATCAACAAATTAAGAAGCACACTTCAGAGGTCACAAATGCTTAGTGCTGCTTCAGAAAACAACAAATTTAAGCCAAATTCACTGGGGAAAAAAGTAGCCCAAGTTCACATATTTAGCTCCCCTAACCCTTGTAAGACAATTAATAAAAAAACTACACTCAACCTTCTTGATTCCTTTGTAACTTCAAGAACCAGCTAAATAATTTCATAAACAAGGAAGTAAATAAATTCAGCAAAAACAAATCCTAATTCAACCAAAACCACCAGCTAAAAACTTGACGAGCAAGGAATTTAAGCAGGATTCAAGAAAACTAAACCGAAATACAGAAAGATCAAATCTTATATAAACTCACCGCTACCATTCAATCTTCAATGTTCATTGAAATTTCACCAAACCCTAAATACTTCAAAATAACTAAACTCGATCAAGATAAAAAAAAAAGAGGTTTTAAATAAAACACTTTTAGGAAGTGTCGAACATAAACCTCTCCTTGTGGCGTAAAATAAAACCCTGATATTTTATCGTCCAATTCCTCGAAAATGAACCGGAAAACGACCTGGAGAGCCTCTAAAAAGAAATTCGACGGCGTTTTGGGAAAGGCGCCTAGAATTGTTGTAAAATTGAGTGGTAATTGCTGGTGGAAGTGATTTTGGAGAGCAAATTAGGGTTTCGAGACTGAATTTCAAGGAACGCGGACTTCAAAAGGGTTTTATTTTTTATATTATTATTTATTTATTTGCTTTTGTCTGCAGTTGATTGTTGAGTTTGAGTTCCGGCCATTGCCTTTATTTTATAAAGGGTTTTCTTTTAAAACATAAAAGAAAGAAATTAACTAGAAATTGAAAAGCTATCATATTTCATTGGATAAAAAAAAATTAGATAAACCAAAAGATTGACATTATATATTGATATTGATATAATATTTAAGATTGTATTAACAATTATTTCTTATTTGAAAAAATATTAAATAATTTTTTAAAAATTTATTTTTAATATTAATACGTTAAAATTATATAAAAAAATGAATTTAAATAAAAAAATGATTTAAAAAAAATGAATATGAAAATAAACAACCTCTAACACTCTTGGTTAAATATATACTTTTGTATAAATATATGGAAATATTTGTGAGTTAGTATATTGATTTGTGTACAAATATAGTATACAAAGTATTTACTTTTTACACGGGACTAGCAAGTTTCCACAATAATTAGAGTAATGAACATCATTAATAATTTCATAAAAGATTAAGCTATAATTATAATTGTTTTGCTTAGAGGACTCTAATTGAAAGATGATTATGAATTTAGTAAATAATATTTTAAAAATAATAACACTGCATGCTAATAATTTGATTGTTTAATCTTTATCGTTTTATAAACATTGATTAATGAATCGTTGCATGCTTAAATATATGATTGATATTAAAAAATTCAAAACATCTTGTTTCTTTTCAAAAATATATAACAATTAATTATCTTATATTATCTAGAAAAATTGGTATTGCGTTGTAAAAGTGTTTTTTAAAAAAATAAAAAAATATTTTTATTTTAAATTATTTTTTTATATTCTTGGATCATTTTCATATGCTAATATCAAAAATAATTTTTAAAAATATAAAAAAAATATTTTAATATATTTCTAAACAAAAATTACTTTAAAAAACATTATAAATTATAATCTCAAATAGTCAATATGTGTATTTGTAGCTAGTTGAGCCGCCCTCAACCAAGGCCAGGCTCACAAATTAAATGAATGTCCACTCTCACTTTACAAACTTAGATAGAAGGCTGCATTAAGGAAAGCAATTTCTTGAACGTGAATAATATGACTATATAGTATATACAATAAAAAGATGAATATATATATATATATATATATATATATATATATATAAGAAAAATGTGACCATGCACTTCATTTATAATAAAACTGTGAAGCAAAAATAAGATTGAGATTTTAAAAAATATTCTTTATCAATTTTAAAAGTGTTAATATTAAAAATTAATTATTTTTAAACAATATTCCATATCATAATACCAAACACTAAGATTTATTTTGAATTGATTTAAATATTATTTTCATTAAACTTGAATGATTCAATCAAACTATATTGATAATTGACGAGGTAAATTCAATTGTTTTATTCTCTCAAAACTACACAATTTCATTTAGAAATATCAAAACAATATTATTTTTAATATTAATTTAAATTAACATAACAACACAATTACTCTAATCTTGGATTAGGTAAAACTCAAAATAAATATGGGGTTGAATCTCGTAACTATGTTAGATATTATCATGATAAAATTTTGATAATTTATATAAAAATATAACCTTAAAAAAGACAACACAATCCTAAGACAGAAGCTTTCACACACTTCCCAAACAAATCCCAAAACGCTTGAATATATCAGTCAAAGACAACCACATTCAACGATGCCACCATTGCTTTCTCATTCCTCCTCTCCACTCTCCCTCCTCCGTTTCCTCCTCCCTATCAAATCCCCTTTCTACCCTCCCTCTTTCCTCAAATCCCAATTTTGCCCTCTATCTCCTCCTGCTCACCTCTGCAAACCCTCCCTTTCACGCCACGTCAGCACCAGCTCCTCCCCTCCCAGCAGCGGTAGCAGCAGCAGTGTTTCCATGGAGTCATCCTCGCCAGAACCAACTGTGTCACTCGACTCTGTGACGCTGGATTTAAAGAATCAAACTTTAGGTCCTGATGATGCTAGTACGGCTAAATTGAAGCTTGAAGATCTCAATTGGGACCATTCGTTTGTTAGAGCATTGCCTGGGGATCCAAGGGCTGATACAATTCCTCGTCAGGTAGTTTTATCTTTTTTGAAAAGTTTTGATTTTTATGGGTTTTTGTGCTGTTTGGATTGATATAAATTGTGGGTGGTTGTTTTTGTTGTTGGTATAGGTGATGCATGCTTGCTATACGAAAGTGTTACCATCTGCTGAAGTGGAGAACCCTGAGCTTGTTGCTTGGTCTGATTCTGTTGCTGATTTATTTGATTTGGATCTTAAAGAGTGAGTTTTTGCTGTTCTTTTTTTTAATACTTTTTTTTATGCGCTTTTGTGTGTAGAAAATGATTAAAAAAAACTGTATAAATTGTGGGTTTGTAAGGTGGATTGGGTTTGAATTAGTTATGAAAATTTATCTCTTGCATCTTTAGCAGTTTATATCTGCTGATAGTTTACAAGTTCGATTGTTAGTTAGTGTGACCCCAAGTGTCTGTTTTAGAATACGCTTGCGATGGATATTGCAGGTTCCCACCCACATGGGCATGTTCTATGCGTGCACAGCTGAGAATGTGCGATTTTCAATATCCATGAGACCGAATGACTGATGACAGTTTTTTGTGTTGGGATTTGCAGATTTGAAAGGCCAGATTTTCCCCTTTTGTTTTCAGGGGCTTCTCCTTTGGTTGGAGCGTAAGTTTTGTAACTTTGGATTTATGTTGTGACTTGACCAAGTATCTTGCTTTTATGTATTTATTACATATTGGCATTTGTCTTGCAGGTTGCCATATGCTCAGTGCTATGGAGGACATCAATTTGGGATGTGGGCAGGTCAGCTGGGTGATGGTAGGGCAATAACACTAGGGGAGGTTGTAAATTCAAAGTCTGAAAGGTGGGAACTGCAACTTAAAGGTGCCGGGAGGACTCCATATAGCCGTTTTGCAGATGGCCTCGCGGTTTTGCGTAGCAGCATTAGGGAATTTCTTTGCAGTGAAGCAATGCACAGTCTAGGAATCCCAACAACTCGTGCTCTTTCTCTTGTGACAACAGGAAAAAATGTTACCCGTGACATGTTTTACGAGTAAGTTGCCAGGGTCTTGAGTTTGCTGATAATGGAATGCTTTTCATGTTTTCAACTTCGCAGGGTACTTATTTCCTTTGTGCTAGTACCTCTGTGTGATATTCTGTTGGGGATTGATGCTGATACTAGAAAGTTTCCTTTTTGATGCATGGAGGAACTGGAGGGTTAGAGACTTTCAAAATGAATATAGTATTTGTCACTGTGGAGTATGCTGTAGCCCTGAACTTCATTTACCTTTTATTAATTAGGAAATATTTCCAGTTTTTTTGTTGCATATATTACTATTTTGCACTTCCATTAAACATTTTGTAGATGACTGACATAGGTGGAAATGGAAATTCTAATCTGTTGCTGGGAATTCCTGGAAATAAAAAAATAGTCATTTGATCAATGTATTCACGTGATGACTTTGAGATGCTCTTCAGTGAACACTGATTACAAGTTTTTGCTCCACTTTTTGCAGTGGCAATGCAAAGGAAGAACCTGGTGCTATTGTTTGCCGAGTTGCACCGTCCTTTCTTCGGTTTGGTTCGTACCAAATACATGCCTCTAGAGGGAAAGAGGACCTTGAAATTGTTCGTGCTTTGGCAGATTATGCCATCAGACATCATTTTCCTCATATCGAGAACATGAATAAAAGTGAGGGGTTATCTTTTAGTACAGGTGATGAAGATCATTCAGTCGTGGATCTGACCTCAAACAAGTATGCAGGTAAATATAGAGTTTCTACTAGATTATAGTAATAGTTAGGTATGTAGAGGAATTCTTATAGTGGTATGCAGCTTTACAAAGAAGACTGCAAAGTAAAGGAAGTACTGTGTGAACTTCATGAAGAGTTCAACCTATAGTAAGAAATGATTAAATATGAAAATTCATTTACATTGTGGTTTAAGCGCTTTGAATACATGATACTTGAGATTGAATTAATTTACTTTTATTGATTAGGGCACCCTTGTCGTCCCATATTTAATCTGGACCGTCTTCCAGAGTCCTTAACTGTATTCTACTCATTTTGGCTTGTGAACCTTTTCAGCTTGGACAGTGGAGATTGCTGAACGGACTGCTTCTATGATCGCAAGCTGGCAAGGGGTCGGCTTTACACATGGGGTAATGAACACTGACAACATGAGTATACTGGGTCTCACAATTGATTATGGTCCCTTTGGATTCCTGGATGCTTTTGATCCTAGTTTCACTCCAAACACCACGGATCTTCCAGGAAGAAGATACTGTTTTGCAAATCAGCCTGATATTGGTTTATGGAATATTGCACAGTTCACAGCGACCCTATCAACTGCCAAGTTGATTGACAACAAGGAGGCAGATTATGCCATGGAAAGGTACCTGTGTTTTGTAATTGTTAGATTTAATGGAAGCATACATGCAAACAGCAGTTGCTTATATAGGGTGTTTGCAATGACTTGTTACAGATATGGAAACAAATTCATGGATGAGTATCAAGCTATGATGACTAGAAAACTTGGTCTTCCAAAGTACAATAAACAGTTGATCAGCAAACTCCTTAATAATATGGCTGTGGATAAAGTTGATTACACAAATTTCTTTCGGTTGCTTTCCAACGTTAAAGCAGACCCAAATATTCCGGAAGATGAGTTGTTAGTTCCCCTGAAGGCTGTTCTGTTAGATATTGGACAGGAGCGTAAAGAGGCATGGATCAGCTGGGTGCAAACCTATGTGCATGAGGTAAAACATACAGGCATTATATCTTTGGTGTGGATTACTATATTTACTATGCTTCCTCTTCTTTTGTTTTCAAAACTGGTTGCTCTTTTTGCCCCTGGTTGCGTATGGATAATTGTTTCCTTTGCTATCATGGCATGTAGCCATTTCCCTTTTCTTCTTTTTCTCGTGTCTATGCACAAACCACACCTGATGGCTTTGTGGAAACTTTTAGCTGTCCACACTTGTGTCTCGTATGTAATTCTTGCAACCAACAATGGTACTCTTCTGAAGTTGGGGAGAAGGCAGTGGGTCTCGAGCTCAAGTCCTACCCTTTTCACCTAAAGAAACTAAAAGAAATGAATAGTTTAATTTTAAACTTAGAAATTATAATAGTTAGAGGAAATTCATTTGATCCATGGTGAACATTTATTACTCTGTCATGGCACTCCTATGCCATGCATGTCCATGCGATTCTTTTTTATATCCCCAAATAGCTGTTAGGTGCGTCCCTTGCTTTCACAATCAGGTATGGTCAAACCAATGAACCAATGCTTTTTGAGCGTGTGGGCATGGTTTTTATTTTTATGAACTATCTGATGGAACAAATAGATAGGCACGATGTTGTTTACGCAGTTTTCGGATGTATCATACGATCTCCTTTCTGCTTCTGCAGCTGGCTGCTAGTGGGATCTCAGATGAACAGAGGAAGGCCCAAATGGATTCAGTAAATCCCAAGTATGTTCTCCGAAACTACTTGTGCCAGACTGCCATTGATGCAGCTGAACAAGGTGATTACAGTGAGGTCAGGAGGCTCCTTAAATTAATGGAGCGGCCATATGATGAGCATCCTGGAATGGAAAAATATGCTCGCCTTCCACCAGCCTGGGCTTATAGACCTGGCGTTTGCATGCTTTCATGCTCTTCATGAGCTGCTTGGTTTTACTGAAAATAGTCTTAGGATATGTATTTAATAGTTGAATCAAGCTCTTGTCCTCGCAATAAACTTGCTACATGTAAACCTTGTTTGTCTATGCTGTTATAACAGGTCAGGTTGGAAAGGTATTATTTATTTATTTATTTTTATTTTTTCTTATCACAATGGTTGTGATCTTGTATTCTTGTTCATGGATAATATGGAGACTGCTTGAGTTTATTCAATATTATAGACAAGTGAGTATATGCATGGTGTTATTACTGAAATATGCCCTTTTACTGATGTTAATAAATAAATAAATAAATAAATAACCTCCTAAGAAACTCAGCTATGCCTACTTTCTAAAGGTTATTAATCTTGTAGTTATTAAATCTGTTCCGGTTCAAGTGTGTTGACATGGGAACTTGAGCATTGAGACTAACCTAGTTAAGTTTTTAATTAAATTAATTTGAATTAAATTGGTAATATTTGTCTTGGATGTATTTTGATGTTTGAAAAAAAAAATATAAATCACAGTAATCTTTTTATGGTTTTACCAAATTATTAAATAAATTCATGATTATTTAACAAGTGAATTGATATAGGAAAAGTTATACTATTTACTTTGTAAAAAGCTTCATTATAAGTGGTAATAAATTTTGAAGTATACCAATAACTTTTTTTCTCAATTAAATTAGTTCATCCTTGATTATTTAAATTTTAATAATTAATATTTATATTCAAATTCATGCATGTAAATCTTTTCTCATTATATTGTATATTTGAAAGCAATATGATTAAAATATCTTTAAATAATTTAAGTAAGCATCCAATTTTTTATATCATAAGATAAGATAGATTCTCAATAAATGTAATTTTGAAAATGTATCCCTATCATCATCAAATATATATATATATATATAGAGTCCTCTAAGCAAATCAATTATAGTTTAATCTTTTATGGAATTATTAATGATGTTCATTACTCTAATTGTTGTGGAAACTTGCTAGTCCCGTGTAAAAAGTATTTGTAAATACTTTTTATACTAATTTTGTACACAAATCAATATACTAACTCACAAATCTTTCCATATATTTATACAAAAGTATATATCTAACTAAGAGAGTTAGAGGTTGTTTATTTTCACATTCAATTTTTTTTTTGATACCTTGATAACCTTAAACAAAACAAACCAATTATAAAATTGAATTCTCAGTTAACCCAATATCTATAAATATAATAAAGAAAATTAAACTTAGTAAACCCGTGAACCATTTTAACCAATCCAAACCTGTGAATAGGTCCAAAGACTTCATAAAATTTAATAACATGATTTAAAAAAAATTATTTTCTTAATATATAAGAAAAAAATAGTAAATAAAAGAATCAAATTCAATTAGAAAAAGAAAATAGAAAGAAAAAAGGAAAAAAAAACACCCTATCAAATCTTAAATCATGAAAACTTAGTTTACCTTAATAAATTTGCAAATCATTTTAATCCAATAAAAAAGTAAAATAAAAATAAATAAATTATAAAACTCAATTTTTTATCACTCCAATATTAGAGATGATATAAAAAAAATCAACTTTGAAAAAAAAATAATAACAAAAAGGAAAAAAAAGGAAAAAAGCAATATATTGTAAAAGTGAAATGGGTGGTGGACTGGTGGTGAAAAATTGTTTCCTTACCCTTTAGCTTTTTTGACATGTCGTTCCGTCACCTAATCTATAGAATCTTGACTGGCGGTCCATTCAAAACGACAAAAACAGACAGCCAGAGACCAATTGTTTTATCAAACGACATGTCAATCCAAAACCTCTGCCTTCCCTTATAAACTCAAACCGGTGCGTTTTCTCTAATTCGCTCTCTCTCAAAATCTTTATCCCATGTGAAATTGACTTTTGTGGCTAAGCAGAGGCTGTTTTTCTGTTACAGGTGAGTCTTTATTGAATCTTGATTCATCTGCGTTGCTCAAAATTACAGTGTATCTGTTGTTTTTTAATTCCCTGATGGTTAATAGCGTGCACTGAATCTCATAATCTTGGTTTTAAAATGGATAATGTAAAAATTTTGCTTGATGAAACCATGACATTTTTTATGCGTTGACTGTTTGGTGAAATGCCTCAATGAAACTTTTCAGCCACAATAAGCTGTGATGTGGGTTGAAATTACATGAAGGCCATGCACTGGATATATTTTTTTATATAGTTTTCAATGATTTTTTGAGTGAAGGTCACATTTTGGATGAAAAATTTAGTAAGCGATGATAACCCTTTTTTAGTACGTTGTTTCTGCTACAACCCATATTTTTGTTCTTAATGATGGGTTTTCTTCATTGAGGAACTGATGCATTTCTTTTCAAATAAGCCTTTTCTTTTTTGGTGGTTTAGTTATAGCATATGAAGGAGTAGTAGTAGTAGTAGTAGTAGTAGTAGTACTTATTTATGAAGATTTGTTGTTTATTTGTACTATTTGTTATTGTGACGTTGATATCCCTTCCTTTGATCTCCTAGATTCTGCGAGTTAATTGATGGTCTCATTTCACCAGCAAACAAAAATTGGTGCCGCCTTCTTTGATTTTTTCTTCTTACCTTCCAATAGTTTTTGTGCTTGCCGTTGACAGTTAAAATTCTTACTGTTTTACATCATACTGAAAGCGTTGATTTTCCTATCCAGAATTATGAATTTGGCTAAAGTTGCATGTGCATGACAATTTTTGCTTTTTTATTTTTTGAATCTAATTGTATTATTTGGGGTGCAATGGTACCATGTGATTATAACACAATGATGCCATGCGAGAATAAGATAATAATAGGGATTAATTATTTCTTGGTTTGCAGAGAATGAGATTTCAACGAAGTCTTGAGGTTTGGAAATTAGGAAAGATCAACTACTTGGAAGCACTTAAGCTGCAGGAAAAGCTGGTGTGTGATAGAAAAGCTCATAAGATTCCAGATACGCTGTTGTCCCTGCAACATCCTCCTACATATACTCTTGGAAAACGGCGCACTGATCATAATTTATTGATCCCTGTGCCTGAACTTGAAAAGATAGGAGCTGAACTTCACTATACACAAAGAGGAGGGGACATTACATATCATGGTCCTCATCAAGCCATCTTGTACCCCATCATTTCTCTTCGTGAAATTGGACTTGGTGCTCGGAAGTATGTGGAAAAACTTGAGTTAACAATGATTGATTTGGCATCACAATATGGCGTGAAAGCTTGTGCTGGAAAAAAGTGTGAGACTGGGGTTTGGGTTGGAGATAGAAAGATCGGTGCAATTGGAGTTCGCATATCATCTGGAATCACTTCTCATGGATTGGCGTTCAACATTGATCCTGATTTAGACTATTTTAAGCACATCGTGCCTTGTGGGATTGCTGATAAAGAAGTTACATCTTTGAGAAGGGAGACAGGTACTGCGCTTCCTTCTGAAGAAGTAATTCATGAGCAGTTGATTTCTTGTTTTGCAAGAATACTTGGTTTCAATAATCTTATATGGAAGGAAAATGAGCCACCATTGCTGGATAATGGGAAACCTGAAAGAAACGTGGATTGATAATGCTTCAATATTTTGTATGTAATGAGAACTAAATGACATGTGGCTATTACATGCCTAAAAGATAAATTATGTAAAACTTTTTTCTCTATGATTGATACCTACTGGCTTCACCAAAACCTGTATTCTAATACCTTTCTCAAGAGTTCCTTGACTAGATCTCCCAAATTGTCCATATAATGTTCTTGTTTAATATCTGTGATCATTTTTCTTCTACCTAGGAGATTAGATTGCAATTTCTAAGGATAAAAAACTTCCACCATCTGCTGAATAATGTGAAGTGACTGAGGAGTGATACACCATCACATGGCTAAATGGAAGTGAGTTTACCAAATTTAGAGGTGTATCTTTATGATAATGCTTCAAAGGTTTCTGCCTGGGTTTGGGCTAGTGGATACGTTTTCAGCATGTCTTAAATCCAGGCTCTATAGTCAATCCACCATTGAATCTCAGGAGAACCATTGGCCATGAAGTGAATACACACATAAATTGAAAAGAGTTCTGCAAGACAGTCAAGATGCCTAAATTTTGTTGAGACAAAAATTAACTATACTAGACATGCAAAAACAACCCTCAAGGCTCATACTTTAACCACTCCAACTTGAGGTTTATATGAATGCAGCATTAGGATTAGGTTGGAGAAGATTAGGATGGAACCCAAGTCACATTAGTCTAAGTTCTGCATGGTAAAGTTGTGGAAGAGGAGCATGATGTTTTTTAGAAGATTGTTGGTTTTGTTGTGTAAAGCAGACTTTCCCAGCTAACTATTGCTGTATCTGCTAGTCTTAAAAGTAGAACAAATCTGTTTAGTGACTAATTAAAAGGGACAGAAGGGGGTTGGTCTCATGTGATAAGTCACATGAGATTTTAAGTTATTTATTTGAAGGACTGCACAGAAGTCAGAAGGATAATATTCGACCTCAGAAGTATAATATTCAATTCAGAATCACATGGTCAACTGCTTCCAAGTTCCAACCTATTCATGAACAAAAGTCCTATCATTAAACTGCCGATAAAAATAAAGAAGCAAATCACCAGAAGTATAGTTCATATGGAAATGTTACTGGGAAATTGGCCAGTCAAATTATGCTTCTACAAGATTCTAACATGCATTATAATTGGAATCCTGTCATGCCTTATGCTGATGTGGGTCATCGAGCTGCTCTGTCATTATTAGTTATCTAACTGATTTTTTTTCTCCTTAAGCAGATATTTCATTATATATGAGTTTGGGAAATCCTCATTTCAATTATTGCTGTTTGGACATGGTCTAGATCTACCCCTTTTAACCATGAAAGCTGAAACATAGCCTGGTTATTCTGAATGGCCTGTCCATTAGCTTCTTGTTTATCTGTAGTTCCTAGGGGCAGGAGAACACCTTGTACCTGGTCAAGATATTAGGGTTTAAGTACCAAACAGGCCTAGATTTTTTTTTATTAATGCTGTCTATATATTACTCCCAGCCAGAGTTTAGCACAAACTATATGTAACATTATGCACTGCCTCCTTGAGAGGACACCATCACTTCCTTGGCTCCAAAAACACCAGCAATTTCACTGTCTGTGCAAAATTATATCATCAGAAATGGTAACAGAGCTTTGTTTGTTCTATTGTCCTTGATTCTTATTCATGTTCTCATGTCCTTTCTACCATGTCTTCACCATAAGAGAGAGGTTCAATTAATAGACAGAAATCAAGGAAAGAGATTTCAAGTTTCTGTCTCTTCTCTTTTGTCTAATGCTAACATGTCAAATGGAGCCAATAAAGACCCTCAGAAAGCTGTGGAAACAAGTCTTGGGAAGTCTCCACCAAGTCTTTCAAACCCTACTCAGAACAAGTAGCCTTAACAGAACTTTGTAAGTTTATATCAAAAACAGCAGCAACTTTTTTCAGGAAGATTGCAATTTGTCATTGGTTATAAATGTACACTCACCCCAAGATTGATCATCTTTCCTATGATAGTTATATTCATGTTCCTCTTTCTGGTTACTACTGCATATTGTTTTCTTGTCTTCTATTTAATTTTAATTTCTCAGCAGATGCATAATGATGAAGTATCCACATCAGCTATGATGTTCCTACTTGGTTCTCTAGTGTGATCCCATGTGATGGGCAGTGTAGGGATGGGTGCTTCAAATTCCATGGGAACAAGACTTACGAAGAGGAGCTGCACATGTTAACCATTCAAATAACAGTAGGTCTATTTGAATTCTCACTTCTTTATACAGAACCTTTACAGCCTTGAGAGGGTATGTCCCCCCCCCCCTATTGGTGTCTAATATTCATTAGCATTTTTACATCCATGCAACAGGCATCTGCATAAGAATTTTTGATGCATTCTTGTTTAATAGCACATGGCATGGATATCATCTCATATGCATTCAGCCAATATATTTTAACCGTAGAGCTCTATTTTTATGCTTCTAAAATAGACTGATGTTTTTAACTGGTTGAAGTGTTCATTCTCTAAATTGAATTTTGAAAGTCTTCTTTCAATGAATAATTACATTACAGGACTCAGAATTGAAAATGATAAAAGTCTTAACTCAACTGGGAAGGAAGAGAAGTTCGTTACACAGCATAGCATACAGACTTATTTTCCACCGAACCAGTAGAATTCCCACCTTTTTTATTTTTTTTTCATTTTTTTGCTCGCTCCATCTGGATCTTGGATCTTACTATAATACTAGAAAACAAAGTCTAAGTTGGACTGTTGGATTTACTTTTTTTCCCCTCTCATCCAACTTAAATTTGTTTGTCACTATATATGGAATCATTACTGATAACGATGAATTATTGCATGTCCATATTCAGTATACTTCCTACACACCCACCCACCAGTAATTTCCATATCTCCTTTAATAGTTAAATATTACACAGCATAACATACAGATTTATTTTCCACCGAACCAGTAGAATTCCCACCTTTTTTATTTGCTTGCTCCATCTGGATCTTAATATAATACTAGAAAACAAAGTCTAAGTTGGACTGTTGGATTTACTTTTTTTTTTTTCTCTCATCCAACTTAAATATGTTTGTCACTATATATGGAATCATTACTGATAACGATGAATTATTGCATGTCCATATTCAGTATACTTCCTATGCGCACACACCAGTAATTTCCATCTCCTTTAATAGTTATATATGAGGTAATTATTTTTCTAACATTTTCATATATATATATATATATATATATATATATCCCAATATTCTGGACTTGTTTCCAATTGAAACATAATTTCCAAATTCCAGTATTCAATGCATTGAAAGAATTTTTTTGCAAAGAATCAACGGGCTCAAGAGAGTAATGCTAAAAAGAAGTGGCTGTACATTTTGCTAATAGACATGGCATTACACGTAATATCATGCATACTATCATCTGCTCTGGCAAATCCCAAACTGAAAATGAAGTAATACTACACGTGCGGAAAATGCAATGGAACAGGGTCCACGTAGTTGATGACCTGAAGATCTCCTTGTAACGGACAGATTAGCATTCTTTTCCTCATGGCATTAAGCACATATTCTTAAATTTTAAGATTTCTCTCTTCGTTGTAACTAGTAGTGCTAGGGTAGACCTCAATTTCACCATCCAATCTATTAACAGTCTCTCTTTTCCTCTTCACTTAATTCCTCTCATTCTAAATATGAGAATTCGAAATAGCCAGACTTCTTTTCCGATTCCACAGGTGCCGCAGGCTGTTTTAAGGTCTACCCACTTTCGTTCACAGTTTCAGCACTTTGATGAGCGATTCGTAGTTGAAGAAGAGAATCGGCGCATTGGATGGCCGTATTATCCTGTAAGAAAACATTCAAGTTCAGATGTTCAAAAGGTGCGGCCACATGATGGGCTCCACTCAGCAATTGCTAGCGAAATCAAATCTTCAGATTTTGTAGAAAAGAAAACTGGAAAAGAGAACAGCATGCCTGCGATGCATAGCCATGTCATTAATCTTCCATTTTTACCTGCTATTTCCCCTTTTAGGGATTTGGTATTATCTATTTGGCCTCATTAATCTTCATTTTTGTTTCTCTTGCTGTCAGTCTTTCTCGCTTCAGATTAATTGTGTGATTGATTGAAGGATGCTCAATTGAAAAAGATAGCATTATGTTACAAAAAACTGTTATTGGAGCTTATAAATTTATTTCAGGGGTCACAAAAACTTGAAGAACCTGACAAGGAAGGAAGAACATCAAATTCTTCTGCAGCTTCTAGAAGGTAAATTTGTTCTACCATTTTTACCTCTTCTATCTCGTCATATTGTGTAGAAGTTAACTATTTTAATCATTTCAGGAAATATGCGTATCTATTAGTTATTAACCATCTACTTGACTTTAACATTTTGAATTTTCATTTTGTTTCATTTATGGGGATACTCTTTTAATCTGTATCATTATGGAATTTCGTTCTCAATCAGACAGATTTGAAAATTTATTATCATTATTCATTTTTTCATTTAGATTTTCCTTATGATATACACTCATGTTATGCCTGTTAGGCTGAATTAGTTTTTCATCCTATTGTGAAATAACAGGAATGTTAAAGGGCGCAGGTTTTCAGCCAGTGTTGTCCTTGCGCTTTCAGCACCCTGTACTCAACCAGGTGAACTGCAACTTCCTTTGTAATAATAGCAATGCCACACAGTCCTCATTCTGATTGATTTGGACTTCAAGGTTCATATCCAACCTTGTCTACTGATTTTACAAATGCAACTGCACGGCAATAATTGAAATGAATTGGGAAGTCCTTTGCAATCACGCCTTAGGATAGTGAGCCTGTTTCAAAGATACTGACGGTATTGGTGCAATCGAAGGATCTTTTGGTTTCAACATATCTAATTCCATGATACAAATTCTGTCGTCTAGACTCATATGGGCGTCAATCTGTGCTAATAATTAATCACCATATAAAACCATTTCTAAATTAGCATTATTTCTTCAAAATTAATGCTTTGGAATCGATCAGAGTAAAAATTGTAAAGTGAACAAGACACTTAGAAATATATGACCTTTGTTCAGAACCATAGATAAGAGAAAAATCTTTTGGGCCCTACATTGTTTCTTGAACAGAATTGGTTGACTCGCAATCCACCTGTAAGTATTGAAGGCTCCTTAAGAAAATGGAAGCCAATCAGTCTTCAGGTTGATTTTTTTCCATTACAATATTTTTTGTGATTCTGCTTTCATACTTTGAGCCTCTGCTTTCTTCTCAAGCAGTAGTTTTATTCCTCGTATTTCCTTGTAGCTCGTGGCAAAAAAGTTTATCGTAAACAAAAGGAACTTCCCTTGAAGAAAAGGAAGAAGTCCCGAAAACTGGAAATTGAAAGAACACAGGCAGAAAAGGAAGAAGCTGCTACTGTAAAGCAGGACAGAACAAAAGAAGCTTTCAACAAGGATGACACCAGTCAGGTGAGGACCTGCATCAATTGTGTACTGAATTGTGAATCATCGCTCCCTCATTCAAGAACTTATGATTCACATGGGCTTCAAAAAGAAGAAGATAAGTTGGTGGAGACAGCTACTCTGTAAGTATTTCTTTTACCTCTATAACTAGTCTTTTGTTGCTTCGGCACTGAGTACTTTTTTGCAAGACTTTTTAAGACTGATGCTGGGTATTACATGAAAATTGGCCTCCTGCATTTTGTTTCTCAAATCATTTGGAGAAACAGTTTCCATTCATGATTAAGGCACTATATAAATACAAAATGCCTTGTTATTGTTTCTTGGCATATTTATAAAATGTTCTGTTGTGGTGTGCCCATGTAAGCGGATACAGATATGTGAGTATGCACAAACACATGCCTTTTAGTTTTCTCCCTTCTATTCAGCTATAGATAACAGTATCTTTGATTGCGAAGGCCAAACAGAAAGAGGGGAAGGCCAAGGAAGGATTCAGTGCATCAGTCAATGGCAACTTTTGGCGCTTCTCCCTTCTAGGTGGGTTTTCAAATGGATGCTTGTGTGTTTACTATTAGAGAATAATATAAATTATATTCTGGGACCTCACCTAAAAACTTAAGTTTTTAGGTGAGATGGTTCCTTGACATGATATCAGAGCTTTGTTAACCAAACAGTCATGAGTTCGAATCTCACTACCCTCATTCTATTTGATATATATCAAGCATAAGATAGTGTGGACTTGTGTGCAAGTTTCGAGCCTAAAGAGCATTCATTTGAGCGTGTGTGTTAGAGAATAATATAAATCATATTCTGGGGCTTCATCTAAAAGCTTAAACTTTTAGGTGAGACGGTTCCTTAACATTTACCGTCTTCATAGAGATATGGTGTTCAGTAACAAACAATTTGTAATTTGGTTTTGTAGGCATGGATCAAAGCTAATGCAGAGGAGTGCAAGGCCACACATGAAATAATCACTCTTCAATTAAGACATCACCAGTATTTCTTTCCCCTCTCATTGCAGTATAATTCCTTTTATGCATTGCTGGAAACTGAACCTTAAAACTTTGTAGTTGGAATGCTTAGTTCAAAACATCAGGGTATTTTAGTCCCTTGGAGAATTGTTAGTGTATGTGTTGTTGTGGTATGAACTTGCAGTTACTAGTTACAATCTTGAATAATAACTCAGCATAAATATGGTATGCCTATGCTGAATTTGACCTAGATCTACCTGTTGGAGCATTGCCCCACCACTGATAATAACTCTTTCTCACATTTATAATTAATCTAATGAATGGTTATTGTTTTAGTATATAAAAGAAAAAAAATATTTGAGACAAAAAAAAAGTGTTTCCTTGTTTTATTGTTCTGAAATAACAAAAATTCACTGCAAAATTATTTTAAAGATAATATTATTCTTACATCTTGGACTTTGTTTTTCCAACTAAACATATTTTTATCTCCTCCATATTTATCTTTTCTATTTTGAAGCACTAAAGTTGCATTTGATTAATGTTTTAAGATATAAATGATAGATACAATTTCAATATAAATGTGTTTAATTATCAGAACGAAGACAAAATAAATTTGTTTTTTGAAACAATGAGTTTTTATAAAGACAGATATATTTTTTTATATCTCCACTATTTTTATCTTTTTTTTTTGTCTTAAGATAATATTAATTCGTATAATATATGTAAGGTATAATATTAATTCATGGAAGAAAAATATTCAGGGTATGTTAATTGGTCTGATAGGTAATTAGAACACATTTTCTTTATCAATAAATTAGATATATCTCACTCAAAAAACTAAACTAACTTAATTACATGTGTTATGCCGGTGTTCTAAAATTCAATTCAATGACAGGAAACTACTCACGGAGTGTTTGTCACTGTGTTTTAATAGCTTTTTTTTTTTAATTAATTTTTTGATATTTTTAGATTATTTTCATGTATTAATATCAAAAATGATTTTTTAAAAATAATAATTTTTTTTGATGCATTTCTGAATGAAAAACATTTTAAAAAACAACCACAATCATACTCTTAAACATGCACTTAGTCAACGACACTGGAAACTTGTTGTCGAAAGCCTGTAACATTTTTTTTAGATGAGAGTAAACCTAAAATTTTGAAAAATATATTTTATGGATCTAGATGAACGAGTAAAATCTTAGTTATTTCATATTCTTATAAAAAATATATGTCCTGACTCAAACTTGATACTTATTATACTAATTGTAAACCTTTTACCAATACACCACTCTCCTAGGAGATGAGAAGAAAGCCTGCAATATGCAACAGTCCTTTAAAATAGGATTTAAGGAGTATCAGATGGCAAAATCAATATCTTTTCAACATATAATCACGATAAATGAGAAAATAAAATTTTATTTTATAAGAATAAATTTTTTTAATTTTAATTCTGATATAATAAATACTTTAAAATAGGATTTAAGGAGTATCAGATGACAAAATCAATATCTTTTCAACATATAATCACGATAAATGAGAAAATAAAATTTTATTTTATAAGAATAAAATTTTTTAATTTTAATTCTGATATAATAAATACTCTGAAATTAAAGGAGATATTTTTATTGAGAATGTGTTTCTAGAAATATTTATAGCTCACGTGTCGTATGCGTTAAGCTTTGAACATGGACAAAAGATTTTTAATTGATGTTTTTTTTCTTATATATAAAAAGTGGATGAAAATATGAATGACAAGCCTTAAAAATAGACGGAATTTTTTTTACTAACAATTTTCATTGGATTGAGAGTAAACTTGATTCAAATTAAAAAATTATCTTTTCCCAATAGTTGGAGGGCATTTTGTAGATTTGTGGATAAGACATTGTCTGCTCGAGCCTTTTCCCTATTGAATTCTCCACAATATGTATAAAATCACGTTTTCTTTAATATTTTCCACAATATGTATAGAGTGTTGATTAAGTTATTTTGACGAAGAATTATTCAATGCAAAGAAAAACATACATGAATCTGGCTTTAGACTCTTACAATAAATAACGTAACACTTCTTTCCATGGTAGAGCCTGTGAAAGAAATGGCACCCGATCTTCCTTGTATTCTATACTACTTCTTCTTCTTTTTGCTTCTCCCAAGCTCTTTGGTAGCTCAAAGCAATGGAAATGTAAAGGTGGGAGACTCTCTCACTGCAGGCGATGAGGCAGCACCGTGGCTTTCTCCTGCTGAGGATTTCGCTTTTGGGTTTCGTCAGCTTGGCCAAAAGGATCTCTACTTGCTTGCCATATGGTATTACAAAATCCCAGACAAAACCATTATTTGGTATGCAAATGGAGATAGACCTGCGCCGAAAGAGTCCACGGTGAAGTTAACTGCTGAAGTTGGAGTAGTGCTTAACAACCCTCAAGGTGGAGAAATCTGGAAATCTGCTCCCGGTAATGGTGAAGCAGCGTCTGGTTTCATGAATGACACAGGCAACTTCCTGGTTGCAAATGAAAATGGAGAAAAGTTGTGGCAGAGTTTTGACTTCCCTACTGATACCCTGTTGCCAACACAGATAATGGAAAAGGGTGGAGTGCTTTCTTCTAGGCTATCAGAGACCAACTTTTCACGAGGTAGGTTCCAGTTCCGTTTGATGCCGAACGGAAATGCTGAGCTTAATACCATCAATTTGCCAACTGGGTCTGCATACGATGCCTACTTTTGGAGCAACACGGTAGATGATTCTGACGCATCAAATGCTGGATATCAAGTTGTCTTCAATGAGTCCGGATACTTGTATGTTTTGAGATTAAACAATAAGAGAGAGGTTTTGACACCAGGAAGAGTAGTCCCAGCTACTGAAAATTATCATAGAGCAACTTTAAATTTTGATGGAGTTTTCGTCCTGTACTATCACCCGAAAAATTCTTTTGGTAATGAAAGATGGTCTGTTGTTCGCACCATGCCAGAAAATATCTGCACTGCTGTTCTTGGCCGGACAGGTACAGGACCTTGCGGATTTAATGGTATCTGCACAATCAGTCCAGATCAGAGGGCAAACTGCAGTTGTCCACCAAGCTTTTCTCCTCTTGATCCTGATGATCGATACGGAGGCTGCAAACCAGATTTCCCGACACAGGTCTGTGCAGAAGATGTGCCAAATGCCCCAGAAGATTATGAATTGGTAGAGCTCGACAATACTGATTGGCCATTCTCAGATTATGAGAGGTACACTCCTTATAATATTGAAGATTGTAAAAAGGCTTGCCTTCAAGATTGCTTCTGTAATGTAATTGTGTTTAGAGAAGGAGACTGTTGGAAGAAGAAGCTCCCACTCTCAAATGGAAGGAAAGATGCGAGTGTAAATGGAGTGTCATTTATGAAAGTGAGAAAAGGTAATCACACGCTACCAGGACCTCCTCCAATCCCGAAGGACACGCTACCAGGACCTCCTCCAATCCCGAAGAAGAACCGTGATCGTTTAGTCCTAGTAGTCTCAGTGATCTTGGGTGGTTTGGTGTTTTTCAACTTCGTATTGCTTTTATTCTTTTACCACAACAAGTTCAGTAGGACTCCTCATGTTGAAAGTGTTGAAAATGAAGACTAAAGATTGATTCCAAACCTACAATTAATGTCAGGATTTTTACTATCTTTAAATTATTATGTTTCCTAAATAAGATCATATTGATCGATCAAAGTTCCAGTTTCCATTTTAAGTATTTTCCTATTTAGATTATAGAAGAGAAAGTTGTAACCAAATGGGGAAACCCTATTTTGTAACACTTCATATTTTCATTATAAATAAGAGAAGAGGGATAGCAGTAACCTAACATTTGATTCTGCTCATTCTTGCTATTTCTTAGTGTTCTTCATTGTTCTTTATTTTAGCACAATTCCAGTTTTGAATTATGTAGACTTTTGTTTTTTTGATTTCCAACAATTGGTATCAGAGCTATTAGGATCTTTGAAGGGATCGTGTGAAACATGAGAGATTAAAAGTGAGGTTTTAAAAGGGACATCAAAGCTAAGGGCTTTGAAGGGTTTTTGAAAGAAAAAAAAAATTGAGAGAGCAGATTTTGATCTTTGTAGGGATTGAGTGAAACACGAGAGAATTTAAGTGAAATTTTTCAAAGTTATTAACTTTGAAGGGAAGGGGAGAGAAAAACGAGAGTTCTTTTTTTTCTGCAAAATCTTGAAATAGAAGGATTAGTTACTCTTCTCAAATCCTTTAAAACAATTGCACAAAGGCTTCACAGCAGCAATTGTTAAACTTTAAAAGTGCTAGTGAGCTTACCTGAAAAGTTTGAGCATAAGATTTGCTCATTAGAAGATTCAAAGGATTTTTCTGAGATGAGCTTTCAAGAGCTTGTGAATGATCTACAAGCTGTGGAGCAAAAGCAAGCCTACAGACAGGAAGGAACAAGTGAGAATGCTCTTGTTGCTGTCTACAAAGGGAAGAATCACACTCAGAATTTTTCTAGAAATAACCAAAGTGGAAAGATGGAAAACGGAAGCGACTGGAGACCAAATAATCAACAATCTAGTAACTGGCAACACAACCTGATAAGGAAAGAAAAGAAAGAGTTCCCTGCATGCAAATATTGTCAACAAACAAATCACTTTGAGGAATGGTGTTGGTACAAGAATGTGCAGTGTCGAAATTGCAATTAATTCGGTCACATACAAAAATTTTGCAAAACCAGAGTAGATGAAGTCAAACAGGCTCAAGAAGAGGATACTTCAGAAATCAAAGATGAATTTTTATTTGTAGCCACAATTCAACAGATGTGCAATACAACAAGGGGAGATGATTCATCTTGGCTCATTGATAGTGGTTGTTCTAACCACATGACAGCAGATCTCAGCATATTCAGAAACTTAGACAAAAACTACATATCAAGAGTAAAGATTGGTAATGGAGATTTTGTCAGAGTTGAAGGTAAAGGAGCCATTGCAGTAGAGACAAAGGCAGGTACAAAAATTCTAAACAATGTCTTATATGTACCTCAACTAAATCATGATTTGGTTAGTGTGGGGCAGCTAATGAAATCTGGATATTCACTACTCTTTGATGATGGAGTGTGTAATATCAAAGATAAAATTGGAGTATTATTTTTGTCTACAAAAATGTTGAATAGAAGTTTCAATGTTGATTGGAAAAAAACATGTTGGGATGTCAACACATGTAAGGTAGATGAATCTATTCTTTGAAATAAAAGGTTAGGTCATTTCAACTATGCTACCTTAAGAAGAATGACAAATTTACAAAAGGCATATGGGTTGCCTAATATACAAGATGAAGCTGTTTTTTGTGAAACTTGTCAATTAGGGAAGCAAACCAAGCATATGAAGATCAAGTATCATGCAATACGACAATATCAGCAAGAAGGGGAATTGGAAATGATGTACTGCCCCTCAAAGGAGCAACTTGCTGACATATTCACCGAGCCTCTAACTAAAGACAGATTTGAGGAGCTTAGGGAAATGATTGGAATGAGTAGTCTTGGAACCAAGGGGGAGTGTTGAAAATGAAGACTAAAGATTGATTCCAAGCCTACAATTAATGTCAGGATTTTTAATATCTTTAAATTATTATGTTTCCTAAATAAGATCATATTGATTGATCAAAGTTCTAGTTTCCATTTTAAGTGTTTTCCTATTTAGATTATAGAAGAGGAAGTTGTAACCAAATGGAGAAACCCTATTTTGTAACACTTCATATTTTCATTATAAATAAGAGAAGAGGGATAGCAGTAACCTCACCTTTGATTCTGCTCATTCTTGCTATTTCTTAGTGTTCTTCATTGTTCTTTATTTTAGCACAATTCCAGTTTTGAATTATGTAGACTTTTGTTTCTTTGATTTCCAACAGTTTTTGTGCTGCGGCTATGTCAAAAGACGGTAGGTGTTGGAAGAAGAAATTACCTCTCTCCAATGGGAGAAAGGATATTGAAGTTTCTTCTATGGCTTTTCTTAAAGTAAGGAAAGATAATTCCACATTGCAGAACACTCTTTGTCGACCTCCATGTGCTTCTAGGTGGCTCGGTGATTGTCATCTTCATACTGGCTGGCCTCTTATGTTCAGGTTCTTTCCTCCATCACAGGAAGCACACAGAAAGTCACCAGCAAGAAAGTTCCATGGGAATGAATTTGCGGTGTTTAACCTACAAAGAGCTAGAGGATGCTACAAACGGATTCAATGAAGAACTGGGAAGACAAAGCACACAGGGATGTAGTGTTAAGGAACCATCTCACCTAAAAGCTTAAGCTTTTAGGTGAGATGGTTCCTTAACATGGTATCAGAGCCTTGTTGACCCAGCGGTCACGAGTTTGAATCTCACCACCCACATTCTATTTGATAAAAAAAACCAAGCACAAGGTGATGTGGACCTGTGCAAGTTTCAAGCCCAAAAGGCTTTCACTTGAGAGGGGGTGTTAGAGAATAATATAAATCATATTATAGGATCTCACTTATAAGCTTGAGCTTTTAGGTGAGTTGGTTCCTTAACATGTAGGTTGAATACTCTGTTCTGTCACAAATATAAATTCCTGGTTCCATTGATATGTGTGGTCTCAGTTAAGTTCTTATGTCAGTTTTTAAGGTTTCGATGAAAGTTATCTTTCATGTGATGGCTTTCCTGTTACCATACTCTTCCTGTCTTTTGTTTCTTGCTATACTGCCACAACCATTTCCAGCCACTGCTGAATCTTACAAGCATATAACTTTAGGCTTATCTCTCACTGCGTCGAACAACAACGATTCCTGGCGATCGCCATCTGGTGAATTTGCGTTCGGTTTCCAGCAGGTGGGAGATGATGGCTTCTTACTAGCAATCTGGTTCAACAAAATACCTGAAAAAACCATCGTTTGGTCAGCCAACAGAAATAATCTAGCACAAAGAGGGGATGAAGTTAAGCTGATGGAAGATGGCCAATTAGTGCAAAAGGCAAACAGATATGGCGTGCTGATACTGCTGGTAGCAGGGTGGCCTATGCAGCTATGCTTGACACTGGAAACTTTGTGCTGGCAAGACACGATTTAGTCAATGTGTGGGAGAGCTTCCTGCAACCGACTGACACTTTATTGCCTACACAAACTTTCCGTCAAGGGAGCAAGCTTGTTGCTGGTTACTCCAGCATGAATCACTCAACTGGAAGATATCAGTTCACTCTACAATTTGATGGGAATCTTGTGCTTTACACCCTAGCTTTCCCATTAGATTCTGTTAATTCTCCCTATTGGTCATCTGAAACTGTAGGCAACGGGTTTCTTTTGAGCTTCAACCAGTCTGGCAACATTTACCTTGCAGCAAAAAATGGAAGCATGCTAGCCATGCTTTCATCAGATCCTCCACCAACTAGGGACTTGTATCATGTTGCGATTCTAGAGTATGATGGAGTTTTTAGGCATTATGTCTACCCGAAGAGCATGAATCCTGGCGTCCCTGGCTGGCCTATGAGATGGTCTCCCCTGACCTCCTCCTTCATACCTCCAAACATCTGCACGAGTATTCGAGAAGATAATGGGTGTGGAGCTTGCGGATTCAACAGCTACTGCAATCTTGGAATCGACCAGAGACCAAAGTGCAGCTGTCCACCGGGGTATACCTTCTTGGATCCGAATGATGTGATGAAGGGATGCAAGCAAGACTTTGTTTCGCAGAATTGTGAAGAAGCACCACAAGAAACAGAGCTGTTTTACTTTGAGCAGAAGGAAAATACAGACTGGCCACTGTCTGATTCTGAACACTTTAGTTTAGTAACTGAGGAGTGGTGCAGGAAGGCATGCTTGAGTGATTGTTTTTGTGTTGTTGCAATTTTCAGAGATGGGGATTGTTGGAAGAAGAAAATCCCGTTGTCTAATGGGAGGTTTGATCCCAGCGTTGGAGGAAAAGCGTTGATTAAAGTACGGAGAGATAATTCTACTTTGAACCCTGCAGATGATGATGTTCCAAAAAACAAAAGCCGTTCGACTATAATCATCATTAAATCATTGTTGGTAGTTAGTTCTGTGTCTCTTAACTTTCTCTTCATCCTAAAAACTCTTCTGGATGTTCTCCGATTTGGCTATGGGAAAACAAAGAAACTTTACTTAGAGCCAACCGATCCAGGTATAACTCTTCGAAGTTTCACTTTCAATGAACTAGAGAAGGCCACGAGTAATTTCAAGGAAGAACTTGGTAGTGGAGCTTTTGCTACAGTTTACAAAGGGACTCTAGATTTCGACGAAAGAACTTTTGTCGCAGTTAAGAATTTGGACAAGATGGTGAGGGACTGTAAGAAAGAATTCAAAGCTGAGGTGAATGCAATTGGGAGAACAAATCACAAGAATTTAGTGAAACTACTAGGATTCTGCAACGAGGGGGAGCATCGCCTTCTGGTTTATGAGCTCCTAAGAAATGGCAACTTGGCAAATTTCCTCTTCGGAGATCCAAGACTTAATTGGTTCAAAAGAAAGCAGATTGCTTTTGGAGTTGCAAGAGGACTCTTCTACTTGCATGAAGAATGCAGCACGCAGATCATACACTGTGATATAAAACCTCAAAACATTCTTCTTGATGAATCTTTCAGAGCAAGAATTTCTGACTTTGGAATAGCCAAGCTATTGAAGGCAGACCAGACTCGAACTTCGACTGCGATTAGAGGAACTAGAGGATATGTGGCCCCCGAATGGTTTAAGAACCTGCCTGTTACTGTCAAGGTAGATGTCTACAGCTTTGGAATTTTGCTGCTAGAGCTCATTTGTTGCAGAAAAAATTTCGAACCAGAAGTGAAGGATGAAGATCAGATGGTTCTGGCTTACTGGGCATATGACTGCTACAAAGATGGGGAAGTAGGCCTGCTAGTGGAAGCCGATGAGGATGCAGTGCTTGACATGAAGAGAGTGGTGAAGTTTGTGATGATTGCAATCTGGTGCATCCAGGAGGATCCATCACTGAGACCTACTATGAAGAAGGTCACTCAGATGATGGAAGGAACTGTTGAAGTTTCTGCTCCTCCGGATCCATCCTCGTTTATTAGCTCCATCGAATCGTTTTGAGATAGGTGTACATCATTGATATCCAGTTTTTCAAACCAGTAATCTAGTAAGATGTCGTACAATGTTAGACAGATTATGTTTAACAAAATAAGTGACTGTTTGATATCCCAGTCATATTATTTTTAAAATTATTTTTTATTCAGAAATATATTAAAATAATATTTTTATTTTATTTTTTATATCAATACATAAAAATATCAAAAAAAATTAATTTAAAATAAAAAGTATTCTATTTTTTAAAAAACATTTTAAAACACATTGTCAACTTCTAAGTCTATCCTTAACTATAAGGCACCAGAAAGAAAAGAGAAAAAAAAAAGACATAAAGTAATTAATACGGTGGAGGTAATATGTTTGGCATAAAAAAAAGGAAGACCCATATGCAAGCCTTCATTAATTTGGAGGACCAAAACTGGTCACACCTTTTAATCAATGAGGTTTCCGAAGACTTGGACAAAACTAAGTTGACTTTGTAGACAAAGTTTTCTTAAATGCTTTTCAAATCAAGAAAGGAAAATTACGCCAACTAAAATTTACAGCCACTTAAAAGTTGGACAACAATCCAAAGGGTTCTGGCGTGAATGGTGAGGGCGCTCTCATTCCTTAAGAAAGGTTAGGGGTTCAAACCCTCCTCTTGTATGGAGCCGGCCATTTGAGGAGCACTTTCATTCTCTCGAGACCCACCCGGTGTGAACATGGATTAGTCTGGGCCAGCGCCTAGAACACCGTGTGGTTTATACCAAAAAAAAAATAGGACAACAAGACATTGTTGTTAAACTCGACTTATCTTCCTAGTTATCTGGAAGATCTAAAATTTGAAGTCAAACTCGGATAGAAAATTTAGTTGAAAAATCTAATTAATCTGGCCAAGTTCTTGGTGATTAGGCGGTGACCAGGCTGGCAGTTAACACGTACAGCCAAATCTAATCGGGTCAACAACGTTAAAAAAACAATGAAACCTGCGTTTTAACACAGTAAGTTTGCAGTGTCTTAAAGGGTAGTATTTTGGGATTTGTTTAGTCAGGTCTTCTGATTTTTTTTAAAACATATTAAAATAATAAATTGTGTTAATAAAAAATAGATTAATTTTATGGGTTTTTTATTTAACTTGTACCGGTGCATATCCTAGATAAATTACATCTTGATTCGACCAGCTAGATCAGTAGTAATTTTATACCTACAATTTCATGTACCAATTCTAACCAATAGCAATAGATCAGTACTAATTATTAAATAAATCTAATAAATGTCCCTGTAGCAATAGGGTAAGCTTTATTTTTACCCATTAGGATGCATCGATATTCCTCTTATACACCTTACCTTAGAAACTCCCAATTTCATACTTCTATTTTATAAAAGATTCAATCCTTGCCCTTTCCGTCATATAGCCTACCTTATTAATTTAGTTTTTGAAAAGACATTTAAGAGTGTTTATTTATGGCTATTGAGAGGGAATTATTAATTAAAACTAGTGAAATTTAAAATAAATATGAACAAATCCTGGATTTTATTAGTTATCAATCAACAATAAATTGAAAATCCAAAAGCTTTATAAAAAAAACCATAGGGGTAGGATTGTGACATTTTAAATTATAGAGATAGATTTGAAACATTGGTACAAATATAAAGGTAAGAATAAAGTTTACCGACAGCATGATTTTCCAAATCCTGACCACTACCAATCTACTAATCCCTAACCATCAAAGAACTTAGCTATTGCTTTCATGAAAGCAATTCATCAATGGTGTGCCTCTTTAAGACAGAAGTTGTTGTTTAAATTAGTGTATACACTGCCCTTTGTCTTATATTAATCATACATTGTTTTCACATGCTAAATAGATTCATGGGTTTGGTCTTAAAATGGGGATTAATCAACGATTATACATGATAATGCAAACCCCATTGTTGGTGTCAAGAAGCAACATTTCATTAGACCCTATTGCTGGTTTGCTAAAAAGGTGCTTAAAGTTTAAAGCTTTAAGAGGTGGGAGGCAAGTTCATGCTTGGTTAGTTACTAGAGGGACTGATTCGAGAATACTGTCACTGAATTCAAAGCTTGTTGGCATGTATGCAAGTTGTGGAGACCTAAAGTCTGCAACTTTAGTCTTTAAGAGGATCCGAAACCCAAATGTTTTTGCATTGAATTGGATGGTTTTAGCCTCTGCATTTGAAGGGTATTACAAGGAGGCTATATGGTTCTTTTGTTCAATGAAAGACTCAGTTTTCATTTACAATAAGTATACTTTCTCTGTAGTTTTGAAAGCTTTTGTTGGTTTATTGGATTTGAATAAAGGAAAGGAGGTTCATTGTATGGTTAAACAATTGGGTTTCGAAACTGATGTTTGTGTGGCTAATGCTTTGGTGGATATGTATAGTAAATGTGGGTGTATTGGTTATGCACGTAGAGTGTTTGATAGAATGGTGAAGAGAGATATTGTTTCTTGGACTTCGATGATTTCTGGTTATTGTAATGTAAAGAAGATCGAGGAAGCTCTTGTTTTGTTTGAGAGAATGAGGTTGGAGGGATTGGAACCGAATGATTTCACGTGGAATGTTTTGATTTCCGGTTACGCTAAGAGAGGAGATAGTGATGGAGCATTTTCACTTTTGTCGAAGATGACTAGAGAAGGGTTGGTTCCTGATTTGGTTACTTGGAATGCAATGATTGCAGGTTTTGTTCAGGGGGAGAGAGCTGGTGATGCTTTTAAGTTGTTTCAGGACATGTTAGTTTTAGGGGTTAAGCCTAATCTTGTGACTGTTGCAGGATTGCTACCGGCATGTGGGATGATTAGTTCAATACAAAGAGGTAGAGCGATTCATGGACTGGTATATAGATTGGAGTTTGATATTAGCAATGCATTTATTGCTAGTGCTCTTATTGACATGTACTCGGAATGTGGAAGTTTCAAAGAAGCTAGAACTGTATTTGAGAAGATACATTACAAAAATGTTGCATCATGGAATGCAATGATTGGATGCTACGGCAAGCATGGCATGGTGAACACGTCAATACAGTTGTTTGAGAGAATGCATGGAGAAGGAATTCATGCAAATGAAGTGACTTTGCTTTGTGTCCTCTCTGCTTGTAGCCATAGTGGTTATGTTGAGAAAGGGTTGGAAATTTTTTGGTCCATGAAAGAGAGGTACATGGTTGATCGCAAGAAAGAGCATTATGGTTGTGTTGTTGATATGTTGTCTCGTTCTGGGAGGCTGGTAGATGCCTATGAATTATTGAAGGAAATGCCAATAGAAGTAACAAAATCAATTGCTGGAGCTTTTTTCAATGGATGTATGATCCATGGAAGACGATATTTGGCTGAAAAGATTATAGATGATGTTACAAGAGGGGACTTGAAAAAACCTGGATCATTTGCGATGCTGTCAGCTTATTATGCTACCATTGGAGAAGGGAAAGAGGTTCGCTATAACATGAAGAAGATCGTGGAAGAAAGGAAAGCGCAGAAGGAGCCTGCCTTTAGTCAGGTTGAGGAGAAGGATGAGTTTGTTGGAGGTGAAATAGAGAAAGAAAACAATGAATTGGGCCTTAAAGCAGGTATATTCTCCAGTGCTATATGATATTATATCAGTCATCGAATACAACTCTACCGCGTTAGGATTAATTTTCTTAACCACTGTACTGGTAACCCTTTTCACAGACAGCTTTCAGAGTAGCATTCAACTCTGTAAAGCTAGAACTTCTGAAGTATATTCTTATAAATTCATGTTGTTTGTGGCCGTTAACTTGATCACGCACTCGTAAATTTTTGGAATTCCGTATTTCAGCTTATACAGATGGTGGTAACTTCTGAGTTCCAGTTTTTTTCTGGTCAATCACTTGATTAAAAAGAACAGATTCAACAGACTGCCAAAAAACAGAAGAAACTCTAATTTCAATACATGTAGTTGACTAAAGAGCAGCATATCTAAAATGGGAAAACACATTGTTGATGTCAAATTCATCCAAAAGCTTCTGACTCTTTGCCCCTTAACCTTATTTAGTTCTGATACGTGTTCATTGTGTGCAAACTAGGTTAGAGCAGCAGAGGAAGCTGATGAATAAGTACTCAGAGTTGGAGTTGGGATATTTACTGGCATTGATTTCTAATGTTTGGTAGAAGTTACCAAATCGGGTCAGTGTTTTTTAACTCCAAATGTAGCCTTTGTAAATAACAATCTTTCAAAAAACTGATGAGCCATAATTAATAACCAAAGCATATTTGAGGGTGCTCTACTTCCTTGTATGTTGTATTACTGATGATTCTTTTTTTACTTGAAATTTCATATACCTTTGAACATCTGATCAGGAAGGCCTCTTTATTTACACAATATCACTCTTTCACTAACTATAAAAACTATAGTTATAATACCTAGTTAGGGGTTTGACTCGAGCTCAAGGTAAGGTTGCGAGTTGGCCAACTCAACTTGTAGGTGGACAATACTATAGGTTGGGTCAGATAACTAGAGTTAAATTGAGACTAATGGCATGTTTTGAAGTGTGGTCGAAGTTATTTTTTAAAATGTTATTTATTTAGAAATGCATTGAAATTTTGTTTTTTTGTTATTTTTGTAATTTTTTTTTTTTTGATATTATTCTATCAAAATGATCTAAAAACATCAAAATGATCTAAAAACGTCATAAAATAAAAATCTTAAGTAAGAAATAAAAATAAAAATCTTTATTTAAAAAAAAATATTTTTAAAACGCAGTCCAAAACAGTCCAAAACAAGACCCAGACTCTCAAGCCCAAGTTTTGATTGAGCAATTAAAATATTGTTTGACATTACAATTTAATGCGCATTTTTTAGAAAATAATTATTTGTTTTTAGGCTTTAATATTTTTTTTTATATTTTCATATTATTTCCATGAGTTAATATAAAAATAATTTAATATATGTGTGTGTGTTTGTGTGTGTTATTTGAATATATTTTTAAACTAAAAACACTTAAAATACAACATTTATCATATCTCCAAACAACCATAACTCCGGTTATATTTAGTATGCATAAATCAAAGTGAATAATCATGACATATTGATCATTGACCTCCTATTTAATATCAATCAATCCTTTTCTTTTTCTTTTCCTCATTCTTGCAATCATGATTCACATCGTATTGGATTACCTTTTAATTGGAATAAAAATTTATTTTAAATAATATTATTATAGAATAACTTGGATTAAATTATTATTTAATCTATTTATATTAGGAGTTTAACTAGATTTAATAATTTGAGTGCAGAAGCTTAGGCTAAAATTCATTACCATTTCTAAATCCCTCTGTAATGATATTGTTAAATCAGTAGAACAGAATATTTGTGTCACTCTCTAAAGCAATTAACTTCTCACCGAATATGCTATAAAGTAGAAAAAGAAAAAATGTGGTTGTTATTTGTGTGAAGTCATGGTCAAGTAGGGTTCAAGAAATTTAACACGATTTGCTGGCAACGAATTGCTAGACAAAAGACACCCGGAAAGGAGAAATTGATAGAGAAATATGGACTCAAAAATGGTACAAGCATCTTGTATAGTAATAATTTGCTGTAAAGTTTGAAGGTAAGTATTGGAAATAGCAAACTTGAAGTGTGATTGGAAATAGCAAACTTCAAGTGTGATTGAGTATTGTTATTAAGAATATTTTCTTGGGTATCTTTTAGGATTCAATAAGTTTTTTTTAACAGAAAATGGCAGCACAGAAACAGCTTGAAAAGCAAGAAGACCAAAAAACTAAAAAAAAAAAGGTATTTCGAGTTGTTTCTTATTTGAAAAAATTATATAATATTTATAGAGAGTTATGATATAACAGTCATGTTTAAATTTATTATGAAATTAAAATGAATGTTACCACTATTTAAAATGTAGATGTTAAGAAATTAAATAATTGTGACAATTATAGCTGCTGGAAAAAATAAACAAAAAATTAATTAACGGGAATCTTTCATCAAGTCATGTGTCAAGCTAATTTTTTTAATAACTTAGTTACTAATATTGTGATGTTCTAGCAAACATCATACCATAAACATCATCTATGGAAAAACTGTAGCATCATATTGGAATTCATCTTGTAATCATACCCATGATTTATATTGATTTATTTTTTGTTGAAGAATATTTGGCAAAACACAAGACTAGAGCTATTAGTTTGCCAGGTGAAAAAAACAGAGCAGGAGAGCTTGTGTAGTCAATTTTAGACTTGAAGATCAAGTTTCGTCAATGTGCTCTGAGGCAGTAGGGGTCCATATATGAGTTGTTTTCCTTAGACCATTATATAGTACGAGCATTATTTCTTGTAGTGAGGTCCACAAGCATAAAATGTTACCAAAATTTATTGTCCTTAGTATAGAAGAAAAAAAGACATTTTATTGATGAAATTTTAATCTTTGTCTTATTAATGTTGATGTCCGGATCAACTTGCACGCACCTTTACTAATCTTACGGGTTCTAAAGTTAACGACCATGTAAACTTACAATAATTATTATATTAATAACTACATGACTCGAACCTAAGATCACAGGAAAAACAAACTATGTAATTTCAAGCTAATGACATGGTTAAAGAATAATAATTTCAATATTTGTTGTGACTTGATGTTGTGCAGACAAATAGCCAGAGCGTTTTTTTTCCTTTCTCCCATTTTTGGTTGAAGGAAAATGTGGACTCTTGCTTCATGTTAACGCAATTCCATTTTTATTATTTTCAATGGAGTGTCAAACTTTCAACCTATTGTATTTGGTTATCATTTCGAGGTAAAAGAGATAAATATAGAAGCGATTTAAACATGTTTTATTGAAATGATGGAATATATTGGACAGTTTTTAAATAAATTAATGCTATTTCAAAATAAAAGATATACTCATTTGTCTTTAATTTTTTGTCTATTCTATTTTGAGATAGTGAATAAACACTACCACATACTAGTACATCCTTCATTAAACAGATTAAAAGTTAGAATACATAAATAAATAAAAATTTAGAAAAATTATCTACTCAAAACATTTTCCTCTCATTTTCTCAACATGGTTTTTTAATAACTTATCCTCCATGATTCTATACAAGTTTTATCTGGAATTAATCAATTTAAATTGGATTCATAAATAAACTGAATTTACATGTTTGGAAAAAAAATCCAATTTATTTTGTTTTCTATACTACTTTCATATCGTCATCTTGTATTTAAAAATGTCTAGAAATAAAAGATGGGTAAATAGATATTTAAAAAAACCCGGTTTGAATATTAATTTTTTACCTTGAAATTGTAAATGGAAAAGGTTGATCGATGATTTATTTTTTCGGATTATTATAATTTTAAATGATTTCAAATATAAGATTTTATTAGAATCTTAAAATCAAATAAACAAACTCATAGTAGTGCAAGAAAGCCAAGCTTGTCTCGAAATTATGTATTTTGAAAAAGTAGTCAAGATATATGACTTTCTTGATAAAGTTTTGGACAAATTCGGTTGTCATCCATTGCATGAAATGTCAAGGTAGGTTCAGACTTTGTCTGCTAAAATATGTGGCTCTAATTACACACTGTGGGTTTGGATACCTCAATTTTGACTACATTAATCCTCCCTTGGGATTGATGATTTTAATTCTTATTATATTAATATTATTAAGGTGTTTTTCGTGCTACTCAAATATGACCTAAAAATTATTCAAAATGAAATTTTATTAAAAAGATTTACTCGTTTTTTTTCAATTTTTAATATTGAGTTTACCATTTATATGAATTTATTACTTGTTAATTTAAAAAAATACTTTTAAAAACACAGTACTAAATACAAACATACCGGTTTATTGAAGATAAAAACATGCATATGAGTTAAACAAGAAAATCAAAAATAAATCTTAGTTCTTATCGATAGAATGATGTAGAATGAAGGATTAATTCTCTAATTTTAATTTTTTTTTGTATGATTTTAATATTATTTATTAGGCTTATTAAATTTTTATTCTTGATAGCAAACTATGAGCCAAATAAACTAGGATCTAGAATAAATTAGAAAAAGCTTTACATATTGCCCTAAAAAACAAAATAATGTTTTGCTTTTAGGTGAACCCAGCTAAGGATGAATTAATAATTTTGTACCTTAAGAGATTGGCCCAACATGTTTGCTTGCTTTTTGATTTTTTGGTGGTTTAAACTTTAGGGTTAGTATTCAATAAAATTTATTAAATTTCTCTAAATAAATATTAAAAAAAGTATTATGTCGACTAATTGATGGAATTATTATTGTCATCTCACTAGCTACAGAAATATCAACTAATCAATAATCCCTTAAAACATTAATTAGCTCCTTAAATATTGCTTATAGATTTAAATGATTTGAATTTGCATTAATGGAGAGAATGAGAGATAGTATTTAAGGGATACCGATCATCTATCTTGGTTTCTTAATCCATCAAGAGGCTTTAATAATTATCACTTCATCTTTAAGCAAATATAAAAAAAAAGAGTTTAATACATTTTATATAAATCATTATATCTCATCCTTTTCTTTTTTCTTTCTTTCTTGGTTAGGCTATAATATTCATTATCATAATAATAAACACATGATTTGAAAATTAATTTATATAGATTTTAAATTACAAATCAAATTTAGCAGGTTAATTTTATCAACTCAATCTAATTTTTTTTTACTGTTTTAATTCAAACTAAGCTGGATTAACGAATCACTAGGCTGAATCACGAGTTTTATACATAGATATTAGTTAAATTTCTATAATAATTTACTGCAGCTTAGGAAAAAAACAATTGAAACCATTAATGTTTCGAGTTGAAACACCTTTAAATAAAACTGCACATGATCAATCTCCTAGGAGTAATGCCATAGATATGTCCTTTACAAGGTGGTATTTTTGCTATTGTGAGATCCAATCTAAGAGAAGGATTGTTCAAAAAATAAAAAATCAAAAATCAAAAATCCAAGAGAAGGATGGAAGAAAAGAATTCACATGAATATATCCCATTTAGATAGAGATGAAATGTTTAAACTTTATTGTATATAATTTTAATCTCCATGATTTAATGATCCAATTAAACATGGAGACATTTTAACAAATCGTTTGAAGGATTTTTTTTTTTAATGTTGATACATATTTGAAAAGTTTTATATATATGTATATATTAACATCAAAATTTAAAATATATTTGTAAGCAACAAGACATAAAAAAATAAGTTTAGCATCCACTAAATGCAAGTCCAATGCTCAGCATTTGTTTATGTGGTATGATCCATGTTTTGCTTTAATAATATATTTAAAAGTGCTTGATTAATATACATATATATAATAATAATAATAATAATAATAATAAAAATAATAATAATTTTGCGTGACCCCATCAAAAGATCTATCTTAAAATATTAGTTAAGAAAAAAAAATATAATTTATATATTTTTAAAAAAAATTGTTGTAACAAAATCACAGCCGCATAAACTTCAACAATACCAAATACATACTAAAACATTACAATATAGCTAAAAGAGCTCAGACTCTTACTGTAGACTGTGAGTAAAACAACTGTGGACTGGACATTTGCAAGTTATGCATCGCAGGAGTACGTTTGCCTCTTTGTTTTGTTTTTTTCGCCCCATTCCATCTGCACATCCCCTTCCCCTGGACACCTGTCACACTTTCACCGTGACAGATAAGCATTTGTTCTGCTTAAAAATAAACCGTGAAGCACCCCATTTGGTTTTTTCTCCGGCTGTGCACAGGGATTTAACGAAAACGTCCCCAGCAAACGACAAAATCACGCCTATTGGGAGAGGGGCTCCGCGGTAATTGACCGCTGCCGGTCCGGTCCGGCCTGGTTCGTCCGGCCGGTTTTTGAATTTTTTATTCTGTCATGAAACAGTGCATTAACGATTTCATCCCCCCAAAACGACAAAAACACGCCTACTGGGCGAGGGGCTTCACGGTAATTAACCAATATTTTATTATTTGTTTAAGCGGGTCACTGTTCGCGCGTCGCGCAACGCGCCGTTCGTCTGCGCGCTCACGCGGATTTCAGGCGGCGCGTGCGGCCTTATCCGACGTCCGAAAATGCCCAACCGGCGTCTAGAATGATTTTCAGGCATGTTTTCTTCCACATGGGGCGGCGTGTGTGTCACTATGGTGGCCGGATACGCGTCAATGGACGTTTGAATTTCCCCCCCAATTTCTCTCTCCTGCTTGCGCCAGATGACGTCAGCTAAGCTGTTTTTTGTCAAAATTCATTTCAGTCCCTGCATGTGTAATTTCGTTTTTCTTGCCCTTAATTCCATTATCAAGGTTTAGATTGTTTTCAATTTCGTCCTTGCATGCAAATTGATTATATATGGAAGTTGCAATTCGGTCCTCATACTTTGAATTTTGCGGGTTGGGCTGGAATGTGAAATATATTTGGTATCAAAGTTTTGATTGATTTCAATTTCATCCTTCCATGCAAATTGATTATAAATCCTTAATATTTTCGGTCCCAAAGTTTGATTTATTTCAATTTTATCCTTCCATGCAAGTTAATTATGGATTTTACTTTCATTTCGGTCCCATTTCTTTTTATTTCAGGTTATGTTTTCAATTATTTAATTTAATTTGCTTAAATTTTGTTCTTAAAATCACATATATTATGTAAAGTATGTCAAATTCATGATATATATCTGTATATTTATGTCAAATTAAAGTACGTTAAACTAATTATATGTTCTAATATTTATTGAATATTATCGTCTAAGGATGTATATATAGAGAAAAAAATTATCTACGATTTTTTTACAAAAGAAATTTAATATCAGTATTCTTAAATACATTTAATATAATAACACAAGAAATAAATCTTATAAAAAATTAAAAAAAAAAATGTCTTTGCCTGTGGCGCAGGGTTCAAACCCCTCAGCCAACAAATTTCAATTTGTTTTTTTTTTCTTTTCTGAAATACATTTTTTTTACGTAATTTAATTAAAATTACTTTTTCTTTTTATTATTATTCTTATTAATTACGTTTTTTTGTTTTTGGGAAAGCAACTCTTGGGACAGTTGCTTTCCCCTTTTTCTTTTTATTATTATTCTTATTAATCTTATTTTTTTAAACTACCATGTTTTTGTTTTTTCCTTTTACAATACTGATTTTGAAAATATCTGTCTGTAAAAATTGCTTTCCTTTTTTTTTTACGTAATTTAATTAAAATTACTTTTTCTTTTTATTATTATTCTTATTAATCTTATTTTTTTAAACTACCATGTTTTTGTTTTTTCCTTCTACAATACTGATTTTGAAAATGTTTGTCTGTAAAAGTTGCTTTTCCTTTTTTTTTTTTATTCTTATTCTTATTATTTTTTAAAACTAGGGTATCAATGATAGTTTACGCGTGCATTGATAATTTTAGATTTTCAAACTTTTATTTTGCTATTGTTATACTAGGGGGTGTTAAGCTATTTTATTATATTAAATTGCGCATAAATAAAAATTATATTTTTATTTGCATCCAGCAAATCCTATAAAAATTGCTTACTTAGCCCGCAACGTAGAACATATATATTTTTTTGAAATTTTCAAAGTAAATGATTTTTTCAGCTAATAATTTTTTGTTTTGTTTTATCATCTATTATATTTTTTTATGTGCTCTTTCTTTTATTTTTTTATTGTTATTATTTTCAAGTTAGATGAATTTTTCCCCCTGATAATTATGTTTTTTTTTAAAAAAAAGTTAGTATGATTTTTTTTTCTTCTATTTATTTCTATTCTTTATTCATCATTAACATAATAATAATAATAATAATAATAATAATAATAATAATAATAATAATAATAATAATAATAATAATAATAATAATAATAATAATATATTCTTTTTCTTGCTTACTCTTTTGTTAATGTTTTTGAGTGTTTTTTCTTTCGGGATAATTTGACAATTTTAATTGTTTTTACAATAATAACAATATTCATTTTGTATCTAATATTATTGGGGATAAAATACAATTCAAGAACAAAAAATAAATAAATTTACCTAGGTTATCTATAATTAAAAAACGATACAAGTCACTTTTGTCTCGATTACACTGTTTTTTTAAAACGGCAAACAAGTCATTATTATATGTTTTAATATTTATTGCATATTATCGCCTAAAAATATATAAAGAGAAAAAAACAATGACCTCAGCTTTTTTGCAGGAAAAAAATAATATTACTGGGGATAAAAGACAATTCAAGAACAAAAAATAGACAAATTTACCTAGGTTATCTACAATTAAAAAATGATACAAGTCACTTTTGTCTCGATTACACCGTTCCTTTAAAACAACAAACAAATCATTATTATATGTTTTAATATTTATTGCATATTATCTCCTAAAAATATATAAAGACAAAAAAAAAATGACCTCGGCTTTTTTACAGGAAAAAAATTTATATCAGCATTCTTAAATACATTTAATATAATAATATGATGAATAAATCTTATAAAATAAAATAAAAATTTGCTGTGAATTTTAAGTTTGTGCTCTTTTGTTCAAGTTTATTTCTTAAAAAAAAACAAATTCGATTTTTAATATTTAAGATCTAATATTACCCGGGAAAAAATACAACTAAAAAAAACAAAAGGTAAACAAATTTGCCTACATTATCTACAATTAAAAAATATACAAGGCACTTTCTATTTCGATTACATTGTTCTTTTTAGACGGCAAATAAATAATTATAGCACGCAAAAAAATTCTATTTCTTTTTTTTAAAATTTTGTAATATTTGTATTTATAATGTGTCATATCTAATATTACTGGGGAAAACAGGCAACTCATATTTTTTTTTCTTCAAATTTATATAGGTTATCTACAATTAAAAAACTATAAAAATCACTTCCCATTTCGATCACACTATTTAGTATGTGAGACTAAGTATATGTGTTTAATATTTATTTAATATTATCGCCTAAAAAGAGATAGATAGAGAGAGAGAAAATGACCTACAATTTCTTAAAAAATAAAATTAATATTGATATTCTTAAAGATATTTAATATAATAATATGATGAATAAATCTTATAAAAAAAACTTTGGCTTTGAATTTAAATTTATATTTTAGACCCTTTGTTTTTTTCTTTTAAGAAACGGTGACTTTTTTTTCACATGTATTTTTGATTTTTTACTGTCCAACTCAGTTGTTCTTTTTTAACAGGGTTTCTTTTGTTGTTTTGTTTTTTTAACCAGAGTATTCGTGACAACAAATTTCTGATAAGTCATTTCACCTTCTTAGCAAATTTTCTAACAAATTTTATCAAAAGTTTTTTAGCAATAACAATATTCAATCACATTTTGGTTGAAAAAAACCATTTTTAACAGATTTTATTAATTACAATTATACTAATTAAATATTCAAATAACAAAATACAATATTTATAAAATCAATTAATTTTCTACATAGATAAAAATGCCCAGCGAAACGGGCTAATCAGCTCGTTAATGCTAAATAAACCCTCTCCTAACAATATGAACCAACCTCTTAAAAACCAGATTATGTTTTATTAGTTTGTCATAATATTATAAATAAAAAAGAAATAATATATTTGATTAAAGAGATAAAAATATAACCCACCGAGATAATTTTCAGTTTAAAAATAATTTTTATAATTTCTTAAAACATGGAATGCAAAACATCATGTGCTGTCTATGCTCACTCAGTCTCTTCCACTAAAAAAACATAAAGTATACGAATACATTCTCAGCGTTTACTATATTGTTCAGTATCCATACAGTAATTTTTAAAATGTAAAAAAGGAAGGAGATTCAAAAGAATTTGAAGGGGTTGTTGTTTAGATTTCCTTGGAAACAAACACATGCAAATAGATGGGTAACATAGACAAAGGCTCCATGTTTTCAAAGTTTGAACTGCTAAAACAACAGACAGAAGTTTCATAGTATAGTAAAAAGTACACAAAAGTATGCCACTGACAGAGCAACATTTGATCTACCTTTACCACAATACCCTTGTCATTCAATTTTCTTACACTTACCTCCCTACACACAGATTACATCACCATGACAAAGAGTGCAGAGAGTCACACACAGACTACGGAACCAATCAACAAATATCTATCAGCTCTTCTTTGTCTACCTTTCGTCTTGTCTTCCATTTGGGCCATGTTTGTTTCTGAGACACACCATTTATAGTCGTGCTTTTGTTTTGCAAATCTTGGAATCTCAGTGTTTCTTGATCTGGGTATCAAGTATTTCTTCTTTAGATCATAGTTTAGTGTTAAAAATATTTGCTTTTGTCCCTATAAGGGAAAAACCCATCTGGGTTTTGGTCTTTTTTTGTGCGCCTTTGCTTTCTTTAACAGATTCAAAGTGATGGGTTTCTTGATAAAGCTGCAAATAAGGTTTGTTCAATATCAGGTTAGTTTCGTTTAGCTCTTTTGCTATTTTCTATCGGTTTTCTAACTTTCTGATGTTTGTGGGTTCTGGGGAGCTACTTAGAGGTTGTTTTTGATGATTAGTTTAGCTCTACTATGTAATATTGTGAAAGTCTATATTTTTATTCTTCTGATGGATCTTACTTTGAATTGGTTTAAGGAGATTTATGTGGTTTTTGAAAGTATTGTGAGTTACTATGTTTGGATTCTTTGATTGATCACCTTTCAAGATGTTATTGAGTGTCTAGCTATTGGAAGCTATGTGATATCTGTTTCAATCTTTGTCTTAAATACCTCAAGTTTCGTTTGCTTTTGCACATTTGTGATTTGGATTTAGACATGGATCCTGATTCAGCATTTAGCTGCTGTGGAAATATTGGAAAAAAGAGTCATATGATTTATTATTAATGGGCATGAAAAAACTAGGCTGTTAGCTACTCAATTGATTCTATAGAGTACCTTTAAGAATTTGAGTGTTTCAGCTATTGAGCAGACATTTGGTGGGAAGAAAAACTGGTTTGTAACTGTGTTGCTCAGGGTAAAGTGTATGTTTTTATCATGAAATGAATTTTCAGCTTCCTATCTGTAGTTGTGTTCTTGTTTGGGGAGCTGAGAAAATGGCGTTTGACCACTTTACTATCCATTTTGTATAATTGATGGAAAGAGAGCTATCATAGTAGCCTATGCATTAAAAGATAAGTGAAACCATGTGAGCATTCGAAATTTTAAAAATGATGTCATGCACTTATCACTTAATGTATTTGAAAGGTAGTGTGAAGTCATCTTTGAAAACATGTCTGGACATAGACAGAGTTTTCTTTTAGTGACAGCAGTGGAGGTGGGCTAGTTCATCTTAAAATTATTCATTTATCAAGCACCACTGATCTGAGAATAGAAATCTTTTTAAGCTTTGTAATTTATGATCTGGCTGGCATGATATGTGAACTCTGCTCAGATGGTTCATTCTTGCAAAATTGTGGGTGTGTTGCTTGCCTTTGAATTTTTGTGATCAAAAGCTTAACTTCTGTTCTCTCATTTGGCAGAAATACTCTTCATCTGTATGAGTTTTTCTTTCACGAAGTTATAGAATTATGGGTAGAGGCAGAGGTAAGGGAAAGAAGTTTACTGTAAGCAATCATGATGATACTGGAAGTGGCGAGGAAGAGAAAATTCCAGCGCAGAAGAGAAGGGGTCGGCCACAAAAACCACTGAAAGATGGCATTGATGAGGAAGAAGTTGAAAAAATTGAAGATGAAGAGGTAGATAATGGAAAAACTGGTATCACAAGCAAAGATACCAGAAGTCCAGCAGCAGCAGAAAATGGAAAGAAGAGGAAGCGATATTCACAGGCAAAGGAGAAACCTGATTCTGTAAAGGAAGAAAATGGTGTCGGAACCAGATCAAGTACTGATGATTCAACCAAGTCTAATGGTTTTCGACATAACGGAAGTAGGCGGAAAAACAAGCCTCGTCGTGCTGCTGAAGCAGGAGTGGAATGTAAGTGAAGGTGGCAATCATTGGCATTTGCAGCGGGTCTCTTCTTTTGATGATTTTCCAGATAAATTATATAGGAAATGAGGCCTAGTAACATCTCTGGTTCCATTTGAATTTTTTGGTTTATCATTTTGGTAATCTTTTTGCCAGTCCCTTTTCACTTTAATCGGGAGTTTTGTACTTCCTGTAATTTTTATAATGCTATCATGTTTCATACCGTCACTTGGTTCATCTATCATTTGATTTGCATAACCTGTTTGGCCTGTTGAAATGCCCTCTTTATTCCTTCAAACTGTCGTGATTTCTTTCTACAATGGTATCGTCTTGCAACTCATAATTTGGACATCATCACAACACATAATCACACTGCTGCTTCCCAAACTCTTTGGAGCAGTACCTGCAACAACATTGAAGTCTGTTCATATAAAGTTTATGCTTATTTTCTTAGCTCGTAATTTTCATGCCTTCCAGGTCAGTTGTGCAGCTGTGTTTACTTTACCAGGTCTATAGCTTCTTAATTACGTTTCATTGATACCTTGCCTCAGCAAAAGAGATGATGTAGATATGGTTGTTGGTCGTCGGCTTTTGTCTTTGGCAATCAGCTCAAGTTTGCCCCTAGTTAAAGATTACTTTATTCAATAGAGTTGATTAAAAACAGAAGGTAGCTAGAGATTGTCCATGAGAAGCTTCCGTGGAAAGCCAGTTATTAGAGAGAGTGAATTTCCTATCGATTGCCATCACTCCCATTTAAAAACATTATCATCTTGAAGAGAAGCACGGCATGACAGAGCTAATACAGATAATCTGCTTCATGTTCAATGAACTCTGACTTTGGTGGAAGTTCCTGACCTGCACGTATGATTCGTAAGTTGCAGAAGTTTTTAGGGTGCCAGAGGATGAGGCTGGAGAGGAAATCTTCGCCGAGCAGGCTTATTATGGCTTGGATCCTCGACTCCTGGCTCCTGTCAGACTTGTTTCTTTCCTCAAGATTCATCTTGTTTTGTTGCATTCGGCTTGAAAATCCTAGTACAGTAATCAAACCTCTTTTGTCCCATGAATGGTCCAAGTTCCTGGTAGTGAGTTGAGTAAGCAAAAAAAAAGAAAAAAGAAAGCCAAATTGTGTTTTAACTCGTACCTGATTTGTTGACCCGATGAGCTAGCTGTTCTTGCTTATCGAGCCAATATTGTTGTTTGTGGTGGCAATATAATTAGTTTTCTTGTGAAATTAATGTTTCATTTGTATACCTTTTCTTTTCTGGCTGGCTGATACAATTGCAATCTGCAAGAAACACCAGGCTCGATACTCTCTAGGCGGGTTGGTGGGTGGGTGGGTTGCTCTCCGTAGACTTTTATTGAGCAACTACCAATACAAAGAGCAGATGTTCTGGCTGCCAACTGCTCTCAACAGTTCATTTATCATCCTTTTTTACATCAATTAAAATGGTTTACTGTGCAAAATAATATCAATTAACACAACCTGATTCATGCTTATCGCGATCCTCTACTTTAAATATAGATTTTATAAGTTAATTATGATTGACTGAATCAATCTAACATGTCGTGTTTTAATATGTTTTAAAATATATCATCTAATATATCATTATTTAAATTGATATATTTAAATATTTTAAAAATATTTTGGTTGGTATGCATTGGGTTTTTAACATCCTAATTTTTTAATTTTTTTTTTGGATTGAAAAAAAAATCTTTTTTGCTGTATAGCAAGAGTAAGAAAAACCCAGGTAGAAGCTAATTGTTGGCTTAAATTACCGACTAGTAAAAAAAAGCTAACCTAGAAAAGGCACTTTGGAATGATACTTTGAATTTTGTGGGGTCCACTGTTGCAGTGGGACCCGCCCATTCAATATATTAATTTTTCTAAATTAAACTGGATTTTAAATAGGTCAATCTTTATATAATTAAACCTTAAAATCTATGAATTACCAGATTGAGTTATTAAAACAGGTAAAATTTAATAACTGCTTTTTACATATATCAAAAGTATGAGGTTCTCTATTTAGTAGAAAAGTGATGGTGATTATAGGCAGAGAAATGGTATGGAAACTATAAAAGAGGAGCAAAAGAAGCCTGACATTATGGGCCAAGAGCTTCTTGTTTATTTATTTATTATATATTATGGGCCGAGAGCTTGTTAAGGCCTGTGATTATTGTTTTTGAAGACTTATAAACTCATATGGGCTTCCCAAAAAGTCTAGAACAGAATTTGTAATGGAAGCTGGGTTACTATGACCTGGATGGAGAAAATGACAATTACTGAATCTTATATTCGGCCCAGAACTCAGAAGCCCTCGGATAATGGCATAAAATGTTTGTTTGGGAGTGTGGTTGTGGTTGTGGTGGTTGTGGTTGTTTTTTAAATTATTTTTTTTATTTAGAAATGTATCAAAATAATTTTTATTTATTTTAAAAAAATTAATTTTGATACTAAAACATGAGAATAATCTAAAAACATCAAAAAAATAATAATTTAAAATAAAATAAAAATGTCAGGAGCTTTTGCTGCCGTTTCTTTGGATCCTTTCAAGCTTATTGTGCTTTAACTACACTAGTTTGATTCCATGCCCTAAGTTGCTTGCCGGATGATTTATTTTTAACCCGGAAAAATTATAAATATTATTAAAGGTCTTTTATTGTTATTTTTTAATTAAAACTTGCATTTTAAAAAATAATAAAAAATTACATGTGTTAAATTTATTATTGCAACCAATATAGTTAAAATCGTGATTTGAATAGTAAAATCATACGATTTTATGAGTTAAATACATAAATTTAGTAAAATCAAGTAGAAAAATTAAATCCTATTAAAATTAGATCTAACTCGATAAAATCGGTCAGAATTCTAAAATCGGATAAGATCGGTCTGTCCGTTATTTACTTTATTTTCCTTTTCCCTGTCATTATGCTTTTTTTTCCTGCCAACTAGGCCCTCCCCCCTCTCCCTTCTCCCTCTCTCACTCATGGTTTGAACTTTGAAAATCAAATCAATATTTTTTAAATGAACGCACATACTATTTCTTAGATAATAAATAATTTTTGATTCTCATGTATTGATTTAAATATTAACTTTAAAATTTATACTTGAAATTAAAAGAATATACATATTTAACACCATTCAAATTATAATTAGCAATACTTAGAGTGTAAGAAAGGATAAATATAAAAATTAGCAGTTTCAACTTAAACAAAATTACATTCCATTAGTGATTTTACATGAAAATAACATCTACACAGAGATATAAATATAATTAAAACGTGTTTAATATTATAGTGCAAAATATTTTTAAAATTACTTTCTACTCAAGATATAAATTAATTTCTAATATATATATATATATATATATATATATATATATATATATATTGTTTTAACATATTAAATTATAAAGATATTAAAAGACATTAATATAATATTTTTTCAAGAAAAAGTATATTAAAAATAAAACACTTAAAAATAAAAAACTACCAAATGGTAATTTGAGAACAAAAAATATAGCAAAACACACCTTCTCTTGTCTCAAACTCTTCAATTTTTAGAGTGTTTGATATTGCGTTTTAAAAGTGTTTTTGAAAAAAAATAATTTTTTTTTTATTTTTTACTTTAAATTAATTTTTTTTGGTGTTTTTAGATTATTTTTATATGTTGATGTCAAAATAATTTGTTAGAGTTAGAGCTAGCACTAGCAATATCAGTGTTGATACCAGTAATAATACTAATAATCCTTTCGATAATAATGCTTTTGATGAATGTCTTGGAAATAACGAGGAAGATGACGGTAATGAGGCTGATTTTAGTTTACATAACACGCCAGCAGAGTATTTGTTTTAAATTTGTTAGTTTTTACCTAATGAAATTCTATAGACATAATTATTTTGTAATGCATTTTTAAGATATTTTAAATCATGTATGAACCTTAACTAATGAAGTTTTATGGCTATACTTATGCTGTATTGTATTCAGAAATATTTTACTTATGATTTAATGATTTTTCTACCAAAATAATTTTAGCTGCGATTTTTATGATTTTTGTACGGAAATATTCTACATATGATTTTACGATCCGAGCTCAAATGTCAATTCTGTGTCATGTTAAAATCATGATTTTGACAACCATGATTGCAACTAAATATTGAGTTGAAGAAATTAAATATAGATGCAATTATTGGTTTGAAATTAAATTCATAAAGTATTTATTGGTTTTTTCTTATCAATAACTATCAATATATTCGATATAATTCGAGAAGATCATATTCAATGAATAGAGTTTCAAATCGAAGATCACATCAAATTAATAATGTTGTCGAGTTAAAGGCCTTGTCCCCAGCGCGTACACTTCTGGACTGTTTCATGCAATTAGAAAATCATTTTCCTGATTTTCCACGAGCAACTGTACTGCAATGGAAACGCAAGAACATCTTCGCAACTGGACCGGCGTGGGTCACAAATTGGTACAAAACAAGTTAATAATGCAATGGTGCTCAGGCTTGAAATAGTGCATGCCAGCTAAACAAGTGTCTGGATAGCTACAAGTTGAGAATTAATTGATATTTCATGAAGAGTTTTGATTCAGACTTCAATTCATGCCTTACGTACCTTTCTCCTTTGTATATTTTCAGACTATAACAAGTGCAATCAAGGGTGTGGTGTGATGACAAATAGCTTGAGATTTACACAGCAGGTCTCGAGTTTGAGTCTTGGACAACCAAGATTTTATTCACTTATTTGGACCCACAAAATACATTTTCCAGAGGATGAAATTTACTGAAATAAAAAATAAATAAATTAAACAGCCATGAAATGATGTTTAGAATTATGAACGCGTTTTGGCACAACATTTCAAAAGCGCTTTTAAAAAAATTGATTTTTATTTTTATTTTTATTTTGTACTTTGATTAGATTTTCTTGGTGTATCTAGATCATTTTCATATGTTGATATCAAAAATATTTTTTGAAAAATAAAAATAAATATAATTTTGATGCATTTAAGAACAAAAATCATTTTAAAAAGCAACCTCAATCACACTCTCAAATAATCTCATGTAAAAAAAATAATTTAAAAACAATGAAAATACAACTTTGAAGAAAAACACAACATTGAAGATAAAGTAATTAAGATACACCGTGTTAGAGTATAATATAATCATATTCTGGGACCTCACCTATAAGCTTAAGCTTTTAGGTGAGATGGTTCCTTAACATGGTATCAGAGCCTTGTTGACCCAGCGGTCACGAGTTCGAATCTCACCACCTCCATTCTATTTGATAAAAAAATCAAAGCACAAGGTAATGTGGGTCTGTGCAAGTTTCAAGCCCAAAAGGCTTTCACTTGAGGGGGGGTGTTAGAGTATAATATAATCATATTCTGGGACCTCACCTATAAGCTTAAGCTTTTAGGTGAGATGGTTCCTTAACACACCGAACCCAAATAATCAGCGTGAAAACCTCATTTTGCTTCCTTCTTACGAGCAATATTGCCTTGCAATGGAAATGTAAAGACATCTTGGGAATAAAACAATTGAAAATCATACGAGTGTTCCTCTTTCAACGCACTCGCCTATATATATAAAACTAAGGCACACTCCTAACTCAAGGCAATCAACTCATCACACCACAGAAGGACTTCAAAAAATACAAGCATGCTGAAGCCTCAAGTTTATCACCAACAATCAAACCCTACAAGAACTCTTTTGCGTCTGACCGAACAATTCATCCCTGGAAATGGCCAAGCTAATTCCTTCCATTTCAAAATGCGACCCAAAACAAGAAAACACTCTAAAGCTAGCCTTAAACCTAGAAGTTCTACGGCCATGGCAAGGCTGTCTCAGGGTACTAAAATTAAGGTTAAAGCTATTGTGAATATGCAGCGAAATGTTGGTGGAAGCCTAGGGATCGATCAAGGACTCGATGGCATTCAAGACTTGCTTGGTGAAACATTCTTGTTAGAGCTTATTAGTGTCGATCTTGATTCCGGTAAGTATTCAAGCCATAACATAATATATATTTTTTTCAGAATTCTTTATCTCCGCCAGTCTAATCCAGAAAGGAGAAAAAATGCTATACTTATGTGTTATGGATTGTTTTGTTTCGTACGAGTATTGAACTTGATGATTGAATTCGGCAACATCATTAATCTTTTATATTGATTTACGTTCTTGTAATTATTTTAATTATGTGCATTACTTATATATGTATTGTGATGCATGGATTTTGAGATCTAGTTTTGTGTCAGACAAGAAGCTTAGCTATATATCAAAATGAATTTGGTTTCACTTTTTATTTTGGGAAGAGAGTGAACTAGAGAAGCAGACGATTAAAGGGTATGCACACCGGAAATTAAAACAACCAAATGGGTATGTCAAATATGAAGCAGACTTCGAGGTTCCACCGGATTTTGGAGAGGTCGGTGCTATTTTTGTTGAAAATGGGTACCATACTGAGGTGTTCCTTCAAGATATTGTCCTCAATGGCTTACGTCAAGGCAACATCAGAGTAGCTTGTGGCTCGTGGATACATTCCAAGTACAAAAATAAATGGAAAAGAGTGTTTTTCACTAACAAGGTCAGTATGCATCAGTCGCATAATTCTATGTATAAAACTATATGATCTCAAATTAATCTGCTGAATTCTAATGGCTGCTAAATCTTTACAAAGAATGAATGATCCCCCCAAAAATAATAAATTATTGGGTTCACCACCCAATCTAGGAATCATAGTAGTGTCAAAACATGGTTAAAACAAAATCAATTACGTTGTTACCTTTTTATACTCTTAACAAACAAAAACCATGTTCTCTTACAATATGGGATTTCATAAAAATCATGATGATCATTACTACTATTATTAATATTTTTTTTTTTATGAATATTAAGTATTTCTTACTAAACCAAATTTTATTATTTTTTGTCATCCATTTGTGACGGAAAACGCGATCATAAATTCTCCTTAAAAAAATCAGAGTTTTATTTTTGTTTTTAACTTGACGGATTTTTGCTTGTTCGTGGCGAAATTCGATCACAAAAATAATTGCCAAGCAGCCTTTCTACAATAAAATTCGAATGATATTAAATAAAATAATATTTAAGTTTAAGAATTTAATAAGATAATTTATCTAATATATTTTTAATTAATTTATCTCCAAGAAATCATGTTGAGAAAAGATTAAAACAAAAATCAAGCGCGTGGCAAGATGAATGGTTTTTGTAATGTAAATGTAACTTCAGAGACAGTTTTAGAGATGGACCCATCAAATGGTGGTGAAAGGCCAGCCAAAATCTGAAAAAAATAAATAAAAAAGCTGCGATCGGAGTACTAAGATCTATATTCTTGCTTTCAAATCTTAACACTAAAATTTTCTTTTTCATTATCAAGTTAGTGTGTAATCTGTGAAACAGGCATTCATACCATCACAAACACCAAGCGGTTTAAGAAGACTAAGAGAGGAAGAGCTCATAATCTTGCGAGGCAATGGCCTAGGAGAACGGCAAGCTGGCGATAGAATATACGACTATGATGTTTATAATGATATCGGAGACCCTGATAAAAGTTCAGAACTAGCAAGACCGGTACTCGGCGGCAAAAAACTTCCTTACCCTAGACGTTGCAGAACCGGCCGGCCTCGAAGTGAGATAGGTAAGAAACATATTGATGAGGTAGAGTTCTCAGGATTCTTTTCTGCGTATCATCCTTGCACAGAGACCATTTTGCCATCGATAATTTCTTGTTAAAAGAATTATCTCTAAGAATTTTAACTCAAAGGGTATGAACAATGCCATCATGCATGCAGATCCATCATCAGAGACAAGGAAAGGTGATTTCTACCTCCCTAGAGATGAAATTTCGCCAGAAGTAAAGCAGATAAAATTCTACGCCAAGACACTGGCCTCAGTAATCCAAGCAGTGTTACCTTCCATAGGAAATGGCATTACCAGTGCTGATCATGGATTCGAATACCTTGCATCCATAGAATCCCTTTTCGATGAAAAACTTGAATTTCCTCCCCAAGGGTCGTGGAAAACATTGCTGCCCCAACTTTTCAAAGCTATTAGTATGGACAACGGAGGAGATGTGCTGCGCTTTGAGATGCCTGAAACAATCAAGAGTATGAAACAAATTTTCTGTCCTGGATTTTCTTGCATATAGATCTCACTTAATGCTGCTTTTTGTTTTTTCAGGAGATAAATTCTGTTGGTTTAGAGATGGAGAATTCGGTCGACAGACTCTTGCTGGTGTCAACCCATATAGCATTAAATTGGTCATGGTATACTAAATAAACATGTATACAATATACTTAGATTTTTGGTTTTTGTATGCAAGAGAGATTCGAATTCGAGAAAGTTCAATATGCAAAGTTTCCAATCCATGATATTTCAGGTTCTTTATTGCGTAGAGCACTGACCATTTCATGGTTAATTTGTTTGACAAGATGCAAAAGTTATGCAACAATATCCATCCGTATTTGCTCACAGCAATGGATAAATTTGTGCAGGAATGGCCAATAAAAAGTAAACTTGACCCTGAGCTCTATGGTCCCCCAGAGTCTATGATAACCGCGGAGCTAATAGAGGCACAAATTGGAGGATTAATTAAAGTCCATGAGGTGAGTGTTGATCTACAAAATCAGAACAAAAATCCTACTGTGCTCTAAACTCTAACACATCGCCACATGTATGTGTGACTACATTCAGGCCATAAAACAGAGGAAGCTGTTCATCCTAGATTACCATGATCTCTTGTTACCATTTGTGAGCAAAGTAAGAGAAATTGAAGGAACAACGTTATATGGTTCAAGAACATTGTTCTTCCTAACCCCAGAGGGAACATTAAGGCCACTAGCTATTGAGCTGACTCGCCCACCGACTGATGGGAATCCTCAATGGAGGCAAGTGTTTACACCATGCGACCATTCCACTGGTTTCTGGCTTTGGATGCTGGCCAAAGCACATGTCCTTGCACATGACTCTGGTTATCATCAACTTGTTAGCCACTGGTACGCGCATTTTAGTCAAAGACAGTAACACCAGTTTTGTTTGGAGGTGTTTCTTGATTGAGTTAACATAGAGCTCGTTAATTATATGTTTGCATATGCAGGTTAAGAACACATTGTGTGGTAGAACCTTATATAATTGCAACCAACAGGCAGCTCAGCGTTATGCATCCAGTTTTCCGACTTCTACGTCCTCATTTCCGCAACACAATGGCGACCAATGCTGTTGCTCGGCAATCTCTAATCAATGCCGGTGGCACCATTGAGTCGTCATTCTCACCAGGGAAGTATTCTATGGAGATTTGCTCTGTCGCCTATGATAAGCTGTGGCGATTCGACCATGAGGCCCTACCAAATGACCTCATCAGCAGGTAACGCGCGTCACCAAGATTTTTGTTTCAAATATTTGTCTTACTGAAGCAACATCTTCAGGTTATAATTTCATTATCTATTTTGTTTTTGATGGCAGAGGAATGGCAGTTGAAGATCCAACTGCTCCACATGGCCTAAAACTTACAATCGAAGACTACCCTTTTGCCAATGATGGTTTAATCTTATGGGATGCCATCAAACAATGGGCAAGCGACTATGTTCATCACTACTATCCGGATCCAGGTGTCGTAGCTTGTGACGAAGAGCTCCAGGCTTGGTGGACAGAAATTCGGACAGTAGGCCACGCAGACAAGAAAGAGGAGCCATGGTGGCCTGAACTCAAAACCCCACACAACCTCATCGATATCCTCACCACCATCATCTGGGTGGCCTCGGCTCACCACGCGGCGGTGAACTTCGGACAATATACATACGCAGGCTACTTTCCGAACAGGCCTACCATTGCTAGAATAAAAATGCCAACTGAAGACCCCACAGATGAAGATTGGAATCGTTTCTTGGAAAAACCTGAAGCTGTACTCTTGGAAACTTACCCTTCAAAACTTCAGGCAACAACAATAATTGCTGCTTTGTATGTGTTGTCGTACCATTCTCCTTCTGAGGAGTATATCGGGGAACATATAGAAGCAGCATGGGCTGATGATCCAACTATAAAGACAGCTTTTGAAAAGTTCAATCGGAGGTTGAAGGAGTTAGAAGAAATAATCAACGAAAGAAATGCTAACCCAGAATTGAAGAACAGAAATGGAGCTGGCATTGTGCCATATGAGCTCCTGAAACCTTTTTCTAAGCCAGGGGTAACAGGAAAGGGAGTTCCGTATAGTATTTCCAATTGAAATATATGAAAACCAAATTAAACTTAATGTTTGAAATTCAAGGATCTGAGCTCAACTTTTTTTACATTGCTATGAGTATACTTCCTCTTAACGCGCAGTGCTCGCGATTTGAAAACGACGGGAGCATACATGGGCAGCTCCTTGTCTGTCCAATTGTCTTCGTATTATCTTGACACCAACATCAATAAACTTGATAGAGAGTTATTAATGGTATGAGTGAATCTCATCAATTATTGCCGTTTCCATGTTTTTGTTTTCCTCGTGACCCAGGTGCTTAATGCATAACCACCAGGAGTGTAAATATTTGTGTCCTTTGTGTATTGAAATTTAGTGTTATTGATATTTTTGTTGAAGAAATTGTAATCAGTTAGCATTTTCTGTTATTATTATTGTTATGCAATCTGTTATGCATTGTACAGTCAGCTCATACAGCTCATACACAAGCCTTGCATGGCTACTTTATAATTACAATTTATTGTATAAATACACAACTAATCAATGAATGAAACACACAACATTATTCAGTATTTCTTTTGTTCTCTAAATTCTACATGGTATCAGAGCAAGATCAGTAGAATTTTTATTTCTCAAATCACCAAGAATCAATCCTTTTTCGGCAAAGTTCTTAACACCCAGAATCAATCATCTTCATTTTTTTTCCAGCAAAGTTCACACTCATTCAATCCAATCCAGAATCAATCAATTCTCAACAAAGTTCAAAATCATTCCAAACCAGTTCCAGTTCAATTCAAATCAGCAAAGTCCAGAATCTTCAATCTATCCAAAATACCCAAAATCTACCCAAAATTATCTACCCAAAATCCAGCCACAATGACTCAACAAACCCAATCTGTCCATGGCAAAGAAATTGCCAATTCCAACCCAGAATCCTCAAATGTCTCAAGCCCCTATTTTTCTCACCATTCAGACCACCCCGGTCTGATTCTCATCTCAAAACCCTTAAATGGGAATAATTATTCTACCTGGAGAAGGGCCATGTCTTTGGCCTTGAATTCTAAGAACAAATTAGGGTTCGTAGATGGCTCAATCATCCCACCATCACCTTCAACAGACCCTGAGAACTATGCCTCTTGGTCTCGGTGCAATGATATGGTTCACTCATGAATTATTAACACAATTAATACCGAAATTTCAGACAGTGTCATCTACTACAACACTGCCATTGAAGTTTGGGAAGACCTCCGAGAAAGATTTTCTCAGAGTAATGCTCCCAGGATTTTTGAAATTCAAAGAGAAATTTCTTATTTACGTCAAGAACACCTCTCGGTCTCACTTTATTATACAAGATTGAAGGGCCTATGGGACGAATTGAGCTCCTGCAGTGACTCTATACCCACGGGACAACAAGAACAACAAAAGCTCATGCAGTTTTTGATGGGGTTGAATGACACTTACAGTGGTGTTCGCGGCCAAATCCTCTTGATGAACCCTCTTCCCTCAGTCCGACAGGCGTACTCCTCCGTTTCTCAGGAGGAGAAGCAGCGTCTCTTAAGCTCCACCCATACTGGAGACAACCATGGTGGAAGTGCTGCCATGGCTGTTCGGAGTGGGAGTAGCAGACCCACGGCCACAGTCGAAGGGAGAAGGAACGAACGACCATATGGGTCGCGCCCTTCTCCTGACGTCTTCCATGGTCGCCCGCAGAGAGGAGAAGAAGAAAGGAGGAGGTTTGGGCTGAATGAAGAGAGAAGGAGATTTGGGCTGACACCCAAGGGCCGCCCGCAATGTACACATAGCGGGCAAATGGGCCATTGGGCCCAAACCTGCTTTCTCCTAAAAGGCTTTCCAGCCGGACATCCAAGGGCCAAATTTTCGGGCCCAGGCCCATTTTCTAACAGGCCCGTAGACTTCTACAACAGGCCAGCCTCCAATCATGTGTCCACGGGCCCAAGCCTATTTTATAACAGGCCAACCGAATACAGTCAGTCCAAAGAAGGAAATAACAGTTCGGCTATGGGGATTTCGGAGGAGCAGATAAAACAGTTGTTGTCATTGCTTGACATTAAAAATGAGGCATCCAGTTCTCAAGCACATACAGCCACTATACCATGTCTGTCAAAAAATATCTCCCGCAGTTGGATTATTGACAGCGGGGCAACGTATCACATTACTTCATCTTTGAAGTCACTATTCAAATCGGACACTGTTTGCTCATTACCTCCTGTAGTGTTGCCCAGCGGAGAAAAAACGGAAATCATTGCAAGAGGATCATTGCCTCTTAATTCCATTTATTATTTGAAAAATATGCTATGTGTGCCTACTTTCAAAGTGGATTTGATGTCGGTGAGCCGATTGACAAAAGGATTGAATTGTTCAATAACCTTTTTTCCTTATTTGTGTATTTTGCAGGATCTGGCTACGAGGAGGATGATTGGTTTGGGTAAACAACATGATGGGCTCTATTATCTGGTGGCACTGGCGCCAAAGAAACCCGACCCGAATATCTCACCAACACATCAAGCGACTTGCAACCTCACCATTTCGTCCGCCGATCTTTGGCATAACCGATTAGGTCATGTATCACCATCTCGTTTAAATTTCATCGCAAAGAACTTTTTAAATTTTCCAGTTCAGTCAATTAAAGCTTGTCCTATCTGTCTTTTAGTTAAGCAGAGTCGTTTACCTTTTTGTCATAGTGTCATTTCTTCTGTAAAACCCTTTGAACTAATACATTGTGATATTTGGGGTCGCTATCGACACTCTTCAATTTCTGGTGCTTTTTATTTTCTCACTATTGTTGACGATTACACGCGTTTTACATGGATTTTTTTAATGAGTCACAAAAGTGAGGCACAATCGCTTCTCAAATTTTTTGTTAATTATGTTCTTACCCAATATGAGTCTCACATTAAAATATTTTGAAGTGACAATGGTGGAGAATTTATTTCTCTTCGCACTTTTTTTAATGATCATGGTGTTATTTTTCAACATTCTTGTTTTTATACACCCCAACAAAACGGGGTTGTGGAACGTAAACACCGTCACATTTTACAAGTAGCTCGAGCATTAAAATTTCAGGCTAGTCTCCCTAATAATTTTTTGGGAGAGTGTGCTCTTACTGCTGTACACATTATAAATCGACTACCCTCACCGATTCTTTCTTTTAAAACACTATTCGAACTTCTTTATTCAAAACCACCTTTATTTTCTCATTTACGTGTTTTTGGCTGTTTAACTTACGCTACTAATGTCCATCCTTACCATAAATTTGATAATCGTTCCATACTGTCAATTTTTATTGGTTATCCTGTTGGTCAGAAGGCTTATAAATTATATGATTTATCAAATAAAAAAAAATTTACAAGTCACGATGTTATATTTCATGAGATGGTTTTCCCTTTTGCTTCCCCTCCACACTCACAACCCGACCTATCATCAAATTTCGGCCCCATACCCATCCCGGTCCATGAACACTATGATTCTTTCACATACCCACCAACACCACCAAACACATTACTCGACTCCTCTCCTCCACCAGACAATACTCCACTCCCACCTTCCGCTTTCGAACATCCACCTCTACCTTCCCCGCCTCAACCACCATCCCATGACTTAGCTCCCATTCGGCGTTCCACCCGACCCACGGCTCCACCAGCCAGGCTTCGTGACTACCTTTGCTCCACCGTTTCCTCATCCCAATCATCATCCTTGTTATCAGGTCCGGTTAAAGGTACGAAATATCAATTAGCTAATTTTGTCTCTTATCACCGGTATACACCTGCTCTTCATTTTTTTCTGCTCAGATTAGCTCCGCCACTGAACCACGATCCTATTCCGAGGCTGCTTCTAATCCTAAATGGCAAGCAGCGATGGCATCTGAATTGCGAGCTCTCCATGAAAATGGTACTTGGACTCTCGTCCCTCTTCCGGCTGGCAAGTTCCCCATTGGTTGCCGTTGGGTGTTTAAAATCAAACACCAATCAGATGGTTCTATTGAGCGGTACAAAGCTCGGTTAGTCGCCAAGGGCTTCACTCAGTTGGAAGGTGTTGCTTTTCAGGACACATTTTCTCCCACTGCCAAAATTATTTCCGTCCGCTGCTTACTTGCTTTGGCTGCTTCTCACAAATGGCCAATACATCAGTTGGATGTCAATAATGCCTTTCTACACGACGACTTAACGGAAGAAATATACATGTCACCACCACCTGGACTTCGGTGACAGGGGAGACTGACCTGGTATGTCGCCTACACAAGTCCTTATACGGTTTGAAACAGGCCTCTCGCCAATGGTTTGCCAAGTTTTCAGAGGCTATTTGCTCCGCGGGTTTTGAATAGTCACGAGCTGACTACTCTTTGTTCACCAGAAAACAAGGCAAGTCATTTACTGCCCTGTTAATTTATGTGGATGATATTTTGATTACTAGAAATGATATTGCTAGTATTGATGCAACTAAGAAATTTCTGCATAGTAATTTTTGCATCAAAGAACTCGGTAATTTGAAATACTTTCTTGGCATTGAGGTTTCCACTTCCAAGAGTGGAATTTTTATTTCACAACGTAAGTATGCGTTAGAAATAATTGCGGATGCAGGACTGCTGGGATCGGCCCCGATTGATACCCCTATGGAAAGAGGACTGAAATTATCAGATGAAAGTGATTTACTTAAGAATTCCAGTCAGTATAGAAGGCTAGTCGGCAGACTGATTTACTTGACTATTTCTAGGTCTGATATAACATATGTTGTACATGTCCTGAGTAGATTCATGCATCAGCCTCGAAAATTGCATATGGAAGCAACACTTCGAGTTATCAAATATTTGAAAGGAGCTCCTGGTAAAGGTCTATTTTTTTCTTCAAATAATGATGCTAGATTGAGAGCTTATTGTGACTCAGATTGGGCAGGTTGCCCACTTACTCGGAGATCCACTACCGGTTACTGTATCTTTCTTGGGCCCTCATTAATATCTTGGAGATCAAAATGACAGAAGACAGTTTCTCTTTCTTCAGCCGAGGCAGAATATCGAGCAATGACAGGAGCATGTTGTGAGTTAACTTGGCTTCGTTCTCTGTTGACAGATTTGGGTCTCTCCCACGAAGAGCCTGCTTTATTATACTGTGATAATCGGGCTGCTCTACACATTGCAGCCAATCCAGTTTTTCATGAGCAAACAAGACACATAGAAATGGATTGTCACTATATTAGAGATAAAATTCAAGATGGGTCGATAGTTACGAAGCATGTGAACTCTGCACACCAACTGGCAGACATCTTGACAAAGCCTCTGGGAAAAGATTTATTTGTTCCTATGATTCGCAAGTTGGGAGTGCAGGATATCCACTCTCCAACTTGAGGGGGAGTGTTGAAGAAATTATAATCAGTTAGCATTTTCTGTTATTATTATTGTTATGCAATCTGTTATGCATTGTACAGTCAGCTCATACAGCTCATACACAAGCCTTGCATGGCTACTTTATAGTTACAATTTATTGTATAAATACACAACTAATCAATGAATGAAACACACAACATTATTCAGTATTTCTTTTGTTCTCTAAATTCTACAATTTTAGTGCTTTTTTATATCGTGAAAAATCCGATTTTCTTGTTTGGTAAAAAAACAAAATGACTCGTTTATTATTTTGTAATAATTTCAAAGCATATGATTTATCAAATTTACACTAACACAAAAGACTAAGTTTGTAGTTTATCCAATATCATGACTTGGAAATTGTGTGAGAGCACATCAATAATATCCTTACCGACACGGAAGCTTTTTCTTCTTCTTCTTTTTTCTCTTGTACACATTACAAGTCACCCCACCTGGATAGGTAAAAAAAAAAAAAAAACAAATTGGACCACCTGACTAGTCAATTAAACAACGTTAGGAACATTAATTCAATAACATTAATTCCACCTGACAAAGTTTTAAAATCTATCTCGAGCACCGAATAACACTATGCACTACAATGCATTTGATTAACTTTTCTACATTATATTTTCAAGGAATTAGTTTAATTTATTGATGCATTTGGAAGGTAATAAGGTCTGGAAAAAAAAAACAGAAGGGAAAAACCGATAGGGAATAAATTTCAATGTAAATTTTAAATTCACTGTTTTATTATCTAAAAATCAATATATTAATATGTGTCTTTTTAGAAGTTTAAAATACCTTTAAATAGATATGAAAGTCCTATATTTAATAGGAAACACCTAAAGATTTGAAAGCCAAAGGGAAATTAAAATATAATCCAAAATAAAAAAGTTAAATCCAGAAAAATCCACATGTAGATTTTTTTATCCTAACAACAACTTATAGCCTAACCCCAGGAGAATCAAAGGTCTGATAACAAAGTCTCTTTGCATAGGAAAATCACATGTAGAATTATTATTTTTTTTTGTTTTTTTATTCCAATCCCTCTCCCCCAGTTTTGCTGGGGTAAGATGTAAAAAAATCAACCCATCTCCCCAAGTTTTTTCACTTTTTTTTGTAAGATTTTTATTTTTTTATTTTTTAGTGACACCACCATCTCTAGCCACCGTACCCTACCAATCACTTCACCTCTTCACTAAGTGAGCATCTTTCTCTTAAAAGCAACACAATTTATTTTAGATAGAACTAGTTAAATTACCCCTATTATATTGCGAACTGAGAAAATAATTTTTATAATTATTGGAATTGAAATAGTTAATAAATTTTGATAGTTTAAAAAACAATATAACATCTATACATGCAAAGTTTGATATAATGAAACATATCAACATGCCTTATTATAACAATAACAATATCGAAGGCTTAACATCTAAAAATATTATTACTATTATTGGTAAATCAATAAAAAATATTAAATTACCCCAAATAAAAAAACTCAAAAACATAACAAAAGAGGAAGCAATAATAATAATAATAATAATAATAATAATAATAATAATTTTAACCTTTTTTTCGTGCTTACTCTTTTGTTAATGTTGTTGAGTTTTTTTTCATGGGATAATAGAATAATTTTTATATTTTTTCTCTTTTATTGAAGTAGCATTTTTTTTGAAAAATTCTTAAATTTTAGTTTGTGTTTATGATCATTTAAAATTGATATTTTTTCCCTCTTTGTTATTTCTTTTAGTTTTTTTATTAGTATTTTTTTCAAGTCAAATAATTTTTTTCAGTTGATAATTTTTATTTTTGTTTATTTTTTTTGTTTACTTTTTTGTTAAAGTTTTTAGGCTTTTTTTAGTCTTTGATTTAATTTTGTTTTTTTCATTATTAACGCAATAATAATAATAATAATAATAATTTTTGTTTTTATTCTTACTTACTTTTTTGTTAATTTTTTGGTGTTTTTTTTTTCTCGAGGTAATTTAATAATTTTTATTGTTTTGATAGTAATAGTGGTGATAATTTTAGATGTTAAGACTTCAATATTACTGCTGTTATAATAGAGTATGTTAATCTTTTTTATTATATAAAACTTTACATGTATAAATATTATATTTTAATCTCTACAATTATAAAAATTATTTGCTCGATTCGCAACGTAGTGCGGGCAATTAACTAGTAATATACTAAAAAAAAAAAGGTTTGCTATGATGTGGATAGAAAAAATGACACGTACTGAATCTTCAATTGGGCTCAAGACTCATAAGCCCTTATATAAAGACTGAAGCTCATTGGGCTAATTTTAATTAAAATTGAACATCTCTTGCAAATCCCGATATTTTAGTGCTCCAAATTTATCTATTTGGGGATATAAACAAAACATGTTTCCGTTAAAAGAGATATAAATCAAATAAATTTATTTTTATGATAATTTTGAGAAGAATCGTTTTCTTTCAAAATATAAAATATAAGTAGATATACCTCCCTGTGTTCTTCTTTTTCTTTTTCTTATCAAGATAATAACTAAACAATATCTTAATAATAATGTTCTCTCTCTCTCTCTCTCTCTATATATATATATATATATATATATAGCCTTGTAAATTTTTATTTTTGTGTTTTATATTTCTTCATTTTTATATTTTAATTCCTTTTAGGTTTCAAGTCCCCCACCCCTCTCCATGTTTTTCAAAATTCGCCTTTTTTGGAGTTTTCAATCTATTTTTATTTGGATTTATTAAATTAATTTATATATTTTTTGTTTTAATAGTCATATACGTGAAAAAAATGTGTTTTAAAAAATATTGAATAATATGTGAACATATAATTAAGGAAATAATTGATTAATTTTAAATCTTTGGAACACATTATGAAATAAGCCTAATATGAATACTCTTATCACCTAAAAAAAATTAATATGTTTACTTGTTAGAAAAAGAATCAATTCCAGTTTAATAAAAATAAACTTTTTTAAAAAAAATTAAAAAAGAATTCACTTCCACACTTTGTGGGCCCAAAGTGGCTCCTGTCAGAGTTGTTTCTTTCCTCAAGATTCATCTTGTTTTGTTGCATTCGGCTTGAAAATCCTAGTACAGAAATTAAACCTCTTTTGTCCCATGAATGGTCCAAGTTCCTGGTAGCGAGTTGAGTAAGCCAAAAAAAAGAAAAAAGAAAGGCAAATTGTGTTCTAACCGGGTCAATCAAGTCTAGCCAAGTTAACTCGTACCTGATTTGTTGACCCGATGAGCTAGCAGCAATCTTTGCAATTGCTAGATGTTCTGGCTGCCAACTGCTCTCAACAGCTCATTTATCATCCTTTTTTCCATCAATTAAAATGGTTTATTGTGCACAATAATATCAATTAACACAGCCTGATTCATGCGGGAAACCATTTGTATAAATTTCGTGAATTATTTTGGATTAGAACAATGGATTCACGGTTTTGCCATCCAAAAAAGTACAATGAACTGTTTTTCAGAGGTAAATTGTTTCCTTACGAGTTCTATTTCTTGCTTGATTGTTTTTTTATATTATTGAATTAAGGTTACCTTATTTTATATATTATTAAATTAATCAAACTTAGGCAATTCAATGACCCGGTCTTGGATTTGGTTTACTTCTTTAGAAGTTCTAATGTTTCCTGAACTTTTTTCTTTTTATCTTCGAAAACATTTGGTCGAGTCCTCGGTGTTATGCTGACCATTGATATAGATTTACTCATGTCATTGTTTTTATATGTTATTTTTTTGTTATGTTTTTAACTTTTAATATTTAGTTCATTATAATCACAGTATTTTATTTGTTTTTATATGAGTTTTATGATTTTATCACGATCTCATACCATAAATTATTGATTTTATAAGTTTAATATGGTTAACTAATCAATCTAACATGTCGTGTTTTAATATTTTTTTTAAATATATCATCTAATATATTATTATTTAAATATTTTAAAAATATTTTGGTTGGTATGCATTGGATTTTTAACATCCTAATTTTTTTATTGTTTTTTGGATTGAAAAAAAAAATCTTTTTTGCTGTATAGCAAGAGTAAAAAAAAACCCAGGTAGAAGCTAATTGTTGGCTTAAATTACCGAATAGTAAAAAAAAAGCTAACCTAGAAAAGGCACTTTGGAATGATAGTAGTTTTATAAGATATACAAATCCAAATCCTTTGAATTTTGTGGGGTCCACTGTTGTAGTGGGACCCGCCCATTCAATATATTAATTTTTCTAAATTAAACTGGATTTTAAATAGGTCAATTTTTATATAATTTAATTTGAAATTCAGATCAATTTTTAATATTTTTTAAATGCATGCACATACTATTTCTTAGATAATAAATAATTTTTGATTCTCATATATTAATTTAAATATTAACTTTAAAATTTATACTTGAAATTAAAAGAATATACATATTTAACACCATTCAAATTATAATTAGCAATACTCACAGTGTAAAAAAGAATAAATATAAAAATTAGCAGTTTCAACTTAAACAAAATTACATTCCATTAGTGATTTTACATGAAAATAACATCTACAAAGAGATATAAATATAATTAAAACGTGTTTAATATTATAATGCAAAATATTTTTAAAATTACTTTCTACTCAAGATATAAAATAATTTCTAATATATATATATATATATATATATATATTGTTTTAACATATTAAATTATAAAGATATTAAAAGACATTAATATAATATTTTTTCAAGAAAAAGTATATTTAAAAAAAACACTTAAAAATAAAAACTACCAAATGGTAATTTGAGAACAAAAAATATAGCAAAACACACCTTCTCTTGTCTCAAACTCTTCAATTTCTGGAGTGTTTGACATTGCGTTTTAAAAGTGTTTTTGAAAAAAAATAATTTTTTATTTTTATTTTTTACTTTAAATTAATTTTTTTGATGTTTTTAGATTATTTTCATGTGCTGATGTCAAAATAATTTGTTAGAGTTGGAGCTAGCACTAGCAATATCAGTGTTGATACCAGTAATAATACTAATAATTCTTTCGATAATAATGCTTTTGATGAATGTCTTAGAAATAAAGAGAAAGATGACGGTAATGAGGCTGATTTTAGTTTACATAACACGCCAACAGAGTATTTGTTTTAAATTTGTTAGTTTTTACCTAATAAAATTCTATAGACATAATTGTTTTGTAATGCATTTTTAAGATATTTTAAATCATGTATGAACCTTAACTAATGAAGTTTTATGGCCATAATTGTGTTGTATTGTATCCAGAAATATTTTACTTATGATTTTATGATTTTTCTACCAAAATAATTTTAGCTGCGATTTTATGATTTTTGTACGGAAATATTTTACATATGATTTTACGATCCGAGCTCAAATGCCAATTTTGTGTCATGTTAAAATCACGATTTTGACAACCATGATTGCAACTAAATATTGAGTTGAAGAAATAAAATATAGATGTAATTATTGGTTTGAAATTAAATTCATAAAGTATTTATTGGTTTTTTTTCTCTCAATAACTCAATTACATGTTCAATTACATCTATATTGGTTTTTTTTTTTTATCAATAACTATCAATATATTCGATATAATTCGAGAAGATCATATTCAATGAATAGAGTTTCAAATCGAAGATCACATCAAATTAATGTTGTCGAGTTAAAGGCCTTGTCCCCAGCGCGTACAATTCTGGATAAATTGTCGATCGACACCCTTGACTGTTTCATGCAATTAGAAAATCATTTTCCTGATTTTCCACGAGCAACTGTACTGCAATGGAAACGCAAGAACATCTTCGCAACTGGACCGGCGTGGGTCACAAATTGGTACAAAACAACAAATTAATCATGCAATGGTTAGGCTTCAAACAGTGCATGCCGGCTAAAGCTTTTTGATATTTCATGGAGGATTTGGAATTTGGATAGCTACAGGTTGAGAATTAATTGATATTTCATGAAGAGTTTTGATTCAGACTTCAATTCATGCCTAAATTACCTTTCTCCTTTGTATAGTTTCATACTATAACAAGTGTACTCAAGGGTTTGGCGTGATAACAAAGAGCTTGAGATTTACACAGCAAGACTTGAGTTCGAGTCAGGACGTGCATCTCTTGTAAGAGTTTTGGACAACCGAGATTTTATTCACTTACTTGTGCCCACAAAGTGCACTTTCCTGGAGTAGATTTCCTCAAATAAAAAAATAAATAAATTAGACTATAATCTCTACTTGGCGGAATCAGAAGTGGGTTCCGTGCTAGAATCAAACGCAGGTAAATTTGTCAGTAAGATCGAATCAAAAGCCCCCAGGATGTATTCAATAGCTTCAGAAACGGGATAATGCAGTGGATCAAGTTCTTGGAGATTAAGACGATAACCCACCCCGTTTAACCTGATTAAAACAGTCTCCTTAATGAATCTTTGATGCCTGGTGCCAATTATGACCAGGGCTGCTAGATTCTAAGCAGACTTTGTCCAGACCAATAATTCGACCGACCACTGACCAGTACTATGTTTGGATCTTCATTTATTTGAAATTACTACAATAACATTATTCACGCGAGAAATATGGCAACATAAGATTTGCATCATTCATGCAAGGTGCAACAACTATTGGTGTCGATTATGAGCATTTTATCTAGAATCTTGGATGACAAATGCTTCATCTCAATCAAAATATATTATTGCTTATAGCATGTAACGTAGAAATAAAATCTACAGTTAGGGAGGGAAGGGGGGCGGCGTCATGATGAGAAGGTTTGCGAAGACTTTTGAGAGAGAGAGAGAGGGAACATGGTTGTAGTTTGCTTGATTTTCTAAATTGATTAGAAAAGCTTATGTTGATTATAAAATTTTGGTTTTAATTGATTTCTTAATATATATATATATATATATGAAAGATTCTTAGAAATTTGGTTTTCCCTTTGATTTCATAAGTAACGATTTCTCAAACCAACATTTTTTTTTAAAATATTATTAAATTAATTGGTATTTATTAACGTGTAAGCTAATCCAAATTAACTTCTTGAACATATTTTACCAAAAAAAAAAAAAACTTCTTGAACATAACATTAAATAACATTTAAAGCATGAAAAGTTATATTATTTTGGGTTCTATATTTTTATTAACATCTTTCTTTTTTATTAACTATTTTGATTTTTTATTTAACAATTGTAGTTCAATGTTATAAAATACTCAAAAAAACCATGAAATGATGTTTAGAATTATGAACGCTAGACCCTGTTTTGCACAACATTTCAAAAGTGCTTTTAAAAAAATTAATTTTTTTATTTTTATTTTGTATTTTGATTAGATTTTTTTGGTGTTTCTAGATCATTTTTATATGCTAATGTCAAAAATATTTTCTTAAAAATAAAAAATATATAATTTTAATGCATTTATGAACAAAAATCAGTTTAAAAAAAAACCTCAGCCACACTCTCAAACAAACATATGTAAAAAATATTAAAAAACTGTGAAAATACAACTGTGAAGAAAAAGACAACATTGAAGATACACCGAACCCAAATAATCAACGTGAAAATACAAATGTGAAGAAAAAGACAACATTGAAGATACACCGAACCCAAATAATCAACGTCAAAATCTCATTTTTCAAATTTTTATAACCAAATGTTGATTATAAAATCTGAAGCCGACATGATAAATCAGCTGAGTTACATCATTCGTCTTTGCCTGAGTTACATCATGCGTCTTTGAAATTTAAAATTTGAAATGCGTGTTTAAAAGTTAAAACTCCAAAACAAACCGTAAATTATTGCTTGGTATTGTTGTCTGTAGCCAGACTTTTGACCCCAGCGAACAATATCGCTCCACGTCACTAACACGTGGGCTCTAGCTGAAGCATGAAACAATAACAGTGATAGTTAGGACATTTCTTCCATTTTCCAAGAAAAAGATGAAAGGACAGCAGATTTTCTTATAGAGGTTCCACAAAGAGATGAAGAAAAGAGGCCTTGATTTTCTAAATTATTTTTTATTGGTCTTTTCTAAGGTTTATCGCAGATCTTTTTTTGGGAGAGAATCTTTACCTTATTGTGATTTGAAAGATTAACAAAAAAAATTTTACACTACATTTTAAAAACCCCGTTTTTAACTATCTGCGAGTGTACTTCACAATTTAATTTTACACCGTGATATCTAAAACAAAATAATTGTTAAATTATTTTGATATTTTGGCCAAATTCCAACGAATAATCATAAACCGGTTACGATATCTAATTTTTGTTTTAAGACATGAGAAAGATGCAACATATATTTTTTACGAAAGATATGCTTGGAAAAATCTTGAAATTCGGCCATATGCACGAAAACAAAATATTTTTTGTTTTAAAAAAGCTATTTTTTAATGCAAATTTTATATTTTGTATTTTTTGTGTGTGGGTTGGTTGCCTAGCCCTGATGGGTTGAGAGTCCCATCATTTAGGGCTGGACTGCCAACCTCGGGTGGGCCAAACGGCCCACTCATTTTAGTGGCCAGGTTGGACCATGTTCTCGACCTGGCTGACCCACTGTTTTGCATGCATGCAGAATAGTGGGATGGGGGAGTGAATTAATTCACTTCACCTGCTGTTCATCGAAAGGTGAACAATAACTAGGTGGTCGGGGGAGTAGGATGAATGGCTTACCTGTTGCTACCGCCGGGTAGGGGAGGCCGAGGTGGTTCTTCCTGTGATGGTGACGCCGAAAATGGTGCCCTGTGTTGGCCGAAGGAGTTGCCGGAAGCTGGTGCTGGTTCGAGCTGGTGCTGCTGTTGTTCGTCGTTGGAGCCGGGGAGGGAGAGCTGGACTTACTGGTGAAGCTGCTGGTGCTGAGGAGGGAGACCAGGTGGTGTTCGGAGAGAGCTTGCTGGAGTTACTGCCGGAGGAAGGAGAAAGAGAGGCAGCTGCTGCAGAGGAGAGAGAGACCGACTACTACTACCTTCAAAAAATATCATGGCCTTTTGGCTTCTTGGTTCGACTGTGGAGAGAGAAGGGCAACCGGTGCTGAGGAAGAGGATGCAGGGCCAGTGGTTGTCCTGGTGGAGGAGAGGGAGAGAGAGGGTTGCAGAGGAAGAGGGCGAGGGGCTATTACGGGTGACTGATTGTCTCTGTTTTTTACGTGGCCAGTGTTTGTTTTTGCCTCTATTATCTCTTCCTCTGTTATTATTTTTTCTTCTCTGTTAACTCTTTAAATTCTGTCCATTTTATTTTTTCTTCGTCGGTCTGTGCCTGATATTTATACGTGAAGAGGCAACCCTTCGGCTGTCCATCATGTGCAGTGATGGGTTGCCTGCATGTATTGTTCAGTGGCATGCTGCACTACTTAGGTGGTGTGCCTGCACTGTTCAGGTGATTGAACAATGCAGTCAGGTATGTGATGATTTTGGGAGAAGATGAAAATCTAATTTTGTCCCCCAATTTGTAATTGTTCTAATTGCACTCCTAATTGATTTTAAACTTATAAATTTGTGCAATTGTATCCTCGTTAAAATTTCAACAGCCTTAGCTTTGCTTTGCATGCCTTTTTTATTTTGGCCCTCGGTTTCAGATTTATGCGATTTAACCCTTAATTGACCATTAAACTCTCAATTGTCTTCAATTTGACCCCTGATTCGCATCATTGGCTTGGAAAGATTCAATTCGGTCTCCGAAACTTCCAATCTTCTCAATTGAACCCGAATTAAGCTCAAGAACTTGATTTTTCATCGATTAAGCCCTTAATAAAATTAATTTGACCAATTTAATATATAATTAAGTCCTTGCACTTAATTAAATCCTTCGATTGGACCTGTTTGGCACAACATTTTAAAAATGCTTTTAAAAAAATTGATTTTTATTTTATTTTTATTTTGCACTTTGATTAGATTTTCTTGGTGTATCTAGATCATTTTCATATGTTGATATCAAAAATATTTTTTGAAAAATAAAAAAATATATAATTTTGATACATTTCAGAACAAAAATCATTTTAAAAAGCAACCTCAATCACACTCTCAAACAATCGCATGTAAAAAATATTTAAAAACAGTGAAAACACAACATTGAAGAAAAACACAACATTGAAGATAAAGTAATTAAGATACACCGAACCCAAATAATCAACGTGAAAATCTCATTTTGCTTACTTTTTACGAGCAATATTGCCTTGGAATTGACATTTTGAGAATAGAACAATTGAAAATCATACGAGTGTTCCTCTTTCAACGCAGTTGCCTATATATATAAAACTAAGATACACTCCTAACCCAAGCAATCAACTCACACCACAGAAGGACTTCAAAAAATACAAGCATGCTGAAGCCTCAAGTTTTTCATCAACAATCAAACCCTACAAGAACTCTTTTGCGACTGACCGAACAATTCATCCCTGGAAATGGCCAAGCCAATTCCTTCCATTTCAAAATGATCAGACCCAAAACACGAAAACACTCTAAAGCTAGCCTTAAACCTAGAAGTTCTACGGCCATGGCAAGGCTGTCTCAGGGTACTAAAATTAAGGTTAAAGCTATTGTGAATATGCAGCGAAATGTTGGTGGGGTTCTAACAAGCCTAGGGATCGATCAAGGACTCAATGACATTCAAGACTTGCTTGGTGAAACATTCTTGTTAGAGCTTATTAGTGTCGATCTTGATTCCGGTAAGTATTCAAGCCATAACGTAATATATTTTTTTTCAAAATTCTCTATCTCCGCCAGTCTAATCCAAAAAGGAAAAAAAATGCTATACTTATGTGTTATGGATTGTTTTGTTTCGTACGAGTATTGAACTTGATGATTGAATTCGGCAACATCATTAATCTTTTATATTGATTTACGTTCTTGTAATTATTTTAATTATGTGCATTACTTATTTATGTATTGTGAGGCATGGATTTTGAGATCTAGTTTTGTGTCAGACAGGAAGCTTAGCTATATATCAAAATTAATTTGGTTTCCTGTGATCAGCGTCTCTGCATGGATGATCGGGTGCCCTTTGGCTGTTTCCTGTGAGTTTGTCCTGTTGTGTTTGTTAAGGAACCATCTCACCTAAAAGCTTAAGCTTATAGGTGAAGTCCCAGAATATGATTATATTATACTCTAACACACCCCCTCAAGTGAAAGCCCTTTGGGCTTGAAACTTGCACAAGCTCACATTACCTTGTGCTTGATTTTTTTTATCAAATAGAATGGGGGTGGTGAGATTCGAACTCGTGACCGCTGGGTCAACAAGGCTCTGATACCATGTTAAGGAACCATCTCACCTAAAAGCTTAAGCTTATAGGTGAAGTCCCAGAATATGATTATATTATACTCTAACAGTGTTTGGCTGCTTGCTCAGGTTAAAGCAGCTCCAATGTTTGGGGATTGTCGGCTGCTGATAAGCTCGTCTAGGCTTGGCTTTTACCTTATGTCTTGTTTCTTTTCTTCTGTTCGCTTTGTGGCTTGTATCTTTTGTGTTTTTCTCGGGAGCATGTTCCCGTTTATTTTTGGTTTTAGGGTCCAGTTTCCCTCTTTTTTGGTTTGCTGTTTTTGTGGCATGTTACTTTTGATCTTAATATATTCTTACATTTGATCGGAAAAAAATAATAATTTGGTTTCACTTTTTATTTTGGGAAGAGAGTGAACTAGAGAAGCAGACGATTAAAGGGTATGCACACCGGAAATTAAAACAACCAAATGGGTATGTCAAATATGAAGCAGACTTCGAGGTTCCACCGGATTTTGGAGAGGTCGGTGCTATTTTTGTTGAAAATGGGTACCATACTGAGGTGTTCCTTCAAGATATTGTCCTCAATGGCTTACGTCAAGGCAGCATCAACGTAGCTTGTGGCTCGTGGATACATTCCAAGTACAAAAATAAATGGAAAAGAGTGTTTTTCACTAACAAGGTCAGTATGCATCAGTCGCATAATTCTATGTATAAAACTATATGATCTCACATTAATCTGCTGAATTCTAATGGCTGCTAAATCTTTACAAAGAATGAATGATCCCCCAAAAAATAATAAATTATTGGGTTCACTACACAATTTAGGAATCATAGTAGTGTCAAAACATGGTTAAAACAAAATCAATTACGTTGTTACCTTTTTATACTCTTAACCAACAAAAACCATGTTCTCTTACAATATGGGATTTCATAAAAATCATGATGATGATTACTACAATTATTAATAATTTTTTTTTTTATGAATATTAAGTATTTCTTACTAATCCAGATTTTATTATTTTTTGTCATCCATTTGTGACGGAAAACGCGATCATAAATTCTCCTTAAAAAAAATCAGAGTTTCATTTGCTTGTTCGTGGCGAAATTCGATCACAAAAATAATTGCCAAGCAGCCTTTCTACAATAAAATTCGAATGATATTAAATAAAATAATATTTAAGTTTAAGAATTTAATAAGATAATTTATCTAATATATTTTTAATTAATTTATCTCCAAGAAATCATGTTGAGAAAAGATTAAAACAAAAATCAAGCGCGTGGCAAGATGAATGGTTTTTGTAATGTAAATGTAACTTCAGAGATGGACCCATCAAATGGTGGTGAAAGGCCAGCCAAAATCTGAAAAAAATAAATAAAAAAGCTGCGATCGGAGTTCTAAGATCTATATTCTTGCTTTCAAATCTTAACACTAAAATTTTCTTTTTCATTATCAAGTTAGTGTGTAATCTGTGAAACAGGCATTCATACCATCACAAACACCAAGCGGTTTAAGAAGACTAAGAGAGGAAGAGCTCATAATCTTGCGAGGCAATGGCCTAGGAGAACGGCAAGCTGGCGATAGAATATACGACTATGATGTTTATAATGATATCGGAGATCCTGATAAAAGTTCAGAACTAGCAAGACCGGTACTCGGAGGCAAAAAACTTCCTTACCCTAGACGTTGCAGAACCGGCCGGCCTCGAAGTGAGATAGGTAAGAAACATATTGATGAGGTAGAGTTCTCAGGATTCTTTTCTGCGTATCATCCTTGCACAGAGACCATTTTGCCATCGATAATTTCCTTGTAAAAGAATTATCTCTAAGAATTTTAACTCAAAGGGTATGAACAATGCCATCATATGCATGCAGATCCATCATCGGAGACAAGGAAAGGTGATTTCTACCTCCCTCGAGATGAAGTATCGCCAGAAGTAAAGCAGATAAAATTCTACGCCAAGACACTGGCCTCAGTAATCCAAGCAGTGTTACCTTCCATAGGAAATGGCATTACTAGTGCTGATCATGGATTCGAATACCTTGCATCCATAGAATCCCTTTTCGATGAAAAACTTGAATTTCCTCCCCAAGGGTCGTGGAAAACATTGCTGCCCCAACTTTTCAAAGCTATTAGTATGGACAACGGAGGAGATGTGCTGCGCTTTGAGATGCCTGAAACAATGAAGAGTATGAAACAAATTATCTGTCCTGGATTTTCTTGCATATAGATCTCACTTAATGCTGCTTTTTGTTTTTTCAGGAGATAAATTCTGTTGGTTTAGAGATGGAGAATTCGGTCGACAGACTCTTGCTGGTGTCAACCCATATAGCATTAAATTGGTCATGGTATACTAAATAAACATGTATACAATATACTTAGATTTTTGGTTTTTGTATGCAAGAGAGATTCGAATTCGAGAAAGTTCAATATGCAAAGTTTCCAATCCATGATATTTCAGGTTCTTTATTGCGTAGAGCACTGACCATTTCATGGTTAATTTGTTTGACAAGATGCAAAATTTATGCAACAATATCCATCCGTATTTGCTCACAGCAATGGATAAATTTGTGCAGGAATGGCCAATAAAAAGTAAACTTGACCCTGAGCTCTATGGTCCCCCAGAGTCTATGATTACTGCGGAGCTAATAGAGGCACAAATTGGAGGATTAATTAAAGTCCATGAGGTGAGTGTTGAATTACAAAATCAGAAAAAAAATCCTACTGTGCTCTAAATTCTAACACATCGCCACATATATGTGTGATGACTACATTCAGGCCATAAAACAGAGGAAGCTGTTCATCCTAGATTACCATGATCTCTTGTTACCATTTGTGAGCAAAGTAAGAGAAATTGAAGGAACAACGTTATATGGTTCAAGAACATTGTTCTTCCTAACCCCAGAGGGAACATTAAGGCCACTAGCTATTGAGCTGACTCGCCCACCGACTGACGGGAATCCTCAATGGAGGCAAGTGTTTACACCATGCGACCATTCCACTGGTTTCTGGCTTTGGATGCTGGCCAAAGCACATGTTCTTGCTCATGACTCTGGTTATCATCAACTTGTTAGTCACTGGTATATGCATTTTAGTCACAGATCACTTCAGTAACACCAGTTTTGTTTGGAGGTGTGTCTTGATTGAGTTAACATAGAGCTCGTTAATTATATGTTTGCCTATGCAGGTTAAGAACACATTGTGTGGTAGAACCTTATATAATTGCAACCAACAGGCAGCTCAGCGTTATGCATCCAGTTTTCCGACTTCTACGTCCTCATTTCCGCAACACAATGGCGACCAATGCTGTTGCTCGGCAATCTCTAATCAATGCCGGTGGCACCATTGAGTCGTCATTCTCACCAGGGAAGTATTCTATGGAGATTTGCTCCGTCGCCTATGATAAGCTGTGGCGATTCGACCATGAGGCACTACCAAATGACCTCATCAGCAGGTAACGCGCGTCACCAGGATTTTTATTTCAAATCTTTGTCCGAAGCAATATCTTCGGGTTATAATTTCATTATCTATTTTGTTTTTTATTGCAGAGGAATGGCATTTGAAGATCCAACTGCTCCACATGGCCTAAAACTTACAATCGAAGACTACCCTTTTGCCAATGATGGTTTAATCTTATGGGATGCCATCAAGCAATGGGTAAGCGACTATGTTCATCACTACTATCCGGATCCAAGTGTCGTAGCTTGTGACGAAGAGCTCCAGGCTTGGTGGACAGAAATTCGGACAGTAGGCCACGCAGACAAGAAAGATGAACCATGGTGGCCTGAACTCAAAACCCCACACAACCTCATTGATATCCTCACCACCATCATCTGGGTGGCCTCGGCTCACCATGCGGCGGTGAACTTCGGACAATATACATACGCAGGCTACTTTCCCAACAGGCCTACCATTGCTAGAATAAAAATGCCAACTGAAGACCCCACAGATGAAGATTGGAATCGTTTCTTGGAAAAACCTGAAGCTGTACTCTTGGAAACTTACCCTTCAAAACTTCAGGCAACAACAATAATTGCTGCTTTGTATGTGTTGTCGTACCATTCTCCTTCTGAGGAGTATATCGGGGAACATATAGAAGCAGCATGGGCTGATGATCCAACTATAAAGACAGCTTTTGAAAAGTTCAATCGGAGGTTGAAGGAGTTAGAAGAAATAATCAACGAAAGGAATGCTAACCCAGAATTGAAGAACAGAAATGGAGCTGGCATTGTGCCATATGAGCTCCTGAAACCTTTTTCTAAGCCAGGGGTAACAGGAAAGGGAGTTCCGTATAGTATTTCCAATTGAAATACATGAAAACCAAATTAAACTTAATGTTTGAAATTCAAGGATCTGAGCTCAAGTTTTACATTGCTATGTGTACTTCCTCTTAACGTGCAGTGCTCGCGATTTGAAAATCAACAATTATGAGTGAATCTCATCAATTATTGCCGTTTCCATGTTTTTGTTTTCCTCGTGACCCAGGTGCTTAATGCATAACCACCAGGAGTGTAAATATTTCTGTCCTTTGTGTATTCAAATTTAGTGTTATTGATATTTTAGTGCTTTTTTATATCGTGAAAAATCCGATTTTCTTGTTTGGTAAAAAAAACAAAATGACTCGTTTATTATTTTGCAGTAATTTCCAAGCATATGATTTAATAATTTGGGTTGACCAATATGATCTTGTTAAAAACCTATAAAATAATAAATACAATTTTCAAAACTTATCAAAATAAATAGGTTGAAGTCCCATTTTATTTTTACCATTTTTATGTACCCGATGCTTAATTTAGATGATAAGTCTGCTTTTTAAAAGGAACATAGATCAAGATTTTTGTGAATAACAAAGTTGATGTGTCTAAAAATCACTGTCAATAAGATTCCCATTTGGGCAGTGTTACACGTTTTTGCCCACCGCACTCTTGACCTAGAAACGCAAACACGTTTTGCACATTTGCATGGTCCTATTATTAATTATGCATTGGCCCACTATAATAGAGAAATCTCGAGATCATGTTTTGTGGCTGTGTGTAGATACCAACCCACCCAACCATTGCTCACCACAGGATGTGTTCAAATTTAAAACAAAACAAAAATTCAAAATCTTTTTTTTTTTTTAATTTCCCGTGTCTATTATTTCTTTTCAAAAGTTCATCCCCAGCTGCGCTTCCCTGCTGCTTAATTCTTCCGTTTCAAAAGTTTATCATATTACTTCTAAAGTCGGGCTAGATGCTGTTACAAACTAGTTGAATGTCCCATCTTTGGGGCATGACCCTATTATTATTATTATTGTTGTTGTTGTTGTTGTTAGAATTCGAAATTCGATTCTTTCAATATATTTCAGTGTGTCTTTACACTTATATTTCAAGAAAACTTATAGGAAAAATACAATACCAAAATAGCTAAATACAAACCTACTTTATCTCTACTTTACATAACTATCATATCGGGAAATTAACGGACATTTCAACAATTATTATTATTATTATTATTATTATTATTTGTTTTTTGTAATCTACATATTCATAATAGAGAGAGAGAAAAAAAAAATGCAATATATTGTCTCCACCACTCAACAAATATCGTGCTTTGGAATTCAGCCCCCATCTGCAGGTGGTTTCAGAAAAGGAATTATAGAATTACTACTCGAAGGGCAGAGGATTATCTTAGATTTAAAAGAGAAAACACAATGAAGAAGTCTTTATTATTTATGTGGCTACAGAGCTATAGTAACTGAAACGATATGGTTGCGATTGCACGATGACTTAATCACTCCTTTTCATATTTCAATGGAAGAAATTGAAGGAAAGAGCAGTTCATGGAGAAAAATCACTCATGCATGTGCTAAAGATGATACTATTAGGTTGATTGCTAGTCAAGAAATCAAAGTAGCAATTGGTAATTGGATTAACCCTAGCTTTTGAAAACATAAGTGGGCTAATTTGACAACTCCTTTTCAAGGCTTTATATCATGACAAAATAATAGTTATGAACACATGTGTACACTGAATGCATTGATTGAAGGTGACAGAGCGATTGATGCATGTACCACACGAATCAGAACCTTTTTGATTTTTCTCAGGATCGTTGTACTGTGACAAAAAAATATTAAATACAAAAAATAAATCATTCGGTATTTTTGCTTAATAATTCTAGAATGACAAATAAATGAGGGAAAATACCATTTTACTCCCTTAAAGATAGTTCATTATGTTCTTCTTTTGAAGGGCAAAATCATCCATTCACTGGTAATGGTTTCCCCCCAAGTAATTAGCCCTAGAGATTGTTTATCATACTTCGAAGAAAAGAAAAAACAAAATATGAGAAGTACATCAGAATAATAATGCTATCGAGTTAAAGGCCTTGTCCCCCGCGCGTACAATTCTGGATAAAATTAGAAAATAATGCTATCGACACCCGTGATTGTTTCATGCATTTAGAAAATCATTTTCCTGATTTCCCACGAGCAATTGTGCTGCAATGGAAACGCAAGAACATCTTCGCAACTGGACAGGCATAGTCACAAATAGGTACAAAACAACAAATTAATAATGCAATGGGACTCAGGCTTGAAACAGTGCATGCCGGCCAAAGCTTTTTGATATTTCATGGAGGATTTGGATAGCCACGAGTTGAGAATTAATTGATATTTCATGAAGAGTTTTGATTCAGACTTCAATTCATGCCTTACGTACCTTTCTCCTGTGTGTAATTTCAGACTACAAGTTTTTTTCTCTCCTTAATTTGCTGACACTAGATGTAATAATATATCCTCTCGATTATTATAAAAATAAAACGAAACAAATTAAATTGGAAGAACCAATGAATAAAATGGAAATCAAAAGGGCCATTGCCTATATATATAACACCAAGACACTCCTAAACCAAGCAATCAACTCACAGAGCAGAAGGACTTCAAAAGCTGCTGCCAGCAATGTTGAAGCCTCAATTTTATCAGCAATCGAACCCCACAAGAACTCTCTTACGATTGACCAAGCAATTCATCCCCCGAAATCATCATGCTTCTTTCCATTTTAAATCAAGATCCAAAGCGCAGAAACACTTTAAGGATAGCTTTAAACCTAGGAGCTCTAAAGCCATAGCAAGTCTGTCGCAGGTTACTAAAATTAAGGTTAAAGCTATTCTGAAAGTGAAACGAAATGTTGGTGGGCTTCTAACAAGCCTAGGGATTGATCAAGGACTCAATGACATTCAAGACTTGCTTGGGAAAACAATTTTACTAGAGCTTATTAGTGTCGAGCTTGATCCCAGTAAGTATGCAAGCCATCGCATAGTATTATTTCATAATTCTTTTTTTCCCCTCGTTCCAGTTTGTTTTTCTCAAAAGCATTTTTTATACTGAACTTCATTTTAATAACGAAAAAACTCATTATTCATATTGAATTTGATGGTTGAATTTACTTCCATTCTTCTGATAAACTCATAGTCTAGTATGATGATAAACAATGTGAATTGTATATATATATATAATAGTTATGACCATCTCAATATTTATGTGAAAAGAATCTACGCATGAACTTTGAGATCTAATGTTGTGGGGAAGGTTAGCTATAAATCACATTAATTTGGTTCCTCTTGTTTTTCGGAAGTGAGTGAGCTAGAGAAGCCAACAATTGAAGGGTATGCACGCCGGAGATTAAGCCAAGCAAATGAGTACGTCAAATATGAAGCAGACTTCGAGGTTCCACCGGATTTTGGAGAGGTCGGAGCTGTTTTTGTTGAAAACGGCTACCAGACGGAGCTGTTCCTTCAAGAGATTGTCCTCAATGGCTTGCCTCAAGGCAACATCAATGTAACTTGTGGCTCATGGATACATTCCAAGGATAAAGATAAAAGGAAAAGAGTCTTCTTCACTAACAAGGTCAGTATGCATGCTTCCGTCGTGGGTCGATCCAACTTAATATTATTATTTTTTTCATTTTTTAATGAAATTTTTTTTCACTTTACAGTTTTTTTCCACTATTTATACTCGTATAATTGAATTATTGCTTTCATGAATTTATACTCATAATCAATATCTTTCTAACTTTAACTTAATTATTTTTTTGTCTAATTTTATATTTATTTCATTATTCCATTCAGCATATTCCATTTTTTCTTCTCTGACATCTTATTAATCTCATTAGTTAAGTTTCTCAAAATAATGGATTAACTAGAAATTAATTATAAAAAAATACTTCATTATTTAAATAAAAAGAAGATAATGGAATTAATCTGCAAATAGAAAAAAATGATGCAGGTATTAATTAATAAGAGTTGCAATTATTTCAAAATTATGGTGATCATTAATGATAATATTTTTGAAAAGAATACTTATTATGTAAAAATCATGACAAAGATTATTACCAATATTAATTATAAATTATTTATTTGACGAATACTAATAATTTTCGACCCATGAAAATTTTCCAGCAAACTTGTTGGACTAATCTCCAGTCCAGATGAAGGTGAAAGGCCACCCAAATTCTGCACAAAAAAATAAATTAAAAACTAATGCCATCATTGTACTAAGATTTATATTACTGATTCGTAATTTTAACACAAATTTCTTTCTTACTAACAATTTAAAGTGTGTTATCTGTGAAACAGGCATACATACCATCACAAACACCAAGCGGTTTAAGAAGACTAAGAGAGGAAGAGCTCATAATCTTGCGAGGCAATGGCCTAGGAGAACGGCAAGCTGGCGATAGAATATACGACTATGATGTTTATAATGATATCGGAGATCCTGATAAAAGTTCAGAACTAGCAAGACCGGTACTCGGAGGCAAAAAACTTCCTTACCCTAGACGTTGCAGAACCGGCCGGCCTCGAAGTGAGATAGGTTAGAAACATATTGATGAAGTAGAGTTCTCAGGATTCTTTTCTGCGTATCATCCTTGCACTGAGGCCATTTTGCCATCGATAATTTCCTTTTAAAAGAATTATCTCTGAGAATTTTAACTCAAAGTGTATGAACAATGCCATCATATGAATGCAGATCCATCATCGGAGACAAGGAAAGGTGATTTCTACCTCCCTAGAGATGAAATTTCGCCAGAAGTAAAGCAGATAAAATTCTATGCCAATACACTGGCCTCAGTAATCCAAGCACTGGTACCTTCTATAAGAAATGCCATTACCAGTGCTGATCATGGATTCGAATACTTCACATCAATAGAATCGCTTTTCGACGAAGAACTTGAATTGTCTCCCCTTTCGAAAGAAGGGTTGTGGAAAACATTGTTGCCCCAACTTTTCAAAGCTATTAGTATGGACAACGGAGAAGATGTGTTGCGCTTTGAGATGCCTGAAACAATGAAGAGTAAGAAACATTCTTCTGTTTATCCTGGAATTTTTTTTATAGAAATCTCACTCAATAATGAAGTTTTTTCTTTTGCAGGAAATAAATTCTGTTGGTTTAAGGATGGAGAGTTCGGTCGACAGACTCTAGCGGGTCTCAACCCGTATAGCATTAAAATGGTCATGGTATACTAAATAAATATGTATACAATTACTTAGATTTTTGTTTTTTTTTACTTCAAGACTATCGCAAGGTTTGTTTGACAAGAAGCAAAAGTTTTGCAACAATATCCATCCATATATGCTTACAGAAATGGATAAATTCGTGCAGGAATGGCCAATAAAGAGCAAACTGGACCCGCAGATCTATGGACCCCCAGAGTCTATGTTAACTGCAGAACTAATAGAGGCACAAATTGGAGGATTAATTAAATTCCATGACGTAAGTAGTGTTGATTATATAAAAAATCAGAAGAAAAATCCTACCGTGCTCTAAATTCTAATACAGTACTGTCATACATGCGTGACAATATTGACCAGGCCATTAAACAAAGGAAGCTGTTCATTCTAGATTACCATGATGTCTTGTTACCATTTGTGAGCAAAGTAAGAGAACTTGAAGGAACAACGTTATATGGTTCAAGAACATTGTTCTTCCTAACCCCAGATGGAGCATTAAGGCCACTAGCTATTGAGCTGACTCGGCCGCCGATTGATGGGAAGACTCAATGGAAGCAAGTATTTACACCATCTGACCATTCCACAGGTCAATGGCTTTGGATGCTGGCCAAAGCACACGTGCTTGCTCATGACTCTGGTTATCATCAACTTGTTAGTCACTGGTACGCGCCTTTAAATTCATTTTAATTTTACCAAAACTATGTCAGGTTCAGCAGTTCTTCAGTGACACCAATTTTGTTCGTCGGAGTTGTTTTTTGATTGCGTTAACATTAAGATATTTACTTTTGTAGGTTAAGAACGCATTGTGTGACGGAACCTTATATAATTGCAGCGAACCGGCAGCTCAGCGTTATGCATCCGATTTTTCGACTTTTACATCCTCATTTCCGAAACACAATGCAGATGAATGCTCTTGCTCGGGAATCGCTGATTAATGCTGGTGGTACTATTGAGTCGTCATTCTCACCTGGGAAGTATGCTATGGAGATTTGCTCTTTTGCTTATGATAAGTTGTGGCGATTCGATCTCGAGGCACTACCAAATGACCTGATCAGAAGGTAACCTCACCAAGCTTTTTATTTCAAATTTTTGTCCGGAGCAGTATCTTCAGGTATAATTTCATTATCTATTTTGTTATTGCAGAGGAATGGCATTTGAAGATCCAACTGCTCCACATGGCCTAAAACTTACAATCGAAGACTACCCTTTTGCCAATGATGGTTTAATCTTATGGGATGCCATCAAACAATGGGTAAGCGACTATGTTCATCACTACTATACGCATCCAGGTGTCGTAGCTTGTGACGAAGAGCTCCAGGCTTGGTGGACAGAAATTCGGACAGTAGGCCACGCAGACAAGAAAGATGAACCATGGTGGCCTGAACTCAAAACCCCACACAACCTCATCGATATCCTCACCACCATCATCTGGGTGGCCTCGGCTCACCATGCGGCGGTGAACTTCGGACAATATACATACGCAGGCTACTTTCCCAACAGGCCTACCATTGCTAGAATAAAAATGCCAACTGAAGACCCCACAGATGAAGATTGGAATCGTTTCTTGGAAAAACCTGAAGCTGTACTCTTGGAAACTTACCCTTCAAAACTTCAGGCAACAACAATAATTGCTGCTTTGTATGTGCTGTCGTACCATTCTCCTTCTGAGGAGTATATCGGGGAACATATAGAAGCAGCATGGGCTGATGATCCAACTATAAAGACAGCTTTTGAAAAGTTCAATCAGAGGTTGAAGGAGTTGGAAGAAATAATCAACGAAAGGAATGCTAACCCAGAATTGAAGAACAGAAATGGAGCTGGCATTGTGCCATATGAGCTTCTGAAACCTTTTTCTAAGCCAGGGGTAACAGGAAAGGGAGTTCCGTATAGTATTTCCAATTGAAATTTCTGAAAACCAAAATAAACTTAATGTTTCAAATTCAAGGATCTGAGCTCAACTTTTACATTGCTATGAGTACTTCCTCTTAACGTGCAGTGCTCGCGATTTGAAAACGATGGGGCGTGTATCTTGTCTGTGCACTGTTATATAAACGGACATAAATCTGTACTCATCCTCATATATATAAATTTCACATTAGTTTCTTCATCAACCAAAACTAAGCAGTTCTTCGAATAATTCTAAAGACCCATCTCTTACTGCGAATTTGATTCAATTAGAGGAATACAAGCAAACTTTTAGTCGATTGATGTTTGAAAGACTAGCACCATTTTTTTTTTTGTCACACAGGTTATTTTTTAGATTGACCTCGGGTATGTTCGAGAATGTGTTTGAAAAATATTTTTGAAAAAAAAAAAGATTTTTTTTTTAAAAAAAAATAGAAAAACATTTTTTTATTTTTTACTTTAAATTATTTTTTTTATGTTTTTAGCTCATTTTGATGAGCTGATGTTAAAATTAATTTTTAAAAAATAAAAAAAAATATTATTTTAATTTATTTCTCAATAAATTTTCAAAAATAATCTCAATTATACTTTAAAATAGTCATTTAATAGATGAAAATAATTCTAAAGTTTCAATCACCGCTAATAACTTAGTTTTTATTAGAATCTTTGGTTCCAAATAAAATAAAGAAAAGCCATTTTCTTTTATCACGGAGAACCTAACCAATACCTGCATGTCTAGGATTGCCAATACAAAATCTAACAACATTCCATTTCAACAATTTAATTTCATGCCATTATTTCACGAAGCCTTATTTATTAGGTCTGTGCTATTTTATTTCGTTGATGGTTCTAACCCATATTCTCTTTCTCGATCCAACGGTTTCTATGGTGGAAAAAACAAAATCACTTATATTATTGTAACACTTTCTACATAACAGTATATCAATGCTGCCATCCCATCACTCTTTAGCCTCTCTCATAGGAAGGAAATTTAATTTTTAAAATTCAAATAAAAAAGGAAAATTAATCTTAAGTTTTTTAAAACAGTTTAGGGGTGTTTGACACCGCGTTTCAAAAACTATTTCGAAGAAAATTGAAAATTTTTATTTTTATTTTTTACTTTAAATTAAAAAATTTGGTGTTTTAAAATCATTTTCATGTGCTGATGTCAAAAATATTTTTTTAAAAATAAAAAAAATATTTTGATGCAATTCTAAACGAAAAGCACTTTCAAAATTAACGTTAACTACACTTCTAAACAGGCACTGCATTCCAGAAACATTGAAACATTAAAAAACCGAAATCCAAAAAGAATAAGATTGACGTTGAAGTTTTTAGCAATTATATAATGTTATGAAAAAACATGACAACTTAGTTTTAATATTGTTTCGGCAATTTCATGGGCACAGTGACTCTTATTTTCTATATATAACAGTCGATGTGTAGAGGGACTTTCTTTATTCCTATAATGAGAAACCTACCATTTGAGATTGACATTAATTTATTTTTTAATTGTTTTTACCAAAAGAAAATTGACACCCGTAACTCATTTGATGCATCAACACTCATGTTTGAGCTTATATAATTTTCAATACTCATGTTTATCGAAATTTTTTCTTCTCATTCGATACACACATCATATCAAAATCAAGTTTTATTAGATTTCATATATCTATCAAATGGAAATACTATTTGGAACTCCCTTTCCTGTTACCCCTGGCTTGGAAAAAGGTTTCAAAAGCTCATATGGCACAATGCCAGCTCCATGTCTATTCAGCAACTTTGGATTAGCATTCCTTTCATCAATTATCCCTTCTAACATTTTCAGCCTCCCACTGAACTTCTCAAAAGCTGCCTTTATAATTGGATCATCCGCCCATGCTTGCTCGATTTCCTCCCCAATATATTCCTCATCGGGAGAATGATTTGATAGCACATTCAGAACTGCCATTACTCTTGTTGCCTGAAGTTTTGAAGGGAAGGTCGCCAAGAGTACTGCTTCAGGTTTTTCCAAGAAGGATTTCCATTCTTCATCTGTGGGGTCTTCAGTTGGCATTTTTGCTCTAGCAATGGTAGGCCTGTTAGGAAAGTATCCTGCGTAAGGATACTGTCCGAAGTTCACCGCAGCGTGGTGGCCTGAGGCTACCCATATGATAGTAGTGATGATCTCGATAAGGTTATGTCGTGTTTTGAGTTCAGGCCACCATGGTTCATCTTTCTTGTCTGCGTGGCCTACTGTCCGAATTTCCGTCCACCAAGCTTGGAGCTCTGCATCGGAAGCTACCAAACCTGATTCAGGATAGTAGTGATTTACGTAGTCACTAACCCATTGTTCGATGGCATCCCATAAATACAAACCATCGTTGGCGAAAGGGTAGTCTTCGATTGTAAGGTTTAGGCCATGTGGGGCAGTCAGATCTTCGATCGCCATTCCCCTGGCAATTAGCAATTTGAGAGCAGAAAACAATTTCTCACACCAAAAGCTAAAGTTCCTCTATTTTCTTTATGATTTCCAGAGAATTCATAGATTGGAGGCTAATTAATGCTTACCTGCTGATTAGGTCATTGGGTAGTGCTTCATGGTCAAACCGCCACAGCTTATCATAGGCAGCAGAGCAGATCTCCATGCAATACTTGCCTGGAGCGAATGAAGTCTCAATGATACCGTCTGCATTGATTAATGATTCTCTAGCTAAAGAATTGATCTCCATCGTGTATCGGAAATGTGGATGTAAAAGTCTGTAAATTGGATGCATAACACTAAGCTGCCGATTCGTTGCAATTATATAAGGTTCTGTCACACAATGTGTTCTAAGCCTGCAAAAGTCGTAGAAAGGGAAATCAATTTGAAGCAATTCAAATATTCTGTTATCGAAAACTATTAGAAACATACCAGTGGCTAACAAGCTGATGAAAACCCGAGTCATGGGCAAGGACATGAGCTTTCGCTAGCCTCCAGAGCCAGCAACCTGTGGAATGGTAATTCGGTGTAAACACTTGTTTCCATTGAGGCTTCCCGTCCATCTGTGGCCGAGTCAACTCAATTACTAGTGGCCTTAACGTGCCCTCTGGGGTTAGGAAGAACAATGTCCTCGACCCGTACAACGTTGTTCCTTCGAGTTCTCTGACTTTGCTAACAAATGGTAACAGGAGATCGTGGTAATCTAGGATGAACAGCTTCCTTTCTCTTATGGCCTGAATATAATTACACAGAAACACACTATTAGCGCATCAATCAGATTTTATCTGTGCTTAGTGTTATTCGAGCCTGGTTTCATGGAGGGATAGTTACCTTGTCAACTCTTGTTATCCCTCCAATCTCTGCCTCTAAAAGCTCTGAGGTAATCGCAGATTCTTGCGGGCCATAGATCTCTGGATCAAGCTCACTCTTTAGTGGCCATTCCTGCACGGTTTCGAACAACGTTGTTTCTTTAGAAAATATTATCGCATATTTCTATATTTTCGTGATAATTCTTTCCTTTTCATCAACTTAATTTTGTCACACAAGTTCCATTATGTGTTTTTTTTATATTCTAAGATATTAACTAAACACAATCTAAATATTGTAAATGGTGCTTGTTTGGTAATATGGCACTGATGTTTTTAAGAAAAATGTATCAAAATAATATATATATATATATATATATGGTACCGAAGTGTCTTCGCGTGCTTGTGTGGAGAATGTTAAGGAACCATCTCACCTAAAAGCTTAAGCTTGTAGGTGAGGCCCCAGAATATGATTATATTATACTCTAACACACCCCCTCAAGTGAAAGCCCTTTGAACTTGAAACTTGAACAGGTCCACATCACCTTGTGCTTAGTTTTTTTTATCAAATAGAATGGGAGTGGTGAGATTCGAACTCGTGACCGCTGGGTCAACAAGGCTCTGATACCATGTTAAGGAACCATCTCATCTAAAAGCTTAAGCTTGTAGGTGAGGCCCTAGAATATGATTATATTATACTCTAACAGAGAACATTTATTCATTCATACTATACCTTAACCAATTTGATGCTATACGGATTCAGACCGGCAAGAGTCTGTCGAGCGAATTCTTCATCCTTAAACCAAAATAACTTGTCTCCTGAAAATGCAAGAACTCATTTGAAACAACCTGTGAGCCCAAACAACCTCAAAATCAAAAGGAAAAGAAGAAGGTGTTCATACTTTCCATTGGTTTAGGTATCTCAAATCGCAGCACATCGACTCCGCCGGTGATGACCTTGAAAAGCCGGGGCATAACCTCTTTCCAAACCGTTTCTTTTGAAAGTGGTGGCATTTCGATTCCTTCACTGAAGAGCGAGTCTATTGCTGTGATGTATGGGAATCCAACATTTGCATCGACAATAACATTTCCTATAGAAGGTACCAAGGCGTGGAACAGCGAGTATAGTGTCTTGGCAGAGAAGGTAAGCTGCTTCATTTCAGAAAATGCTTCGTCTCTGGGAACGTAGAAGGCACCAACCCTCTTCTCTGACGATGGATCTACATGATACAGTTCATATAGTTAAAGGTTATAACTATTTCGAAATGATTAGCTGTAGATTTTTTGTCACCATCTTTCGAAGAAAATAAATACACATCATCTTCGATAAACACATTAATTGCCTCCAGGACTTGATTGGTTTCAAGGATCATTAATGAAGCTAGAGCAGAATAATTTTAGGATGGCAAGAAAAAAACTTTTCCTATGTATCATCTTTTGTTACAAATATTTTATTTCTTACTTCCCTTTCATTTAGCTTCCTACAGACAAGCTACAGGTCCTAATGGCATCACCCACCCAAAATTCATTTGAAAATCCAGAATCTAGTTCTGAAAACTCGTTTTTAATATATTTTTTGACCGAAAACATCTAAACACACCCTATAAACCTTGTGAAACAAGTTCATGACCTCTAAAAACATAATAAACCACAACCTGAAATTAAGAATATTCCCGAGTTCAAATAAAAATGAACTTTTAAAGCAAATATCAAATCTACCACCTATGTTATCCGTGATTTTCACTTTAGTCTTTTTCTTTCTTTCAATTCAAATCTTCCTAAAAATAATGTGCAATTAGGTGCTAATTTGTGGAAAGAAAAGGTTGAAAGACTAAAATGAAAACTTTTTAGAAATATACTGTGATAATCCAGGATGAACAGTAAAAATAGCAACAGTATTTTACCCATAAGCTTTAGGTTATGTTCACTGATATGTGGGGTTCAAAACAGTGGTCCTCGGGAAAACACTGCCAGTAATGGCCTACCCTTTACCACAGCTTTCTTCATAGGAAAAATTCACAGTTATTAATGGACCACAGCCCAGCTCATTTTGATATGCCTGTAAAATGAGTATATTTGAGGTTTTTTCTAAAATATTTTTTATTAAAAAAATATTAAATTAATATTTTTAAAAAAAAATTGATATAAGTATATAAAAATAATCTAAAAACATCAAAATTTTTAATATAAAATAATAAATAAAAATATTTTTTTTAATTATTTTTAAAAATATTTTTAAACGTAATATCAAACATGGTATTAACCGAAAAAGCAATGAGGCAGCATGGCTTTCCACTTGGCTTTCCATTTTGGGAGCTCTCTCTCTCTCCATCTCTAAAATGCACTCATCAACCATTAATGGTGACCATCTCTAAAATGCACTCATCAACCATTAATGGTGATGATTTTTGGTAACATTTTCCTCGATGATATTTCTAGGCTTATAAAAGATTATTATTATAGAGAATTCCAGTCCAGGGATGGATGGAGCCCATCACTATCAAGCATGGAGGGCCACTCATCTAGGTGGTTGAGAAAGTTCTAAACGTCTATCAAGATAATATCTTTTGATAGAAAATCAAAAGATATAACATGATTCCTTCTCAATTATGAAGCAGACCAATGCATAAATAAACAAACCATGCAAAGTTTTTATACAAAACTCCAGTGTTTAACCACTTATTTAACGATCTATAATCTACGATCTTCTATCACTTGTTATTTTTATTTCTGTCGGAATTATTTGCATGCATCACGTTTTTTTATAATAATTAAGTTTTTTTCCTAGTTGATAGAAAGTATTGATGATGAAAATTGAATTTTGCGAGTAAACTCTTACCTGTCTCGCATCGCGGTCGTCCAGTTCGGCAACGTCTAGGGTAAGGATGTTCTTTACCGCCGAGCACCGGTCTAGCTTGTTCTGGTTTTTTATCAGGATTACCTATATCATTATATACATCATATTCATATATTCTATCGCCTGTTTTGCGTTGTCCTTGCCCATTCCCTCGCAAAAGTACGAGCTCTTCCTCTCTCAATCTTCTAATCCCACTTGGTGTTTCTGATGGTAAGTATGACTGTTTCACAGATTAATAAACATACAATTATCATCAAAGTTTCAAAACATGCAGGATATTAATCTCAGCTAGTGTGGTGATAAATAAACAGTAAATGTTTGAGAAAATTAATTGAAGTTTATCATTCAACTGCCTAAATGTTTGAGAAGCATGCATGGATCAAGCGCATCTACCAAAAATCTATGTTTTTTCCAGTGAAAGATTAGAATAAGAACAAAAGCTAAGGCTAACAAATTAAGGGATTACGTCTGTATACTCGGATATCTGATATATAGCTTAACCTCTGTGATCCAGTTCCTCGGCCTTGTTAAGGAAAGTTTAACACAGAACTTATATGGTTTAATTTGATAGATCTTATTAAAATTTGAATATTCAAAACACTATTATTTTTGAAAAATAATAGATGAGCTGTGAAACCCATAATTCTATATTGATTGATTTAGGTCATAGCCAATCAATTGTTGCCCAGTCAGATTTAGGATGAGGCAAAATTCTGCCAAGGAAGAAATATTTCATAGTACAGTGTCAGAACCAATGACAATGATCACACGTATACAGACGTTTCATTCCTAAAACGAGAACCACACATATAACATCAACACAGTATATATCTTCTTAAATTTGTTTTATAGCTCAATAAACACTTCCAGATATAACATGCTGCAATGGCCGAGATTCAATTTGATTTTTAATCTGACTATAGAAAGAAATAATTTTAAAGGAAATTAATAGGAATAAATAGGAAGTATCCCTTGTTGCACAGATTAAAAAGAACAAACACTTACCTTGTTAGTGAAGAAGATTCTCTTACGATCGTTGTCATACTTAGAATGAACCCATGAACCACAAGTAATATTAACTGTACCATGAGGTAAACCATCAAGCACTATGTCCTGAAGAAACATCTCTTTATGGTGCTCATTTTCAACAGAAATGGCACCAATCTCTCCAAAATTCAATGGAACCTCAAACTCTGCTTCGTATCTGACATCTCCCTCCACTACTTGGCCGCCTATCCGGTGTGCAAACGCTGGAATAGTTGGCTTCTCTAGTTCCGTCTCTTCAGAAGAAGAAAAAAAGGGAAAAGATAATGGTAAACAAGATATATTTGTTACGTGTATTAAAGAACTATTTCATCTAAAAACTTAAGTTATTATATAAAATCTCATGATATGATATGATTTATATTATTCTCTAACACAACTTCTCGAGTGAAAGTCTTTTAACTTGAAACTTGCACACAGGTTCATACTATATTGTGCTTATTTTTATCAAATAGAATGAGGAATGTGAGATTTGAACTCGTGACCATTAGATCAACAAGGCTCCGATACCATATTATGAAACAATCTCACATAAAAACTTAAACTATTATATGAGGTTTATATTATTCTCTAACATGTTGCATGTATCATAAACATGTCAAGATTAATGCTTTTATTTTTCTCAGCTATAAACCATGAATTAATTAGTAATACAATGCTTTTATGTTAAAATTGTAGATTATCATAAGAATTTAAATGGAGAAATCGACATTAATTTTTTTTTTGAGTAAATTAAATACAAAGAAAATATCTCCATCAATTTTTTTTAGTCAATGTTTTGTGTTTTCTACGTTCCTAGACAAAAAACTCAAACTGTCTCGTAGATATATAGTCATCTTCAGCCATTCTTTTCATATTTCAAGCTGTACAAAGGACAGTTTGTAGTGTGATAGAAGGAAAGGATCTATCAATATCAATGATTTGGAATTCGGTGCCATGATTTTTTTTTTCTGAATTACCCCTTGTACTTCTCTGTCCATGTTTATTTTTTATTTATAGGATGGAAAAAGGAAATATGTTGGTTTTATTTTATTTTCTTACGAAAGTGATTGTATATAAAAAGGAAATATGTTAATTAGAAGAAAAGAAAAATATATTCCCCTCTAATTTTGCAAATAATCTTAAATAAGTTCTATGAAATGGGCTTTAATATTAATTACAAACTATACAATATTACACCCCCAAATGCTAATAGATATAGTCTCCCTAATAACGGAAGGAGGATTTTATTAATTTATCTACCTTAATTAAAATGTCAAAAGTTGAGGAAGAAGTATTGACCTTTCTCTTGCATAAACTAGTTAAAACATACTCTTCTGATTTACTGAAAAGAATTTCATTGCCTATAATTTTATGCTCAGCATTCTGTAAAGTTTTTCAATCCTTTTGTTCATTTGTATATCTTTTCCATAATCTTACACTGAAAATTTGAAATGAAATAGCAAGAAGCAGAAGCAAAATAACCGAGTTCACAAATCCATTTTAAAAAAAGAACACAATAAGCCAGAAAACAGAAAAAAGGGTGTTGTTATGTTTCATTTTTTAATATTATATGTGAGAAAAAAGAAGAAGAATGATTTTAAACTAGGTTATGGTTTAAGAACTTACTAGGATCAAGCTCAGCGCTAACAAGCTCTAGCAAGAGTGTTTTGCCAAGCAAGTCTTTGATGTCATCGAGCCCTCGTTCAATCCCTACACTTGTCATGAGCCCACCGATAGTTTGCTTCACTGTCACGACAGCTTTAACTTTAATTGCAGTGCTCTCCTCTGCGAGGCTTGCCACGGCTTTAATTTTGGTGGGTTTAAAGGAAACTCGAAAATGTTTTGTAGATTCGATTTTGAAATTGGAAGCTGATGTGAGAAAAAGAGAAGCATGTCGACTTCCTTGGATGAATGGTTTTTGGAAAAGCAAGTGAGTTCCTGTGGAGTTTGGCTGACGAGAAACCTGAGGTTTCAGCATTGTTTTTGGGTTACAGGAGGAAGCCGTTCTACCTGGTGCCTTGGTATATCAAGAAACGAAGTGGGAAGTATATAATTAGACAAGTTTTAGAGGCTTAATTCCATGTGGTCACCTCTACATTAACTATTATACACCACCCTACATATATAAATAGGAAAGGTTGGCTAACTAATTTGTTAAGCTTTCTATTATTCTCGACTTGGTATAGAAGCCCTAAACACATCAAAACTCTATATAATTTGGTTGTATAAGTCTTTATATGGCTCAAAATAATCTCCTAGCGTACGGTACATTCATTTAAGTGGTTATCTTTTTTTTATTGAATTTAATGCTTATAAAGTTGACACACCATCATTTTTCTTGTCCATGGGTGATAATATCTTTTATCTTTTGATTTATGTTGATGATATTTTTCTTACTAGAAGCAATTTCATCTTGCTTTACTAATTGATTTGTTGTCGAGCTTCAGATTTAAGCTTTGATATTTTGAGGAATAGTTAATTATTTTTAAGGATTAAAGCTCATCCTAACAATAAGGGTATCATATAATGATAAGATAAGCATATTCTTGACATACTTTACAAAGCAGATATGTCTTCTTAGAAACCTGTTGGTACTTTTATTTTTATCTTAAAGGTTATTATGGTGTCTGATTACTTGTTTTATAATCTTACATGGTTTTATCTAATTATTAGTGCTCTTTTATATCTTATTTTTAAAAGACTAGACATTTATTTTGTAATTAATAGGTTCTTTCTATTTATGTGTGCTTCTACGAATGCATATTGGGTTGTTGTTGAACGCACCCTATGTTATTTTAAAGGTACAATTTTTTTTGATTGGGCTAGTAGTGTTAATGATTGTAAGTCTACGGGTGAATATCTTGTCTTTTTTGCAATACACCAATTTCTTGGAAATCAAACAAACAATGTATTATCGCTTATTTTTCTATCAAGACAGAGTATAAAGCCTTAACCTAAAACACTTTTATGGTTTTATGGCTTTTATATTTATTTTCAAATCTACATGTTACTCCTTTTTATGCATATGATTTAGTGTGATAATCTAGGTGCTGCTTATTTGTCCACAAATCTTATCCTCCATGCTCATACTTTACATGAGATTGGTTATTTTGTATGTGACATGGTTGCTAAAAAGGACATTCAGATTTATTTTATTTCTTCTAATAACCAACTTACTCATGTTTATAATAAACTATTTTTAGGTTCAAGCTTCTAATTGGCCCTCTGCACTTAGCTTAGAGAGGTGTATTATAAGAAATTGCATAATATATACATATACATATCGAAAAGGCCTATAGGCTTAATACTGTGTTGTAATTTATGCAATAACTATTATTTTTTCTCACTTCTTCTAGCAAGGATTGACTCAAGTCTTTGCTTTTTGGTTAATTAATTTGTTTCTTACTCCAAAAACACAAAAAAAAAAAAAAAAAAAGTTATGGCAACTAACTTGTGTCTAAGATTTTTAAAGGCATGGACAAACCAATACGGCCTCATGTTTTTGTTTTGCTATTTATATTGGAAAATGATTTTTTATGTGTTTTGTATGATTGTTTGTAAGACAATGCACAATAATTTTATCTTGCCTTTCCATTTTATTTTAAAATCAAATTGTTTGTATATGTTGATCCAACTACAGTGTCGAGCTTTATATTTGAAGACTTGACAAAATTAGGAAGAATTCAAGAAATTATTATTATTTGACATAATTATTATAACCTTTCCATTTTTTTATTTTAATATCTAATTGTTTGTATATGTTAATCCAACTATAGAAGTTTTAATAGAAATTATCAAATTTCTTGCATTATATATTAAGAACACAATTAAATGTGAAATAAAATAAAAGAGTTCACTCAAACTCAAGTAAAAACAACTTTGCATGGGTGAATTCACTAAGAGCTTAATTTACAGTCGTCATCCCGTGATTAGGCATGCATAGCTCCAAGTTACATCATTCAGTTCCCTCCACTCAGACTCAGATAATAAAAGGACTTCTGTGGTTTTTATGACAGGGTTTCCCGAAAGGACTTTGGTCACGTGGATTTGCTGGACCACGTGGATTTGTTGGACCACGTGGATTCCTTGGACCACGTGGATTGTCAAATCGAAATTGCAGGTCTAGAAAACGAATAGTCTTTTTTTTTCCTTTTAAACCTAAGAATATATAGCCCACATTAAAAAATATCTAGAAAAGCTCACCATGAAAGATATATATATATATATATATAAAAGCATTGATTAGGGTTTTTACTTTATGAACTATGTTAACTTTTTTACTTTATGTTGACCAATATTATTAAATTCGATTTGATTGGGTAGATCAATCTCTGACCTGGTATTTGGAGTTTTAAACTCAATAAAATAAAATTCTACTCATTGTTTTTATCTATCGTACAAGTGAACTAGTGACCCCATATTTTAAAAAAAGTTGGCTTGGCATTAAAAAGATAGATCTTATGGAGATTTTCTTTACATGGTCATCGCTAGCTACACTAGATTTCGGTGGCAATAATCCAAGGGTCGTACGTATTGACAGGTCGTTTGCAATTTCCAGACTTGGCTCTACCATGTTTCCCCAGAAGACTGTCAGATGGTCCTAGGAGTACGTATTATGGAGATTTTTTAATTATGCCATTTCGGTTCCCCAGCCATGATTTGATGGAGATTTTTTATTTTTAAATAATTATTTATTTAAAATTTTAAATTATTAGATAAGATTATGTAATATTATTTATATTATTTTTTAACGCATTTCTTCAAGTAAAAATTTTTTGAACTTGAAACTTGCACAGACCCATATAATTTTGTGCTTGATTTTTATCAAATAAAATAAAAATGATGAGATTAAAACTCGTAATCGTTGGGTCAACAAAATTATCATATTAAAAAACTATCCATTAAAAATTTAAATTATTATATGAGACTCTATAATATAATTTAATATTAAAATAAGATCGGTGAATTCTTTCATTTGGCATCTAATATGAGGAAAGTAGAAACCGTATCACACAGATAGGGCATCATGGGGTCACCGGCAATGCTCTAACAGACGCCGATGCAGCTGTCGTTTCATACTTCTCAGACCTATTCAAAAAGGTAGATTCAGTAAGGGCAATTATGGGGCCTGAGGGGTTCATTAATGTGATCATTCCTTCCAAATAGACTGTTAGTTGAAAAGTGGTATTATTTTTAAATAGTTTATAAATGAATTCAATTATGTTAGTTTTCATTCATAATAATAATCATTTTAATAAAAAAAAATAACTTGTTTTGTTTTCACTTCCTAACTTGTTGCCTGGTGGGGTTATTTTCAAGTGAATGAGAACTCATTTTAAAGCCAAAACCCATAAATAGTAGCTATCCAGTTTTATATAATTAAATTTCTTTAATAAAATAGGTTTTATCTAATTTATTCTTAATTATGGTGATTATAATATAATATAAAAGATTGTTCCTATTATAAAGCTCAAAACTCTTGTTCTTATTACAAAACTAAAAAAATCTTTATAAGATCTTTAGGTGAAATTACAGAAAACATCATGGATTTTATATATTTATAACACTTTACATGATGCCAAAAGAAAATCAACAAAAAATATTTAATTATTTAGAAGATTTATATTGCATTTTATTTAATAACTAAACAACTCTTGGTGAATCAAAAATAGTGAAGTTTTCAAATAAGAAAGGGAAAAGGAAGAAGAGATGTAGATTTGAAAGGAAAAAAAGTTGTTCAGAAAATTAAGGGATGAAAGTTTAGTTATTAAACTCCTTTTGATCAATTGACATAGAAGAAAAGGTTGTTAAATTTTGTTAATGTTAATTTTTGTTTTTAATTTAATTGTTTTATAATAACTAAAAATTCTATTATTTAAGATTGACCTGTTAATTAATGTCGATGCTTGAGATTAAGAGGGAGAGACAGAGAGGGAGGAAGGGAGGAAACATGGACTCTCAGGCTCTTATTTCCTTTTTTTCTTTTTGGTACGTTTAAAGAATATGTTTACAAAATATCTTCAGTTAATTTACGTTATAAATAAAATCATTTTTTTTAATTACTTTATATAGACATTGGTGTGTTTAAGGGAATAATCTATTGTTTAATTGAAGACAAGGACCCATTTCTTAAAAATATTTGATGAATTACGTACTGTCTTGTAAATACAGTTTTGTTCATTACAGATATCTTCAGTCATTAAATCTACTGGGATTGCACACAATTGGTGAACTTTTAGGCAAATTCTAGGGCAGACAACCTAGCCTTTAATTATTTCGGACGCGGTAATTTAGCGCAACATTATTCCACCACAGTTTTTTTCTTATACCATTACAAGTTTTCAAAGTTCAGATAGAGATGCTGTAAGGAACTCCTTTTCCTGTAACTCCAGGATCAGAAAAGGGCTTCAAAAGCTCATAAGGCACAGTGCCAACTCCATTTCTGTTCTTCAATTTAATGTCATTATTCCTTTCATCAATAATTCCTTCAAACTCCTTCAACCTCCCATTGAACTTGACGAAAGCCGCGTTTATAACCGGTTCCTCTGTCCATGCTGGCTCTATATCCTGCCCGAGATACTCCTCATCGGGAGAATGATTTGACAGCACATCCAATATAGCCATTACTGTTGTTGCCTGAATTTGTGAAGGGAATGTTGTCAGCAGAATCACCTCTGGTTTCTCCCAAAACAGTTTCAGCATCTCATCGTTCTTATCTTCGGTTGGCATGTTCATCCTAGCAGTTGTAGGCCTGTTTGGAAAGTATCCTGCATATGTATATTGTCCGAAATTCACTGCGGCATGGTGGCCGGAGACTATCCATATGATAGTTGTCAGGGTTTCAACGAGGTCCTGAGGTGTTTTAAGCACAGGCCACCATGGTTCATCTTTCTTGTCAGCGTGCCCTACTGTTCGAACTTCTGTCCACCAAGCTTGGAGCTCGTTATCAGACACTATGAGACTTGGGTCTGAATAGTAGTGATTGACGTAGTCAGTAACCCACTCTTTGATGATATCCCATAAAACAAGACCATCATTGGCATATGGATAGTCTTCCACAGTCAATTTCAATCCATTTGGAGCGGATGGATCTTCCACAGCCATTCCCCTATCAATTATCAGATTCGGAAAGAAAATGTTATAGTAGAATTAAGTTCGGTAGAATAATAAGCTAAGGATCAAACATATATACCGCTTTATTAGATCCTTGGGCAGGGCCTCGTAGTCAAACCGCCATTCTTGATCATAAACAGCAGAGCTTAACTCCATAGAATACTTGCCAGGAAAGAAAGACGTTTCTATAACCCCATTTGCACTGATCAGATATTGTCGAGCTAGAGCATTGATCTCCATTGTGTACCGGAAATGCGGGTGCAAGAGTCTGTAGATTGGATGCATCTCGCTAAGTTGGCGATTGGCCGCGATTATGTAGGGTTCTGTGCAGCAATGTGTTCTTAGCCTGCAAAATATAACATGATTGTAAATCGTTTCTAATCCTATTTCTACATCGCAAGTTCAAACCGAAAAATTCGAGTAGATTAATTCAAGGCGGCAGCTGACTCGAGCGCAAGGAAAGTGCATACCAGTGACTGATAAGCTGGTGGTAGCCAGATTCATGAGCAAGGACATGAGCTTTGGCAAGCCTCCAAAGCCAAACACCGGTGGAGTGCCAAGCTGGTCTATACACTTCTTTCCACTGCGGCTTACCATCCATCGGCGGGCGAGTGAGCTCAATAGCTAGTGGTCTCAGTGTTCCTTCATGGGTTAAGAAGAACAGTGTCCGTGACCCGTACAACGTCGAGCCTTTCAGCTCTCTTATTTTGCTTACAAAAGGTAGGAATAAATCATGGTAGTCGAGGATGAAAAGTTTCTGAGCTTTTACTGCCTACATTCATCAACGCACTAGATTTAGTTTGCTGAGAGGAAAATGATCAAGATGAGCTCCGATACCGTTATGTGATCTGATTTTCTACTTCATACCTGTTCACATGTCATGAAGCCTTTGATTTCTTGCTCCACCATTTCTGCAGTGATTGCTGATTTTTGGTCACCGTAGATTTCAGGGTCTAGTTTGCTCCTTAATGGCCATTCCTGCATGATTTAATGCAGTACTCTCATCATGAAAAGAGAAATGTTTAAGCATCGTTAGTTTAATATTATCAGCATTTGTGAATAATTGATGCATCCCTTGATGAACTGCATGAATCTGGACTGGTTTTTCCTTCCTTATTAAGGGACAAACATACTATACCGTGACCAGTTTGATGCTACAAGGGTTGAGACCAGCAAGAGTCTGCCTGGCAAATTCTTCATCCCTAAACCAGAAAAATCTGTCTCCTGAAACTCAAGAACTCTTAAAATGAGAAAATGATTTTTTATTCATTTCCCATGTCGAATCTAGCTGTTATTTATAGAATATCTTACTCTCCATGGTATCAGGAGTCTCAAATTTCAAGACATCTTTAGTTTCATCAACTATGGCCCTGAAAAGGTTAGGCAGAACATTTTTCCACGATCCCTGTTGTTTAATAGGAGGCAAATTGATTCCTTCATTGAATAGTGCGTCTATGGAACTGAGGAATGGGAATCCAAGATCAGTATCAACAATAGCACTTGATAGAGAAGGTATTAGGGCATGGAATACAGATTTGAGTGTCTTGGCAGAAAACGTGCCCATCTTTATCTCTGAGAATTCTTCATCTCGAGGCACGTAGAAGCTGCCACTCCTTGTCTCCGTAAGTGGATCTATCAGCGCAATTGTTTCCAAATGGTCAGAATCAATGAAGGAAAAAATCAATCTCCATGTTTTAGTTTAGTGATTCTAGCTTATGTTGTGATTATTATATAATGTAAGAAGGATTATACTCATGTAGATTAAGATTCAAGGGCATTTCCCAAAATAAATAAATAAGTAAATAGTTTGCTGGCTACTTTATGGAAGCAAAGTTATTAAGTTCGTCTAGGGTTTGGGTATTTTCATCGTTATTTTTCTGCATTTTTACCTGACGTGGTCCGTGGTCGACCAGTACGGCAACGCCTAGGGTACGGGTGCTGTTCGCCTCCGAGCACCGGCCTCGCTGTCTCTGGATCACTGTCGGGATTTCCGAGATCATTGTACACGTCATAGTCATAGATCCTTTCTCCTTTCTTTCGTTCTCCGTTGTCATTGCCTCGTATAGTTTGTAGCTCTGCCCCTCTCAGTTTTTTCAATCCATTTGGTGTTTCTGATGGCAAGTACGACTGTCCCATGAAACACGAAAAACAATCAATATAAAAACTTCCAATCAAAATATTTAGGGTTTATTAATTATTTTATAAACGTCTTTTGGGACTTGGTGTCGGAATTATCCATTTGGTTGTGGTTGTGAATTTAATTATGGCTGTCAGTTATAAGTATTTAATAATATTTTCAAAATTAGTATCAAAGATATTTCTATGTCATTCTCTTATAAATTATAATTTGTAACTTTTTAAAAATCATAACCTCAGCTAAAAGTTATGGCCACAGTTTCTTCAAGCAGTCCACCAGTGAAGCTAAATTTTGCTAGTTACATAATGTGGTCCGTGTGATAAATTTTGATAGGTACATAATGCGGTCCCTGTGATATAAAAATGATAATTATGAACTAGGACCACTAAATATAGTTTGTAAATGGATTTCAAAAGTATTTTTAAAAAAAATATATTTTATTATTATTATTTTAAATAAAAAATTTGTAGTATTTTTAGATTATTTTGATGTGTTAATATCAAAAATATTTTTTTAAAAATACAAAATATATTATTTTAATATATTTCTAAATAAAAATCAGGTTAAAAAACAACTTCAATCTCATCACATGTTACTGTCTCTCTGGATGCCATAATTACAAACGAGTTTATCTAGAAATTGAAATATCAAAATACATTAAGATAGATTCGACTACATATCCAAATATTTGTTCCCTTAAAAACAAAAATGACCATATAAATGACCATATATGGACAATATTAAGAAAACAAACTTGGCCCACATGAGGGGATCGAAGTAATGAACTGACCTTATTGGTGAAAAAGAGCCTCTTCTTTTTATTGTCAAACTTGGAATGGATCCATGAATCACAAGTAACGTGAACAGGTCCAGTAGGGAAGCCATCAAGCACTACATCGTGAAGGTACATCTCTTTGTGGTGCTCATTTTCAACAAAAATGGCACCAACCTCTCCAAAATCGGGTGGAACCACAAAATCTGCTTCATACTTTATATCCTCTCCTTCATGATCTATCTTGTGTGCGTACTGTCGGATTGAGGCCTTCTCTAATCCCGTCTCTGGAGAAATTGCAAGAAAAAACATAAAAGCATGTTGGAATCTAGACAACAAGTTGGAACTTGTGACATGCTTGAAGGGGGAGGTCACTAACAATCCTCCAAAAAGGGAACTGGTCGTTCATCCCAAGTTTTGCAGCTTCTTTTCCTTAACCATGACTAAAATTTTGTTTTTATCTTTCAAAAGCTTTCTGATCAACGTGAATTTAAGAAAGATATTTGAGGTAGGTGATAAATTTTATGTTCTATTTATATTTTTTTTCAGCGGTTGAAGTACGAGGAATCTAGTAATCAAATATTCATGGCTAACCCTATTCCACTCTCACTTTCTCCTCCACAAACTTTTCTTTGCAGACAAGTAAAAAAGGTCAGGTTTTTTCAATAAAAAATAGCACACTAAAGTCAAAATAAATTATATAAGAAGAGCTTAAAAGGTTGTTTGTAGCATGACTCGTGAATTAAGAACAGGGAGTTATAAAATACTTCAAGCTAGCACTACTACTTACTAGGGTCAAGCTCGGCACTAACAAGCTCCAAGAGGAGTGTTTTGCCAAACAAGTCTGTAAAATCATCAAGTCCTCGGTCTAGCCCTATATCTGACCAGAAGTCAACCACTGTTTGCTTCACAGTCAACACAGCCTTCACATCTGTGCTCTGCTGTGTGACACTAGCTATAGATTTAATGCTTCCGTGTTTATAGCCAACTCGAACTTGTTTGTTTGGTTTGGTGAACAAGGATCTTGAATGGACAGGAAAAGCAGCGTGGCCGCTGCCATGAAGGAATGGTCTGGGTAGAAGAAAAGGGATTTTTGTTGGAAGGGCTGACTGTTGAAGCTGTGGCTTCAACATTGTTGCTAACAGGAGAGGAGATGCTTTCCTTCAACGGGGAGGGACTTTGCTGTGCGAGTTTTGGTGCGAGCAGGCTGTGATATATAAAGAACTAGAGAGAGAGAGAAGAGAGAGAGAGAGAGAGGGAGGGAGAGAGACGAACATGTTTTCCATATTTTTTAAATAAATTATTGGCTTGCAAGATAAATCAATTTGTTTATGATGAATATTCTTTTATCACGTGGGTTTGAAGTTCATGTATAAAGTCATTAATTTCTTGGTTTGGTAATATATATGAGGTGAGGTGATCTACATGCTTAATTAAAGCGCAACTAGATTATCGTTGATTCGTTGTTACCTGGGAAAATAATCATTTTTTATCTCTTCAAAAACTCTTTAATAATTAAATTCGAATCCATTCAAGAAAAGATCAATTATATCTTTGAAAAAAGGTTTTTAAGATAGAATTGTATGTACTAAATTAAACCTAGTCTTGTGATTCTCTTTTTTTCTCTTTATAACCACCCAAATACTTTTTTTGTCAGCGAAAATAACGGCAGGTCTCCAAAATATCCTTGTCTCATTAGAATTAAATAATTTTGATTTATATTTTTATCGTGATCAAATATATTTGATCTATGGTTCTATCAAGATAAAATATATTTCATTAATAATTTCTAAATTTTTTCTGACCACATGCTTGAATTCTAAAATAAGATATTTTCTAAAAAAATAATTTTTATTTTTTATCGTGTTTTAAAATGCAAAATAAGATATTATAATTAGTTTATATCATTCATTAGGGTTTAATTAAAATGTCATAAAATTTTCACCAATCATTTTAGCTGTAAAATTATATTACAAAATACACCTTTAATATCAAATATATAAAAATAAAATGTAGTGTTAAAATTCAAATTTTACAACTTTGATCATTTTTATTCAATGAGATAAATACTCTCTCCATCACGAGAAGATATTACTTTAAACCTTCCAAAAGTGTTTCACGGCACATTCGAAGAGGAAAGTATATCAATGTCAAGTTATTTTCCACGTGTCAGAATCTAGTTTGGGGAGAAGGTTGTGATATTGTTTAGTGATGTACAAGCACCTTTTATTAATGTCGATTAATGAAGCAAAATTGTAAAAACTTTAAATACGGCAAAACATGAAAAACCTTGTCATTGTTTGAAATTTCGGTGGAAATTGTTTTTAAAAATATTTTTTTTAGAAATTTATTAAAATAATATTTTTATTTTTTTTAAATTATTTTTTGTTTTAATATTTTTCAAAACCTCCATTACCCTACAGACACAGCTACAGCTGTCACGACAGCTACAGCTGTCACGACAGCTACAGCCTGCTAAAATACACTTATAACGAGGAACTGCAGAAGAGCCATTGCGTTTTCGGGATGTCATGTCAGGCAAGGACGAGGTAAATTCAGGGCATCCACATGCATCATCGCATGGAGTCCAGACATTTTCAATACCATGATCAATAATTGTACTTGTTGATTAAAAAGAGATAAATGATACGGTATATGAGCTTTTGCTAACTCGTTTTCGACCATAGATATGCTAGCAAATATTATTCTGGTGTAAGAAGTTAGGTTAGAAAATTTGTTTTTTTTTGTTTTTAAATTTTAGTTATTTAATGGTTAAATGATGGTTATTAAAGACTTATATGATTATTAATTTAAAGATTTATGAGATTAATCAAGATATATGCAAGTTGACTCGAACACCAATATTAATCCAAAAAAAAATATTTGTATTCATCTAATATCTTGTTGCATTTTATTAATCACCATCAATTGTGAGCGTCAACATGCAAGTTTTGCTCTAATCTGATCAACTCAGTACAAGAATCTCAAATCTAATCTGGACTGGTTTTAATTTTATATAAAATAAGTGAGGATTAATCGGGTATTATTTAATTAAAAATTTAAATTGATAAATTACTTGATTAATTCAATGAAAAACATTTGAGTTTTACATCGTACATGATTCTAGACCTGTTTAAGGATGTAATTGAGATTATTTTCAAGTGTTTTTTGTTTATAAAAATATCATAATAATGTTTTTATTTTAAAAAATATATTTTTAATATCCGTACATCAAAATAATCTAAAAATAAAAAAAAATTATTTTTAAAACACTGACGAATTTTCATTTTGTAACATAAAATTGATTGAAAGAAAATGCAAAAAACATTGAATGGGTCATCATTCAATATCCCATCAGCCTACAAGCGAGGTGGCTAGCTTGCTAGTGACGGTGTCTTGTCGTGGGAGCCTGATTGTTGCTTGTTTTGTCTTCTTGCAATGAAAGTCATCCTCATGAAAATAATAAATCGAAATGGTAGCCGGAAGCTACCAAAAAATGCAGAATCAAAAACTATTATATATGATCAATAATTGTCCTTGGTTAGACTAAATTAAATTAAGGAATTGACTTTTTATAGTTATTTTTTATGTGATTTTTTAGAATTGGTTTCCAAGTGGAATATGGCCTTGGATTTGCTCCTAACGAAAACCCCAAGTAATTAAGAGGTAATTTACATCTAAAAGAGAACGACATCCTTTAGTAAATACTAATTAAAAGAATTCGATGAGAATTAGTTTTCAAGCCTGAGCATAGTCAAAACCAATTTAAAAATAATAAGAAGTTTCCATGTTGTTCGGACAAAACTCATCGGCATATTAAAACACAGTTGATGTTTGAGAATGTACAATATTTCCTACCCTGACGATACAAGTGCATGATTGAAAGTTTTACAAGAGTTAATAAACTCAAATGAAAATCCATTTAGTTGATGGGAAAAGGATAGAAAATCACTGGTGTAATACAATAATAATTCCATTTCTATGGTTGATAATACAGCAAACACTCGTAAGATTCGCAGCTTATCAAGAACACTGAAACTTTGCAATTACTAGAACCTGCATGTGTGTTCATGGGTACATGCATCATATCCCATGAAAATGGTCTCTTGTACATATTGCTCTTCGTGGAGGGGAACTGGAGGATGTGATCGCAGAGTTTCCCTAACCACAGCTTGTAAGAAAGGAAGGTTGTTGACGTCACTCTCTTCGACTTTTTTGTTTCCGCCATTGACACGAGCAAGCTCAGCTCCAGCCTTGGTTACTGGCTCGGGGTTGCTTAGGAGCTCATTTAGTGCGCATTCAATTCAATAGTACTACTGAAAAGGTTGTGTTTTTAAACGTCATTTTCGTCTGTTTACGAAAAGAAACATGTGCTGTTGTTATACAGTTTATTACCGCGGCTTCGTCAGCACTCTATAGATTATTTTTTATTTTATTTTTTACATTAAACGCACTGGGTAAACAGAGGAATGGTAAAAAATATTTGGAAATTTCCATTAATGTTTTTCGTTTACAAATTTCCAAGACCGCTAATCATAGATTATTAACATGAACATTAAAAAGAAAATAAGAGAAATTGGTGGTTTACATCATCATCATCATCATCTCACATTTCAGTATTTATAGCACTGCTCACTACACAAATTTCATTCCTAGATCACTTTAAATATTATTTTAATAAATTTTTAAATAAAAAATATTTTAAAAAGTAATTTCTACTATATTTTTAAATAATTTTTTTATATTTTTGTTTATATTTATATAATTCACCGCACAACGACACCAACCCGCAAGAACATGATTAATAATCTTTTAAAAAATAATGAGACAAAAGGATTCCTTAAAACACAGGGAGAGAATCTGATTGCAATAGCCTTGTCGTCTTCTTTTGACACTTTTTTTTTATAATGAGACAAAAAGATCTTTTATTTTGATCCTTAATATCATCCATACATTCAGATTTTAGTTATAGATACACAGATAAAAATATAAATATATCTGGTCAAACACGTGAAGATATAAAATAAATTTGTTTTTAAAACAGTTTTGCTGTGAATTTATGTATTTTTTAAAACATAAAAACATTTGTGTTTTGTTTCCAATATTCATGTCTATTTTATCTTTAAAGAATAATCAAACAAGCATATCTCATTTATTGGTAATTTGTAATCCTAGTTATCAAGCGAACACATCTTTTGAAAAAAAAAATTATTTTTATTTTTTACTTTAAATTAAATTTTTTTGGTATTTTTAGATTATTTTCATGTATTGATGTCGAAATAATTTGTTAGAGTTGAAGCTAGTATTAGCAATATCGGTGTTGGTACCAGTAATAGTACTAATAATCTTTTCAATAATAATGCTTTTGATGAATGTATTAGAAATAGCGAGGAAGATGACAGTAATGGGGTTGATTTTAGTTTACATAGCACGTCAGCATAATATTTGTTTTAAATTTGTTAGTCTTTATCTAATGAAATTCGAAAAACATAATTGTTTTGTAATATATTTTTAAGTTATTTTAAATCATGTATGAACCTTAACTAATAAAGTTTTATGATCATAATTATGTTGTATTATTGTATTCAAGAATATTTTACTTATATTTTACAATTTTTCTATCTATACGATTTTAATTGTGATTTTATAATTTTTGTACAGAAATATTTTATATATGATTTTACAATCCGAGTTCAAAAACCAATTTTGTACCATGTCAAAATCATCCTTTTGACAATCTTGATGTGGGCCACGATGGTGGCTAAAAGCATGCCTTTCAAGGTTATTTTTTTCCCATTTCCTTTATTTTATGTGCAATTCATTTTATAATTCTTTTTAAATGCTGCTGGAAAAGACTATTTTGCCAATATATTTTTAAAAAACTTCTAATTAGCAAAAATAGCCAGTTATATGTGTCATTTTCTAATTTCAAAATGGACAATACTATTAAAAGATAACCTACCAGCAGGTTCAATCATTCAAAGTTGTCCCCTTTTTTTTCCACTCCATGTAATCCGTGACCAAAACAAAAAAAAAAGCCTTCGTATCGCATTCTGCTTTGAAACTTTTACGCATATCATATTAAAATATGACGCATATTAAAATTATGAGTTTTTTTTTTTAATTTAGCAAATTATTTTTTTCAGAAAAATAAAAATATCTAGAAAATATTTAGAAAAACAATACTAGTAAAAAGTTGCTAATGAAACTCATACTTGTCCTGGTATGATTTTTTTTATATATTTTTAGATTTGTTTTGTCTATATGATCTTTTTTTATAAACATTGGTGTTTGGGCTAATTTGCGTGTATCTAGATTAATCTCATGGTTCCTGAATTTAACGACTATGTAAATTTCTAGTAACTATCATAATAGCAACCATAGAGCTTGAGTCTGAGATCATAGACGAAGTAAACCTCTTAGTCTCATATTTTTACCATTAGGTTATCTATTAGATAATTATTTTGTGGATATATTCTTGATTATATTAGTGGTGTCATCATGTAAGTTTTGGTGTGACTCTATAATTGTTTTTTTTTCTCATTCATTTCTTCTCGATATTGAAATTTATGAAAAGAGAGGATGGATAAAAAAACAAAAACCAAATAAAGAGATACAATTCTCCTAAATATATTTACCAATTTTTTTATTATACTAATATATATAATGCAAATTTCAAGAGATTGTTTATCCTATTTAAAGATGTCTAAGTGTATTGGGAGACGCTCTCAAGCACCTGCTCATTGCAAAAGAAGATTATAAAAAAATCATAAACTGTTATGTATGAGAAATAAGGCATATAAAATTCGCCTAGATTTTTATATTTTAATCCACGATCTTCCCTTTTAAAGTTATAAATTAATGTACTTGCTAGGATCTACAACACATTCAGCTACAAATTTATTTTCTCTATAAAAGGGTAACTCCCAAGCACATGGGTACCAATAGAATGAAACCGTAACTAGTTTGTTTGGAAATATAGTTCCGGGTTTTTTTTAAAATATTTTTTATTTAAAAATATATTAAAATAATTTTTTTTATTTTTAAAAAATTAATTTTAACATTAGCACATAAAAATAATCTAAAATCATCAAAAAAATCTAATTTAAAATAATAAATAAAAATAAAAATAAAAATATTTTTTTTCAAAAATACTTTTAAAATGCAGTGTCAAACACCCTGGATTGGAGATTCACGGTTTGATCCATCCAATAATTTGTTGATCCGAGATCTAATATGAGCACAAACATATACATATTAGTGTTTTTTTTGGACAATGTTGTTTTAGTTTTTATTTTTTATGAAACTATAAAATGATATTATTTCAGGATTTTTTAAATAAAAGCTTGGATTAAAACTTGGAATCTAAGATGAATTAATGACCTAAATCCGGTTTTTCTCTTAAAAAAAATGGGGAATAAGTTCTTGTTGACAAAAGTCCAGGTAGTTCTTGACCAAGTAGGTGGAGGATAGTAAAACCCACCGAGTTCCTAAGACATTGAAGAAATAAAGCTTCAAGCAAAACCACCCTTTTGTCCCCCCAATGTTTCTGGTGAATAAAAACAAACAGGTTGCAATTCATGGAATTTGCAAATGGAATTAGATATAAAAAAAAAACAGACATTATATCTGGACCATGAATGTGCTTGTCTAACTGATGCATGCTCCACCTTGCTGATAGGAACCAGGCTGGGGGGAGAACTGAGCTTATAGCATGCTGTCAGATCTTGCAGGCAACCTCCTGAAGAAGTTGAGGGGAACTGAAGGAAGCTTGTGGCGGAACCTGGGATGTCGGAGCACATAAATGCCGACAAGAAGGCCGACAACCTGAAAAGGAGTTACATAGAGAACTATGGCAGCAATTAAACAGAATGTCACGAACAACGTGGTAGCCCTCGGATCTCTCCAACTCAGCAGAGACTGGAATCTTTCCCCCTGAGTTGCGAGATCACCAACTACAGTCTGAACCCTCCCTGCAATACTTCTTAGACGGTCATATCGCATTCTGACGATATCTGATGGTCTGGAAGTTGGGAATGTGTCGAATTCTTCATCAAGTTCGTCAGGATGAGCAGCATCAGCATGAGAAAGCCGGGTGTCCATGTGAGGAGGGTGCCTTGGTCTCCACCGGAAGTTCCATAGTCCAATCACGAAGAGGTAGAGGAAAACTGTGGGGAGTATTAGCTCAGGGTAGAGGACCAAGATTATGAAGAGGATGTGAATTAAAATGGTGGTCAGAGGGTTCTTCCAATTGCAGATTTGATCAAACCACTTTCCAACAGCAATCAAGACACTTAGAACACCCATAATTCTGAAAAAGTTAGCTTTGCTCCTCCTCATGCTCCACTTGTGCAAATCTACATCTAGCATATACTCCACGACCTCTTTCCGCAAGGGTGGTTCAGCCCTGCTCAGCCTCATCGAGACGATCTGCATTGCGTGGTGCCTCAAGCTATCAAGCTGCATCACTGACAATGGCTGAATGTAGTGCATTTTTGGCAACAACGGATGTGAGTACATGTGCAACATGTTAACCAGAGATGAGCATGTGAACCGCACAGCTAGATGGAGCTCACCCATCTTCTTCACCCCAGAAGGATGCAGGGCCAGAAGAGGGTAGGAATGAGTATAAACTCTGTTAGTTTCGAGTGTGGATAGACGAATCCTCATTTTCCCAATTCTTGAGTCCTTCCCCCCTCCACCACCATGAAGGTGACCATTATCAAAAACCCCAACTGTAATGACAGTACATGGATCGAAAACCTCCCAAGTGTACTGCTCATTCCACCTCGGAGTAAAACTGTCAACAATTGTCCTTGTCCGGACCCATTTCTGCCCATATTTAGCAACACAATAAGCATCTGTCGTACCTCGGCCATCCTTTGTCTTCATAGGCATCAGCCCTACAGCACTTAGAACCCCCACTTCCAAAATCCCAATGCTAGGCCTCCATAACTGTTTTGCTGTTGGCCTAAGGTCACTGCTGTAGTGAGTCGATTCATCCAAAACATGATACCCTCCATCCAAACAGATCCTCAAATGAATCTTGCTGGCAAACTTGGTGTCTTTCTTTAGTTCCCCATCTAAAACCACATGCTTCTCAAGATTAAACCACCTATTGTTAACTGGCTTGTGGTCTAGCCTCCTCTGCACAAGTTGCAAAGGGATCGTACACTTGCCCAAAACCTCATCTTTATTCGGTCCCAATCTATCTTCCACAGTCAAAATCAAAGGCTCCTCAAAAGGTTCAGCAGCTACAAATATCAAGTCGTCATTCCACATTGGATTGATAGTCTTAATTTGAGATATTCTGGTTCTCAGTGCTTGATTTCCTACGGTACCCTTCACAAACACTTCCGGGAACCGACTCTTGTCATTAGGCACCAAGTCCTGGGCTTCAATCACATTGACCCTAACATACCAAAGCTTGGGTGAAAGGTATACCTTAGATCGGATGTTGTTAACACCGTCAGGACCAACACTGGCAGCATCTGAATGCCATGCATCAGGGAATGCCTCATCTGCTTGAGTTCCCATCCAAACAGCCAGCATCAGCTCCCCAGCCTTAATCTTACCCCCCTTCCTATCTTCCAGTCTATACCACTGTGGTGCCAAAGGACTATCCGGCGGAACACGTTTTGGCACTTCATTGAGATCAAACATCATCCAACCAATCAAATCATCTAGGACAACATCCTTATCCTTCACAAACACCTCCAGAGCTGAAGCTTGAATTCTATCTTTCGAGAAAGCAAAAACCTGATTCCATTCTGGGTTGCTTTTCTTCTCAAAATGCCTGGTGACTCCCTTGTAATTTCCAAGCTTTACTTCAACATACGGATCGCAACTACCAGTAACATCTTTGGGAGGCAAATCTCTAGCTTTCACCACACGAACATAAAGATATTGCATTTGCTCAACAAGGTCATAGGTGCATGAAAGCTTATTGCCCATGGCAGATCCCGCGCCAATGTTTGGTGAGGTCTCCTTCAGAGCAAAATCAACAGATGGTGGTAGCTTCTGCATTTTTCTTAATTTACACTAACGAAACCAGAGATATGCTGAGAGCACTCAAAAACCACTCAAGAGGAGATGGAGGCTTTCAAAATAAGGATATTGAAACAGGATATGGATTCAACAGAAGTGAATAAAACTTCACGAAATGACAAGGCTTGAAAGGGTAAAAACCCAACTTTGCTCTTGTTATTTCCAGGCTAATTGGACGAATTTGAGTCACTAAACTCAATGTTGGAATACAAGGAAGCTAAGAACGATTTTGAAGAGAAAAAATAGCTCAAAGAAGGCAAAGATGGAAGCACAGGAAACAAGACACTAAAGAACCTTATAATTCATCATCCAGAACAGAGTTAAAGAGCAACATTAGGCACTTCAATTGGAAGCTCTAGACCGGAAACCACAATATCTGCAAAAACAAAGCAAGAAAATCACAAGTGTTGGTGTTAAAAGTTATAGCACTCCCTCAACTGCTGAGAAAATCAAAGAAATCAAAGAAAATGACATAGCAATAACACAAACTCACAACAACCAAACAGAACAAATCATACATTAATCAACATGGATTTGCTGGGCTCCAGTACTAAAGAATGTGGAGTTGGTAACAGTAACACAACAGATCTACTGCAATAAATAAACAAACAAATAATTGAACAGCGTATGAAATGAAATCAAACACAAGAAGCAACCTTAAGCAAACAAAACCAGGAAGCCCCAACCTTTTTACAGCTCCTAGAGAACAGATGCATGTGTAAAATGCACCATTCCCACAACTTAAAAGAGTGAACAGAAACAGCTTAAGGTCTCAACAACTACTCAAACCACGCAAGCCTTTGAGTTTCTACACTGCATTATCAAGAAAAGAAGAGAGTATAAAGTTGCAGTACCTTAGTGGTCAGTCAGCCACCAGCTACTGTTGAAGCCAAGAACCCTTCTTTAAGGTGGAAAAATGAGATGGCGAGGGAGCAATAATGGAGCTTGAAGAGTGAGGGAACTAATTTAGAAATGTTGAGCATGTGGGGCGAGAGATGTCAAAGACTGAATCTACTGAGAAAAGAAAAACAGTGAACCTACTCTCGACCACCTTTCTTTGAGCCCTTTTTGACAGTTTCTTTTTTTTATTATAATCTTTTCTTGGTTCGTATTTTGTTACATATTAATTACTGGGAGGAGGACATTGTATTTCGCTGTTTATAGTATGGTATGATTAGATTATTTAGCTTAGGGAAGTGAGATACACGTGCGAAGGGCATGGTCGGTTTAGACATATCCGACTTGGACTCTGGTCTTTTGTCTTCGTTTCAAGGACTTGGGAGATGAGAAAAACTCTTCTTTTCATTAATCTTCTTTGTTTTATCATGAGATCCCCTATGAAATTTGCATCCGAGTCTCATTGAGTCTAAATTTTTAGTTAAATTAAAAAAAAACATTAATTCAATTCAATTTAATTAAACTCTTATGGGTTTTTCATTAGATATTAAACCCCTGTTAAATTTGAATCGGGGCCTTATCAAATCTAAATTCTTAGTTAATTTAAAGAAAATATTAGCCTAGTTAAATTCAATTTGATCAAAATATATTGTTAATTATTTTATTAATTCAATTAAAACTTATTATCTCAATCTAGTTTTTAATGATTTGATTATCAATTAAACTATTTCATAATGATTTAATGTATTGTAGAAAAATAACATACAAGGGATCTTTTTCCAATTCTATTTTTACAATTCGATTCAAAAAGTTTTTTTATATATAAAAAAAAGAATTGGATTTGGAACAGGACAAAATTGCAGGAAAGGTACTTCCTTAGCAAGAATCCGTTACTCCTTACAGCTTTACAGAATTTAATTCTCCAGCTAATGGGAGACTTTAAGCATTCATACTTGCACACAATTTTGTGATAACAAGTAAATTAATTGAAATATTTAAAAAGTCAAAAAACATGATCATAGGTATTTAATTTTCTTCGGCTAATCATTGAATAATTGATGTGGCAATAAATTTAATTATGATGCTTTAACAATTCTTAGATTTTTGTGATCATAGCTATTTTTCAAGTTAGCGGGTTAAGATAGATAAATCAAAATAATTTATTTAATTTTTTAAAACAATGATCCGTCCACCATTTTTTTTTCATAAGAAAAGTATTTCCTATTTTTAATTTATTTTTTTTTCATTTTAAAACTTTCAACGGATTGTTAATAGGCTCGTCATGGTGTGATCATGATGTGGTACAGCTTAGTTCACAGATCATATTAACCATAAACGACAATGGACACAATCATAAGAAAGATGCTTTCTTACCTGAATTCACTTGGAAAGAAGACTTAGTCCTTGAATTGCGAGGGTATTTTAGTCATATGATTTCACTTCTGTCCTTTAATATTTTGACACGTGAAACTTGCAGTGTGGATTCAGTTTCAGGATTGCCGGCTTGTACTGGGGCTTGCAGTGTCGTTTCTTCTCAGCAGAAAGCACAAAGCGCATTGGATACTTTGAATATTCTTACCATACACGCTTTACAGGGCATGTGAAAATATATAATAATAATAATAATAATAATATTTTCGAATACAATATAATATAATTATGGTCATAAAACTTTATTAGTTAAAATTTATACATGATTTAAAAAAAAATACATAACAATTATATTATTATATTAGCATTTAAAAAATACTGATTTTTTATTTATTTTAAAACTAAGGAAGGGGGGGGAGGGATAGGGGCACAGGGCTAGCTGGCTAGGTCTAGGCTTTAGGGGCGGTATGATTTTTTGGCAAAATTGGTGGGATTGTAAAATCGGACCGATCTGGTCCGATTTTATGATTTGGACCGATTTTTATGATTTTTGTTCAATTTTAACGAGATTCGATTTTTCTACCTGATTTAACTAGTTTTGTTATTTTAACTCGTAAAATCATACGATTTTGCGAGTCAACTCACGAGTTTAACAACAGTGCTCGTTAAACACACTTTTAAACCTAAAAGAACTTAACAAGAAAAGTAACAAACCAAATAAACCTTAAGACTAGATCAACTTGGCCGAGTTAACCCAAAAGAGTCAACTTAACTGGTTTATTAGAGATTAGACTTCATAATTTATCATGGTTACATACCCGGTTTTAAAGGAAACTTGACCCAATCCTACCCTTGACTCAGCGGTTGGCAAGTCAACCCACATAGCCAGGCCGGGTTTAATTCAGAACTTCACACTACATCCTTCGACCACACCGCCCTTCACACATCGATTGTTGGTGGAGATCTGGAAATTGGAAGAAAGTTGGCTGAGTTGAAGTCGAAAAGAATGAAACCCTGGTTGCCATGGAAAATAAACGACGACGTATCCCAAATGCACGGGCTTCTGCAAAATCCAAGTTGAATTAAAATTTGCATCATTAATTTTTAAAATCAATTTACTAGGGTATTGTTATAGAGTTATTTTTTGAAATATTTTTTATTTTAAAATATCTTAAAATAACATGTTTATTTTTTTTTATTTTAAATTCATTTTTGACATAAAAAATTCAAGTTTTTTTAAAAGGATAACATAAACAACACATCATCAGTTGAGCAAACTTTAATTACTATAATTAATTTTTGAACTAAAGACATGTGAGGTGAAATCTGAGTAGAAGACACTATTCATCCCGTCACAAAATACTTTACATGCCCATATTTATTTTTTACAATTTATTTATGATGATTTGATCCTGATTGAAGGTTAATCAATTTGGATTTCTCAGGGAGCTAAAAAAATATGGACCAGAATTAAAAGAAAATTCAAACATGGGTGACATGTCAAAAGTTTTGAAAAAAATATAATTTCATCCTCCAACTTCAAAAAATAACACAAAATAACCTCAATTTTTTCAAATTTTATTTTAATATTTATTTATTTATTTATTCTTGTCCTTGGTTTATAAATGAAAGAGATTGTCTAATTCTAGTTATATACAAAGAGAGATAGACATCACACACCACTAAATGGCTGAAGTATTTAACATTAAAATCTTGTTTGGTAATGTGTTTTATAAGTATTTTTGAACAACAAATAATTTATTTTTAAATTTTTTATTTTAAATTAATTTTTTATGTTTTTAAATTATTATTATATGCTGATGTTAAAAATATTTTTTTAAAAATAAAATAAAAATAATTTTAATATATTTTTAAATAAATTATATTTTTAAAAATAACATCATAGTTTCACCGAGTATGCCATTCCAAAGAAGCGGTCGTCCATGCCCCACCGATGTAGAAGGAAAATGGGATTTTGTGTTTGAAATTATAAGGTAAAATATCAAGCCATATCGAATTTTAATAACAATGCTCTCTTTAGATATATATTTTAAATTTTTATTTATTAAATATCTCGAAACCCACGAAAATCCTCTCCTTATTTTCCAAGAAAAAAAAGAAGCAATAACTAGCAAATAAGGCAACTATTAATTATTTTTCCTAGTCACCGAATGATTCTATATAAATTATTTTTCTTGTAAAATTCTAAAAATTAATCATAGATAGAAAGTTTCATGTTGAATTTTAAGCGATAAGAAAGGCCGTGACCCATCATAGACCTTCTCATGTTGAATTTCAACAATTCATATTTTTTTTTAAAAGAAAACAACTGGCCATTATAAATAACGTTTTTATTTTCTTAATATAGATATGGATGCAGGTGATTATACCCCAGAAAATGAGAAAATATGAGGTGTTTTTATCCAACTTGGTCACCTTGTGAGGCTGCCACTCAAAAACGTCATCAGCATCACCATCTCTCTCTCTAAATTTCTCGATAGAGACCAATTAAACTTACTCTCTCTCTAAAACATTTTATAGTAAATTATCGTGATTGTGCATTGAATTTAGCAAAACCTGCTGTACTTGTTATTTCTCCGGGGAAAAAAAATCCTTTAATGGTTCATGTCTTTGCGCCTTTTCTTCCTATGGGTTCATCTCCCTCTCTCATATAGACTCCTCCCTGTGTCTTCTTCTCTACCCCAGCAAAAATAGAGAAAAAGGGTCTAAGAACTTGATACCCAGTTTCTTGTTTGGTTTATTTGAGGTTCAAAGTCTTGTTTTTTTTTTTCTTTCCTATCAAGTATGATGGGTGAATTGGAAGCGATTGGAGCAGATATTTGGTAAAAACAATTGAAGTTCATACATTTTTGTTATGTGGTTCCTTTGATTCTCTTTTGGGTTTTTATTGTGTTAATTGATCTCATTGAAAGATGTTTCTTTTTTTTGTTGAATTAGTTTTGTGGGGTCTCTTTGATTTGATTGTGAATGCATGAGATTTGAGTTGGTTTTTGGATGTGGGAATGCTAAATAGAATAGTGTTAGTGTAAAGGGAAGGTTGCTATTTTGGCAGAATTATTATGTTTTTAAATTTTATTAGTTCTTATCCTTTGTGTGGTTCCTGAGACACGAAATTGTGTATGGAAAATAATTCAGCTCCTGAGTGTTAGATTTCAAATCTGAAACTTACCTTTCCCTTATCGTAATATAACTAGTTTTCTTAGAATAGGTGATCGGTTCTTTCTCTTTGCGCTGAGACTACCAGGCTGTTGTGTGGTGTTCAAAAGTGTAGTTGGTGTTTTCTTAATGATTTTCTTGATAGAAGATTGGAGCACCTCGTAATGTTTGATGACTGATGTGTCTGACAGCTCTGACCTTGAAGCTGATGATACAAGGTGTGACAATATTGCGGAGAAAGATGTCAGTGATGAAGAAATTGAAGCGGAAGATTTGGAGAAGCGAATGTGGAAGGATCGTATCAAACTCAAAAGGCTTAAAGAAAAACAGAAGCTTGCAGCACAACAAGCTGCAGAGAAGCAAAAGCCCAAGCAATCGTCAGATCAGGCTCGGAGGAAGAAAATGTCAAGAGCTCAAGATGGAATTCTGAAGTATATGCTGAAGCTAATGGAAGTTTGCAAAGCACGTGGATTCGTGTATGGGATCATTCCTGAGAAGGGTAAGCCAGTAAGTGGTGCATCTGATAATATAAGAGCTTGGTGGAAAGAAAAGGTGAAGTTCGATAAGAATGGGCCAGCAGCCATAGCAAAGTATGAAGCAGAGTGTTTGGCCATGGGTGATGCAGAGAACAGTGCAAATGGGAACTCTCAAAGTGTTCTTCAAGATCTTCAAGATGCAACTTTAGGGTCTCTTTTGTCTTCTTTGATGCAACACTGTGATCCCCCTCAAAGGAAGTACCCATTGGAGAAGGGAGTTCCGCCACCTTGGTGGCCAACGGGAAATGAAGATTGGTGGGTGAAATTAGGACTGTCCCAAGGCCAGAGCCCTCCTTACAAGAAACCACATGATTTAAAGAAGATGTGGAAAGTTGGGGTATTAACAGCTGTAATAAAGCACATGTCACCTGATATTCCAAAAATTAGAAGGCATGTGCGTCAATCAAAATGCTTACAGGATAAGATGACGGCAAAGGAGAGTGCAATTTGGTTAGGGGTGTTGAGTAGAGAGGAATCTCTCATTCGGCAACCTAGCAGTGACAATGGAACATCTGGTGTAACTGAAACTCCTCGATCTGGACATAGCCCAAAGAAGAAACGTGCCATTAGTAGTGATAGTGATTATGATGTTGATGGTGTTGATGATGGTGTGGGTTCTGTTTCATCCAAAGATAATAGGAGAAATCAATCGATGGATGTGGAGCCATTAAACAGTCTAGATGATACTACCAATCCTGTCCAAGATAAGGAGCCTGTGGAAAAGAAATCGAAGAGAAAAAGGCCCTGTGTGAGGTCAAGTCATACTGATCAAAATCCTCAACCACTGCTGAATGATGATCATTTGGGTGCTGAGAGGACAAGTGCTTTGCCTGACATAAACCGCACTGATGTACAGCCAGTTGAATATCAGGTGCATGAAACTCGGCCTGAAAATTTAACCTCTTCAACTTTAAGGCCTCTGGAGAATGGTTTTGTGGGTGAATCCAACCTACTCCAATCTGACTTTAACTACTATGCTTCTGTTCCCTCCGCCAATGTCAGTTCTATGGAGGGAGTTTATGCAGACAGAGGTCCTTCCGTTTATCCATCGGGCCAAAATTCAGGGCTGCACCATGAGACTACTTATAGTAATTTCTATAATCCATCACTTGATTATGAGACAAATCATGATAGGCAGCCTTCTCAGATGACAATGAACATCAGGCAAGAGGATGACAGATTCCTCATACCAGTACCGCAAGGAAATGGAAATGGCTTGACTGAAGGAGAACCACATCATCTTATCAAAGATACATTTCCCACTGAGCAAGATGGGGCTGTCGATAGGCATTTTGAATTTGACTTGCCAGATTTTGCAATTAACAGCCCATTCCTTGAAATGAGTTCGTTTTCGTTGGATGACTTGTTTGTTGATCCTGAGGATGAATTGATCCAATGCTTTGGTGCATAGTTTCAGAAAGTTGACATAGCTAATACTTTCAGATTGTAAGTGACATCTCTTTCTAATCTATTGGCAAAATTTAGTTGTCTTGCGTATAACTAAGTCTTCTCAATCTTATTATGATCCAGGGACAGCCGAAAAGCTCTAAACTGCAGCAACCATTTTTGACTTGGGTAAAGGACTTCCTCTATCAATTAGAGGTGCTGCCTTTACAGTTGTTATTGTTCGTGCAATTCAAGGCAGTAAGTTATACTCCTGATTATTTATCACAACTCAAATGTTTTAACAAGAAAAATGAGGGGAGCCAGTTTTTCTTTTCTTTTTTAATGGTCAGGCACAGCCTTCCTCAATGAGGATAATTATATTAGGAGTTCATGTAAATGATTTTTTGTGTTAGATGGGGCGATTAACAAAATCCTCATCACCTTTCAGCAGCATACTTCTTAGCAGATATGCTAATTGCACCTTCCCTTTTCCATGCCTATATATTCTTTACTCCCTGATTTATATCTCTCTATCTTATTTACTTCTTTGGATGAATTGTTATATTGGATATCTATTCATCCTATTGATAAGCTGAAGCTTTGTTTGCGTCAGCTGTGCTGTGATAGACAGAGGCTCTCTTCTACTGATAATAACAATGATTCCTTGGAATGGGAAAGCAGATGAATACAAATTATTGGAATTCTTGAAAAAAAAAAGGCAATAATGATGATGATTGGATTGATGATTGTGTAGAAGAAAGCCTTGAATGAATTTAAGGTAATTTTTTCGTCTGGTTTCCCCCAACTTATGTTGTTGGACTTGAGTCCAGGGGTATAATTGCATGGATCAACCTTTTCAATAAACTATGAACTAATGATAGAAAAAATCGAGATTGGTGCTGTGATGTTCAAGTCCATTTGCAATTCAGCGAACAATTCAAGTAAACTAGACACAGGAGGTGGTGCTTGTATATTTATGAGGTTTAAGGTTGATTTTTATATATTTTTTCAATTTGTAGAGTGTGGAAGTCATACATCTCTAGATTTAGAGCAAGGGTCTGTTTGGGAGTGCGGTTGCGGTAGCTTTTCAAAGTGCTTTTCGTGCTGAAATATATCAAAATGATGTTTTTTTTTAAAAAAAAAATTATTTTTAACATCAGCACATCAAAATGATTTAAAAATACCAAACAACTGGTTTTTAAAATGAAAAAAAAAATTCAAAATTTTTCCAAATACCGGTTGCAATGCACTCCCAAACGGGGTCTTAGTACGTGTTTATCAGAAGTAGTTGAATTCATCTTGCAACTAAAATAGCTTTTTTAAGTGTCAAATACTCTAAACAACGCATAAGGCATCCAATTTAATACTCGTGGATGTAACTTGCTTAGCTATTAAACCTATTCTGTGGATCAATCCAGTGAGCTTGACTTTGGCTTCCATTATCTTGTGCATATAAATGGCAGATTTTTTGTTTTTAATTTTGTTATTGTTGCAGTGGAAGATTTATATTTTTTTAGAAAATAATTTTTTTTTTATATTTGATATTTTTATCATTTTACACTTGGCCTATTTATCACCTTTTCTTTTTCTTTTCTTATCATATTTTGTTTTCTTTACAATTGTTTTTTGAAAAAATATATATTATTTTTTATTCTTTACACTTTGAGTATTTAACATTATATATTTGTTCTATTTATACTCTTTTTTTTGCTCTAATCGTCATTCTTTTATAACTTGTGTTTGATTTTTTTTCATTACACTTGTTTTCTTTAAAAAATATTATATAAAGATTAAGAAAATGATGTTTCACTCTAGCAATCTAGCAATGACAACATTGTTTTATTTTTTTACTATGCTAAAAATTAGCTTGAGATTTTACTTGTTTTTATTAATGGATATAATATTTATCATATTTTATTATATGCAAGCGTTAATTTTTTATTTGTAATTATATTTTTTACTCGATATTAAAAAGCATGTTCATGACATTAATATATTATTTATTTTTATTTTATTAAAAAAAAAAACATTTTTCCGCGGGTGAGAACTAGCTAGTTTTCAACTATTGAGGATATTAATCGTGCCAAACTCGAATGAGAAATTAACTAGGCTAACTTTTTTACCTGTGGATTAATCCAATAACTAAATTACTTAATGACTCAGATCTTGATCCAATAACTAAATTAGATCTTACACTGAAAGCAATCACAATTCTACACCTGCTACCCCTCATCATTTACGGCTACCTAAAGTTAATTGGTAAATTTCATAGCTCAGTAAAGGTTACAGAAGTCCACAAATCAAGAAACATAGTTTCAGAAATATCAAGAACCTCTCACTAATGGCTTACAAGTGGGTTGTTTTACCCGTGCTAGGGACAGCCTTGGCGAAAATGCCGTCTTGTATATTTCACCTGTCTCTGTGTCTTCCAATGACCCTTTGTTTCTGTTGGCGAGTTCAAGACAAACAAATGGTTCCAAAAGCATAAGAGAGAGACACGGTTATGAACACTTATTTGCTAGTTTGGCTGGTTTGAGGTTCAAAGCTTAGTTTTTGATCGAGTCTAATGGGTGAATTGGAAGAGAGAGGAGCTGATGTTTGTTAGTTTTTTTTCTCAAAGTTTTGATCTTATTCTTATGTTCTACAGAAAGTTTATAGTTTCTGGATGTTCTTACGTTGTTACTTGCTACCTGTTTATCTCTTGAGTTAGACTTGAGGGTTATTTTGTTCAGAGAATTTTAGCTAGTTTTTGAAGTTTTTGAATGACTTTGAGAAGTGGGTACATTTTGGAATGCAAGATAGGATTTTGGTTTTCTTTTGGTGGAAATTCTATCGATTGTTTGCTAACTTTCAGATTATGACAAGAGAGTAGAGGGATGGTTTCTTTTTGGCAGAATTTCTCTGTTTCTGTGATTTTGTTTGTTTAGTTGCTGGGAAAACATTGGTAAAGAAAAGAATTCAAGTTTGGAGTATTAGTTTTTTGGTTTTCTTAGATTAAAATATCCAATTTGATCTATCTGTGAGCCTAAGATAACCATTTAGCTCAGAGAGAGGCCACCACCTTGGTGGCCAACTGGAAATGAAGATTGGTGGCTAAAACCAGGACTAGCCCAAGCTCAGATTCATGAAACCAATCTGGACAACCTTACAACTATATCTTCGAGGCCTCTGAAGAATGATCATAATGGTGCGTCCAACCTATCTACTACATCTGACTCTAGTTACACTTCTGCCATTTCCTTTGCCATGTTCAATTCTTCACACACAGTTTATGCTGATGCTGGCCCTGTCTCTTTTCCTTCCCTACAAAATCCAGAGCTGCATCACAAAACTATCCATAGTACTTTCGATGATCCATCTCTTGATTGTGGGACTAATCATGATGGCCAGTATTCTCAGATGAGAATGGATATTCGTCGAGAGAATGACTGGAGGACAGTCGCATCATCTTGCCAAAGATATATCCACTTCCCACCTAGCAAGACAAGTCTGTCGACATTTCTGAAGATTTTGCTGCAACTAGCAGCCCATTTCCTGACTTGTATTTGTTGGCATAGACATTTCTGAAGATGATTTCGTCCCTTACCTTGTTTCCTAGCTTAGCAAAGTGATGCTTGAGATCATAGATTGTATGTGACATTTCTCCCTCATCTGCAGGCTAGATTACTGTTTTTTTGAAAAAGTTTCAACATTGAGTCTCCTCTTTCCTTTACTATGATTTAGGGGCTTCAAAACTGCAGTATTCGTTCCCATACTTGGTGAAGAACATAACACAGGATCCGCAAAAATTAAAGCAATCAAAGAACACTACATAGGATCAACTCTCTCTCTCTCTTTTTAAAAAAAAATCCCGCCTTTCAGAAATTCTCATTCCATCTATTATGTATGATCATGGATTCCATTGAAACAATACTAAGTTTGTACCTTATTTTAACAGCAACTAGTCTTTGATTTCAATTTTCGAAACCCTCATTGATGATCTCTCATATTGAATGTGAAAGTATTTGATTCTTACATATTTTTTTATTTTTTAAAAATTAATTTAAACATCAACGTAAAAAAGTAAATTAAAGTTAAAATTTAGTCGCTGCGCCATACTGTGCTGCAGGCCGTTGTCCGAGGCAGCCGAGATCGATAGCTATGGCATGAGTTGCCCTCTCTCCAAACGACACGGACGTCATCTCACCACGTGGCACCCAGCTCTCTCGCCGCCAGCTTACGTACCAGGTAGGATGTTTGTCTTGATATGTGCCAACTGTAGAAACCTACGAATCTGTCCTGAATCATCCTTGGAACTGGGTCACTCAACCTTACAGACAAACCTAGCCCTGGATCTTTACCACTTTAACCGCTGGTCATTAGTAAATCCCATACCCTTTTAAGGGTTATAGGAGTCCATGAATATCATACTATTTACACCCTGTAAAATAGCTTACTGGTTTTGAATCTTGATCTTTGCAGCAAAACCTTTGCTGCATACTTTGCTTTGATCTCTCTTGAAAACCCTTTCCTTTCTTTTCCTTTTGATAGCTAGCTAGCTTTGGTAAAGAAGATACAAAAAAGGATCTCTCTTTCTTCTCTAAAGAGTTATTAGAGCCAGCTAAATGGCATTTGGAGATGGTCTCTCAAGGTTTTCGTCAATGTCCATTGCTTTGATCATCCTGACCAGCTTTCTTTTGATGCCATCACCAGTCCATTCCTCTCGCTCCTGTAAGTTCAAAACCATTCCTCTCTCTCTCTCTCTCTCTCTCGTTCAAGTTTGGATCTTTTGTGATTTTTTAGCTACTCTTAATGGTTTGCTATGCTCATCATGTTTCTGCAATGTCATGAAGCAACAGTACTAGCAGCAGGAAATAGAGACAGAGCTTCATCGCAGGTTATGCAAAAAGACGTCACCTTTTTCAACAACCCAATCCTTAAAGCAGTAAGCTTTCATGTCTTTCTAGGGTTTTCAAGCTTGCTCCCTTTTCCTAAACCTGTTCTTCTCTGGATCTTAAATGCAGGAAATTCATCAAAGTTATATGATCAAAAGAGTGGGGAAGGGAGCATCTAGCTTAGTCGCAGATGAGGAGTCGGAGAGACAAGTACCAACTGGACCAGACCCTCTTCACCACAACAGCAACCCAACTACAAGACCATGATGGCATGATAATGGATCTTCCTGTCACCAAAATGGAGGGTTTCTCACGTTTCTCTCCTTCCACTTTTGATGTCATTATAGAAAGAGCCGTGAAAATAGATGTTTAAACATTAATTGATTTTAGTTAGCACACATGAACAATTAGTTTTCTAATTAATGATCTTAATCTGAGCTAATTTTGCTATATCTCTTGATTATGATTGATTCTGTTTTTTTTTTTTTATCTAGAAAATTAGAGAATACATAAATAGGTCCAATAATTATTTTGCATTTCCTGCTGTGTCTTCCTACTGTTAAATCTTGAAAGTTTCTTTATTTATATATCTACAATTATTATTTTTTTATGATTTTTATTATTTTAATTAATGTACTCATGTCAAAAATATTTTTTAAAAAGCAATACCCTTGAATATCTTCGTAATGAAATTATTAAAATTGTCTCATGGGTTTTAAATGGTCTACTTACATATACATAAAAAACCTTGTGTGGACGTTTTCCCAACATGGTAATTAAATTAAACCACCTTAATTATATAGCAGCTAATTACGTGATTTACTTGACCTTGCAAGGGAATGTGTATTCAATTATATAGTCCATAGTCTTATGGATGTTTTTCATTAAAAATACCATAGCTCATTTCTGGTTCTTCCTCACATTTATTCAAAATAAAAATAAAAGGGATTAGCATGGTAGAAAAATCAAGCCGGAAATTTTTAACAAAATTGAGAACCCTCTTTTTATGCTTACACTGATGAAATAATATGGATTTAAGATTAAAATAAATAATTATTGGACATATCTACATAACAACCAAGTCGAAGGGTATAATTAGATTTCAATAAGATAAATTAATTTAATCACAGATAAAATTAAGAGTTTAATTGTGTTCATGAATTAATTTGGGTGTGATAAAATAATTTAATTAGGTTTAATAACTTAGTTACATTTTTAAATGTAATTTAGATTCAACTGAGAACATTACATTTAAAAAAAAAAACGAATATCTTTTTTTTTATAAAATGGAATGGTTGGAAACAGGAGCAATGTTTGAAAAGAGTAATTCACAATTCTTTTTGTTGATACTAATAGATCTTTATATATATATATATATATATATATATATATATATATATATATATATATATATATATATATATAAAAACAAATTAACTGTCAGTAATTCACAACTAAATTGATAATCCATGCAAAGTGAAATCAAAGCAAACCTCCCAGTTCGGCTGGATTTCATTAAATATTATGCTAGTCGGTCCCGATCGAAACTTTCCATGAGCAAAAAAGTCTATTAACAATAATTTGTAGTAAGAATTTAAAATTAAAATGTTTATTTTTCTTGTGATTTCATGTTTAAGTTCTATAACTGTTAATATGATGATCATTTAAAGTTTATATAGCTGTTAGCTTTAAAATTCGTGAAATTAATTGAAATAAACACAAATTAATCTAAATACCCGTATTAATAAAAAAAGGTTCATTGGCATAACAAACGGTCGACGCATGATGGTATACACCGAGCCACTCCCCTAACATGAGATGAATTTACTCCGAAACAACTGTGATTGTCGACAATGAAGAAGAAGAAGAAGACGGCCAGTGGATTCCGAGAAGTCTAAGCGCAGTGGGCGATGAGCATCCTCGATAGGGTAGATTGTTTATCATACACAAATAATCTCTGTATTCAAGCCATTAATTATGGAAAGGCTTGAGTTTTCGAAAAGTCCGAGAAGTCTAGCGTGTGTTTTGAAAATTCATTTTACTTCAAAACAATTTTACATTGATTTTTAATTTTTTAGTGTTTTTCAATAGTTTTAATGGAGTGATGTTAAGAAAAAAAACCAAAAAATATTTTAATTTATTTTCAATTGAAAAATATTTTAGAAAACATCATATAGCAATTTTTTTGTTACGTTATGTTGTATGTATGAATTGATCAAGTTATTCGACTACTAGCTAGCGGAGACATCAAGATTTACGAGATTTATAGTTTACTAGACAATGCCCCCGCGCTTCGCCGCGGGCGGCACAATATTTTTTTCAATGTAAAAAATATTAATTGTGTGTATTTTTTATTATAATATAAATTTAGCTAAAATAATAAATTTGTGCAGAATTCATGTCAAGTGCAAGTTTTTTATAAAATATATGAATTTAAAATCGATATAAATTTATATGTTTAGTAGTTTCAAACGAAATAATCAGCATAAATTTATCATCATCATTAAAAAAGCAAGAAAACTCGGATATCTGAATTATTAAGTTCACTGTATTAAGATTAGTTCATTTTATAATTCAATTTAAATTAAACAAAAATAAAATATAAATTGTGAAAATACATACAATTATCAAATAAAAAAAATAAGTTGTTAATTTTCTATCAACAAAAAGACGAAAACATAGATTGAAAATTCATCCTGACGTTATTGTCATTATCATTGCTATTAAAGCTAAAATTATTACTAACATTACTGCCAAAACAATTAAAATAATTCAATTTCCATGAAAAAAAAAAGCAAAAGATTTTTATAAAAAAACAATAACTAAAATTACATTATTATTGCATAAATAATAAAATCATAAAAATCATATAATCTAAAGAACAAATAAAGAAACAGAAAACAAAAAAAACAAAAAAAGGGAAAAATAGAGTAATATTACTTTTAAAATGATCACCGATATAAATTAAAATTTCAGGAAAATCTTTAAAAAAAAATCAAAAGATTTTTATAAAAAAAATAATCACTAAAATTATCATTATTATTGGTTCGGAGATTAGTGAACAAAAAAACGTATAAGGAAAAAAAATAAAAAATAATAATAAATTGGTTCGGAGATTAGTCATGGTGTGTCCACGCTGGCCTGGACACCCCGATTATCAAAAAACAGATTTGGTCCGAGGAGTAGTGGTGGTGCACTTGAGCTGGGCCGGAGATCGTGGTTATAAAAAAAATATATAAGTGAAAAAAAAATATATAAGTGAAAAAAAGAGCTTAAGCTGGCTGAGAGACCATGGCTACAAAAAAATGTATAAGCGAAGAAAAACAAAAAAAAAAGTATAAGCTTGAAAGCACTGTAGCAATCCATATTGTTTTTAAAAAAATTCGGCCCAAGAATTAGTCGTGGTGTGCTTAAGCTGGTCGGAGATCCCGGTTATAAAAAAATGTATAAGTGAATAAAAAAAATTATAAAAAAAGAAAAAAAAATATACCAGCAGGAAAGCATTTTAGAAAAAAAATGTGGGTCCAGGGATTGTCGTGGTATGCATAAGTTGGCCTGCACACCCTGGTTATCAAAAAAATTTGGATATGGAGATTAATCGTGGTGCATTTAAGCGAGCTCGGACACCCCGATTATTAAAAAACAAAAAACCAAAAAAATATATAAGTAGAAAAAAAAATTTGTAATAAGAAAAAATGAAAAAAAATAATAAGTAAAAAATACAAAAAAAAGGCAAAAAAAGAAGAAGAAAAAAACGGAGGAAAAAAAGAAGAAAAAGAATAATTAGGAAAAAAAAAGCAAAAAAAAAAAGAAGAAGAAACGAAAAAAAAAAACGAAAAAAAAGCAGAAAAAAGAGAAAAAAAAAAAAAACGTAAGTAGAAAAAAAAGAGTAAAAAAAGCAAAAAAAAAAAAAAAAAAACCTACTATTGCAATCCACAGTGCACTGTGTCTGTATGCACAGTAAAAAACCTACAGGTTTTATATATATAGTAATTTGGTATTTGTATTAATAATTATTTTTGACATTAATATTAAAATTAAAAAATCAAAATAATTAAATTTAAAACAAAGAATTTATTTTATTTTTTAACAATAGCTTTTGAAACAAAAACAAAATATAAGATTAACATACTGTGCTAAAATTACTTCGGTTCATGAAAAAAAGAAACACATAATGTTTTTGGCATAGGACTAGGAGACGACATCCATAAGCCTAGAGATTAATTCCAGGAAGCCCATTTAAACCCACTTACTTACGCTTCATGAAAATATTTAGACATTGTTTTTCTTTTGTGCATGTTTGAGAATGTTGTTGAAGTTATTTTTTAAAATATTTTTTTATTTAAAAATATATTAAAATATTTTTATTTTTATTTTTATTTTTTAAAAAAATATTTTTGATATCAATATATTAAAATGATCTAAAAACATTAAAAAATAAAAAAATAATTTTTTTCATTGACTCTTTTACAACGTAGTATCAAACATCTCCTTAGTTATTAAACAAGTTTGATTCAAGTTAGACCCGAAAAATCCACCCTACAAAACTTATTCAAGTCGAGTTTTTAATAATCTCGTTGAATTCATTTCAATAAAAAATAGACCATATAATTTTAAGAAAAATAATTAATTTAGTTTGATATAGCAATTCATCCTGCTCATATTTTTTTAATCAAATTTAATAATTATATTTGATGAATTTATACTGAAAAAACTTTATATTTATGCTCTCAGTCCCCCTTTTGTTTTTACAAAAATAAAAACTTTTATATTTTATTATCTATTTGAAATTAATTCTTTTAATATTTAATTTTAAAAAACAAAAAATATTATTTAATATATTTATTTAAAAAAAAAAAGAACACTTTAAACTCCAAGTGGCAAAGCTCATACAAACCTTTACGAAGCTTCCCATCACAAACCTTTATCTTTCCTTTTCAATTGTCAATAGACAGATTAGAGAGGAATATTATGGCTCCACGTCGACCACCGACTCTCTGATTGATGCTTGGACACTTTTGGCAGATGAAAAGGTTGATGGGTCCACTCCCTTTTAGCTTAAGGGCCTGTTTGGGAGGGCGGTAGCGGTTGCGATTGTGGTTGAAAAAATGGAGTTTTAAAAATGGAGTTTTTAAAATGGAGTTTTTAAAAATAGAAAGTGTTTGGTTAAAACTGTGGTTGAGTTGAAGGTTGAAGAAAAAGGAGTTTTGGTGTTTGGTTTCCAAACTTTACAAACTGCTTTTAACTTGTGAAATTACTTAAAAGGGTATATATATATATATATATATATATATATATATATATATATATATATAATTTTTTTAAATATTGTAAATTTAATAATGATAATAATATTATGTAATTAATAATTCATGAAAAAAAAAAATTATTTTTTATTCTCCCATCAAACTAAAAATATAATTATCAATTACTAAAATTAACACACTAAATAATATATTTCAAGTAACTAATAAGTTTAAACATAATTAATTAAAATACATTTCATTATAAATAATTCAATCAAATTAATTACGGCCGTTAAAATCTCTATTTTTTTATGCTAACTATTATAATAATAATAATAATAATAATAATAATAATAATATAATTATTATTATAATACAATAATTAATAATAATAATAATAATAATTCATTATTATAATTAACAATAACAATTAACCCACCCCCCGTCCGTTCCCCATTTATAATAATAGTTAAAAACCATTCCCCATTCTTATCTTCTCCAGCCTTTGATAAGATCTTCTTTAGTGAAGGGTTGTAATAGTTTGCTTATGGTTTCTCGTTTCGAATCTTCAGTCTCTTCTTCTTCGGATTCTGATTTAGATTCCTCCTCCTCCTCTTCGGATTCGGATTCCTCCTCCTCTTCCGATTCGGACTCCTCTGACCCTGTTTCTGATGAGGAGCTGTCTTCTTCTTCTTCTTCTTCTACTACTACTACTTCGGATTCTGAAGAAGGTGGTGGAGGCTGCGGGGTTTTGTCGATTTTGGGTTGTTTAGAGGAGGAGGATTGTTGGGGTTTGGAAGTGGGCTTTCGTTTCTTGCCCATTTTAGCTGATGTGTTTTCTGAGAGAGTAGAAGAAAAGTAAAGGAGGATGGAGCGTTGCGGTGCAGGCAAAGGTAATAGAGGGTTTTGGAAATGGAGAAGACGATTGAACGCCGAGTCCCAACCGGCGTTTGAAAAGCACCTCCCAGGTGCTTTTCAAAAAACGCCGTTTGGGACTTAAAATACCGTGGGTCCCACCCATTTCAAATGGCATTTTGTTCTTACCAAACACACTAACGGCACTAAACCTTCATTTGGAATGGAGTTTGGCAAACGTGCCGCCCTCCCAAACAGGTGCTAAGCATCTAAATTTCATTTAGTATTACGAATAACAATTATTCTTTAATATATTTTCATTTTAAAATATTTTTATAATTTTTTTATATCATTACTATGAAATAATTTAAAAACATCCTTTAAATTTTATTTTGAAGCAAGGAGAAAAATTAAATTAAATTATATTATACAAAAATATTCTTAAAACACAAAAACAAATTCAATTTTATTTACCTAACTACTCCAAAACTAAATGTTTGTTTGAGAATGTGATTAATATTATTTTTAAAAATATTTTTTGTTTATAGATGTATTAAAATGAATTTTTTTTGTTTTTTTAATAATTTTTAATATAAATATATAAAAATAATATAAAAATACTAAAAAATTAAAATTAAAATAATATTTTTATAGATTTTTTCAAAAGTATTTTTAAAGCACGGTATAAAACATCTTATGAACCCTACCATGTTTATTTGGATCTTGTTTGATCCACACATTAAAATGGCAATACATTGATTACAGGTTGTTAAATTGCCATAAGATTTAAAACTAATCTTAATTTTTAGTAAATTTAAATAAGAATAAATAAAAATGTTTTTTTTATATAAATAATCCATAATAATTTTAAAATTATTTTTATAACGTGATGATTTAGATACTTTTTCGGGTCAGGTCCGAGTTGACACGACAATTATGTAAAAAAGATATGAGAAAAATATCATATCAAATATCTCAGACTCTTTTCACTTTTTAATAATATCTCCAACCTCCAATCATTATAAAATATCTCAGCCGTACAGCTCCCCCACTTTAAACCCCTCGTCGTCCTCCAAACAGAACACGCCTAACTCCTCCCAACGATAACTGCACAACTGCTCACCGGAAACCACCATGTCCACCGCAACTGCCGACGGCGACGGGAACTACCTCTCAACTCCTACGCTTGACGCCGAATCCTCAGACCTCCTCCATACAATCGCATCCCACGGCGGCTACGCCTACGTCAGAATGTCGACACTCGCCGCCTCCGGCGACTTTAGAGCGGCGGAGACGGCGAGAGATATGGCGTGGGAGCAACTCCACTCCGGTCCCTGGCACTCCGTGCTTCCAGCCTGGCGTGATGCCTACTCAATGGCTTGCTTACACGTGGCAAAGTTTCATTATCGAAATGGTGAATTCAAAGAGGCGCTTAGGGTTTTGGATTTGGGATTGATCATGGGAGGTGTGCTGTTGAAGAAGGATTTGGAATCGGCTGTTGAAACCGTGACAGCGAAATCGAGAGAAAAGGAAAGTGAGGGTTTTGAGAAAGGACCAAAGTGTAAATTTGTTGAAGAAGGGGTTGCATTTGATAAAGAGGAGGTGAGGTTTGTCTCTAATTCTTTCTATGTACTGAAATGTAGTGTAAATTTGCTTTTTAGGGTTTGTGTTTTAGGAAAGTTAAGATTATTATTATTATTATTATGATGATGATGATGATGATGATGTAGCTTATTGTGGATTTTGTAATTATGTTTGGAGGGTTTTTCTTTTAATTTAAGATAATTTAGTTGAAGGAGATTGGATGGTTTGCTAGAGTAATTAATTTACCGATGAGTTAATTTATGATTGTTCTTGGTTTACAGCACTACAGCTTTTACCTCTTTTTTTATAATACATGAGCATGGCATGTCGCATTTATGAACTATTATTCATGTTGACTTGAATAATTTGGTTTTCTGATGGGGGATCTTTAGTTTTTTTAAATAGCGATTGAGTTCTTGGTGTTTTTGATATGAGCAAATGGTAGTAAAAGGATGGCCCATTTGTGATATTGGTGTTTTCGATTGAGTTATTGTTTCGTAGCAGTATTCTTTTTGAGTCGGGTGATAATTGGCTTATGGTATGATGCTAATAAGAGTGACTGTAAGCTTAATGTTTAATGTGCTGTCTTTGGATTTGTAGGTGGTTCGTGTTTTACCAGAGAGGTCCTTGTCTAGTAAGATCGTGGTGAAGAAATCTGGTCTATCTTTAGAAGGATTTTTACGTGAACATTTTCTATCTGGGTCTCCAGTTATAATTAGTGATTGTATGGCTCATTGGCCTGCCAGGACAAAGTGGAATGATATGGATTACTTGAAAAGGGTTGCTGGTGACCGCACAGTTCCAGTTGAGGTGATTATTCTTGTTTTTGTGAAATTTGATGATCTATGCTTTTCTAAGATTTCATTCATTGAAGTTCATTAGATGTCTAATATCCATAAGATAGCTCTTTTCTACTTTTTTATTTTCCTTCCAAATAAGTTGTTTTTCCTGCCCTTGGCTATGTGTTTTTATTTGTTTTTTGCGATTGATTATTTCTCAAGTAGCAACCTCTGAATACACTGTTAGCGTTGTATGTGATATTTGAAGCTTGGTGATAAAAATACCAGGGTACATAAAAATACAACTCAACTCTGATATGCTAAGCCCCAATTTCAAACTTGAGGTTTTGAACTGTAAAAGTAAAGATTATAGTTTCATTAACCTTTTGAAGTGACAACTTGGATATAGCCTTCAGTGGGGGGGAAAGAGTAATCTCTTAGTGTTTTGAGTTTTCCCATTCTAAGAACTAGGTCTCTTAATTAAGGTCCTTAAAGTCAATAGTGGAACCTACCTACCAACATGCAATAGGTTGAAAGAACATTTTAAGCATCTGTAATCATCACAAAATTTAAGTCATGATGCGCTAAAATTGAAATGGCAACCCATTAAATCCCATTACCATAATGGGTGGAGTCGATTTGGTCCTGTAAAACTACTGTTCTCTGCTTCAGATTTTTTCCTCCATTTTTTGTTTTGGCGAAGACATGCAGAAATAGTTACCAATTTAATGAAATGAATCAAAATGCATAGGAAGTTCAAATTTCAAACTTCCTGAAATGGTAGAATATTTTCTGCGTTAGGGTTAAACAACCACATGCACCTTTTGATGGGTTTTAAAACTTTTGTTTTATAATATATTTTTTATTTAATTATATAATATTAAAAATAGATATTCTCGAGAAAGACAAAAGGTAAACATACGTGTCAAATATAAAGAATAGTGATTGTTCAACACAAGCACCAATAATGGTAGAAGTCATCCAAGCTTAGTGATGAGAAGGATGATGATCTTATCAGCCATCATCGACCAGGGATGAGCAAGCTTATTATCTCTACTTAGGGTCTTGTTGACATTAGGATTTGAGGGAAAATTTGGAGATAGTTCTGTCCTTACATTTGTAGCCCAAGCAATGGCTCCTAGGTACTTTAAGCCAGCCATTCTTTATTTTTTCTCAATGCGCCAACTAAAAATTTCATAACAACATGAATTACTGGAGAAATATGAATTGCACTGCTTTTACCTTTACTTCCTTGGGCAATCATGCCTTAGCAATCCACAAAAGTACTCCACTATGAAGTTCTTGACTGGACACACTCAACGGAGACCTATATCCATAATTCAAAGATGTTTGTGAAAGTATTCATATGTATTCCTGTGGAATGGGATATGGTTGGTGGAATGGGATATATGGTTGTTATTCCACAACAAAATGTAATAAAAATGGCAAGTCCTTTGCAGGTTGGGAAAAACTACCTTTGCCAAGAATGGAAACAAGAGCTTATAACATTTTCTGAGTTTCTTGAGAAGATTCAGTCCAATGACTGTTCTTCTGCTGTCCCAACATATCTTGCACAGCATCAATTGTTTGATCAGGTGGGTTGTACTCACATAAATGGGCATTTAACCATTGGCTTCAACACATTGAAATATGCTAGCAATTAATATTTTACATTTATCTGGCAGATAAATGAGTTACGGAAAGATGTTTGCGTTCCTGATTACTGTTGTGCTGGTGGTGGGGATCTTAGGTCTCTTAATGCTTGGTTTGGGCCATCAGGGACAGTGACCCCACTGCATCATGATCCACACCATAATATACTTGCTCAGGTATTAAATTATGTTTGTCTGTGGAATGCTCATAATGAGACGCTGCATTTTTTTTCATGTATCTTTCTTCACTGACCTGTAGCTAGATTGTGTATCTAGTGTTTTGTTCTTTTGCGCTTGGAATTTCAATTCTTTTTCCTCCTGGCTGTTGGGCATTGTTACCATTATTATGGTTCTTCTTTGTGAGGGTTTGTGTGCATGTGAGTGCCATGTTCTTGTTGAAAGTAGTCTCTTCTAGGTTAAACGAGAACTGTTTTGTAATATAGCAATTACAATTTCAAAAGTACCATTTCCGCTCATTTATGTTTCTTCCACCTACACAGTGCATGCACATTGTCAGTTTAATTTATGATTTAACATAAATAAGTGAGCTTGTTGTTTGCTAAGAAAATGTGACTTTATTTTCAGGTTGTTGGCAAAAAGTATGTTAGGCTCTACGCCTCTTCAGTATCAGAGGAACTTTATCCATACAATGAGACTATGCTTTGCAATTCAAGCCAGGTAACTGTTTTCTAGCTTTTTTTTTTCCTAATGAACCATTTCAATAAATTTGCGTTATTTTGGTGATGGTATTAAATCATGTTTCTTCCTACTGATCAATGTCTTCTAAACATGCATCTAATGTCATCTGTTACCCTTTCTCTCTGAAAAAGTTTGTGTCTACATTATAGACTATGTTCCTTGCAATTGACTCTCCTTTTTGAAGGTCAACCTGGACAACATAGATGATGGACAATTTCCAAAGGTGCATGACCTAGAATTCTTGGATTGCATATTAGAGGAAGGTGAAATGCTCTACATCCCGCCAAAATGGTGGCACTATGTCCGATCTCTAACAATCAGTTTTTCAGTTAGCTTTTGGTGGAGCGACTCTGAAAGCTCAGATGCATCGTGACTGCAGACTGCTTTTCATGCTTGAGATTTGCTCTTTTTGATCGATAGAACTGGGGTTAGCCCTAAAGTGTTAAAATTGATTAGCACATTCATATACGGACATGCATACAGTAGTACTATATGCAAAAATGGAGACATCATGCCTTCTAATTCATGATGTACTCGCAATAAGAGTAGGAACATTAACATATCATTTAGTGTGTCTGAGTTAGCCTTGCTTCCACACAGTCGGATATTCATCAATTACCATGCCATCTGCTGGCACTATGTTGTGTGTCTCTTATGATGATATAATGGAGTTTTTTGTACCACTTGGAATGTGGGTCCCCTTTTTTGCCTGACCAAACCTCTACTATCTTCCAGGATTAGGCGTTGAATTGGTTGGTTTATCAACTATTTGTTCACAGGAAGAAATCTCATGCCGGTTTCCGTGAATGTTGAATTCGATCTGGAAAAGGGCGCAGTACCTTTGAACACACTGAAAGAGTTACCTGCTATCGAGACAGCAGACCTTCAACCTTGAAATGAACACGAAAGACCTGGTTCTAGCACTTGCCCATGAGCAGCTGAACTACACGTAAATACCGAATATTTATATTATACATGCAACAAAACATGCAAATCAAACCAAAGATAGACCTCGCTGTACTAGAGAGCCGATGAGCCATGAGACCTTCCTGTACTAGAGAGCCCATGAGCCATGAATATCGTTGATAGAAAGTTAGAAACTTTGGTTACTAACCTGGCATAGCCTGGAAAAGAAATTAGCCTGATGAACCTGGTTAACTTGTCGGTATGACCAAGTCAAATATGATTCAAACTTGGTGTGTGTGTGTGTGTATATATATATATATATATATATATAATTGTTTATATATATATATAATTGTGTGTCTCTTGATCGGGTTGGTTGCTTTTCCTTTTTACTAGTTAATTCAAGGGAGGCCAGCAAAAACGTCAAAGTGTGTTGTCTTCTTCCCGTGCTAATGGAAAGTTAGAGAAGACTTCGCAACACCAAATACCTTTTTTTGTCCCACAAATGAAAATATCACCTCTTCTTTACAACTTTTTCCTTCGCTTTGCATGCTGCTTCACAATATGAAAATAAAAAATATCACAGAGAGACCCACCACTAGGGACTTGGTCGAACCTTCATCACACCAGCTTTTCATGTTGCTGACACAATTTGAGTCCAATTTACTAGTTTTATCATATCATGTGAAGACTTGATACAGCAAATCATTTGAATACTGATCAGACGATGTATTTCTTTTTGAAAAAGTTGTCTGATCATATATATTTTAATTTGGTGAAAGGGTCTAACCAAGAGTCGCACAGATCAACAAAAGATATTCAATTTTCGGATCGATTTCAGATAAACTCGACAAGTGATAATCGAACAAGAGACCATTGCTTTTTACGAAGAAAATTATTATCAAGCTATAAATCTACGAGTTACAAACACAGTTACTGACATGTATTAACACTAGAACCAAATGACAATCAATTAGGTTAGGCTGATCCTTTTGGCACAGCAGTATAAGTAGGGGGGGTTGAAGTGTATCGATGGGCAAAAGAAAGCTCTTTCCCATGGATAACAGGGCACTTCTACTTGCTCGCATTAGTACTTGATCAGAGTCTGCCAAAAAACATTTAGACAGATTTCCCATTATGCAGCAGAATTATTATACAAAACACAACCATAGTGATGAAGTCCGGCCTGGGCCAGGGGCCGGCCGGCTAAATTCCGAGCTGAAGGTCGGTTTTATAACTGAGAACCACAACAGTAAATAAGAACAAGTACAATGCAAGATCTTCATTCTTGAAGCTAGAACAAAAATTTCCAAGAGGAGAAAAAGAAAGCTGAAAGCAATGCATTATTTTTATTAGCTTAATTTTCAAAGTCTCAAACAAGATCTTTCTTCTGAATTTGTCCTTAACTCAAGCCTTGTGGTCTGCCCCATCTCTCATTACCATGGCAGCTTGGAAAAAATCATCCAATTCTTTGACAGAGGAACCTTTGAAGCCATCTTCATCTCTGATGGCGTTTCTTATCATCTCCTTGACCTCGCTAGCTTTCCTTCTCATTTCCTTGCCTTTCTCTGTCTCATTCATCACCAACTCAAATTTTGCCTTCATGTCTTCATGCCTAACCTCACAAGTCTTCCCTCTGGCGATTTCCACACAAACCCCCAACTCTTCTTCCAAGAACTTGACATTGAAAAACTGCTCACCTGCCATAGCCCATCCAAGCAATGGCACCCCATTGTTTAGCGCTTCAAGGACAGAATTCCACCCACAATGACTCAAAAATGCACATATTGACTTGTGTGATAGAATTTCCACTTGGGGTGCCCATTTTTGCACAAGCAACCCTCTTCCTGAGTCTTTGATTCTTTCTTCAAACCCCTCAGGCAACCATTCTCTGTCTTTGAATTCTGAGTTTATGTCAAAACCTATTGGTGGTCTGACAACCCAAATAAAATTCTTGCCACTACCCTCCAAAGCCAGAGCCAATTGCATCATCTGTGATGTAGATATTGTGTTGTTTGATCCAAATGAAACGTACAGAACTGAACTCGCAGGTTTTGTATCTAACCAGTTCTTCAAAAAATCTGCTGAAATCCCAGATTGTTTGCCGGCACGAGCTCTGTGATCTACTGACAACAGAACTGGCCCTATAGCCCAAGCAGGCCTGCCTAATCTCTTCCTAAAGTACATCAAACCAAGCTGATCAAACTCCTCAACTGTATTAAACAAAATCCCATTAGAATCCACCCATGCTGGTAGATTCATTCTTTGAAAAACAGACCAAGAATCACTCCCATCCGCCGCTGAAATACTTAATGGCAGCTGAGACACATGAAATCTTGAAGCCTCTTTAAAATCTTTCAACTCAAACTCATCAGAATCTATTCCCCTATGAGGAAGCGCTGACCAGACAGAGTAATAGCAAGCCAAACCAAATCCACCAGCACCACTGAAGATTGCATGAAACAATCCAAGATCTTTAGCTACAGTTGCTGTCCATCCAAAAAATATGTCAGCAATAATACAAAGTGGAGGCTTACCTTCTTGCTCTTCTATAATATCTTCAATGAGAGTTTTAAAGGCAGGTTTGAGAGAAGTAGAGGCATGAAGAAGGCTAATGATCAGAGGGTAAGGAAGGATATCGGTATTTTCTGAATTAGGAGGTAGACCATGATCTGAACTATTGAAAGGGATTTCGAGAAGCTTGATTGAGGAGTCTGGTGGGATAGATGACTTGAGTTTCTTGATGTTAAGTGGGGTGTTAACAAAAGTTATGGTGAAGCTCTTTGTTTTTTCTATGTGAAGTGCTAATGCTAGAAATGGGATTATATGGCCTTGTGCCATGAATGGAAACATCACTATGTTTTCTTTTGGTTCTGCCATTGTTATCAAGGAGGTGGAGGAGGTGGAGGTGGAGGTGGAGGAGGAGGAGGAGGTGGAGGTGGAGGGAGCAACAAATCTTCTTCTTTAGGTAGGAGGGGATCTGGCAGGTCCACTTTGGTCAAGGATGATTTCAAGCCACGAACACAACAGTCTTGATTAGCGGCTTGTGCTTCGACTTTTGTACATTGAATTTGACTAAATGTGGCAAATTTCTACTATGGAAGAAATTAATTCAAGACTATTTTTTTAAGTTTCCAAAATTTCAAAATGGATTGTATACTAGAATTGATTTTTTAATCCGAATCAAGTTTTAATTTGAACCCATTTCGGACCTAATCAAAGTTATATGACTTGATAAGTCTAGTAATTCATTTATTTATTTTACCAAACCCTAAGCCAGGATCTAATAACCATACTTACTCGAAAAATAATTTAAATATAGTTATTTTAACAAGAGTATTATAAAGTAATTGGAATAAAGGAGAGAGAAAACGACAATGCCTTTAATTTGGAATCAATTCGTGAATAAATTGCTTTAAGATTTATTAAATTAATAATGTAAAAGCTTTTGTTATATTATACTAGTAGGTATAATTTTACTCATTTCTTCGTCTTCTTCTTTATTTTTATTTTTATTTATTTATTTATAAGTCCTCTCGATCAAGGTTTCAGTCTCACTATTTCCTAATCTTCATTTATAGTAGCCATCAAGCCCTTGAATTTAGAATTATGCATGTACACATGCAACCAAGTTCAAGGGAGCCAAGGTTTAGTTCTAAAGTTAGATGTGAGAGAGTAGTTTTCTATGAGTTTTTATATCAACTTAATAATATTATTAAAATGGGTGTTTAGAAGAATCATTTAAAAGTGTTTTTAAAAAGTATAAAAAAGCTTATTTTAAATTATTTTTTAAATATTTTGATATCGTTTTGATATGTTGATATCAAAAATATTTTTTAAAAATAAAAAAATATTATTTTGATGTTTTTCTAAATAAAAAATATTTTAAAAAACTTGTACTACACTCTCAAGCATGCGTGAATTATTGGAAAAAAAAAAACTATTTTTCTTTGGCATTGGCAAAAATAATAATCAATGGCAACTCTTATTTTCTGCTCAAGTACTGTTTATGGTAGGCTTCGTACTTAAATTTATCCAGCAACTTGGTGGAAACATTTTTAATAGAACCAAATAACATACATATTGGATTATATACAAACAGATTCAATTTATTTAGGTAATTTGTTGTACCATATTGTTGTTGGCCGATGATACTCACAATTTATAACTTATGACAAAGTCATTCTATTAATTCTCGAGACTATTTAAAAAAAATAGAAATAGAAATCAAATCAATGACTTGTGAAGATAAATAACAACATCTACACATAGACTCTTTTTTTCTCTCCTCTTTAAATCTCTCTATATTTAAAATAAACCTATGTACAAGAATAACTAATAGATATTACTAATTATCTATAAGCATCATTGAACAGCGAAGTTCTCCAAGTTGCAGCAATCTTGTTTAAATTCACTCCTCGGTATTAACGAATGTAGTGGTAGCTGTGAATTTAATAGAGCAGGAACTCTAACAGCTTTGCACTAAATGTTATATAGTGGTCTCGCTGGCTGCTATTCTTCTTGGCAATGCTACTCTATTTCTATCCCACCTAGAAAAAGGTGAAGAGGGCGTTGTATGTAGTAGCACTACCGACCCTATAAAAAAGAATAGATTTAAGGCTTCAAAACTAAATTCCATTCAAAATGACTAAAAAATCTCACGATTGTTTTGGAGAAGTTTTTTTTTCTAATTAAACCTCGATCAAGAAATTGTTAAATAAATCTTGCTGTGGATCTCTTGAGGAGTAATTAACGGCTAATTAAGTCACGGGATTCAATTTCCAATAAGTGAACTTAATATATCGTATAATGCTAATATATGTTAACCTTTTTTATTTATAATTAGGCACAATATTATGATACTTAACTATGGTAATTAGCATTTTTAATGTAGCAATAAGATTCTCCGTGTGATTAAATCCAACCCAATCTTCTATCAATCGGGACTTGACTTCAGCAATAGCCATCATCGATAAGAACCCTAATCTTAAGTTTCTTGGCAGCCAGAGAGAATTGTTCATAACTTAAGCTTTTTTACCCTCTTGAAGAACATGGTAAGCACACTTTTTATTCCTTGAGTTTTTTTATTTCTATTGCTCTGTCTTTTTTATTTTTAAAAAATATGCAATAACTTAATTCTGTGGTTTAATATATATTTAGCAGGATTCTTGTAATAGAAAAGAAGGTTGCCAATCTACTCAATGCACTTGCAATGGAATGATGAACCAAACGACAAGTATTTTTCTTCCCTTGCCTTGTTTTGGTATTTAGTCACTTAATTATTTGATTTTGTAAAATGAATTGTAAAGAAAACAGACATTTAACAATATATTTTGTTTATTTTGATCACAATAAGGTTGTGAAGGCTTATGCTATAGTTGTAAAACCTAGTACAGTTCAAAATGTCAAAGTGACCCACCAAAGCTTAGCTATTTTGGTCCTATTTTAATGTCGAACCAGATTTAAGGATTTAAAACGAGTCTATTAAAAATGGTTCATGTTGGTTTTTTTATTCACTAAATTATAAATTAGGTGAAAGATTATTTTCACTATAATCTTGTTTCTCTTCATAAACAGTATCACCATTTTAAATATATATAAAAAAAAAATCACATGGTTTTGTTAGGAACTTCTGCAGAAGGGTTAGCCGATCATGTACGAGGTCAAGCAGGCAACCCTTTAAGAGAACCTGTAGCAGCTGGTCAGGCAAATTATGGCCCATACCGATACAGGCCCATGGTGCGTGGCTATGGCCACGGTTACAACAATACCTATCCGGCAAATTACGGCCCATACCGATACAGGCCCATGGTGCATGCCAATGGCTTCGGTTACTACAATACCTATGAGGAGAGCATGCAAGCAAGATATCCATATTTGCACCATTACCCATATTATGAGCTGCCCCCCATGTACTTTCCACAAGCGGCGGCGCCGCCACGAAACGCCAAGGATGGGGAACCTGACCTGTGCCGTATTATGTGATGTGCATGAGCTATTAGAATACCGATAGTTTTCTGTTTCATAACGGAGTTCTGAGCCTGAATTTACCTTTTATTAGATTTTGTTGGCAATTTTTCTAGTGGGATTTGGTGATATTGAACGATGTTTTGTAGTTTTTTCAAAAACTGTTCCATGTCATCGGTGATCTGAATTTAGAAATGAAACATGGAGAGAGTATAATTAGTTAGGTGAAATTAATTGGGAGAGAATATTAAGCCAATTTATTGGTTGCAAAACATGAGCATGAAAAGTCTTTATTTGCTCATTTATTTTAGAGATATTTTTATTTCTTCAATTAAATATATTTATATTTTTTTTAATGTTTTCTATGTGACAATAATCTTATATTTATGTTTTAAAAGAACGACACAATTTTGAACGGAGAATTTTGTAGGTTTATGGTCCAAAGCCAGCAATCATTCGTCATGAATTAAACCCCATCACCTGTCCTTGTTGCCTCTTCTTGCCTAAGCAATGCAGCTTTCAAGAACGCATCCATGGCTTTGACAGAAGACCCGTTAAAATCTTTAACAGCATCCATAATCATATCCCTAACCTCCAATGCTTTCTTTCTCATTTCCTTCCCCTTCTCCGTCTCATCCATCACCACCGTTATCTTTTTCACTATATCTTCATGCCTGATCACCTCACGGCTCTTCCCTCTTGCCACCTCCACACAAACTCCAATTTGTTCTTCTAAAAGCATGACATTGTAGAATTGCTCTCCTTCCATTGGCCACCCAATCACTGGCACGCCATGGCTTAACGATTCGATCATTGAGTTCCAGCCACCATGACTTAAAAATGCTGATATGGACTTATGAGACAGAATCTCCGCCGGCGGTGCCCAGTCGTGCACTAATAACCCTCTTTTTGAATCTTTCATTCTTTCTTCAAATCCTTCCGGCAACCATTCTTTGGATTCCATGTTGATGTCAAAGCCAACAGGTGGCCTAACGACCCAGATAAAATCCTTTCCACTAGCCTCCAATGCGACTGCCAATTCCATCATATGCGGTGCAGATATTGAGTTCTGCGAACCAAATGATATGTATAGAACTGAATTCACAGGTTTGGTATCGAGCCAGTCCTTACATAGCTCAGCTGTGGTTGCAGCTTGATCTTGGCTTCTCTTGGAAAGGAGAACGGGCCCAATTGACCAAACTGGCTTGCCAATTTTAAGCCGAAAATATTCCAGTCCAATCTTGTCAAGTTCCTCCACTGTGTTCAGCAAAATCCCATCAGAATTCATCCATTCAGGAAGAACATTCTGTAGAAACACAGAGTAGAGATCACTACCATCGACTACTCTCAAATTTTCTGCCAGCTGTGCTGCATGGATTTTAGAAGCTTCAGGGAAATCTGGTACAGCGAGTTCATCACAATTCTTCATCTGATGAGGCAGGTTTAACCACAGATAGTAGTAACATGCAATACCGAAACCTCCACTTCCAGAAAAAATGGCATGGAATGCGCCGAACTCGTGTGCAATCTCTGAGCACCAGCCAAAGAAAATGTCTGTGATTATGCATAGTGGTGGGTGCCCACTTTGCTCCTTAACAAGATCAGAAATGAGTTTCCTGAACGAAGGTTTGAGGGACAAAGAAGCGTGGAGAAGGTTGGCAATGAGATGGTTAGGAATGGAGTCGGTGTTTTCAGTGCCAGGAGGTAGGCCATAGCCTGAGCTATCAAAAGGGATTTCAAGAAGGTGAATGGAACAGTTTACAGGGATTGAAGATCTCAGTTTGCTGATGTTAAGAGGAGTGTTAACAAAGATTATGGTGTACTTGTTTATTTGTTCTAGTTGAAGGGCTAGTGCTAGGAAAGGCATGATATGGCCTTGTGCCATGAATGGGAACAAAACTATGTTCTCTTTTCTCTGCAACATTTCTTTTGAAAAAAGAGGAGGATGAAGTGGAGAAGAACAAGTTCTGGTGTGCTAACAATGGATGTGTGAGCACTACTTATATAACGATATAGCGTTTACTAGTCAAGGATTCATGATGATCACAAACAAAATTCCTTGGTTTTAGTTTAGGCAGCAGATGTAAGGAGTTGTTGCTGAGATTTATTCACCCATGTTGGCTATATATGTAGTGGGAATGGAGTTGGGAGTGATTAAGGAATGCGAATGGCTTATATGCAAGCATCAATCAATATATAATATATTAGCTGATTCTATTTTTTTTATTTGTATTCGTTGATTTACATCTCCTTGATAGACTAATAGCGTGATGAAGAAGAAAGAGTGACTCAATGGTAAGATATTGAGTTTATTTCTTATAAATTATTAGTTCGAGTCTCGTATCAATTAAGATCATTAGAGATTTTAAATGATCATTAATTTTAAATCTGTGAAACTAGTCTAAATTTGCGTAAACTAGTATAGACACCCAGCAAAAATTACATATTGTTAATAAATATACTTCCAACTTCTACTCCATTTCAAGCCATCACAATCCTTCTTTTGAGACTTTCTGACCCTTTTATTTACCTCCATCATAAAAGTTTGTTGATTTGATTAACGTTATTAAGTGATGAATTATATGAAACTCGACCAAGTAGTTAATTTGACTAAACTTTTATAGAGGAAGGTATCTAACGAAAATTAACAAAAGTTTGGTAGCTTAAATTTTTTTTAAGAGTCTTAAGAGTATGTTTTGCTTGAAAAAATATCAAATTAGTATCTTATTTTACTATATTTTTATTTTTAAATTAAAAAATCTAAACGCAGTTAAAATAAAAGTATTTGTATTTGATTGTTCAACTGATAGCGTTGGGTGATGGAGCCATAATTTTGATTGAATAAACGTTGAGCACAATTATTTCAATACCTAACATCCATAATTAGACAAGTGAATTTGCATTTGCCCTTCTTGTCAGGCATCACCCTTGACCAAGAAACACCATCAACAATGTCAATGCGTACGTAACCACTGAGGCATACCAAAAGGAAATTTTGGAAATCTTGATCATAAAAAAAAAAAATGGTTTTCTCATGACTGCAAAATAGCTCCCCAGATTTTTCGAAAAACAACTGCGATGGGCTTGCTGTTTTTCATAGACTGAATTTATTCCCAATGCGCTACTAATCAAACAAAAATATTTTAATATTTTCTTAAAAAAAAATTATATATATATATATATATATATATATATATATATATATTTATATATATTAGGCACTAGAATGTCATGTTTGCTAATAATTAAGAATATTTATAACCGATCGACTGATATACGTTAGCTAAAATTCAAATATAATTTCATGAGTAGATAAGAAAAAAATCATTGTAACAGGATCATTATACAAGTCAGTTCATAATTACTCCTGCAAGATTATCTATGCAACCAATATTGATTAACACTTGGATCAAGAACAAGAGAAATCTGTTAGAGAATAATATAAATTATATTATGGGGCCTCACCTACAAGCTTAAGTTTTTAGGTGAGATGGTTCCTTAACATGGTATCAGAGCTTTGTTGACCCAGCGGTCACGAGTTCGAATCTCACCACCCCCATTCTATTTGATAAAAAAAAAAAACTAAGTACAAGGTGATGTGGGCCTGTGCAAGTTTCAAGCCCAAAGAGCTTTCACTTGAGGGGGGGTATTAGAGAATAATATAAATCATATTATGGGGCCTCACCTACAAGCTTAAGCTTTTAGGTGAGATGGTTCCTTAACAAAATCTTCTCTGAAACTTCATTCCACTCTTTTATAAAGTCGATGATATTATGTTATTGCTGTGATGAAAAGGCATGATATGGTGATAAACGGTTTGAGATTTACTTTGTAAGTCCTGTGTTTGATTAGAAAATGCATGATGTAATGATAAAAAAACTTGAGATTTACCTTGTAAGTCTCGGGTTAAAATCAAAACGCACGCACCTTGTAAATATTTGGGACAACCAGAATTTTGCTCACTTAACCGAGCTAGCAAAGTGTACCTAAAAAGGATGGGATTTTCTCGAATCCAAAAAAATATTATTGTTATTTTATAGAAAATATCAATTCTTAATTTAAACTTTCTTTTGTTACAAATTCAAGACTCAAAGAATTTTAATTATTTACCTTCAATATTTTTCATACTAACTCAAAACTTTTAATCATGTAAAATCTTAACTTAATTTGATTTGATAAAAAAATGATTTTGATCTTTTGCTTTCTTTATTTTATTTGATATATATATAAGAACCTTGATCCTTTGCTTACTTGATGGACTTAAATTTTTTTTGGAGAGAACTTCCAAATATTTATGTTTGATTTTAGTCTCCACATGTTGTCTTACTTATGTTTCTTGTCGTTGCTGTGTGTTTGTAAGCTTGTTATGTTTGATTTGATATATTTATTGTTTATCTATAAATAGATCAAATGCAATTTATCTCAAATATCATTTATTTAAAATTTATTTTTCACATTAATACATTAAAAAATATAAAAAAAAACTTAATCTAAATAAAAAAAATCTTCAAAATAGAACTTTAAAACATAAAAGTAAATAAGCTCTAAATGATGGGTGGATTGAAAAGACTTCATTACCCTCCAAAAAGAGCTCAAGAATTGTTTGAAAAGATAAAGAAGTCATTTTCATCTTCCAACAAAAACTAAAAAGTCACAATGCCCCGAAAGAACTATCAATGACTAATAGATTATATAAAATTAATAAAACACCTTCAACTCAAAGTAATCTCAAGATTTCTGACATAATTGATAATACATTGTAGCAATAAATAGTATAAACAAAGGGTTTTCCATGGTGTTTTAGCTTTCATATTTATAACTTTTTAAATTATTTTTATATAAATATATTAAAAAATATTTTTTTAAAAAAATATTATTGTCACAATAAGACTATCTGAAAAAAAAACAGAAAAAAATAATTTGAAATAAAAAAAACTATTTTTTTTTCAAAATATTTTTGAAACTAAAAAATAAATGGGCTCTTGTATTTATTTATTTTTGTTAATTGTAATGATAAGATCCAATTAATTAACCTTCCAAAACTCTACCTAACCTTGACCAAACACTAACCTAATTTTGTCACCATTGTCTATGGCTCATCGCATCCTTGTCCCTTCTCTAGCTCTTTGACACTCCCTTGCATCCAAAAAATAAAAATAAAAATAAAAACAAAAACTAAGAAAGTGGGGTGGGGGGCATAATATCTCATTTCTCATCATAAAAGTACCGATATAAAAAAGTTATATTTGATTGACAAGATAGAAACAAAAATCTAAAATAAATCTATCTAAAATATATATTATTTATTTTCAAAACAGTAAACGTTGAGATCGTTCTGCTTCTATCTTTTCTGTCTCCCGACAAATCCAAAGACCCGCTAAAAAAATAGCAGATGTTAAATAAATTTAGGTACAGACTTGTACCTGCAAAGAACCTTACTTCTTAGAACCCTATCCTGGACGTAAAACCCTGGCATCACCATAATCTTAACCCGGCTCGGACCGTGTGGTCTTTGCCTATCCATGAGCACATCTTCCATGAAATGTGGATCAAAGTTTCTATTTTCTTCGACCCTCAAGATTCCCAGTGGAGGATTGAATGAAAAGGCCAGCAAATGAAGCAACCAAATGCATTTAGCAGCGACAAAAAAGGGCTGAAGAAGTTTTTCAGGCCATGGTCTAGTCCAGTTCATTGTTGTAATAATACAACTCATTTTCTGATCACAAAACTTGCTGAACTCTTCACTGTAATGCTTCGTCCCTTTCCTTATCACTTCATTCCAGCTTAGATTTCGCAATGCAACGAACGACGAAAACTGTGCTTGGCGATCTTGGTTTGGGTCTAGATTCTTTGGCGAGCCGTTCTTTTGAAACACGCAGTTCTCAAAATCTTGGTAGAGTGATTGGTTTACTATGGCTTCAAAATGGTATAGTACTGCCTTTGAATACTTCGAATTTAGAGACAGTTTATATGGTTGAAGAAGCAGGTTCAGGCTGTCCATGAGAGTACTATCTGTTTCTTCAATCTGTCCTGCTAAAGTCTTGCAGAATTGTCTCACTGAAAGTCTTGCTTCTGATACTATCTGAAAGAAACCCTCCACCATTACCTCTTCACTTACCGGCATCAAGTTTTCTCCATTTCCACCAATGGATTTCCCTCTATTTGGCAAGTTCCCGAGCTTTCCGACAACTTGTGAGTTTTTTGCTTGTGTTGCTTGCCTTAAAGCTTTCTTTAACTCCTTACAGTAACTCTCCAAGTGCTCAAGCTTGTTCCTCAGGTTCCCCAAAGAGGATTTCATCTCAGCAACCTCCGTTAAGGCTGAATCTCTATGCTCATTTGCTTTCATCAATTCTCTCTTCAATGTTTCAATTGACACTATCCCCAGATCCTTGAAAGCCTGTGAAACCACCTCGGATTCGGTTCGGTTCGACGAATCATCGTTCTTCTGCTTCTTCTTTAACTTTGGAAACAACCAAGACATCACTCCTCGGTTTTTCGGTTGTGATTGAAGTGATGAATGAGAATCTGTCATTGGCACAACAATATTAGAATGCTTGCTATTCCTGGTCACTTTTTCAGACTCGGTAGTAATAGTAGCCGGCTTGCTTCTATTGCAAGATGATATGGATTTGAAGTCTGCCAAGCTATTCATCCTAGAAGAGTTATAAAACTCTGTTTCAGGCTGATACTCAGAGATGTTGTTTGCTGAAAGACTAGCGACAGACTTTGTATCTTCAGCTGGACAAATATGGGACTCCAGATTGGACATATCAGAAGGAATTCCTTTCCTTGACGACGAATTCTCCTTCTTGTAACATGATGAAACAGTTTCGTAGCCACTTCCTCCTTCTAGGCAAAACCCATCCCAACTTTCTGACAATGTTCTTGCTTTTGTAAGAATCTGATGATGTTCCGGTAACGGTTCATCCTCATAACTCTGTAGAAAAAACAATAGAATTCATTACCATTTGCAGTAAAACTTCCATTATCATAGATTAAAGGCGGTAATTATCCAAGAGTTACGAGGTTTTTTTTAATTATTAGGAATGAAAATCAAAGTTAAAATCCATGCAGGGAAGGCTACAAATTAAAGACTATGTTTTTAGATTTCTTTCCACTGTGAAAATGATCAAACTGTTTTGTGAAAGCAGAATCTAAAATTTGGAAAAATTTAATAAAGGGATATATCAAAGATTAAAATAACTGATACATATAATAAGATTATAAACAAATAATGTCCCAATCATAATACATATTGTCATAAATTATGTTGTTTTGCTAGTTCAATCACAAGAAGTCCGAAGCAGAATATAGCAAGAAAACAATGAAGCAACAAAAAAAATATTCTTTTAAAAAAAAAAAGATACACCCTTTTGAAGCAATGCTAAAACGCGAATGAATAAAATAAGTAATTAACCAGTGAAAAAAATTAAAAATACTGAAACTTACAGGAGTGAAAACAGGGTAATCTTGAGCAGAGAAGTATGGAACAGAGCGTGAAACAGGAGTAGAAGATGGGAGTCTGAGATTAGCAGGGCTGTTTCCTTGCATTAAAGCAGCATGCAAAGCTCTAAGCTCCACAGCCTTAGCAATGGCATCCTGCAATTCTTTTCTACTAACATCATGATTGGTGCTGCCATGATTTTTTAAGCTTTGCAAAGCAGCATCCATGAAAACTGAGTAGAAAACAGAGCATACAAACAGAGAAGAACAAAGTTTGAGCAATTGTATGAAGTTAGAAAAGAAGAACAAAATGGGATTTCAGCATCTAGTGGTTGGATTTGATTTGCAGAGATGAAGACGACATGATATCTAGTGAAGCTAGCACCAGAAATATAGCGAGAGGGAGGGATAGGGGCATCTAAAACGGTAGGAGCTTTTGTTTTTGTTAAAGATAGAATGTGAGCATGTGAAGAAGTTATAGATATGGGAAGTTGCGGTTGTTTGGGCATGACATGAACAGTCTCTGCAGTTTACAAAAAGACTTTTATTTTCTTAAGATAAAAAAAAATAGAGCTCGGTTTGATTTGAAAGATTAAGAAAAAAATTAATGGGTTTTGACCAGATTTAACTCGAATAAACCTAAAATAATCATTATGATTTTTTTTTAAGTTGTGGTATTACTACTAGGAAGTGTAATGTTAGTCAATCATGCAAGTGGTTTCTCTACTTGAAAATAAATATATTATTAATAAAACGTTGGTTTAATGGTTAAAGATGTTTTTAGCTATTTAATATAAATACTAGCATTTAAATTTATTTAAAAACACCAAAATTACATGAAGATTGTTTTTTGACCACCCAAACTAGTCTGAACTTTTTTTAATTATTATCGGACAACCCACTTTCATCAGACATGGTTTTTGGTAGCAATCAAGGGAAAAGAATTTGAAATTTGAGCATGTGTTATATATTGCTTTTTAAAGGTAATTTGTATTTTAAAATATATTAAAATAATCATTTTATTATTTTAAAAATAGTAGCTTTGACATCACTATATTAAAACAAACGATTTGAAAATAAAATAAAAAAAACTAAAACAAAAAACAATTTTTTAAAATATTTTTGAAACACAATTTCAGTCACTTGAAAATTGTAGATTCAAATTTTAATAAAGTTGTTTTTATTTCAATTATTTTTTGTTTGTAAAAAAGAAAAAGAAAAATAGTTTATGGTGAGGAAAAGAGAGGGGGGAAAGTAGTGTTAAAAGAAGCATGCTCTGCTTTTTGTGGATGGAGTGGCAGAAGTTCTTTAACATAATTAAATGTAGTTTGACAGAAGAAAAACCAACCCACTCATTGAGTGTTGCTGAAGAAATAGGAGGGAATCATTTCTTGCAGTGGAAATCATTTGCTATTGGACTCTTTCTCTTGTCTCTCCACCTTTTGAGCTCCCATGGGATGGAATAGAAGCTTTCACAGCAGAACTTCTTTAAATGTTTTTTAATACAGAAATATATCATTCTAATTTAAAAACAAAATACTTTTAAGAAAATCACTGAGCAAGAATCGTATTAGGGTTGACTTCCCTTTAATGTTAATGGTAGAAGCTCTATACATGCAATGCTATGAGCTAAGATTGTCAAAATCGTTTTTTTAACATGACATTAAAAACACAATGAAAACTTGAATAGTAAAATTGCAAGTTCATGTTTTTGATTAATTATATATTGATAATTTTAGTTAATAAATTAAATTGTATTAAAATTTGATAAATAGAGTCAATAATATTATAATTCATTACTAAAATCTGCTAAAATCTCTCTATGTAGTCCAAATCTCGGATTTTCATAAATTTCTGGTAGATTGTCGTTGTGATTTCAGACACATCGTTCTCTCTCGTGTAGATGAATTTATGTTTAGTTTTCCTCCCAGGTAGAATCGCAACAAGGTCCACCTATAACTTTGAATGTGTCCAAAACAATACATCGATGTCTATTTTGACAGATTTGATAACATTTATCTAATAATTTTAACTCTCTGAAATAATATGTTTTTGAGTTTCGTTTGACTTGAAAGTTTATCGCAATATATTTTCATGGTCTAGTGTTGCCGTATAAAATTCCAGCTAGATTCAATATATAGTTTGAAAGATACGATCAATATCATAAAACTAGTTAACAAATATTTTAAAGTCTATTTTATTTTTAATTTGATTCATGTTAAAAATCAAATAAACTTGTAAAATCAAATTAATTTTACTGATTTTACGTAAATCAATTTCTATTTCTCTCATAAATACATATTAACCTGTAAAATTATATAACAATGACCTGAGCTGTCGAAAGGCTCGTGTGGGGGACAGAGATATCCAATACCTTCGACGCACTGTTTGCCCTCTTTCCTATAAACAGTGAGGTATGGTGGTGCCACAGTGGGGACCAAATTGAGCCTTTTTCTATTTCTTAGCAAAATTAAAATATATCCACCACAGAATATGCAAGTCCCATGATAAAAAAAAAAAAAAAAAAAAGATAGTTTTTTTTTATTTTTTTACTTTTGGGGGGTCATAGTACAGGGAATTTTAAACTAGGATAAAGGCATAATTAATTATGGAGGTCGTTCTTTCCCATAACCCCCTTGTTTATAAAAATCCTTAGTTTATTGAAATTAACTTTGGTGAGCCAACCACCCCGTGAAAAAGTTGGCCAAGGTTTTTCATCCACCACATGCCCAAAAAAAAGGTGTTCTTCTAAGCACCCGTTTGGCGCACCAGTGCGTCTGGCGTTTGCCAAACGGGATGGAGTTTTGGTGTTTGGTAAAAACCAAACACCATTTTTTTGTAGTGGGACCCACCAAAATTAACACCCAAACGGCGTTTTTTGAAAAGCACCTGGGAGGTGCTTTTCAAACGTCGTTTGTGCTTAATTGAAACGGCGATGCACATTTCAAATAGGAAAAATAACCGTTGAAAAAAAAAACCTATTTTATCCTCTCGTCTGCGCCTTCTCCCATCTCTTAACTTTGCTCTCATCTGCAACTTTAGCTCAGGATCGATCCGTGACCCACAGAATTGCATGATATTATAATATTCCTCACCCACCTGTTCTGAAATCAAAAGCTCACACCCACCTCCAAAATCGTCGTTATAAAAAGACACCGCCCGAGACACCTGATGAAGATAAGAGAGAGTTCGCAGTGAGAATGAAGAAGATCAGCAAAAGCAACAATAATCTGAGGGCTGATGTTAGGAAATGAGGCCATGGAGGCAAGTTCACCTGGGTTGGTGATGGCTACTCTCAGGCCGAGATTGGGTCCGAGAAGGAAGCTGTGGACGTGAAGGACCCAGCTGAGAGCTTTCAAAGGGGGGGAGACGAAAGCAAATGGGTTTAGGGGATTGTTAGTAGATAAAAATACATTTTATCAACCTTAGTATTAAAATAATAATATTATCAACCTTAGTGTCGGCAGCAGCAAAAGATAATAATATTAAACTATTAATATTTTTTAATATTAAAATAAAACAATAATATAAAATATTAATATTAATATTTTAATATTAAAATAATAAAATAATATTATATTATATTATTATTATTATTAAAATTATGATTATTAATATAATATAAATTTACAATATTTAAAAAAATTATGTATATATATATATATATATACCCTTTTAAGTAATTTCACAAGTTAAAAGCAGTTTGGAAAGTTTGGAAACCAAACACCAAAACTCCTTTTTCTTCAACCTTCAACTCAACCACAGTTTTAACCAAACACTTTCCATTTTTAAAAACTCCATTTTAAAAACTCCATTTTCAAAACTCCATTTTTTCAACCACAACCGCAACCGCTACCGCTCTCCCAAACAGGCCCTAAGAAGTTTGGGCCATGTTGTTAAACAAAAAAAAATAAAGAAGTAATTATGATGACAACATTGAAAAGCTATGTTGAAAAAGAGTTCGTAATCTTGACAAGCTACAATGAGATGGAGAAATACAGGAGCTTCTCGGTTAGACACTTATAAGAGGGTTTTTTTTTTAAAAAAAATATTGTATTTTGATATGCTATGTATAGAATAACTTTTAAAAATAAAAAATATATTTATGATTGTAATTCGTTTTCAAATAAAAAATACTAAAAAAAATAAAAAAATCCTGTCCACTTAACCATTATACTCTTAAATGCTGTTGATTCAGCAATCAAAATCACGCATGTCCCATCAAAATAAATTAATCGCATCCAGCATTATTAATTACTTCTGGAAAATTCCATAAAAGTCTTACGAATTGACTTGGCAAGTGATATAAATAATTTTCAAGACCTTTGTAGTAAGTATCACATCTATATGTGTATTTACTATTTAGTACTGTATTGAAAGATAATTTTCAAAAATATTTGAATAATAGAAGAAGCTGAGGGGTTAAATAAATGATTTACTTCTTCCTTTTTCATTTCATTTTCGTTCACATCCTGTGCTTTCAAGAAGAAAAAACAAAATAAAATGACCTAGTATTACGAGTTGAAATTAAAGAGTATAAGTTCAAGTCATATGATTGTTAATATGATAGCTAGTAGAGATTTACATGATCGATAATTTCAAAATGTTTTAAATTAATCAAGATACACACAAGTTGACCTAGAGACATCTATTAATAAATAAATAAATAAAATCAACAGAGTAGGCAGAGGTGTCTTTTTCCTTGTATTTGAAAGTAATAAATAGAACAGTAAAGGGATACCATCAAGCAGAGGCTGGCTTTTTCTTTATGAGATCGCCGCTGGTGATTCATCACTTTTTTGGGACGATAAGAGTTATACATTTTGTCAATGATTCATCAAACCGGGTTTTAATTGATTCACATGGCCACATCGAACTCCGTCTAATTTTCTAAAACCTGACCAAGATCATAGATTTGAACAAATCCTAAATTGAACTATTGGGCCGAGTCGAGCTAGGTTGAGTTCAATCACACGAGTCTAGTGAACCATTAGTTGTTTGACTTTGCTTTATAGTTGGTCGAATATTTTGTTTTAAAAAAACTGAATGTGTAGGACTTTTCAGTTTTTTTACATAAAAAAATATTAAGTAAAAATCAAAAGGCTTATTTGAGCATCTAATTGAATAAAAAAATAGAGGTGAAAATAAATCAAAATATTTGATGTCACAACATGGTTCATATTTATTTGATTGTGTTCAATGATTTTGTTTTATTAAAAATCATTTTTCAATTTAATTAAATAAAAGCAGAAATAAACACACGCATAAAAGTAATTGAATAAAAATAATATCTTGCAAGGATGTACTTACTAGAAATACCATGCAAAAATAAAAACATTTTTATTTTTAAAAATAAAGTAAAACATAAAAAAAATTATAGATGAATTAGAATCATTTCTTCAAAAATTTATTAAAAAACAACATATTTAAAAAAAAAATACCATTTAGAAAATAATAAATACAAACAATAAAAAAATTGAGAAAAGGGGTATTAATTTGAATATCAAACAGACGTGACTTTTCTTCTTTTTATTTTATCGACCTTTTATTTAGGTAAAGTAAACATCGTATTTGATACTGTATTTTAAAAGTGTTATTGAAAAATTTTGAATTTTTTTAATTTTAAATTAATTTTTTTTTAATATTTTTAGATTATTTTCATGTATTGACATTAAAAATAAATTTTAAAAAATAAAAAAATATTATTTTAATATATTTATAAACAAACACAGAGAATCAATATTGTTGTCGTGAAAGCATTGCCCACGGATCGCGATCCTGGTATAGCTTCTGCAAACGACTCCCACCGTCGATTTCTTCAAAATCCACGGCCCAAACACTTTCCCCGCATAAAAAGGGTTCTCAAATTTCAAAGAGACCGCCTAAAATAAGCAATTCTACTGTTCACTACACTCTCCCCCGGATCTCCATCTTTGCCGCCCAGAAATTAAAAATCAACGGTCTGAAACGCATTTCATTCTCCTCTTCTCCCTCTCGTTTTTTCCCTATAAAAACAGTCGCGAGCCGCAAGCAAATCACTACTCACCAAGACAATCAAACCCTTAATCCCCCCTCCTTTCTCGAGAAACAGACAGATTCCCGAACACCCAATGGCTCGCACAAAGCAGACAGCAAGAAAGTCGACCGGAGGGAAAGCCCCGAGGAAGCAACTGGCTACCAAGGCAGCCAGGAAGTCAGCTCCAGCCACCGGAGGAGTGAAGAAGCCCCACCGATTCAGGCCAGGAACGGTGGCGTTGAGAGAAATAAGGAAGTACCAGAAGAGCACGGAGCTTTTGATAAGAAAGCTACCATTTCAGAGGCTGGTGAGAGAAATAGCCCAAGATTTCAAGACAGATTTGAGGTTCCAAAGCAGCGCAGTCGCGGCGCTTCAAGAGGCGGCAGAGGCGTACCTTGTCGGTTTGTTCGAGGATACCAACTTGTGTGCTATCCATGCTAAGAGGGTCACTATCATGCCCAAAGATATTCAGCTGGCCCGTAGAATTAGAGGAGAGAGAGCTTAAACGACCTAGCTACTGATGTTGGGTTTCAGAGTGCCATTTCTGTCTTCGTTTAGGGTTTCACGTATGGTAGGTCAGGGTTGAGTTTCGTTGTAAATCTTTTCTTGAATTAAATGAGAAATTCTGGATTTATATTAAACTTATAAACTCAAGATAAAAACGTTAGAATTACACCAGACTAAAAGGTAATACAAGGACTGATAAATTCTCAGTTACCCTAAAAGTGTGTTCTTCATTCCATCTCTTTTAATCTTCCACAGAATACTTCCGTTGGGATACCAACAGCAATGATGAAAGCTGAAACCAATTATTTTCAAAATTTAGTGTCCGTGTGGGAAATATAATGGTGGTGGGAAAAGCAGCCAAGACTCTTGTTGAGGGGAAAACAAGAATAGGACAGAATAATGCACAGAATAGGACTGTCAAGGGAGATGATCCAAAACTACAAACCTGTGTTCCAGCTATGATGGTACCGTTGAGGGGATGGGCGGCACAGGCAGTAACGCCTTCAGACAATGGAAGAAACCTGTTTTGCTTGTTTCTGCTGTTCATCCTGGATGGCCTCTCTACATCCTCAATGGGACTGTAGGACGTATAATTAGGCAACAGAATTTAAAATATAGTAACCCAATAAATACAGAGTAAATGGCAAGTCCGAGAGATATATATTTGGGGTGAGGAATGAAAGTGGCTAGACCGTTGTTTATGAAAGAACAAAGAAAACTACCACCTTCCTTGACAAACATTCAGAAGACAGATTTTCAAGAAATGGTGAATTTATAGCTAACAAGAGGCTTCATTCATCAAACATGTGTTGACTACATATACACTATTAATTGCATCGTTGATTTTGGACATGTGTTAGTCGACCACGACAGGAAAGATCGGGGATTAGATGTTACCCTGAATTTTGTTTCGGAAAAGCACAAAAAATTGCTTTTGAAAGGATATCCTTTACCTGTAGTCCACGTGGCAAGGAGAGCTAGGATCGGGATAGAAATCTAAAAGATGGATGCCATTGTCAGTTGATGATCCCACCACATAGATCTGCATTAAAAGATACAGCTTGAATTCCAGAGATCACAAACCACAAGTTCAGGCTTGATAGAGTTTGAAAACCAGATTTGGGCAGAATAAATTTGGGTTTATGACCAGATGAAATAAGCATCAAGCTGTTAAAATAATTAATGAGCAGAAAATTCAATTCAAGAAATCATGTGACTACTGAAAACTGAATTAGGAAAACTATACAAATGAAGCCTGAAGTGAGAATGATGAAACAGATCCTTTAAGATCAAAGCTTAGCTCAACCCAGCTTGATAACCTTCACAATATTAGTTTTCAAACGGATGTTCTTCATTACTGGAATTCAAGTCCGTGTTTCATGAAATGTACATGAATATATATATATATATATTACTGAATATGCTGCTATAATGGCCCAGGCCACAAACTGAATAAATTAAAACCTAATTAACGACGTGCACTTCAAACTTATTTCACTTTGAACGAAATCACAAAGAGGCTCTTCCTTTTTGTTCCTTTAGCAAATGTTACTGCCTTTGAGCTGACAGTGGAAATTTGAGATAACTGTTTGATACGTATCTTTAACATGAACCGGTCTACTCCATGCATTGATGAAAGTGTAAATCACAAAAATATTGCTTTATTATTTCTTACTATCGTTCCAAGTCCCAGTTTTTCAGCATTTTTATTTCCTAACCAAAATCAAAGATTGCATTCTGTTTTGGCCATCCTATTAAAAAATATTACCATTTTAATAGATCACGGGATTTAATTAAAAGAAGCAAAGAAATTTACAGGCCAATCATAAACAGCTAGCACGATATTCTCGAGTATAACAGCACTTTTTGGTCTAAAGACAGCAAATTCACACATCAAGCTGACATCACACGCATTAGACAGTGATATAAATAAACCAAGCATAACCAGGTAAACAGTGGGATGAGGCATCTTACTGAATGTGTCGCTAGCCATGATGGTTTTCTCAAGGACAACAGATCAGTGGAGGACCCATTCCTAATCACTCCAAGTCAACAAGAAGTACATTTTCAATTAGGGAACGCAATTGGCAATTCTATCGATCAACATATACTGCAATTTTGCATGTACTAAAATTACTTACAACCAAGCTGGGGGAGGGCAATGAACATGCGTAACTTGGGAATTGTAAATATCTAAAATGCCAGACCTGCATTATGTGAACAACTGGAAGATCAAAATTAAATTAGAACACTTTCTCCACATGGGTTATGCATACTGCTCATCACCCATATGTCATCAATAGAAGGTTCCAACTTCCAAAACAACAATGACAGTTTAAATGACCTTAACCATTAGGATGAGAAAATATGTAATGCATAATTTGATTTAAGATGATTAGCATATATGCACATGAAAATGCAGACTCTACCATCAGAATTTTAGGACAAACTATTGAAGAACTTTGATTGAGTTGAAGATTCACAGAGCAGAGAGAAATAGATACATAGAGAGAGTGAGGAGAAAAAGAAAAGCGCTTGCATTTCTGACCTACCATCCATCATCAAGATGGAATGCCAACTGATACGGGCAAGATGGATCAAAATCAATGGAGTGCACTTCTTTGGAGACAATATCTGATTGTGCCTGGAAAATAAATGGGACCATCAGTTAATTGATTATAAACAAGCAAAACACAATCGAGCATGAATCCTGTTCAATAAATTATTATTTTATAACCCATTCTTCAAAAGTTAACGCCATTTATGTCAAACTTTTATTCATTATCACTTTGGTCTGCAATCCATAAGTAGTGAATTCACATGATGAAAAGTGACATCAGAACAGTCACACATACCTTCAAAGATCCTATTCTCTCAAGCATTGATGATAACTTCCAAGACGTTACAGGTGGATGGCATATCTGATTGGACAAAAGTCAAAGTTGTATGGACATCAAAAACAAAAGATAGTTCACTTTTTTCATGTTACTGTTCTAAATAATTTCTTAAAGCCCACACAGAAAGGTGTCAGATGACTGGCTCAAACAAACTGCTATGACAAACAACTGTTGGAGCCAGAAATACTATTCAACATTGTTTAGGAGGACAAAACAGTATAGATTCATAGTTATATACTCATATTATCTAAAATAACAGCCATGATGTGCAATCTGTCCACTAGCCATTCCAGTTAAAACATCACAAAATTGAGTTTCAAGTTTGCATGTCAGGATACAAGCCCCACTACTAACCTGTTTATGAAATTGAAAAGCAGAAGCAGCTCTTCCTCCACGGAGATCCCACATATAAACTATTCCATGTCGACCAGCCCCAAAAACGATCTGCAGAGAAGAATTTGCTTATATCATGCTCCACCAAAAGGTAGGTGAAATTTGCACTCACAACAAATGTTTCATGCAACAAAGAGTAATTTGCATTTTTATTTCAATGCAAACAAGAATTTATTATCATATAGGAATAGTAAGGGTGGAAATAACGTGTCCTCCGACAAGCAAAAATCATTTGAAAGGGAACTCTAATGTAAGGTGTCCTCCAAGAAGCACAATACCATAAGGAAACTAGGAAAACCATTGAATCCCACAACGAGGATAGTCATTAAAAGATTTCCTTGACATCTTATATTTGATGAACTAATGCAAATTTAACTGCAGGTATTGCACAATAAGGTAGCATTGTAATCAATATCTCAATTGCTAGTCTTTCTCGTCCACTCTCGAGGCCAACAGAGGTCCTGAAAATATGCTGCTATGAAAAGCACGTAGATGGACAGAGGACCCTAAGAAAAGTTTTAGCTTATATGTAAGTTAAGCAGTGATGTAAAAAAGTGCAAATATCACTTCCCAAGGAAACAATTGATGAAGGCGCTAACCTGGTTTTCCACACTTAACTTGATACTGTTAAGGGTACTGCGGGAATTAGATGTAAGCTCAAGACATGGAAGTGCACTCATTCTTCTATCCCATACATTGACTCCACCATTTGTATCAGAAGCAATTAACCTACATTTAAAGCACAGCACACATACATAGTCAGAAGGAAGTGATCATCATTCCTTCCGAGCAAGGAGAAACAATATTGAAGGCAAACATGAGATTGAGATTTCCAGAGAAGAGAACATACAGTATTTATTCCATTTTTATCAAAGAATTCTAAGTTGGTTCAAACTTAAAGTTGAAATAAGCCATTTGCCGAGTTACTTATAGACTTGGATGACTAATGCAGTCTCCCGTTGATACTTTGTAGATTATATGCTATCTGTCAGAAGTCCAGCATTGAAGTGTGGCATGAAAATTGGTTTTACTGACTTAAAGCTACCCCTTTTCTGTACCTACCTTGAATCTGAAGTAAAAGCAATATCAGTTAGACCTTTATGAATGTCAGACCCGTGAACAGTAACAGCACGCCTTGTTTTTAAAACCTGCATTAAGAATAAATGAAATTTATCATCATAGCTTTGAAAATATAGTGTTAACAAAAAAATAAAAACGTGTAGGAAAATTCAAAAAGAAAAATTATGATAGGAATCAAAAACCTGCCTCAACCCAGAAAAGTTAGGAAAAAAATTAGGTAGGCCGATTTGGAACCAGGAACCTAATTTAGCTAATCATGTCATCCAATGGTGCCTACGTTGATTCTTCTGATCTTATTAAAACAATTTTATCAAAGAAAGAGCACCAATAATGCTTTAACACTTCTAATTGCCAGAAATGAAGACCTCATTCTTTTATTTTCAACTTTCCAAAGCTTCTCTGACCAAAGAAATCTTGATTCTCTGACACAAGTAATGCCAGTCCTGGAACCAAGTCTCCTCTGGTGTGTTTCCAATTTTATAATTACAGTTAAAAAATGAAACCTGAAAACCATCAATCTATTACACACGAGATAATATGGTGGTAAGAATATGGAAAAGGAAAAAAGATCGTACTTCAACTGGTTCAGAAGAAATATAACCAATATCAAAAATGTGTACTTCATTAGTTTTCATAGATGTGCAAGCGACCTACAAAACAAGGAAAAAGTTGTCACGCAAAAAATTCATAATAAAATTAAGGTTATAACTGTGTAACAGCAGATGCAGTCAACAAAGTGATTGATGGTTCCCAACTTCCCATGCTAGAATCATTAAACAGATGTGTTGATACTTTTTGTGTATGCTAGTTCAATTGATCATTCAGTCAAGCATATTTTCATACAAATTGCAGTGCAAATATATGCATTTGCCACATCCACCCTTGAGAAAATGATTAGAAATTGTACACGTACAAAATCCAAATAATCACACAGGTTCGTTTGAGTAGCGTGTTATTTTCTGCTTTTTATATCTCATATGCCCAAATATAATTCCAACTAATATTGAATGTTTTCCACAATGATTCCTATGCAATTTTACAGCTAAAACCCTACATAACTGTCAAAAAAAGAAGAATGTAAGTTACAGACACTGATCTTTAGGTTCCGAATGCAAGTACCAGTTACATTCTAGGAGTCGGTACCGGCAACAATTCCCCACTACGATTGTTGAAATGATTAAAGAATTCCAACAAACCTCATCTTGGTTGGCAAGATTCCAGCGAACAGCATCTAGTTGTCGGCCGAGAGAATTGTGCAGGACATGTTTACTTTCATCTTCACTCTTTCTTTCATCTTCACCAAAGTCTGATAGAAAAATTAAAATAAAAAATAGACAGTATGGAAAGAACTTGACACCTCACCAAACACACACGCTATAAAAGACTCCAAACTAGCCCTTATTTGTGGAGCAGCTAACAGGGTATGATTCACCACAAACACATATAACATTCAGGTATCACAGACTTCCAGGAATACATATCCCAAAAGAATATTTAAAAGAAAAAATACATAGCATGCTCAAAGGGGATCTTACATGAAAATGAATCATTAGCCTGACAATAAAGTGATTCAAAATCATGCACTGTCAAGCACCCCGATTTCGTCACTGATACTAAATAAATTCCCTGGAATAAATATTCAAAAAAATTACAAACGAGGCTTAGGAATAAAAGGAAAAAATAAAAACAAATAAAACTGTGCATATATGCATAGTGATTAAAGCATTCACCTTATTATCAAATTCCAGGGCAGATATGCCTTGCCTGCAAAAAAGAAAAAAAAATCACAAAATGAATTAATAATATTCTGAGAAATAAATAATAAAATGATAAGATAGATGCACTAACTGACTTGTTTATAGCGAATTGGCGAGTCGAGTCGGAGGCCAAACCACTCGAATTCATCTGCTCAAATAAAATAAAATAAAATAAAATAAAATAAGGTCGAATAATTACAATCATGACAATAAAAAAAAAAAAGGAGATTGAGGATAATAGCATACATGAGTTTGACAAGGAATTGCTGCATCTCCTCCTCCATTTACATGATACAAATGCGGAAAAGCTCCAATCTTTATAGAAAAAAAAAATTAAAAAAATAAGAGCTGAAATTTTGGGTAAAAAGAGGGGAAATTGAGACCTGAGAGTAGGATTGCAAGAGCAATGCAGAGAGATCATGGCGGTACTTTGACTCTAATCTTCCATTCAACTCGATTAAACTTCTCTTCCATTGATACAATCGAGAAGGTTTTCTAGGGTTTTCTTCTGCTGGGACCAAATATTTCTCCATTTGAAGCCAGAAAATAATAATTCAAAATCTGGAGATTATTTGTTAAAACTACTAGAAAGTGTACTCAAAGCCTTTTCCATTACCCGCCATTGGGGTTGATGCTAACTTGCGCTTAATGTACACTTTAATTTATGGCCACTAAACTCGATTTGACCCGTGAAGTTGCCCGGGTAATCCATCGAACCAGAGCATAGCTTGGACAGGGTTATAAACAATCTTGGATAGAACCAATTTAACCAGTGGTTTGACCCGACAAACCCATAGTCTGAATTTTACACTGATTAAACCCGAGTTGGGTCTGCTATGCATATTTATTCAAGTTCCATATGTTCGAGTGGATTAGAGCCCAGAAGGCAGAGGAGGTCTCGTTCTGTTTTGGTTAAATCCATGCTTTCGGCATTCTCCTGCATATTTTAATTCCGTCCCTAGAGTTTACAATGTTTCCAATAATTCACCTAAAAAGAATTTTTCGTCCCCTTATTTTGGCTCATTCAAAAAGGCCCCTTTGATTTCATTCTTATATTAAAGGCATTTTCAATTAAGCCTGTCTAAGAAGTTGTGGCGGCATATATTCAATTCATTGTTCCCCTTACAAGTCTCCCAAGATCCTCACTGCTAGGGTGGCTTGAAATTCAAGACAAATCATTGAACACATTCAATTTCTCATTTAAATTAAGAAAAGATTTACAACGAAACCCTAAACGAAGACAGAAATGGCACTGTGAAACCCAACATCAGTAGCTAATTCGTTTAAGCTCTCTCTCCTCTAATTCTACGGGCCAGCTGAATATCTTTGGGCATGATAGTGACCCTCTTAGCATGGATAGCACACAAGTTGGTATCCTCGAACAACCCGACAAGGTACGCCTCTGCCGCCTCTTGAAGCGCTGCGACTGCGCTGCTTTGGAACCTCAAATCTGTCTTGAAATCTTGGGCTATTTCTCTCACCAGCCTCTGAAATGGTAGCTTTCTTATCAGAAGCTCCGTGCTCTTCTGGTACTTCCTTATTTCTCTCAACGCCACCGTTCCTGGCCTGAATCGGTGGGGCTTCTTCACTCCTCCGGTGGCTGGAGCTGACTTCCTGGCTGCCTTGGTAGCCAGTTGCTTCCTCGGGGCTTTCCCTCCGGTCGACTTTCTTGCTGTCTGCTTTGTGCGAGCCATTGGGTGTTCGGGAATCTGTCTGTTCCTCGAGAAAGTGAGGGGGGAGTAATAGTCTTTGGGTGTAGAGAATTGAGGCTCGTGACGATTTTTATAGGTAAAAAACGAGAGGGGGAAGACGAGAATGAAATGTATTCTACATCGTTGATTTGTAATGTTATGAACGGTGGAGATGGCGATCCGGGTGCGCTGTAAACTGACCAGTAGGAATGATTCTAATAGGCGGGCTCTTTTGAAATTTTGAACTCTTTTCCCCTTTGGGGAGAGGGTTTGGACGGTGGAAGTTAAAGGAATCGACGGTGGGAAATGTTTAGGGAAGCTTGGCGAGGATCACAATCCGCGTGCTCTGTTGAGCATGAAATAGAAAAGCTTTAATTGCTTCGTTTAAGAGGCTTTTGGGAGAGTAAATATGGACCGTTGGTTTGCTAGACTATTCAGTATGTAAATACATACAAGTATAATTAATTACTGTGATTAATCTCAACAACACAAATTCATTAGCTCCAAAAAATAAATCTGAAAACTTGGAAAATTATTTAGAGAAAAAAAACATGTAGATTTCTTCCTTTGACAATTTTTTTTTCAAGATTTTTTTTCTAGCCCACTTGTCATTAAAAAATTATTTGGAGTATATATGTTTTCCTTTTCATTTAAGTTCTCATTTTTTTTTTTGTTTAGTAGTTTTAATCCTTTTAAAACAATCCCTATTTTATGTTAGTGTTTCTGAATCTATAATCTTAGTTTTGGTTTTATACTTTGGTCATTTTTTTTTTATTAGAGTTTTATTTATTTTCAATTTAGTCATTCAATTTTAATTTGTGTAGATAATTTTTTTAATTGGTATTACTTCTTTTGGTTTTTGATTTTTTCTCTTGGCTCTTTTGTCAAAGTTTTTATGTTTGAAATCAAATGGTTTTTTTTAATAGTAATAATATTTATTTTAGTTTTATCATTTTCTTTTCATTTTCTTCACTTGTTTTTTTTATCAGAGTTTTATAAAAAAAAATTATCCTTCAAGACAACAAATTTAAAGATTTATTATCTTACTCAGAGTTCTAGCATTGCAAATAAATCTTCATACTTTGAATAAATTTAATTTTTTTTACATTTTTATAAAAAAAGGTTCAACATGAAACAAAAAAAACAAGCAAATTATCAAGTTTTATCAACTGTACATGGGGGTCGAAGATAGATTTCTAAAGCAAAACCTATACGTGATTGGAAATCAATCGAAGGAAGTTTTTGGCTTGTAAATTTTTTTCTATATACTTGCACCAATCACCAAGGAAGCTACAGTGAAGAATAAAAAAATTAGACTCAGTTGTTTGGAAGTGAGAAACAATGGAACCGAAAAGATGTTTCTCCGGCAGTGTCTCGATCAAGCCTAATATCTGCCTCGTTCCCCAAGACTCCATCATTCGGAATATCAGCTGCTGCCAGTGGCTGTATTTGATTCCGGCCAGGTTGGCGTGTCAACTGAATTTCAGGTGGCAACGCCGCCATAACAGGAGGCCGGGACACAGACCTGAACCTGCCACTGCCTGCACTTGGTGGCGGCAATGCTCTGTCCCATGAGAAGACATGAATGAGAATAGGCACCTTGGCATGGCGATGCAGGGAAAGCTTCTGGCTCAGTGATACTGTGTCAAAGCATTTGACTGCTCCGGTCGACGAAACCATCCAAGGAAGGACCTTCTGGTTTGATACTCTCGAAACAACCAGCAGTCTTGACGCGCTTTTTGCTTCTTTGTATAGATTGCTAAGCCCTGACCTCGTCGACGGTACATTCTCATCATCATCCAGAACTGATGAAATGTAGATAAAGCCCTGTCGACACGAAACGAAAGATAAACAAAATTAACATCTTCAAAACATTGGTTGAGTCTGACGGTCAACTCGCTAACCCGAACCTGTTCTGGGCCAGTTTTTTCCCGAACCGTTTTAGACACTGATCCAGTTAAACCCGGCCCTGTGATCGGAGGGTTTAATTAGCTGCGTAAACTTCAGGGATTTTTTATTTTAATTTCTGTCTAATTAGAAAAACCGAGAAGGCAGTCATCATTTTGCAGTTGACTCGAGTTAACCAGATGACTCGGAGTTGTGTATATATAGAGTACCTCTTCTGTGCGGCTGATGGCAAATCCGAGCTTAGTATCATCTTCTTTTATTTTGACCTCAATTGCAAATTCTCCACATAAAGGTGCATACCAGAGACGAGCTGCTCTGACTACACCGAGATCAACCCCATGGTAATCCTCGAAACCATACAAGCTTACATTTGCTAACCTAGAGAAATCGGACAATGAGCCAGCATTCACAGTTGAGGAAGCTGTCTCTCCTGATATCTGTCCGAAACATAAAAGAAACATACTTTTCATCGTTGTAAACCAGTTGAAGATTGCCAGAAACATACTTTCTAGGGTGGTTACGTACCTTGGTGAGCAAGGATTCGGTCTGAATATTCATGAAAACAACTGGGACTCCAGAAACCTGAGATGAACACAGCCACGCGTTTGCCCTGGCAAGAGTGTCCTCCAAATCATTGTATCGAGAAGCAGCTCCGTCTGAAGCTTTTGGAAGGAGGAGTAGAGAAAGAAAGCTGCTTGATTTGGGAACCTGTAGCAGCTCCTGCATCCTCTTCTCCCACGGATAATCCACGTACCCATCTTGAACCTTGGCCCTCTGCAACGCACTGACAATCCTGGAGCTTCTTGAATCTACAAAATGTAACTAATCGTCTCATCACGTTGATAGAAACGGTGCCGGAACATAAAAGACCGGTTGCAAATTACATTCACCAGATCAGAAAGTACAGACGACTGGAGATTCCATCGCATTTGTTGACACTTCTTAAAATATCATCTAGTACAAAAATTTAAGTGAAAATTTTTTGAGTTTGAAATTTTTATAGGTATACACTAATTTATGCTTGATTTTTATCAAATAAAATAAGATAGTGAGATTTAAACTCGTAATTATTTGATCAATAAAACTCTAATATCATAAACTTAAACTATTAAATAAAACTTTAAAATATAATTTATACCCGTGAAACCGGATCAAGTGCTGAACAAAAGCTGCAGGAAACTGCAACCACTAGCAAGTTTGAACAATAATGCAACACAGAGAATTAAAAAATGTTATCGGAATTTGTCAGCGTGTCGGCATTAAGTAAATACAGACAAATAAAGAATCATTATCTCGTCAAGCTTTCCATTCCATCAGCATTTAAAAAAACACCAGTAGATTTTAAAAAGAATGACCCGGGAATGACTCTACGCTAAAGCATCATTGATTTCTTGTTGTTTTGTGAAGTGGCTGATTTTGAGACCTGAACAAGCACTCTTGCAGTGGAGAAAATCTTATGGGCAGCCATTGTTTCTTGTAGAATCTGAACTCTGTAAAGTCCAAAACCACGGCCACTAGCCCGTGTGTAAACATCAAAACCTCATTTTTTTTAATAGTTGAAATGGAGAGGTATCAATCAAGCATGACGTGAAAGAGAATATGCTGACTAACTTAAATTGTAATTAATAAAAGCCAGCAGCCAAAAGAATGTCTCAGTGCTTTGTTCGCTGCCCCAAGCTAGAAACAGCGGTAGAGTAAAGGATTATTGCTTTTAGTAATGAGTAGAATAGCTGAATTATCAAGAATATTTATAAGAAAATCGATATGAAAAATTAAAGAAAAATGAATTTTTGAGATAATCTCAGGTTAAAGAAGCAATGAAAAAGAAGCTGATTCGAGTAAATTTGATTCTGAATTTTAAAATAACAAAAAACAATCAGAAAAATCAAGACTTGTGAAAAATAGTTCATTTTTTCTAGTTTTTGATTCATTTAAATTTATTTAGTTTAGCAAAATTAAAAGTGATCCAAGCTACATCCAATCGATGGATTTTTATTTTTATTCCAGCCCTATTCCTTCCTTTTAAAACATTGAAATTTTTTGAACAAGACAGACTGTTTTAATTTTGTTTTAACTGATGCTGGGTACACTTATATGATAGGAAGGACAGGTTCATGAACCCGACAAGTGGGGCAAGAAGATGAACTGTATACATGAAATCCACTGACTTCTTGTGAATATCCAGAAAACCATCCATAGGGCGATAAGGGTGTTTTGAGAATGCTCAGTAATTATTTGTAAGAAAAAAATTTAAAATTTTTTTATTGAAAAAAATTATTTTTGATATTATACATCAAAATAATTTAAAAAATCAAAAAAAAAATTAATTGAAAGAAAAAAAATAAATTAAATTAAGTTTTTTTTAGTAAGAAGGAAAGTTGTTACGGGGGAATTTTGTAACCCGTAATCAAACCTATAATCTTCTTTTTTAATTAAACTAAGACAATAAGTTTTATAAAATAACATCATTCTATTTATTAAAATAATACACAGAAAGTCAATTTATATTCTATTTTTAAAAAAACCTAACCAATACAAATATCAAACCAATCGATGTGTAGAATGCGTTTAATGATTCTACTTTATTCCAACATTATTAAAAATCAAAATATAAAATCACCCACGGCTTATCTCAAGTACTTGTCAAAAAGTCAAAGTAGAAGCTCCAAACTCAGAAACACCAAAACTTTCAAACAGAGTTCATCATCTAACTCACCTTGTAGTTCAGAGCATTCAGCTTCAGACCGATCCGTGAACCCGAAAGCATAATTCGGATCCTCAATAGACCTCAAAACATACTTATTTTTGTAACCCGAGTCGGGCACAACACAGGCATGCAACTCAGCAAACCCATCTCTGCCACGTCTAACTCGAACAACAATGGAAGTCTCTTTGTTTTTGAACGAGTTATGAAGTATCTTTTGAACCCCACGTTTTCCATTCTTGAACGGAGCTTTATATCTTATAGACCCGGAGCCGGATGATGATGACCCGGATCCGATCAGAATTTCTTCAACTATATCTCCTGTTTGAAGCATGTCTCCTGTCCATTCGTCAGCTTTCGAACTCCCTTTAAGACATTCTACAGCGAGAACTATAGTTGATTTCGTGTCTCTTCCTGATTGTGAGTTTCTGCCGGTGGTCATTTCTCCGGTCGGGTTATGATTTTCTTGTAGAGGAGGTTGGTTTGGTGATCAAGAAAAGTTGATCTTGAAACCAAACCGGGTGAGGAATTATAGATAGATTTTGGATTCTAGTTCCACATTCTACAAGAGAGATTGGAGAGGGAGGAGGAGGAGGAGGAGGAGAAGTTTAAGTTGTTAGAAATGGTTTTGAGGGAGGAGGAGGAGGAGGAGGAGGAGGAGGAGTTTAAGTTGTGAGAAATGGTTTTGAGAGAGGAGGTGGAGGGGTTCAGCCGTTTAGGAGTTAATTATACAGAACCTCGAGTTATACAAGATTTTTTTAGGGCTGTTTAGTTATTTTGCGCGTTTGGAGATGTAAGGAAATGATACGTGGTGAGGCGTGTTAGTTTTTGGTTCCGTAATGATGTTCGATCTATTTTTAAAAAAATATTTTTTTTATTTTTCTTAAATAATACTTTTATAATTTTTTATAATATATTTTAAGTAAAACATATCCTTCATTACGTGTAGCTTGATACTGCGTTTTAAAAGTGTTTTTGAAAAAAATTGAAAATTATTTATCTTTACTTTTTTTTACTTTAAATTAAAAATATTTGGTGTTTTTAGATAATTTTAATGTGTTGATGTCAAAATAATTTTTAAAAAATAAAAATATTATTTTGATACATTTCTGAACGAAAAACACTTTTAAAAACAATCTCAATCATAGTTCCAAACTTGTCCTCTGTCTCAAAGAGTTCATGGGAATGATGTATGCTTATTTGATTAATATAGTGCACTAGCTAGAATGTGTATTCAACATATTATGTGTGCGCGCGCGTTAGCCAATACCACTGCACTTCGTTGTGGGCGATACCATATTTTTTTCAACACAAAAAAATATTAATTTTGTGATATTTTATTTATTATAATATAAATTGACATAAAATAATAAATTTGTGCAAAATTTTTATGAAGTGCAAGTTTGTATAAAATATATGAATTTTAAATCGATATAAATTTATTTGTTTAGTAGGTTTCAATGAAATAACCAGCATAAAATTATCATCATCATTAAAAAAGAAAGAAAAATTAGATATCAAATAACAAATTCAAAGAATAAGGACTGAAATGAAAAAAATATAATTAATTCCAATCGAAGGACAAAATTAAAACAAATAAAAAACCCGAGACCAAAACAAATAAATGTATTTAAAAAAAAATTGCAGTGTAATTTTGTTAAAAATATTAAAAGAAAAATGATCGAAATGAAAAGTAACATATATGACTAATTTCAATTGGAGGACAACAAATCAAATCAAAATATATAATTAATTCTAGTCGAAGACAAAAGTGAAACAAATAAAAACCTTGGGACCGAAACAAATAAAGGTATTTTTAAAAAAACATTACAGTGTAATTTTATTTAAAAAATTTAAAAAATAAGGATCGAAATGAAGAGTAACATATATGACCAATTTCAATTGGAGAGCACAATTAAAATAAATTAAAACAAAATATATATAATTAATACCAATTGAAGGATAAAATTGAAACAAATAAAAATCTTGGGACCAATATATATATATATATATATATATATATATATATATATATATATATAATACCAATTTAAAGGTAATTGCAATGTAATTTTGTCAAAACATTAAAATAGTAAGGACTGAAATGAAAATTAGCATGTATGACCAATTTCAATTGGAGGACAAAATTAAAACAAATTAAAACGTGCATACCAAAAAAATTAAAAGAACCAAAAACAAATGAAAGATCAAAAGAATGAGGATTAAAATGAAAACCAACATATATAATCAAAGTCAATTGAAAGACACAATTGAAAATAGTCAAAATTTTCATTGGAGATATCAGGAATAAAAGTGAAATCAAAACCTCAGGGACTAAAATAAATAACATACACGCATGAAGGACTTAGATATACTTTTTGGCTGCAGGAGAGAGAAAAGGGAGAAAAAAACCCAAAACCATTAATCGGCGATGGCTCGAACACCGGACACCAACACATGCCTCCCTAGAGGCAGAGGACATGTTGGTGCACTAGTCGACACGACGAAAGTGCAGTTTCCACCGCCCCAAAGTCGTCGCAGGCGCGTGAGCGAGAAACACTGTTGGCACATCCATACGACGCGCCTCCAGTGTTTCAAAAAAATTTTTTTTGGTCAATTACCTATACATCCCTGGACCCAGTGATAATCATGAAAAAATCGTGGCATAAAGTACCACACTACCCCTGGCTACAGTCCTTTGTTTTGTCTTCTTCGGGGGTTATTTTAGTAGTTTTATTGTGCAAGAATTTAGGAAAAAACAAAAACACCCCTAATTGTTCCATGTCTTTTTCTTAGCGCACAAGGGTAAAATAATAGTTTTATTGTACAAAGAATTCAGAAATCTCATCCATGTTCCCTGGAAATGTCAAAAATAACCCCGATCCTTGAGGTTAATTTTTTCGATCCTAGGATAAAATGATAATTTTACTGTCGCAATTCACAATGAACTGTATCTAGGTAAACAATAAAAAAGGCCACGGTGTATTGGCCACGCCTATTATATTATAAGTAATATATTCATGTGATGCTATGGTATATCTATGTATGACATGCTAGTATGTTTATGTTAATAAAAGTTGACATGTCATCATTAACAACCATGTCCATGTGACATATTCGTATTTTAAACTATGTATTGTTGTTGTTGTTGTTTAGTCGATGTGATTGTTAATATGTATATTGTTAGACCACCTTGGTTCTTCAATTAATTTTAAAAACCATGTTGTTTTAGTTATTTTTAATAAAAACTAGAGGAAATAAAAATCCTATAATGGCTTTATTCTAGACAAAAAATACATTTTTTTTTAAATTCATAGTATTGAGTTTCACTCGAGTATGGACAATTTTTATTCAAATTTGATAAGATCAATTTGCAAGATTATTTAAAATTAGCGCAATCAATATTATTATTATTTTAAAAAATAATTATTTAAATGAAAGTTTAGACCAATAGTTCAACTTGCCAAACCTATAAAAAATACTATCCACATTTATGTTGATACTAAACCATTATGTGACTAATAGTCATGATCATATAATTTTATGGAATTGTTGTTTAAAAAAATGACAAGTGGAAATTTGCTATATTATTGTTATTTAATTTCATGGATTGTATTAAAAAAGAAATTACATAAGTAGTTGCCAAGAAAATGGTCATGATTTCATAGAAGTGACAACAATTTTAGGTGTTAAGATATAGGGGTGATTGTTTTCGGTTTAGTTTAATTTAGTTTTTATCTACAAAAAAAACTCAAAAAACCCTGAAATTGAATTGGACCTGGTTTAAATTGACCGGTTTTGGTTCAGTTATGTTTTTCTAACTAAAAAACTGAAAAATTGTTTCGTTTTTTTTTTAGTTTTTTCTACTTTAACCAAGTTTTTCTCTTATCTCATTTCACCAAAATAAAATCAAACCAAAAAAATGAACTGAATCGGAAGAATTAAAAATATTATAGTATATTTTTTTAATTTGAACCGGTTCGGTACAATTTCAGTTTATCAATTTTTACCTTAAAAAACCAAAAATCAAACCGGATCAGAAGGTTTTTTTTTAAAAAAAATCTGATCAATTTATTTTAATGGTTTAGTTTTTCTCGGGTTTTTTTCCTCATTCTAATCGAATAAATTCGCTCACCCCTACTAAGATATTAATTTTCAAAAATAGAAATGGCAAGTTAAGCAATTAAAATAACTTTTTGGACCAAATTAATTAACTAAGATGTTTTTTGTCATTTCGTGTATGGTGGTCAGTGGTCAAGTTTTTTTATATTCGTAGTAACATTTGTGCAAGCTGTCAACGATGGGAGTGCTGAAAGGAATTGAAGGAATACATTTTTCTTCTTCAGAAAGTGAAAACACAACAACCAGTCAGTCAACAGGGGAAATGGGAGATTGCTGCTACGAAAATAAATAAATAAATAAATAAAATGAACTAATCACATATGAATATATAAGCAATTTTCTTAATTTATTTACTTGTTATGGTCAAGATCGTTAAGATAAGTAATTATCCGGATAATTTTATTAATTTTTTCAAAATGTATGCGGGGTATATATTCTTAAAATCGCTTAAACAAACTTAATCTTGTTTTACATTTATAAACGGATCTAAACATACACTTTAATTATTATTTTTTTTTATCTAGATAGCATGTAATCTTTAATTTGAAAATAAAAACCCAGGCTCTTGTGGAAAAGAAAAAAGAAAAAAAGAAAAGAGAAAAGAACCCGCGTGATTTGCCAATTGAAACCTTCGTCCCATAGCTTTCATGGCTGAATTTTAAATAAAAGTTTTTGAAAACTTATAGGTCGATGGATTTGATTTCATGATTAGAATATGGTAGGTTTGATATTGTTTGTGCAACTGTATTTAAACGCATTTCAAAATTATATTTGGTTTAAATAACATTAAATTAATGTTTTTTAATAATTTAAAAATATGAATGCAAGAAATTAAAAATATATATGTATAAATTACAGCTGCATTAGTTGATAAGTCCACCATGTCATATATGAATACGATTTTTTTTTTAAATATATAAAAAAATAGAGATTTATCCTTACGTGTCTATATTTATTGAACTATTGGATTTTACTATTCAACAAATAAAGCTTTGACTATTCAACATCATCATAAACAAGTGGTTCAGGTCCAAGTACAGAAGCAAGGTTCAGCCACCAAACTTCGTGTGTGCTCCGAAATTTAATTAATGAATTTATAAAAAAATAAAATAAAAATATACACATATCACAATAATCATAAATAAAACTTGACCGAATCCATGCTCATCAAAAGTTGAGGAAAAGTCTGAACCCATTGGACCTTGACATTACCTTCCGAAATTGCACGGAGTAAATAAATAAATAAATAAACACTAAGATGATCGAAATAATTTTTTAAATATATTTAAAAAGATAAATTACTAAAAAGATTCTCATACTAGCAGCTAGAGGGAAGGGAATAAAAAGTTATCATGATTATTATATAATTTAGTTTATTTTCTAAATTCCAGGATATAAACTGTAAATTTAAATACAAAAACGACTAAATTATAAGATGATGATGATAATTTTTCCTTATTCATCTTTTAAAGAAACTTATCTTGTAGGAAGTTTCGAGGAATTGGTGATGCGGATTCTCTGCCTCTTTCACTTCACAACACACAAACATCTAGTGTAAGAAAATGAAAACCCTAAAAGCCCCATGAAATTGACCATGGAAACTAGTTCTTATAAAGCATAAACCCTAATCCGATCATGCAAGAGCAGATGGTCCCCTGGTAAAAGTCTTGACTAGACTGCCAGCAGGAAAACAAAAGGACTTTTATCCAAGAATAGTATCAATTTATTATATAATATATTGTTGGCTAACATGAAAGAAAATAAATTCATATTTTCTCATCATTTCAATTAAACTTGAAAACTTGGTATTTTTATATTAGGGAATAAAAAATTAAATAAGAAAAACGGATGGGGGTTTAGGGCAGCAAGTGTTTTTCTTAGAGTGGGTATATAAGGTGTTTTGAGAATTAAATTTAATGTTTTTTTCTTGTATTTATTGATTTTTCTCTCATAATAATAATAAAAAAAAACTATTCTTAGCCTGCGATGCAAGCATGAGTTTGTCAAACCACGTTGTCTTCCAATGTTCATGTTTTCCCTTGTCCCCTTTCTCACGCGCTTCGGCGAATAGTCCCCAACAGATGGGAAGACAAAGTTCACACGTCCACTTCCATAGTAAAGAAAAATATGGGATGCTCCTTCACGATCATCATCTATCACAATTCGTTGTTGTCCATTTTATTTTCTTGGCAAAAAGAAGAAGAATGATCGCCAAATCACTCTAGCTGGGGCAGGCGCGTGCCCAGCTACTGATTTTTGTTCATATTGAAATACCAAGTTGCAAGAAAAAAATAAAAATAAAAATAAAAATAAATCACCACTAATACCAAGCAATGCTACCGCAGACCTTGAGCCCTTCGCTTGCTCTGGTTTCTGGGCCACACAATCAATAAGAGGAAAAGAAAAGATTATCTACAGGAAGAAGTAACAAAAGCTGATATTTTTACACCAACACATAGATACTAGGTCTGGACATCACCTAAAACTAGGTTCACTTGTTTTGAAATTCTACTACGTTAACAAAAACATAAAATATAACAACAGCAACATGGGTTATCCATTCTTTACATGCTTCTTCTTCCCCATAAACCTACAAAGATGTGGGGCAAAATATAACGTTACGCCATAGTATATGGTTTTAGATAAGCTGTAATCAGAGCATGTGCAGAAATCATATCAACCATCAAGCAACGGATATGTCTTTTCCAGAGTAAGAGAAAAAATCTCATTCAAAGAACGCCGCAGGATGCGAAGATGGCATATGTACATGGATTCATACATTTGTTGGATTAGAATTTAGCACCCTAAACCCAGAATCTAGCTAAAGTTTGCAAAATTACTATGTTGTTTGGATGGTGATTTACAAAGTTGTTTCCTGAAAGAATTGAATGGTCACAACAACCGAGAGCAAATCAATTTTTGAGGTCATTATTATGAAGTTCTGATTGCATTCCCAACACCAAGAGGTTGTTTTTTACTTCACCTCATTTTTCAGATTCTGAGATAGAAACTTCATGCCAACTTCTTGGAAAGCAAATTTAAGGTTTTAGGGAAACTTGAAAAGAGAATGCTTAGGCTCTCAAGTACCATTAGCAAGTGAAAATCAAATATGGAAGATGCATTCTTATATATTAACCTATTACAGGTGTGCATTACTTACTAGACCCATCTCTTATTGGAAGATGTATTCTTAGTTGCACTTTGAGTCCGCCTTCTAATCTTCCTGATGTCCCCTCCAGCTGGCAACTGCTTTGACCTCGAAGAAGGAAGTCCAATAGAATTTTGATTTGCTGATATTTCTTTAAGAGGATTTTCTGATCTAGAGAGCATGTGAATCTCGGTTAATCCTTCCAAAGAACTGGAAGCCTTTGCTGGTGTTGATTTCTGGTTTTTTGTTAAATCAAGCTCAGTACTCTGCAAAGGAATCTCCTGAAGTTTAACAACGAGGGCTTGTTTTTAAGTTCACACCATGGAAGCAGAATTGGAAAAGCGCTGCTAATTGTACTATTCTGATAAGGGTTACCTCAATTTTAGCAGCAGGAGCTTGTGGTCGGTTCACAGGAGAGGAATCTGAATCAGAGGAGGAAGGGCTAGTGGTACTATCCATGTCATAAACTATGTTATTAACCATGAGAGGAAGTTCCGAACTGTCTGTGATAGGCAATGAGGAGGATGGTCTACGAAGTCTTGTAAGATGCACCACCTGTAAAACCTCATGAGCTCTGGAAATTAAACCATTATCTGAGACACGGTATTGATTGCATACCAATCCTAATAATATACAACTAAATCAGTTCCAATGACAATGAATATTATTGTGAATTATTCATGATTCCATAAACTAGATGATGATATGCCATCAACTTTTTGGTATTACTCAAGCACAAAACTGTAGCCTGTGTGCTTAGATTTCTTATGTGCCAAAAACATTTTGTATTCTGACTTTGTCCTGTGCAGAACATCAGAATCTCGCACTTTCACATGAAATATGATAACCAAGACGGTGCAATAAAGAAAATGAAAGAAAGGCGATGTAGCAAAGCATGCACATCTTCTCATCTCAAGTTTCACAGCTTCCAACTCTCTCCTAAATAATTTTTCTAATACTAACTTCTTACCTTTTGTTCTAATACCATCATGTCCTTTCTAAGTCTTGTAATCATTGTGTTCTTCCTGCATACAATGTCCTCCAACTCTCTGATTCTCTATAATTACGGGGAAAAAAGATTTGTTGAAACAAGTCAGAAATAAGTGTGGTGAGTACAAAAGCAAAGGAAAGATAGTAAAAAATGTTGCTCATATGAGTCAGAACTACCTTAGAACCTGCCATATTATTTGATTGAAGAATACCGGTCAGCTCCTTTATGGTGGCATCCTTCTCTTCGCACTCTCTCTTGAGATTGCAGATGTCTTGGTCTAGTGCAAAAGAGTTCATCTGTTATAGAGACACAGCATGAGGTCACTGAAATGTGAACTTGATTGATGATAGATTAGCGAGTGATCCACTCTCTTTCCACCTCAATGGATATGTAATGGTGAAAGCATTAAAGAAATCGTAATCAGCTATTGCCAATCTATTAAATAACATTCAACTTCAAGAATCAATAACTTAGGTACTTCATCTAGTTTCCATAAACAAAATGCATCTGTCGCTTGATTGCTGATAAGTTTGTAGTTTGTAAGTAGATAACTTGCGAAGGAAAGAAGAAAGAAATATCACATGACAGATAAATCATCCTCCAAAATCACACCCCAGACCCCACACATTAACACAAAGTAATCAGAATCAATTATTTGCCATTAGCTAACTCCAGTGAAGAACTGATCATACTTGTCCCTTGCAGTGTGGAAAACCATAATCATCATATTGCACAAGTTTCTATTGTGAAATACAATTTTTTACGGGGCTTTTAACAGGGCTATTTCTAAACTTCGTTTTTTAGAGGTAATCTGATCTGTTCAAATTATAATACGAGTGAAAAATCTATATAAAAAAGTGTGTACTGTTTCTGAATCTTCCATCACCTGCATATCTGCTGCAGATGTAACACTTGAAGCCCAATCTGACAAATCTGACATGCGACGCTCTTCATGCTCCACATCATTTATGAAAGGCATTTTGTACTGCAGCACCTCATCACCTCTAGAGACTTTGACAAAAGAGTTTTCCTGGTACAAAATTACAAACTATAGTATTTGAGCATTTGGACACCAACTCTGACTCTAAGAATATAATTACTCAAAACACCAAGATACAAACTTGGCGTCTATATAAATTAGTTCTCACCATCAAACCAGCAAGCAGGTCTTGGTGTTGATCGCAATGCCAACAACCACAGCCAACAAATTTAATTTTATCACAACCAAAAGCATCAGGCGGTTCTATGGTCTTGCTGTTGAGTGATGCATCGGCTTTGGTTCCGGCCTGGCTGTTAATGTTACTCAACTGATCACACAGACTATCAAGCTTCTGCTGCATGCTTGATAGCACCTGATCCTGAAAAGCATTTGGTAAAAAGAATTATATCAGACAAGTCTCATGGCTACAAGAGCAGTTCATTCTTTACATGAATTTGAGTTTATTTGAAACCTGCTCAGGTTCATACAAAAGGAAATACAAATAAGCAGCAACAGGACAAGGGTGGGGTTCAAAAGAACTGTACTAGACATGAACATTCATACAAGTGGATTCAAAATTCAAAAAATGATTTCCAACATGACATCTTGGGTCTATTTTTTTTTGTAACTGTTGTCTTAAATATCAAAATACAAGACAATATTACAAATGGATTACACATTAAGATTCAATCAATCAAATCTAGGATTAAACCATACTTTTATTACTTGAATCATATCAAAACTGAAAATTTATGAGAAACTGATCTTAAAGCGGAATCTTTCAACTCCTGGAAGCTCAAAAATCATCATTACAGATAAAGCTAATTATTAAACAAAGCCATTAATTAAAACAAATCAAGCCATCAAAATAACATCAACCACCCTGGAAAGTTCCTACCTTTCATGCAAAATCAAGCAACAAACCTACCATTCACACTCAAAAAACAAAAAAGACTCATATTTTAAGCAAACCCATTTTCAAAAATCTGAAAACAAACAAAACCCATTAACAAAATCAAGTTAAAACCACTAACCCTAAGCTCCACAGATTCCTTGAGCTGATTAATGATCCCATTCTTTTTAGACTCGGAAACAGCAACACCAATAACAGCAACAATCAGAAACCTTTGAGCAGGACTAAACAGCTCCCAAGCCACAGCTTCCTCCCGTCTCAACCCAATGGCATTGGCCGAGCTGGCTTCCTCTGCATTCACAAGCCGCCCTCGCAAAGACACCCAGGCCAGCCGCCGAGCCGACGTAACGGGTCGGGTAGGCGTGAAGTGGCTGGAGAGTCGGCGGGAGGAGGGAGATGGGATCGAAGGGAATGGGGAGAGAGTGACAAATGACGAAGATGGACGTACTTGAGCCGAGCCGGGGGTGGAGCCGGGCTGGTGGGTGCAATCGGCTTCTTCTTCTTGTTCCATGAAAAGAAAGGAAAAAAAGCAGAGTGCGTGATTGCAGGGAGCTTTGTGGTTTTCGAACGTTGTAATTTATTGTGTGGACATTGAATTTGTTACTATTTTTTGAATGGCTTTTGAAGTATGAATTCGAATTTTGTGATTTGAGAGGGAACTCTTCAAATTATTGAAGTTGAACGTTGGTTGTCTAGTTTTATTAAAATTGCATTTTTTTTAAAGGAAATTTTTTAAATATTGTTTTGATCAAATTTAAATTATATATATTTTAAAAATTATTTTTAATATCATTACATCAAAATAATCCAAAAATTATTAATTTAAAATAAAAAATTACAAGAATTCCCATTGTTTTATATTTTATCTGCTTAAATTTAATAATTTTATTGAAATTGGTGTGGTATGAGTGATTTAACGGGATAAAAGTTATATTAATTTTCCCATTCATTTTACCAAATAATAAAATATACAATTAAATTAACAAGGTATAATATCCTATTAAGCTTATTAAAATTTAAAATAGACTAGCATAAAGAAATATTGAAATTTTTAGAACATGTTAACTTGTGAAAATTGCCTGAAAAGGCAGTAGTATATTGTGTCTATGCTTAGCATCCTGTTCACTTTCCTGATATATATTATTAACAGAATCAATGCTAAGACTTCACTTTCTTCTTCTTTTTCTGGTCGGAGTAGAGAGCACAAGAGGCTGAGCTTTTTTCTGCACAATTTGGCTAAGTTAAGGTAACTACACCAGTCTGACCTCCTTATTCTTTTTTTGGATGCAACAAAATTTTATCTCTCGAAAAATGTATTTTATAGACTCAGGTGAGTGAGTAAAACTCTGATTATCTTAGGCTCTTACAAGTAATATATGTACTGACTCGAACTCGAGACCTGCTGTGCAGATCACAAGTCATTTATCATTATATCATGATTACAACTCTTTTTATTTTCCAGGTCTGGATGCTCGTCAGAATTCCCACCATCAAATGTATATTGTTTTTCAAACACCAACCAGCAATCACCTTCATTCAATTGTTGTAGACGATAGAATAGAATGGTTGACCTGACCGATGCCGCATGTTCATGACCTTCTCTTTCAATTTCTCTTGCACCTCTGTGTGAAGTTCATCTATAGTCATGGTATAAATCACAATTTTCAGTAGTGTTCCCTTTGAGGATGTCTTTTGTCACCTTGGGAACACCGGATTCTTCTGAAAAATAGAGCCATGATGCTCCGAAGTCAAACCATTTCATAGCTGTGCCGTCGTCGGAAACAAGCTGGGCAAAGGTGGTTTTACCCACCCCAGGCGGATCCACCGTGGGAATCACATCTAGCTGACTGCCTGCCTGCCTTTCATGTCACCTGAAGGCAGCAACTTGCCTACCATAAACAGCAGATTCATCTATCAGAGAAGTTGCTGGCATCCTGTCTGGTGGCGGGGCTCTTCCAACGCTGTCCATCAGACCAAGGCCATCCTTTTGCTGCACCAAAATTTCCAGATTCTGAAGAATCTTTTCCAAATCTAGTTCCAACTCTCCCATACCCATTTTCCTAAAAATAACCAGCTCGCAATTTCAATCGCAGAAAGTCAATATCAGCTTCAAAACAGAATCATTTAGATCGTCGAGTCAACTTTCACGTCAGCATCAGCAATCTTCTTCTCTTGTACATCAATGGTTAAGTTACTGAAACCATTCTACAAGCTGCATTGACGAATGACAGACAAAATCAGCAGAAAAATGTTAGAATGTTTATAACACGTGCACTTATAGAGGCTTAGAAGCAATACTCTTATTTAGATGTCTGTTAAAGCTACTTGCCTGCTCACACAGATCGACAAGTTTTTGTTTTTTTAAAACATAAAAATATATTAAAATAATATTTTTTAAATTTTTTTAACATCAAAATTTAAAATAAAATAAAATAATATTTTTTTTTTCAAAATTGTTTTTGAAACATAATTCATATCTACTTGCATGTTTCTTCCTTTTTGGATAAATTCTACGCTAGTAGGGCTGTTTTCTAAAGTTCAAAACTTGGTGTGGCCCGTGTTTTGTCGTCACAGGCGTTGGAGTTTGTTGGGCTCGTTGATTATTGTTTTTTTTATATATTTTCTTTTATTATTGGACACCGGCCTTTTTTAGCCTTGATTTTATTTTAAATTTTAATTGTAAATTAGTGCGCATGAGGGTTAATTTAGTGAAAGGAGGTATTCTTAAGAGTTTATTTTCAATTTTCATAATTAATTCTCAAATGATTTTACTAAATACATCAGCCAAGATTTAGGATTTCAGATGTGAAATCCATCATTGAGAGTTTTGGAGATCATTATTTTTAGGACCCGAATTTTGATAGAAATATTTTCATTTATTTAAAAAATAGTATATCCTCTAAAAAGGTTTGTTTGTGCAACAAGAAAAATTGATTTTTATTTAAATTCGTGTATTTTGTTTCATCCTTAAGTGGCGTAAGTAATAAACTGAATATGTGTTACATATTAGCGGTTCATAGGTTAAAATCTCAAGTTTATTGCTTGGAAACAAATATTTTTTTGAATATACAAAATCGACATGGCAGGTGTGTTTTTAAAATTGTACAAGAAATAAATTAATTCTAGCTGACTTGATTATTTTAAAATAATAATAATAAATCAATGATTTTTCTTTAATGTTTTTTAACATGTTCTAAAGCAACAATGTAGACAAATTCATCACTGAAGAACACGTATTCGTACTGTATATACTATGTACAGAAGTTTGACGTGATCAAAAACAAAATCCAGCGAAAGATACACCAAATTATTGAGGGTAACAAATCAAATAATTGGTTCTTCATAATCTTTTTTCCATTTATTTATGGAATTTCGTTTCAAAAATATTTTTAAAAAAAATTAATTTTTTTTATTTTAAATTAAAAATTTTAATATTTTTAAATTATTTTGATATATTATTGTCAAAAATTAAAAATATTATTTTAATATACTTTTAAATAAAAAATATTTTTAAAAATAATTTCAACAATAATTTCATCAACAACAAAAGCCGATACACATGTTCGAAAAAGTCGACAAAACAACATGTTTAAGACCATGCTTGTCCCAAACTTATTCTGTGGTGACTCGTGGCTAAAGATATAGATAAATAATAGTTAATGATGGCCAAAAATGCGGTGACTCATGAATAGGGACAAAGATAATAATAGTAGATCAACACAAGAAAAGGAATTTGATTTGATCATTGCTCCCCTTTTCTTGAAAGGGTAGATCAATCTCTAATATTAAGTTTATATATATATATATATATATATATATATAAGAAACAAATTTTAGCTAATTTTTCTTTCGTTTCTAAGACCAACAACTCTGTCTGCAATGGTCGATCCTATGTAATAATTTGGTCTGAAAATACCTATATTTTTTTTGTAATTATATTGAGTATAGATAAAGATAACCATGTATTTTATGAATAATATATATTACAATGCAGTGCAAAATAGTTTTCAATTAAAGTTATAATGAAACAATATTTTATTAGATTTTAACATCAATATATTAAAAAATAAATTTGATATTTTTTTTATATTAAAACAACGGTTTAAAAAATAAATAAAAAACAAGTTGAATTGTATTTCAAAGTATACCCCTGTCAACTCAAAACTTGTAATATCATATCAAATAGAGCCAATTGGGTATAAAAACATTATTTTTTTTTAAAAAAAAAGAGTCAATATTGAGATTTAAGATCTGTTTGGTATTCTATTTTAAAAGTGTTTTTTTAAAATATATTTTTACTTTAAATTAGTTCTTGATGTTTTTTATATTATTTTCATGTTCTGATGTTAAATTATTGTATAAAAAATAAATAAAAAATATTATTTTGATGCATTTTTGAACGAAAAATACTTTTAAAAATTATCTTAACCATACTTACAAACAGACACTTAAATTTTTAATTGACACTGTAACCTCATAGAAATATTTCAGTATTTATCTCTTATGTATTCAATAAAAAATCAATCTTATACGTGAATAATTATAATTATCGAATAAAAAAATTTAGATAAATATATTCTTGGAAAACGCATACAATTTAATATGAAAAAATTGGAAACTTTAATGGAAATGCTTCTCCTAAATAGTTGACACGAGCTGATTTGCCCGCGCGTTGCGCTAGGCTTTTTTATATGTAGAAAAATAATTGATTTTTAACATGTTGTAATTTTTTTTAATTTTTTAAAAATTATTTTTGACATTAGCACATCAAAATCATGTAGAAACACTTTTTTTAATTTAAAATTGAAAAAATTTAAAATTTGTTCAAAAGCGATTTTCAAACGCATTACCAAACACTCTTGTCATATCTCACCAGAATCATAGTTCAATCAATTTTTTTAAATAGTAATGAAAAACGAAAACCACATTTCAAATCACTGTTTATTACTGTTTGAAATTGTGATCTCCTTTGGCTATGTATAAAATAATAGTCATGGTGCACGTAAGCTAGCTTGGACATTCTAGTTATAAAAAAAATTTATAAGTTGAAAAAAAATAAAACACAATGTCAAAGGATTATTCGTGACACGTGTAACCTACCCCGGTTATAAAAAATATATATATGTGAGGAAAAAAATGTGGTGCGTGTAAACTGACCCAGACACCGTGAGTATAAAAAAAAAAAAAAAAAAGAAGCCTGAAAAAAAGAAGAGGAAAAAACATTTTCAAATATTAATAAACAGTGAAAATTGCAAAAAAAAATTAAGTTCAGAGATTTATTGTGATGCGTATAAGCTGACCCGGACACCACAGTTATCGAAAAAATGACTGAAAAAAAAACATGTCAAACACTTATGAACAATAGAAAACACTATTCTTTACTCAAAAATCATTTTCGGTGGCAGGGGGGCTCGAACTCCAGCAATCTGAGAAAAAATATTTACTCCTATTATCTATAATTAACTAAATAATTGGCGATGCGGCGGTTTTTTTTTATCTATGTAAAAAATTAATTGCTTGTATACGTATTGTATTTTATTATTTTAATTACTAATATATATATTTTAAGGCGCTAATATTAAATAAATATCAAAATATATAATTAGTTTCACATATCTATAAGAAAAAAACAAAACTTACAAATAATCATTATCATTATTTTGAATGTCTTATCTATAATAATTAGAAATTTCAATAGCTAACAATATTAACAAAAAAGAAATTAAAAAACTAAATAAATGAAAAAAAAAATTAGATTTAAAAGAATTATTTGACTTGAAGGATAAATAAAAAGAATTTAAAGAACAACAAAGAGAAAAAATAATAAATATAAATTTTCAAATGATCATCACCACAAATTAAAATATAAATATTAAAAAAATATCTTAATAACAGTGGAAATAATAAAAATTGGTGAGACCATAATTATTTTTAGAAAAAAAATCCATATATTTTTTTATTTTTTATGATTTATTACTCATATTATTATATTAAAAGTATTTCAGAGTAATGATAGTAATTTCTTTTTTAAAAAAAACTAGGTCATATATATATATATATATATATATATATATATATATATATATATTAAGGCGCTAATATTGAATAAATATAAAAAAAATATAATTAGTCAGACATATTTAAAAGAAAAAAAAACTAACAAATAATCACTGTTATTATTTTGAATGTCTTATCTATAATAATTAGAAAATTCAAGACTTAACAATATTAAAAAGAAGCAATTAATAAACAAAATAAATAACAAAATAAAAATAAATATTATTAGATTGTAAGAATGTATTTGTTAGTTATAAATATGGCCATAAACACTTATAATGATCTCTTTCCCTCTCTTAGATATAAATGCTTGTACTTTATTTATTTGTTAGTTTGTTTGCTGACTGGAAGATTGTCTTATGAACTTCAAAAGTCATTCCTTGTTCAGGAAACCTCTTTGGTGGAAGAAATCCAAATTTTAGTTGTGCAAACGTAGGGTCAAGAATAAGAAATTTTGGCACCTCTCTCTGCTATCTCTAGGAAATGGGATAACTTTATGGCTCAAAAATTGAGCAGAGGTGGTTGAGGTTGTTATTGGAAGTGATTTTTATTCAGAAATAAAACAATAAAAATTAATAAATTATTATGAAAAAAAAACTAAAAAAAAAAAAGAAGCAAGGAAAAAAAACTAATATTATTATTCTTATTGAGTTAATAATTGGAAAAAATTCAATAAAAAAATGTCAATAAATTGTTTTTTAAAAAAAAACATAAGTGAAAAAAAACAAAAACGAAATAAATAAAAAAACATCAAAATCAATAAAAAAAAAAAACAATGAAAAAAAAAAACATAAGTGAAAAAAAAAGAAAAAAAAAACGTCAAAATCAATAAAAAAAATAAAAAAACAATCAGAATAAATAGAAATGAAAAAAAAAGCAAAGTGAAAAAAAAAAGTGAAAAAAAAAATTGAAAACAAAAAGCTACATGCGTTTCTTTGTTTATTTTTGTGAAAGAATATATAAATAGTATCTATATTGTTCACAAACGAAAAAAAAAAACACTATTGAAATCCATAGTGTTTTTACACACAATGCACAGTGTTTCCGCGTTATGGTTTAGCTGTATGTATAATTTTTTCTTCTTCCTAATAATGAGCACAAACCAAACTGGGCTCAGAATTTAATTCTAAAAAGGATTTAAGTTAAATTATACGAAAGTCTTTAATTTATTATTTTCAACTAAACTAATATTAATTTAATTTTGAATTTAAAACAAGTTTAATAACTATAGATAGCGTGACATATATGATTTGCTAGGCCCTCGCGTCTGTATCTCAGCTCAATAAATGAAGATTTCTGTGCCCTCGAGGAAAGAAAAGCAGAGAGAAAGCAACTCTCCTTTCACGTGCAAGAAGAGGCAGGGAATCTAGGGGACCCAAGATGACGTCACCGGTGACATGGCACTCACAATCTTCATGGTCTGGGCCCAATCAGACAATGACTAGTCATCCACTGGATCCATCAACTCTCACCACACACCTCCTCCCCCATCCATCCACCATTCTCTCTCTCTCTCTCTCTCTCTTCAAGAACAGGCACCTCAGTGGTCAATAATTAACGGCTCCCTGTTCACTACGTAATTAGGGTTACGAGCTCCAGTGGTAGTGGAGAAAAAAGCACTTGCCCATCTCACAGGGAGATGCAGTGGGGCAAAACTCCAGAGAAAGAAGAAGCTAAATCAGGTCCAGATGAATAGGAAAGAACACATTGCGTTGATCTGTAGCTTTGGCCGGACGGAGACAAAAGAGTGGGGGTCGTGAAACTTTTTGAACCCCATCGATGGAGCCATGATTCAGACAATAAAGCTTCACAAATTCTCCAATCAATAAAAAGGAAAGTAGCCCCCACCTGTTCCCCAACATAAACGGAATGGGGCGGTCATTGATTGCACCATAAGTTCTCACTCCTTGCCTTAAGACAGAAACGTCTGAAGTGCAGATCTTTTCTTAGCCGAAACAAAATATAATTAAGGTAAATTTATAAAGAGCACCCACACCGCAACTCGTTCTTTCTTTGAACACATGATTTTCCTTATTCTGGTTAAGTTCCAAAAACCAGAACCATATGTTACAACATGCATGCTATTGCTAGCTATTAGTTTTTTACAAAATACATTGATTTTTTTATATAAACACATCCAAATGATTGAAAACACTAAAAAATATTAATTTAAAACTAAAAAAATACGATCCAACTATACAAACAAAGCAATATAAGGTTTGGGTTGGATGATTCTTTAAGTTAGATTTTGGGGCATTTGATCTTCACTCCCATCCCACATAATAAAGAGTCCTCCCTAGCTATATATATAAGCAGTGTCTCCATGTTTTCAGTGCAAAAGAGAGAGCCCAGCTTTGCCTTCATCTCTTGTCTTGCAAATTCTTATTGGTTCTATACACATAAACTAACCCACTTGGACCTTCTCGACTAGGGCTTCTGCTCCTGCTTGTTTATGCACGTACACCTTTCACGAATCTCTGACAGTATCTGAAAAACATGGATGCAAAGGAAGGTTTTGTTCATCGGATGGAACTTCTTAGTAGGGTTTTTTCTAGTGGGTTTTGGTTCAAATTCGTTACTGTAGCTTACCTGGACTTCTCTTTGAAGGTCTTTAATGTAGTCAACAGCCAAATCCAGCATGTCTGATGTGTTTGTTTGCTGCAAATGGGGAAACAAAGCATTGTCTATAAGGCTGACAAAACTAGCAGATAAAGAAAAATGGAAAGATTTTACCTTATCCATGTTAGGTACAAGATCTTGGAGTTTCCTCATTCGTTCACTGATTCTAGTTCTTCTCACCTGCACATGATTCAAATCGATATGGGATCTATAATTAATCTTAAAAAAGGTGATTAAGGGAGAAATTACTGGGATTAAATATAGAGATTAATGATCTCAAAACCATGTTTGGATCAAGGAACAGATCATGACCAAGAAATGTACAGAAGACACTTTACCCTCTCAGCAATGCTTCTTGGATGAGTAGCAAAACCACGCTTAGCTCTAATCCTGCAAGGCACGGAATCTTGAATGTGCAAGAACTTTTCGATGACTGAAATTTCTGCTGCGGTTTTTGGCAAACTCATGTGACGAGCCAGCATCGGAGGGCGACTTCCTCCCTCTTCATCATGCTGAACAACCAAACTCGTAGCAAATCAAAATCTCCAAGAAAAAAATCATCTTCTCAACTTGAGATGGATTAAGAATTAACAAATGCCGGTACGGAAAAATGCGCTACCTGAGTTTCAGATGCATTTAGACCAGAAAGTGTGGCGTCATCATCTGTAAAGTGTCTTTTCGAACCGGCAGATAGCATAGCAGAATCATCCCAGGATCCAATAGGGTAGCCGGAGACATAATTACTGCTGCGAGCTTCGCCAAAACCACCACTCTCTGGACTATTCTCTCCCATGTTTTTGTTTCCCATTTCAGCAACTGAACCCATTCTCCCCGAAGGGGGTGGCCTGCTGGCTGCAGAATAGTTTGGGTCTCCATTACCTGATCCAAGATCTCCCATACCTCTCAAGACAGCATAGCCTGCCACATGCTAACATTAATTTTGTCCCATTTTCATAACTCTAGTCAATCAGGAATCAAAACCAGGAAACTCACTCTCGTATTGGCATATAAGACCATAAATCAAACATTTTAGTGTATAAAAAAATATTGTTTTTGCTTTCAAAACTTTTATTTTTTCTTTTCAAATTTTTTTAACCCCCACTTGCTATTTCAAATGATTGGTTATCAGGAAATACTAATAGAATTTAATCAAAATTAATATCACTTCCCTTAACTGAAACTGTCAATTCACAACACAGAAAATCTGCAGTTTCTTTTTTTTTTTTTTTTTTTTTTGCTTTCCTTTCATTCTATCCATTGGCTATATAAATAAAAGCCCTATTAAAAATCATTAAATCAAGCCCTAGCTTCTCATGTATCTCATTCCTTCCAAGAAATCAAACAAAAAGGTGTATAAAAAAAATAGCAACATACCATTTTCAAATTCAATATTTATGTCGGAGAAAAGCCCAGCAGGTGAGCTGCTGTGTCGAACTAGATTCGAGTTATTGCTACTATTAGTCTTCATGGAAGGCAACGTCTCCATTCCCATTGAATTCATTGACCTATAATTCATTTCAGAACCTGACTTCTGATCTGGTAATGGAGGTTTCGATTGATTTTGATAAAAACCCTGTGAGGCAGAATAATTGCTCTGCTGCTGCTGCTGCTGCAGCCTTGTGTCACAGTTAAGATTATTCATTGCAGCCATCATCTGGGGTTGCTGATTAATTTGTGAAACTGCTTCTGGAGAATCTTGCTTAATCTCACAAAGGTCTTGACCTGATAAATTCTCTGTATTACCACCAGAACTGGCTAAAAATCTCGCGTAAACTCGTTCTGTTTCCGGACTTGCCGGTCTATTGAGAAACTCTTCACAGAAGTCTCTGTCCATAATACTTGAAAAAAATGAACTCGGTGCGGATTGATACCTTGTCAACCCAGAATTCATTTGTTTCTGATGACTTTGTTGGCTTTCATTATGACCACGAAGAAAATGATGCTGGTGCTCCATTTAGTCCCCTGTTTCTTGTCTAAGATCTCCAAGAAGAAAGGCAGCCCACTTGCTTGTTAAAAGTCCTTTTCTTTCCTTACAAATTAGATCAAAGATAAAGAAATCAAGAAGGTGAACAAAAATAACAAGAGACAGAGCAAGGCAAACCCGAGTGATTTTTCCTGAAACAGGGGAAACAGAGCAAGAACAGAGACCTTGACAAGATAGCTAAATTCGGCTTGAGTTTTATCATAGCAAGCGACGTAACTATCAAATCTGAAAACAACCCATTTTTCCAAGTGTGAAACTAAGCAAGCTTCACTCAAGAAGATAACATTTACAACCAAAGGAAGTCACTCAAAAAAAGTAGAACTTATCTTTCTAGAACAAAAAAGAACAAGAGCAGAACAAGCACAAAACCCTCACTCTCTCTAAGATGCTTCAAAAGGATGGAGGTGGTGGAGTTGAGGCACTGAGTAAAGAGAGACTGATTATTATTAATTTTTAGCTAATAAAGAAAAAAAAAAAACATAGAAAAGAAACCCTTTTTCATTCCTCTTCTATGGGTATAGCCAATGGGAATCATCAAGGGAAGAAATTAGACCATCAAATTTGCTGTATCTCATAAAATTTTATTGACCTTAAAGCCCTTCGTGTTTGTTTGTTTATTACAAATAAAAAAAACCACAACTTTTTAGTGAAAATAAATGGTTGCAAAGTATCAATGTCATGTAAATATACTTGACCAGTCAAACGGTTGATGAAGATTTTAGAACCTTATTATATTTAAATTTCTTCGTTAAATTATATCATTTTACTTTAATTCTAAAAATAATTAAAACAATATCATTTTAAAAACGATTCGGTTAAGTCATCACATGTACGACTTTTTCTAGTGATTAAAAAAAATAGATCCCCTTTACGGATGCAAGTGAATATAAGCTTTTAATTGAGTTTAATTTCATAACTTGATGAATACCACAATAAAATATAGTTCTGTCAATGTATTATGCTATTAAAAAAATGGTAGTTTTATTAAATTAGGTATTTAGGAATGTTTATGATTTTTGATATTTTTTTATAATTTCAATATGTTTATGTCAGAATAAAAACTAAAAAAATATTATTTTAATTGAAAAATATTCCACAGCAATCCCAATTACACCAATTACAAACTAAAGAAACACTACTGTCCCTATTGGATCCCTGACACTGATACAGTAGAGCTGGGGACATTTAATCTTTTGTGCCCTAAAGATGGTTTTCTTTCTTCAATAGGAACAACACACCATAATTGTCTCTTTATGCATATGTGGTTGGTAATAAAAAAAAGAAAAGAAAAAGAAAATGAGAAGGACATCTCTTAGAGAGAATCCAAGTTATATCTTTAGGAAAATTAAATAATGTTGTTTTTGGTGAAACATTTTTTTTTAAGAAAATAATATTATTTCTCAAAAAAAATTGTCCACAAATTTTCTACTTCATTGATTCATAGCCATGACGTTCTTGAAAATGGTAACATGAAAGCGATTTCAATAAGTATTTTCAATAAGCTAACTAATTCTATTGAAATATTCTACTAATGTTTTTTTAAATATTATTTTTCATATGAAAAAATAAAGATAATGGAGAATGAGATAACATATCTATGGAGAGTATATAAATTTACTTTGAAAAAAAATATTATTTTATGTTTTTGTTTCTGTTATTATATATATATATAATTGTCATTTTTATCTTGGAACACTAACCTAACACAATTAATAATTAAGTGATAAAATAAAGGGTTTTTTGAAATTTAATGTTATTTCTGAAAAACCTCAGGAAAATTTAATAAAGTATCTCTATAAAAAGCTGTTTATAAATAGTTGTTTTTTTCCTTTCCCACCTCGAATTTAATGCATGGTGAGCAATAAAGTGCATCATGAATGATGAGAAATGAGTACATGCGCGACTCACGAAGCCGTGATTTAATGCAGCAAAAAGGACATAATGGACATTTGAAATCAAGTGCCACATTATTGTCCATGTCCCCTCTTCTTGACGTTTCCTCCTCCAATTTTTCTTTCTTTTTTCCTGCTCTGAGGAAACGATATTATTAATGCAAGGAATTTCGATCCACCACTTCCTAGGGTTCTTAGTGTTTTTTTATTAACAAAAAATAAACCCAGCTAAAATTTATAGGTGTCTTTTTAAAAATGTGATTGAGTTTGTTTTTTAAAATATTTTTAGTTTAAAAATATATTAAAATAATATTTTTTTATTTTTAAAATTATTTTTGACATCAACATATAAAAATGATATATCATTTTGTTAATTTTAAATAAATAATAAAAAAAATTATTTTTTTCAAAAATACTTTTGAAACACAATATTAAATATCCCTTCTAATATAAGATTGAATAGTATGAGATGGCGTCTCATGGCAAGCGAGGGTTTACTAAGCTCAACGCTCGTGAAGGCTTGAATAGTCGTGTGATGAATTTTGAACATATCCAATTGAATAAATTGACTAACTCGGCATATCTGCTTCTTTTAGAAGATCTATATGATAATTAGAGAAATATTTTCTCTTTTTAATTGTCATTAATTTTTTTTTTTAATAGATGTATTTGATTGTAACTTTAAATTTAGTTGGTATCCAAGGATAAAAAACATTTCATTAAAGAAATAAAAATAAAGATATTTTAAATTCAATTTATGTACTTTCAAATAGAAAAATTCAATTATGTACTTTCAAATAGAAAATACATCAAGAAATATTTTTTTCTGTTCGTCTTTTCGTTTCTTCTAGTAATTAATTGCTAGTTCAAATAAACAATAAAAGACTCCTAATAATAAAATAAAAATAAATAAATAAAACTTTGTAAGATTGATATGGTGAAAAATTAAATTATTAGGCTTAGTTGACATTTATATATTTTTTTCAAAAATAAACTATTTTTTTTATTTCGTTTTCGGTTTTTAGACGTGTAAAAACTAGTTGTCAAGTTTTTGGAAAGCCAAATAAAATGGTTAGTTTTTTAATATAATTTGGCTTTATAATATTACTAAGTTTATATGAACTATATATAATTAGATTCTGCCAAATAGGAGAGTGACATCTTCTGACTTTTTGTTCCTTGGAAGAATTAAGTATGTGTAAAAAGGTTCAATAGCTTCTTTTTCTATAGAAAATAAAAGTTGGGGGACCATACTCTATTTTTTTTAATTTTATTTGTTACATGGAGGTGTAGCATATTAAGTTGGACTATTCTTATTAATTTATGGGTATAAAAAAAATGATTAGTCATGTTAAGTATAAAGTTGCCTTTACCAACCTTGGCTTGATTGCCCTTAATGTTGTATTAATCAAATAAAGGTGAGCCCTTCACCTTTTTTTTTTTTTTTCACTCTCTCTTCCCCTAAAGAATATTTCACCTTGATTTTGGGTCCGGTTCCTCGTAAACATAAATAAGAATACCATTGAGGAAATCAACTCCAAATCTAAACTATATATAATACATTAATTCTCCCAAAAAGTTAATTTATTCTATCTAGTTCTTGACCAATTAGAATCTCAATGTCTTCTTTTAGGCCTTGCTTCTTCCTTTTATTCACTCATCATCGATGGTTTTCTCTTACAATTAAAAAATTCATTTCATATATGACTATTTCAATTCAAATATAAAATAATTTCTTCCATGCTATTATAAAGTCTTACAAGCAAGAAAAACTGTTATAATCCAGAGAGAGAGAGAGAAATTCACTATATGACGATCTCATTTTGAGTGGAGTGGGAGCACTATGATAATATAATAAAAGAAAAGCTTTCCCTTTCATGCATATATATATATATATAAATAAATTAATTCTATTATTTTTATACGTGCCAAGCCATATCTAGAGAGCATTGGATCACCCTCCATTTTGATGTGAACAATGTCTCCTTACGTGTTCTGTTGCCATAGCATTGGACCAACCTCCATCATTTCTGGAGAGCTACGTGGATATTAATATGTTATTACTGCGCTCTATTCGATCGTCCATTTTTATTGTTATTAAAAAATATAACATTTTTGGACTTACTTCATCAACCATCTGGTATTTATTTTTCCTCTTCTTTTTGTTTTTAAAGAGATTCCTGTCAAATGTAATTATTAAAGTTTGCAAGTCAAGATTTTGCTAATTGAATTTTAAGATTTTCTTTATGATATATGATTTAGGTGAATTTATCATGACCAAAGTCCCACAACCTTTTGTTGAACAATTATAACTAGAGATTCCTTGATGAATGAGCAAATTTTAATTTGTTGTTGGTGTTTTAACCTGTTAAATAGAGAAAAACAATTTGAATATGAATTCCATAGTTAGTTTAAGTTCATTAAAACGAAGATGTTTAATGCATCTATATATAGTTCAATTTGTGTTTTGGATTAAAAAAGAACTCTCATCATCGTTATTTTTTTTTATTTAGAAATAACATATTAATACAAGTCATCTCCTAAGATTTGTCCCTGATTCAAGAAAGTGTGATCTTCCTAACTACGTGTGGGTGTAAGATTGATTGAATTTTTGACTTTAGATGATTATATGAAGAATAATTAATCAACATTATAAAAGAAAGAAAAATCAATTAACACACATGCGTGCTTTCTTGCTTGTCTAGATATAAATATATTTATTATATATCCCTAGTCAAACATTGCCCCCACTTCCAAACCACAAAATCTTGATTTCACTTTCTTTTAATTTCACATTTCAAGAAAAATGTTGAAGAGGATTTACATTTTGTGTGAGTCATGTATGGTGGAGGAAAGGGATTGCAACCTTTAATTCCTTTGGGGTTAGGTATCCCATCTCTTTTAAAAATTAGAATTATCTTCCCATGCAAATCAAACAAAATGAGATCATGTCATTCTCCCATCTCTTTTCACCCGAAACAAACTTTATTCTAAAGATAATGTTTATGGTGATGATATCTATCTTCACATTCTATATATATATATATATATATATATATATATATATATATATATATATATATATATATATATATATATTGATTTTCTTTCAATATCTTATTTCAAGAAAAAAAAAGTTGAAGAAGATTTACAATTATAGGTGTTGTGTGTTGGAGTGAATTTGCGATCTTTATTCTTGCGGGGCTAGGTCCCCCACCTCTATTAGAAATTGCAAGCCCAAGACTAATTTGTAGAATATACATATTTCGTCATTTAGTCTAATAGATCACAGACCACATAAAATGGTTGAAAATAAAATAAAATGTATTTAAAACAAACACATAAAATTGTTAAATATATTTTAGATGGTTTTAATATTTTTATATCAAGATTATTTAAAAAATATATGAAATGGATACCTTTTCAACTCTAACACGTGCATGGATTACCAAAACACACGTGATGATGATGATTAGAGACACCCTACTTTTAATCCTCGAATCCTCATCTCACATCCGCAGAGTTTGGATAGAAGAGCTTTGAATGGAAAATTTATTTCTTAACTACTGAAATGTTCACTTAAAGACAACTCTAGTTAAGTTGGTTGAGCTAACTAGTCAGCGCAACCAATGACAGCATGACATGCATGACCACCTGCTTCCTGGCCCTCGAGGCTAATTTAATGCCGACTATATTATTGTTTGAAAATATGGATTAACTTGTTTTTAAAAATATTTTTTATTTAAAAATATATTAAAATAATATTTTTTTATTTTTTAAAAATTAGTTTTGATATCAATATATGTAAATGATCTAAAAATACCAAAATAAATGAATTTAATATAAGAAATAAATTTTTTTTTCAATTTTTTTCAAAAATACTTTTGAAATGTAATATAAAATAAAATCTATATATATATTCACGGTCATCGACATCTATCTATTTTTCTACAATTTCTTTTATAGCTTTGTAAAAAAATATAAATTATATTTTAGAATCTTATTTAATAGTTAAACCTTGTAGTTAAGATTTTTTCTTGACATGATATCAAAATCATGTTGATTCAGTGGTTATGAGTTTGAGTCTCATCATTCTAATTCTATTTGATAAAAATTAAATATAACATAGTATGAGTCTATTAAAGTTTCAAATCCAAAAAGTTTTTATTTGATAAAATATGTTAGAGTATAATATAAATAATATCTAAGAATATGATATATTAGTTTAAATTTTTAGATGAAATAATTTTTTGATAGTTGTTCAGGGTATTGGATCTCATGATATTTTTTTTATTAGAGAAAACTCTATCTCCCGGAAAGTACACTTTGTGAGCCCATGTGAGCGAGCAAAACTCCAGCTGTCCCTTGGAGACGATCTTATGTATTGTTAACCTATGATATCAATTAATTATAAAACAAATTCGTTTTAGAATTCACATAACTAGTTATCAAATATCTAGTCACGAGTTAACCTATCATATTATGAATTGACGTAATTAGATCACTTGCCCGGACCACCATAGATAAATTCAGCTCAACTTAGATTTCAGGTTGAAGAGGATAATAACTATATTATCGTCTCTTTCTTATCCCTTATCAATCAATATATATATATAGAAAGATTATGATCTTAGCCTTGTAATTCATTCGATGAACACTGTTGATTACCCGCAGATGACAGAGACATACGAAGGAGCAACACAAACATCTTTATCTGAGTGCATGTTTCGTGCTCTTGAAGCTGTAACTAACGCATGGTGTCTGCATACTTCACTGAACTATTCCGCCGGTGTTCATGGGATCATAGAATGGAAATAAAGAATCAAAAGCCCTTCTGCAATGGATATAAAATAATACATCAGACAACTGGTATCGGTAGATGCTCACGTTCTTAGATTCAGACGGGATCTGTGGGTGTTATTTAAAAACCCTTTTTTCCCCTTTCTTTTTCACGAACTAGAAAAATGAAAAATGAAAAATGAAAAAAGAAATAATGGCGATTCTCTATTTTCTGAAACAGCAATCTCACCATCCGTATTCACTCAACGGGAACCAGATGTGCAGAAACCACCTGGAAGATCTACTTAACTATGACCAAGGCCTCTATTTTAAGTCATGGTGATGCTCCGATTTTTTTTCTCAACTAATCTATATAGGTTTTATCTACCCATTGCAGCCCTGTTAATTAGAATGAAGGGGGGGGAAACCTACCTCGGCTAAAAGCCAAATTTTTGCAACCCTTCCATTTCCGAGTCACTCTCTATCGTTTTCATGTGACCATAATCATGCTGGAAATCCAATGATTCTTTCGTTGAACCCACTTTGTGAATCGTTTTTTTCTTTTCATTTTGATGAAATTAAAAGATTGCAACTTTCGAGTGGAAGCAAATCTTGAATGGATAAGATGCTGGTCTTGTGTTTCTCCACCGAGAAAAAATTGTGGCCAGGGGAGATTGTTCCTCGATACTGTGTGTGCCACTTTTTTTTGTCGATGTATCCTCAAGAATTGCTTGAAAAACCAAGACAAAACAAGAAAAAGGAAAGAATGGCCTGCAGCCCATTAATGGAGAACCCATGAATTCCTCCCCCAAGATTTTGGGCATGAGCAACAGCAGCTACTGGGACTGAAAAAAAAATAAAATGGTACAGAAATTTCATTTGTGGAGGCTTGTCATCTTCCACTCCCAAAGAAATAGTGAAAGGTCCAATATTCCACCATGTCTTGATGAAGATTGCTTCCTCTTTTAATTACTTTTTTGTGTAGACTTTCGACTACTTGTTAGCAGCTTAGAAATTTTATCTAAAAAAATCTATAAGTATCATGATTTGATAATAAAAGGCTTACGATTTATAAACTAGATCTCGAGTTCAAATCATGGGATTTATTATTTGTAAGAGTTTAGAACAACCAAAATTTTATTTATACGCTTTCTAAAAATGAGGTTTCCTCACATTAAACAGAAATCTTTGATAAAATCAGATAGACGAAGGTAATGATTCTAGATAAAATTATCTTCTTCAATTTATTCTTTACCAAACACCAGTCATTTTTTACCCTACACTAAAACAGGGCAGCAAACCTACTTCACTGCATAAGTGTTTTTTTTTTTTTTTTTTTTTTTAAATTTCATTTTTTTATATCTGAATTTTATCCTTAAAATCGTCTTGGTTGCTTTTAAAATAACAAAGATGATTCGATCATGTTGAATCAATTTTCAAATGATTTAATTTTAATTCAAGTTAAGCAAAAAATTGAGAGGTTTTTTTTCGGATTTTTTTTTAAATTTTATTCTTAAATTTATTTTACTTATCAATAAAATTGTTCTTGATCAGCCAAATTATTTAAATCACATCAAATTAACATGTATGCAGTTTAATTTAAAATCCTATCGTAGAAGTCGGACCGGGTTTTGCAACTATGACTTTGAGATATAAGGGACAGTCCCATTTGCGAAGCCACTTTCACTATACTACCATTAAACCCCTTGACTTTCTCTTGCAAATCACCAAAACACCCCTCAACCTCCACGCGTCACAAGACCGAAAGCCTGGCATATCTCTTGAAGCACAAAGCAAGTATCGAAAAAATCTGATAGCAGTATAGCACCCTCACCCCTCCTCCTTCATAGGACCGAAAACCCTGACCCGAAATCTTTCTCTTCAAAACCCGGATATCTTTCAACCCCCAAGTATCGGCTACCTTTTCTGCTTGCTGAAGTTTTGTTTTAATGTTTTTGAGTTGCTTGGTTTCATTTTTGGAAATAAAAGATTGGTTGGCCTTGAATTTGTGTAAGAAATGATGGGTTGATGAGTTTTTATTGGAAAGTTTTGTTCTTTATGAGTTTTGAGCTATAGATAAAACAAGTTATTGTTATTATTATTGAATCATCGGGGGTGCTTTGATTTGAGGATGGCTCCACTACATGCGCACGAGACTCAACTCCCTCGCTAGTGTGATTTTGTATCTTTTGATTTCCATAGGATTGTATCTTCATAGTTGTTAGTCTCTGCTTGTATGTAAAACCTTAGAAAAATTAATTATAAATCATCCTGTTCTGTCTCAGAATATTACTTATGAGTTACAGCAGCATTTTTAGCCATCTATGAAGAACTTAACTTTACCGGGCTGGTCTTGGAAATCTGTCAGTACAATTTCCACCAGTCTCCTTAATTACATCCCCAACTGTGATCTCTGCGAATGACTTCAGGTCGGTGAGGTTCTCTATCATACTTCTTACGTTGTTTTCTCGAACAATGTGGCTTTCTACGTGCGAAGTTAATATATCATGGGAATAATATCATTCCTCCACCATCATCAAACTGGATGATTTGCTTAACACAAAAGCAGAACTGAAATCATCAGTCCAATAGTCACTGAACCACGACCTTCTCCATGCAATAGCTCAAGCAAAGTATAAATTTAGCAACCCTACACAGAAACAATGACCGTCTGGCCACAGAGCAGAACACCAAGAAAGCCCTCCCTGGTGCGTTCTCGCTGACAAATAGCCCAGCGCAGAAACAATGCCAATACCAGTCATATAATATCTGCCATGCTGGAAACAAAAGCTATTTTGATGGGGCTAATATGATTGAACTAGATTTTTATATCCTTGAAGCTTGAAACAACTTCTGTCTTGCTAGGGTCTATTGTGATCAACAGTCAAGTTTCTTTCGGACCATGTTGATACATTCTGCAGCATTGCAGGCAGAGGGAGCACAGGTGGTGAGACTTCGATTACTGTGTTCCTCGTACACTCGCATAGTTCCGGGAAGCCTAATGTTACCCGGCTCAGCCCAGCAGGTCTACTTAGTGATCTACCGACCTGGCTGCTCGGGCCGAGTTTCTTTTTGAATTGGAGTGGAAGTTGACCTGGTCCAACCGAGTCAGGTCAACATCAAAGAAATCTATTTTATATCTAAAATGATATCATTTCAATAGCCTTGATGACTTGGATAGAATCAGAGCTGATCTAGCATAGCAAACCCATATCTAGGCATAAAAAAAGATACGAGAACTATGCTGGAATGTTGCAAATGAAAATAATATGCCCAAAGTTGTCATTTTAGTTGGACCGTGAAGCATTCAAGTTGGGCTGAGATATGCATTCATATAACTCGGCCTTCCAGGTTGCTTCTTGATTATGTGCAGGGATTGTTCACGGTTTTGATCGGACGAAATTGCATATTGTAAAATCCAGCTCGAAACTATGAAGCTGTTTGGGAGGGTGGTTGTACCGTCGTTTCTCCAAAATTTGATTTTTTTTTTGTGTTTATAAATCATTTTAATGCGCTGATGTCAAAAATAATTTTTAAAAAATAAAAAAAATATCATTTTGATGTATTTCTAAATGAAAAGCACTTTCAAAAACAACCGCAACCACCCTCCCAAACAGGCCTTATATCACTACTACATTTGGGATCAGTTTAAGTATCTATATATTTTTTTACATTGTATATAAGGCGGGTATCCTTTGAATGAATGAAATATCCAGTGGATCCCTCATCATCAAAGCCACATGTAAATGATTGTCCTTTGTAGGGATGCCTTGCAAGTAGTCTTGAAATAATTTTGTGGTCAAGTTACTATTAGAATCATAGTTGTCAATTTTGTTTTGTTTCCGCTTAAACGGTTGAAATGTTTCATCGCAGTTATAAAAATGAGACAAAATGATGTAGTTTTTATCTCGGTTTAAATTCCGGTCCGTTCTGGATTTTTCAGTCAAATATCGGTCGAAACATACCTGTTTCGTTCCGCCTGTTCTGTTTCGGCCATATAGTATTTTTTTTTAAATAAAGAATAATTTTACAATATCAATTATATCTCTTAATCCGACCGTTAGATTAAGATGAAATTTTACGAGGAGTCTCTTGACATATTTATATATATATTATGTTAAAATTTCAGAGCAATCAGATAATGTAATAATCTTGTGAGATTGATGATGACATTCTCGTAATATTATACATGTTCATAATTTTGTTCAGAAAAATCATTTCATTGTGTCTTTTTTAGATTAATTTGCACAATTCTAAATAATTTTATTTTTGGATTTGAACTACTTTTTTTTTTGAATTAATACATTTAATTATATATATGTATATATAAACAGTATAATCCCGAAACGGCGTGCTAAAATGCTCCAAAATCGAAACATTTCATTTCAATTGAAAAAACAAAGCACCAACAGAAACAAGATTGACAACTTTGATTAGAACATGCTGAAAGTTCCTATGCCTACCTCTATTACTCACTTAGACCAAATTGATCTCAGCAATATGTTACTTAAAGTAAGACCTCGAAGAATTTCTTCCACAAGTTTTGCAATCTTGAAGGAAAATGCTCTCCATGCCAGATGGAATCAAAACTTGTTTCCTGCATGACTTCAGGTGCAAGTAACAAAGAGCAATAGCAGAAAAGGTGGCAGTGGCCGATCTCCTTGTTCATTTCCATGTCTCAAGCTATGTATTATATTAATTACACGTGCATAATCCCAGGTTTCTTGCTCGATCATGGGGCTTTTTTTCTTGGGTCAACTCCAGAATTCCTGTTATTGACTACCCTGGATACCACTTCTACACCGACAGACACGATCGAAATGGTTGCCAAAAGCAATACTGTTTTTATATAATGAATCAAATTAAATGTTTGATTTGATTCATCCAATTGTAGTAAATCATTCATTATTCATGTTTTGGCACATAGTTACCGACACAAAGGCCATTAATTCTAGGATTCGACACAAAGGCTAGGGTGGAGGGGTTAATTCTAGGATTCCAGGTTAATCTGAATTCCAAAATTATATTTTTTTTTGTTTTTGTTTTTAATAAAATTATAACATTTAGATAAAAAAAAATGTTTAAAAAAATATAAGACACTGTATTTTTAGGTAATTTTATCTTAATTTTTTTTTTAGAGTTAACAAATCAGATTTCATCCAGGTTTTGTTGAGCCGACTGAATTATGAGTTAATCCACCCTCTTTTCTGGGTCTAAATTGATCAACTCTCAACTAGTTTGAAAGCAAACTTGACTTAGGCTAGACTGGCTATTAAACTTAATATCTTATCAATTGTATAATTTATTTACAGTATATTTGTTGGAGAATTTTGCTTTTGTGGATCTGTAGATAGACTCAAACCTGTACGTTATCTTGCTTTGTTTTGTAAGAAACTGCTCTTGTTGAAGTGATAAGACCCTGATCGAGGAGGTCATTAGCATGGGGATAAAATAGAGCTGTTCTATGAGGTGATGAATGTGGTAGTGTCGGCACATTTTTGCCCTTAAACTTTAGACCTAACGTATTTTAATATATTTTTAAATAAAAAAAATATTTTAAAAAACAATTTTTACTCAATAAAAAGTAATAAATGCAGCTATAAGGCACCGTCTTGAAAGTATATTTGGATGACTGTACCCATTAAATTTCAAATGATTATTCCCATAAAATGTTGCGTGGATTCCTAGGGAGTTGGAAGGTCATCTTGTCTTGCCATATTAATTTCCTTAAAGAAACAGAATACGAAGATTTTGGTCGGCAAAACCTGAGAAGAGGGAGGAAAATGCACGAGGAAGCAAGAAACTTGTTGATTTCTTCATGTCATTATAGCTTTCATCATAATTTCAAAGCTCAGAATCTATAAACAATGGTGTAAAACTTTTCTCAGATGGATGCTCTTTGCACATGCACCACATGTCCTTTACCTAATCATATGACTCCAAAAATGGTATGATGAAAGTGTAATTTTAACACATTTATATGTTTAATGTAGATTTGCCACACCTACTCTGGATTTTGTAATATATCTTTTAATCTCTTCATCATCTTAATTATTAAATCATCGTTCCATTGGTGGGTTTTTTCTTTCTTTCTTTCTAAATCCAGCATTATGGAAGTGGGGAATCCAGATATATTTAGATTGTTTTTTTTTTTTTTTAAAAAAAACAATATAGGGTGGTCGTGTGAAATTTTCCAACAATCTTACAATTTATTTTAAATCCCATCAAAATATTTTTATATTAAAACTAAATAATTCTTAAGTATTTTAATTTTTACAAACCATCCATAATTTCAAATAATAAAACTAAAAAAAATATATTTCGGCTATCAAGCTCAATCTAGCAGGCTGAGTTGGAATATAACTGATTTGTTTTTTTTTTTTGGCTAAATATATAAATTTAAAATTAATCTTGATTTGATTTGTTTTTTTTTTTGGCTAAATATATAAATTTAAAATTAATCTTGATTTGATATTATTTCTTTAAATAACATCAACTTAGCTAAATTAAGTTAACTAGTTGACTCGAGTCTTCTACCGAATCCAGTTTCATACATTTATATATAATCATAAAAAACAAGTTTTTAATGTTATGCCTCAAAATTGGCCAGTGATCCTTCTTGGAGACTGTATTTTCAAGCATCAACGGATCCTTGCATTATAAATTAGTAAGCTGTCGTGTCTTCTGCGAAATCAGGTGAAACAGACAAACAATGTGTGTGTGTGTGTATGTATTCACATTTTATTAGTCATTTCCTTGGAAAAAAAAAATCTAATATATTAATTAATTAGCACCAAATTATTTATTTGTGCTTGAACTCAAAATGCTCCATAAATGGCGTCTTTTCATCTTGATCAATTAAGTTTTAGCATATTTATTAAACTTTGTCTGGAGGGGTAGACTCTGGTCCAATCAGCCCAAACCAGATCCAGGCTGTTTTATTTTTTAAAAGAAAAAAGAAAACAAAAGTTGACCTGGTCAATTCAATTGATAATGCTAACTTTTTTTTTTATATATTTCTATAATAATAATAATTATTATTATACATTGTTTTAAAGAAAAAAGAAAAGACTTTGTTTTTATAAGTTTTGATGCAAAATTATTTTGATGTATTAATAATAAAAATAATAATACTTCTAAATAGAGATTAATTTAAAAATAAATTGTTCATCACTCTAAAACCAATCACGATGATTAAATAATAATAACAATAATTTGTATTATCTGTTCATGAGCAGTAAAAGGTCAGTAGCTAGTGGGTGATGAGATTTGTTTAAAATCTTTGTAACATGGGCAAAGGATGGCTTGTCCTCTCCCGATCTGCTTCCAAAATTTTATGCCCCACCTTCTTCCTGGTGGACCAATTCAAGTAGTGAGAAGATAGGGCATGTGGATGATCCCGATTTACTGAAGTGTAAGGAGTTATATATTTTTTTTTGGAGTAAACCCAATCTTTTTTTTAGGTATTTTTTGCAGTTTTAAGTTAAGCGAATAAAATCCTGATTATTTTAAATTCTTATAAGATGAACATATCTTAATTTAAATTTAAAATCTGTGAGATAGATCTCAAATTCTTTGTCACCACGACATGCCACTTAGAACCACACTTTATGACTTTTAAACCTAAGTTGATTTTTAAAATAAATATTATTTATAAATAAAAAATATTTTAAGAAACAATTATTATTATTATATTCCTTAACAGACTTCAAATCCCAAAAATTTGTGACTTTTAAATGGAAGATCTTTGAATGTTAATGTTGGTCAGATTGCATTCCCCGCAAATTAATATCAAAAAATGAATCAAACACAGCATAGACAAACAAATTAATATATGTAAATATTACATTCTGAACAATCACATAATCAATTATCATATTTATTTGAGCACTCAAATACAAACAATATTCCAAGATTTGACACGCCAAACTGTCACATCTTCAGTTAACCTAAGAGATAGATTTGCTTCACAGATCGTCTTCTTCCCGGGCATCATCATCATCATCAATACCAGAGCAAGCTTTTCAGTGTTTTTCTACAATTTGTAATAAAAACAAATTTGCGGAATTAATTTCAAGATTGATAGTAAAAACAAATCATGGACCTCAAAGTGCCACGTTGAACACATGCCCCTAACCCTCAGCCTCAGCCTAGCTAGCCAACTTTCACATGCAGTCGAGCCTATCCATGTCCCCATGGTGATGCGTTCTCCCTCAATTATTGGGTTCAGCTCCCCCCGTCCCTTAATTTCTATCCTCAAATTTGCACCATGTGTGCCTTGTCCTCACATAATGATTCATGATCGAGACGCAAAGACTTTAGCGACACCATTTTATAGGTATTTATGTTTAGGAATTATCTTAATTTCATGTCAAGAAATCATCTTATCTAAAATATTAGAATATTAGATGAGTTTATAGAATATAATTTATATTATTTTTTAATATGCTCTTTCAAGTTATAGTTCTTTATTTTTGAAACTTGCATAGATTCACACTATATTGTGCTTGATTTTTATCAAATAGAATGAGGATGATGAGATTCGAATTCATGACCGTTGAATTAATAAAACTCTGATACCATGTTAATAATTCATCCTGCCTCAAAATTTAAGTTTTAAACACTGTTTTTTTTAATGTTCTATGATAAAAAAAACAGAGACAAAGGGAGACTTGTTTTTCTCCATTCTTTTTATTCTGGAAATAAAAAGAATTATTTTTCAAAACTAGATACATTTCTACTTTCTCTGTATCTATATTTTATATAATAAAAAGGTAATCAAGCATAGCCTTAATCATGAGATTAGCAACATGTAATTATCAAGGAGCACAGAACATCATTGGGATTGCGGAAGGGGCTAGTGTAGGTGGAGGCTACTTCATGCTCGTGGCCTTGAAAAATCTCAAGTTCAGAATTTTAGTTTGGTGCATTGTCAATTTAAAAATCAAGATTAATTGACGTTTTCATAAGAGAGCAGTGAAACATTTAATATCCAACCACCAATGTACTCCAGCTCATGTCCTTGTGCATTAATTACGAGGACTTGATTGATCTGGTCAGTATGTATCGATTAATTTGCTCATAACGTTCTGCTATATTTTTTAATTATTTTTTTAGTATTTAACAATAATATACTTTTAAATAAATAATCACCCAACCATTGTCAAACACTACTGATTTTAGCTAGCACTAGCCAGTAACTTTAGCTAGTACTAGCTAGTAAATGAATATCTTCACGAGATATTATAATTAATTACAGCTTACGAGCTAATTTGTGAAGATCAAAATTATTACTCGTACACGTCCTCTCATTTTCTTGTTTAAAACAATCCATGCATATATATAGACGGGAGATGATAGAGAAACAAAAATTATATTAAATTTTCATATAATTGATGAGTTAACCGATAAATGAAAACGGGCAAATCTCATTACACATAAATAACTGATATTTCATAAAAAAAGTAATTGTTACAATAATTTTATATAAAACATATATTTATATAACATTACTCGTATATACATTCTCAATTTTAAGAGGATGTAGAGATAATGCTTACATTTTTTTTTTTATTTCTTCGAACTCGAGATTTTGTTACGAAGAGAGTGATAGTGATCATCCTCGAGCTTACAATTCACTTATAATATTTATATTTTTTGAATGAGAAGAAATAACATTTACATTAAGTTCTTAGATTATGTTTGGTTAGTATTTTAATACCGATTAATAGATACAAAAGAATATAAAAATATATTTCGTTTAAGATATAAAAATACACATAAAAAATAATATCTTATTAATTTTAAAATAAATATTTATATTTTTAAAATAAAAGGCATTAAAAAACATGTTTTATTTTTATTTTTATCTTTATTGTCTCGATAATCAAACAGTTTAAATATCAAAGTTAAATCTTTTTTTACTTTAAATTTCTAGACAAACTAATTCACATTAGTATGAATATTTATGAGATTCATTTTGTAACAAATCATTCCCTAAACTTGGAATATAAAATGTAATGCATAGGAAACAGATTTGAATCAAGCTTCCAAAATATAATATATACAAATGCATATTAGCAATAATTGATCAAATCTCTATAAATAATTATTCTCACTATGAAGGGTAATGAGTAATTTATTTATTATTTATCTGATAAAAAATATAAATATTTATAAATTATTCAACCAGTTTAGGATATTTAATAGATATTCATTATATAATATTATTTATTATTCAATAAAAAATAAACACAATAAACTCTCTCATGCTCACATGCATACATACTAAATGATAAAATAATAAATATTATACGTATATGTGCTGTATATTAATATTATGATATGTACATATTATATTACATTAGCAAAAATAAATATTCTACAAATATATTTATGTAATATACTTGAATGGTTTCGAATCAAGTTAATTTAACTATATTCATATTTTATCAATTATACATCAAATAAAATAATTATTTTAAAAAATAATCATTCAATTCAAATTAAATTGGTATATTAATGCGTGTGATCCTAATTCTCACTGTACCATACCTAAAAAATCACCTGTAATAATTTTGAACGAACATGCAAATAGATTATGTTTGGTTAGTATTTTAATACCGATTAATAGATACAAAAGAATATAAAAATATATTTCGTTTAAGATATAAAAAAACACATAAAAAATAATATCTTATTAATTTTAAAATAAATATTTATATTTTTAAAATAAAAGGCATTAAAAAACATGTTTTATTTTTATTTTTATTGTCTCGATAATCAAACAGTTTAAATATCGAAGTTAAATATTTTCTTACTTTACATTTCTAGACAAATTAATTCACATTAATTGAATATTTATGAGATTCTTTTTGGAACAAATCATTCCCCAAACTTGGAATATAAAATGTAATACATAGGAAACAGATTTGAATCAAGCTTCCAAAATATAATATATATACAAATGCATATTAGCAATAATTGATAAAATCTCTATAAATAATTATTCTCACTATGAAGGGTAATGGGTAAATTATTTATTATTTATCTGATAAAAAATTAAAAATTATCCAACGAGTTCAGGATATTTAATAGATATTCATTATATAATATTATTTATTATTCAATAAAAAATTAGCACAATAAACTCTCTCATGCTCACATACATACAAACTAAATGATAAAATAATAAATAATATACGTATATGTGCTATATATTAATATTATGATATGTACATATTATATTATATTAGCAAAAATAAATATTCTACAAATATATTTATGTAATATACTTGAATGGTTTCGAATCAAGTTAATTTAACTATATTCATATTTTATCAATTATACATAAAAAAATAACCATTCAATTCAAATTAAATTGGTATATTAATGCGTGTGATCCTAATTCTCACTGTACCATACCGAAAAAATCACCTGTAATAATTTTGAATGAACATGCAAATAGGTAAGCCGTGGCAGTGATACAGATATTTTTAAAACATAAAAAAAACCATCCATGAAATTTCCAAGAACCATGAGATAATCTCTATCGCCAAGTCACCCAACAATCCTGTAACAATCCACGTTAGGGACAAAATCGTCACTAAAATAATCCCACCCTATATAGACAACACTCACGCAAACAACAACGTTATCCCTCACTTCCATGCCCGCACTTCTCTCCCCAGCGCAAGCTCACATAGAATCAAAGACTTGACAAACAGAAATCAAGAAACCATGACCATGTTTTCTTACATTACATTGCTAGCAACCTTAACAATACTCATCTTTACCTCTACAGTTCGAAGCTGTCCTGCTTCAGACAGGGCAGCTTTGCTAGCTTTCAAGGCAGCTCTCCATGAGCCTGACTTGGGCATCTTCAATTCTTGGACAGGCACCGACTGCTGCCATAACTGGTATGGTGTCAGCTGTGATATGGAGACCAGAAGGGTTGCTGACATTAACCTGCGAGGTGAATCTGAAGACCCCATCTTCCAAAAAGCTGGTCGGTCTGGGTACATGACTGGTTCGATCTCTCCTTCTATTTGCAAGCTCGAAAGGCTCTCCAGTCTTACTATAGCTGACTGGAAAGGGATCTCAGGTCCGATCCCGGCCTGCATTACGTCTTTGCCGTTCTTGAGAATTCTTGATTTGATCGGGAATCGGATTTCTGGTGAGATCCCGGCCGATATCGGACGGCTGGACCGGTTGACCGTTTTGAATATCGCCGACAATCTCGTAACAGGTAGGATCCCGAGATCCTTGACTAATTTGTCGAGTTTGATGCATCTCGATTTACGTAACAATCGGATTTGGGGTTCGTTGCCTATAGATTTCGGGCGCCTTCGGATGTTGAGTCGGGCATTGTTGAGCCGAAATTATATTGGTGGGACAATTCCCGACTCAATTTCTAGAATTTATCGTCTCGCTGATCTGGATCTTTCATTGAATAAATTATCGGGCGAAATACCGGCTTCTTTGGGGAAAATGGCAGTCTTGGCAACACTAAATCTTGATTCCAACAAATTGTCTGGAAAAATACCTGACAGTCTGTTTAATTCAGCTATTGGTAACTTGAATCTGAGCAAAAACTCATTTCAAGGATACTTACCAGATGTTTTCGGGCCGAAATCTTACTTCACGGTACTCGACTTGTCCTACAATAATTTTTGGGGTCCGATACCAAAATCTCTGTCCCAATCATCATTTATCGGGCACCTGGATTTGAGTCACAACCGCCTATGTGGGAGGATCCCGGCAGGGCCTCCGTTCGATCACCTCGAAGCCACATCGTTTGCTTATAATGCCTGTCTTTGTGGCAAACCACTTGGAGCTTGCAAGTAGAGAAGAAAATGTTCAGATCGGCTGAGAATGGAATGAGTTTGATTTTTCGGGTTTGGTAATAAATGTTTGTATGGATACATGTAATGTAACAGGAATTAAGAGTGTGTTTAATTAGCTATGTTGTAATGGGAATTAATTAAAAGGTTTCATGCACGTAAATCTTGCATGAAATGGAGCTTTAATGCAATGAGTGTAACTCTAAGCATAAATTTATTACCAAATTATCTCAAATCAAATGATAAAAAGCAAATTAATTCATGCTCTTTTCATTTCTTTCTGAGTACTTTCCTGGGTAGGCCCGTCCAGGGCTCGAATTAGAGTTCGGGTTCCGATGTCCTGATTCTTGATTCAGATCGGGTTACAATAAATAAATAATAATTAAAATTCACTTGCTTAAATATAATGATTTGTAATTAGATCCCCTCGATTAAATTTAAATCTTTTTGTTACTGCTGTGCCATGCATATTAATTAAGTAATTAGTACTATATATGCTAAGAGTATGTTTGTCTTTAAGTGTTTTTTCTTTTAAAATTAATATTTTTATGTTTTTGAATATTCTAGTATTAAAAAAAATTAAAATATATTAAAATGCTAGCACAATATTATTAATAAAGGGTGATGAAGTTTTTTTTTTTTAACATGCATGGGAACTATTGTCCGTGGCGATTTAAATATACACAGCTCCTATATCCTATATAAAACAAGACAGTGCACGTGAAGCATTAGTGAGATAATGACACAACTTTGCTCTGCATTCACAGATGAGGGCCTACCGAAGGGGAAATCAATTTTCCCTGGCATCTGCAAATTTTAGCATACCCCAAACTAGCCATGCCTAGTTTACTGATGAAGTTCATATAAAATGAATCTATAGCAGTTGCATTGATACGCTGTACTTGTAGAAATGTTTACATAAATGGAAGGCAGGCTGACAGATTCTTAATTTTATGTTGTATTTTTTTGGAATATAGATAATATATGCTGCTATTATGGCATCTGGATGCAGAGGAACTTGAGAGTAATGGGGAGAAGGGAATCTCTCCTAATGATCTCATCATGTGGATATGTCAGATTGTTAAATGCAGGCCTCAGAAAACTAGAATTCTGAAGGAAGCTTTGTTGAACCCTAAGTTTACTATTCCTAGTTCTACAATTATGTTCAAATAGAAATCTATTTAATTTGTTCTACAAGTTGCAAAAACACTTTGCTCCACAGACAAGCAAGTGAGAAGGTATGCATTCACCTTTTTTTTGTATGGAAGAACGTTGAATTTGCTTTATGCTCTCTTTAAGCTTGACAGGGGCCAGCTGAAGAACAGCACATGTATTTCTTTTTCTCTTTTAAAGAAAAGCATATGATCTTCCAGCTGGAACTCTTTTAAACTTGTGCCTAGTTTACCCACAAGCTCTTGAAAGGAAGATGGCATCTATAGTTGCCTGACAGAAGACATTTTAGAGGAAATGTATTGCTGTCAAGTAAAACATTTTGCTGACTCCATAAGGAACTGTCTGTCTAATTGATTTTTTCCAAGTAGTTCATTTTTTATCTATAATTTCACACACAGCTTATACTATTACATTTACTCTACTAAAGAGAATAATATATAAATCATATCTTGAAACATGATGGGTTTTTTCATATAATATCATAGTTTTAATGACTAAACAGTGTCGAGAATCTCACAATCCTGTTTTAACTAAATTAAATTCATAAAACTAGACCGAAGTAGTAGTGGGTTCTTTAATAGCTGCAAAAGTAACAGATTTGGAGCCAAAAAGTGCCAATCACATATGAAATAAAGAGATTTAATGGATTCCTTTCTTTGCTATTGATGCAATATATCAACCATGAAGGGAAATTAATAAACAATGGGATAAGAATGTATACCAGTAAGCGGATTTTCTTACTATATCGACACCAGAACAGGCAGAGTATCATCCCTTTGGAGCAGAAAGCCATTAAGGCAAAAGCGGAGAGAATTCTGGAGGATATAGGCTGAGACATCAGAACTGTAAGCACGCAAGATTAGCTTCTCTTTTTCAGGACTTTGTTTGCTGTCTGTGATGTTAGATGATGGAGGATTATTCTATATTTTTTTCATTACCAATCATACTTTGGTTTATTATTTGTCATCAAACGTTTTTCCGAAATTAGATCATCGTAACTAGGAATGAAAGAAGATTTGTGTCAATTCAGTAAAGAGTAAGTATCAAGTCCTTAGTCAAGAAATTTTTACATTTGAATCGTACTTTAGAATTGCTTGTTGGTTCATACAGTATTCCCAGGCTAGTTAGTCTAAGATGGAGATAGTTGGAACATCAACTGATCATCAGGAGACAAAAAGTGATCAGGTGTCACTTGATGTTAACAAGTTAGCAAAGTCTATCAGAGCAGAATTGGAAATCTTTCCTCCTTTTTCCGACCAATGTTGTATATATCGTGTTCCTGTTCGACTACGTGAGTTGAATGAAAAAGCCTACACACCGCGATTAGTCTCCATCGGACCACTTCACCATGGCAAAGAAGAGCTGAAAGCAATAGAAGGGCATAAAATATTGTATTTCAAGATTTTCTAAAATTCAGCAAGGCAAGCTTGGAGGAGCTAGTTGAAGTTGTAGAGGAGAGGGAGACAAGATTGCGTAATTGTTATGCAGAAACCAATGATCTTAGTAGCGAGGAATTTGTGAAAATGATATTACTGGACGGTGTCTTCATCATTGTGAAAATGATATTACTGGACGGTGTCTTCATCATTGTGATCTTCCTGAAAAATGGTTATGAAGACCCGATAAATACCGTCGACCGTATATTCAATAAACCATGGATGCTAGGCGATATAGCACTTGACATGTGCTTGATTGAAAACCAGCTTCCATTCTTCATTCTTGAGGATTTGCTTAAAGCATCCGAAATAGCCAGCCATTATGACGAGGAATGTTCCATGATTAAGCTTACTTACAAGTTCTTCAAAGATGATTGGAATTCTATGCTGACAGAAGGCATTTTGGAGGAAATCAAAGCCTCCGAAGTAGCACATTTTGTTGACCTTGTAAGAAAATGTCAGAAGCCATCAGAGCTGATCACTCCAAAAGCACTAGAGTCTATAAACGTGCCAAGTGTGACAGAGCTCCATCAAGCTGGAGTCAGGTTCAAGTTAAGTCCGAGCAAAAGCTTGCTTGACATGAAATTCGATGGAGGAATTCTGGAAATCCCACCATTAAGAGTACAAGATAACACAGGGATCTACTTCAGGAATCTCCAGGCATTTGAGCAATGTGATAGTCCTGAACATCATTATATAGGTAACTATATTTCGATGATCAATTTCCTTGTCATTTCTCCCAAGGATGTGGAAATCCTTGTCGAAAATAGAATCATAGAAAACTTGATACATGACAATGAAGCGGTGTCAGCCGTTCTTCACGATATTTCCAAGCTAAATGATCTCTCTAAGAAAAATTTCATCTTTGCTGGCCTCGTTGAAGATCTGAATGCGTACTGCAAGAGACCTTGGAACAAATGGAAGGCAGTCTTGAAACAGAATTATTTCAGTACTCCATGGGCCGTGATATCTGTTATTGCAGCAGTTATTTTCCTCATACTCACTGGTATACAAGCAGTGTGTTCTGTTATTCAACTGTAGCTTCTACCATTTCAATTGTTTCCTATAGACTTCAGATTGCTCTGTACTCCCATGCTAATCAATGTTAAGCTCCTAATTAACAATTAGCCTGTTCATTGTAATGATTATTGTTTCGACTAATGAATTCGTTTCATTTTCTGCAAGGTTAACACTATTGCATAGGTGGGACAGTTAGAGTACCTATAATTAGATACTAGAAGCTCAGCGGAATGCATGCAGTACCAGGAATGCATGCAGTACCAGGCAGATCTGTCTAAAAAACGATAACAGTCATTATAATTAATAAAAATTAATGAATTATGAATAATTAATGTTTTGGTTCCTGTTGGTTGAGTTCTTATCTTCTAGAACTTGTTCTTCTATTCATTGATTCCACTTCGGATGTTATGAATTCATCTTTAAAATCGAGTCAATTCCATTAAGTTCATGGACTTGAAGGTGCATCTTTTCAATATGGTGTTATTGAATTCTTAGGAGGCATTTGCATTGGACCTGTTTGCACCAAAACAATTATGTTGAAAGACAATTGATTCAACATATCGGTAAGATTCAGTTTCAAAACTCAATGAATTCTGTTCCATTTAGATTTCCATCGAACCAATCCTTCTTCAAATAATGCTATTAAACTTATTTTCGTCCAAACCGTTGATCTTGCAAACCTACAACTTGAAACATGACCTGAACAACTTGACTTTGATATTGATCAGATCTAACTTGGATGATCATGTGAGTTGATCCATGATCCATTTGACTGAACCAAACCTGGCTGGGTCATAATCAAGGATTTTTTTTAAAAAAAAACTGAAAAAAAATGACAGATGCATATTGACCCTTTTATCTAATAACCCGAATCTTATTATTGGGGGGTATGATCTTAGGCCAGATCTGACAAGCATGCTGAAAACCAAGTTTCTGCAATCCTGAAATGTCACTTCAGTGTCATTCATTACATAATCCTTTTCAGACTAATTGATACAGGTTGATTGATACAAACCATTTGACAGAAAACAAGCCGTGGAAGAACAGAAAACAGAAAACAAGTCGTGGAAGAACAGAAAACAAGCCGTGGAAGAAACCAGCATTGATCATGTAATGAACTGCATAGCAATCTCACAGGAAACACAACCAGAACACACTTTGATTTGTAGGACACGATTGAAATTGTAGAACCTATGTAACTTGAATGACTGAACACACTGCTTGTATGACAGTGAGTATCAGAAGAGCCCCAGCTGCAACAACAGAGATGGAAACCCATGGATTATGGAAATAATTTTGTTTCAAGGCTGCAATCCATCTGTGCCTCCGCTTTCTGCAGTACTTGTCCAGATCTTCAACGACATCAGCAAAATAAAATCGTTCACAGTTAATTATATTTTCTTTGGCAAGATTCTGGAGAACCCTCATAACTGCATCATTATCACTGAGCCAATTATCAATAATTCCTTTCTTAGATAATATTTCTACATCATTAGTAGCACGAATAAGGAAACTGATGGTAGAGATATAGTCACTTACGCAGCCACCACAGTAGTGGCATAACACCACTTCTTTTCGAGGCTCGCACATAGATGTTATTTAGAAACCTCCTCGCCTTTGAGCAATGCCAATACGGTGGTGGCTGCGTAAGTGACTATATCGCTACCATCAGTTTCCTTGTTCGTGCTACAAATGATGTAGAAATATTATCTAAGAAAGGAATTATTGGTAATTGGCTCAGTGATAATGATGCAGTTATGAGGGTTCTCCAGGATCTTGCCAAAGAAAATACAATTAACAATGAAGGGTTTTATTTTGCTGATGTCGTTGAAGATCTGAACAAGTACTACAGAAAGCAGAGGCACAGATGGATTGCAGCCTTGAAACAAAATTATTTCCATAATCCATGAGTTTCCACCTCTGTTGCTGCAGCTGGGGCTCTTCTGATACTCACTGTCATACAAGCAGTGTGTTCAGTCATTTGAGGTGTGTAGGCATACTCCTTCGAGCCGCGTAGGCGTTTAGGAACTCTGTAGATGGAACACTTGTTGGAGAAGGCATGCAAGGTTTTCAACTCCTCTCGCAGAGACTCTGTTAATTTGCAAAGATCACTCCTTTCAATCTGCTCAGTTGCTACTCCAACAATCTCCATCATGTTATTCAAATCATTTAATTAATATAGATGCTTAAGCAAATTCCAACACAAATATAAAGGCGGAAATGAATATATCACATAGAATATTGACAAACAATCACAGAAATATTTGGAAGGAATGGAATCTGAATCATGACAATATGCATCGCTTCTCTAAATTATAACTAACATGTCGCGACGACGATTTTTTACGCGCTTCGCGCCCTGCCATCACCCCTATTTCGGGGGACAACGGCGCGCGGTGAAATGGGGTGATATAGTCGTAAAATTTAGGACTATAATTATTAGGAGTCGCCACCTAGTGTTAAGGTTACTAGGAACCTATTGGTCTGCGAGAGTCTAGGGTAAAGGGACTTGTTGTGCAAGGGGAAGACGCATCACCCCCAGTGCACCCTACCTAAGGTAAGCTGCATTGTTGTTTGATTGTTTTTTCTAAGTTAAAATTTCCTACATTGCACAAAAACATTCTTTATTATCTATCGATGTACTTTACAATGTAAATTTACATCGTCCCAAAAAAAAATCTTTTTTATTATCTACGGGTGTACTTTACAATGTAAATTTACACCGTAGTTAAAACATTTTTATTATCTACGGGTGTACTTTACAATATAAATTTACATCGTAGTTAGAACATTTTTATTATCTACGGGTGTACTTTACAATATAAATTTACACCGTAGTTAAAACATTTTTATTATCTACGGGTGTACTTTACAATGTAAATTTACACCATAGTTAAACCCCCCCTTTTTTTATCCACGGGTGTACTTTACAATGTAAATTTACACTTTAATAGATAAAACAAAATATTTAAAATTATTTTTGATATTTTGGCCAAATTCCAACGGATAATCATAAACCGGTTACGATATCCAATTTTGTTTTAAAACATGAGGAAGATGCAAAATATTATTTTTTTTCAATGAAAAATATGATGAAAAAAAATTTGGAATCCGGCCGTATGCACGAAAACAAAACCTTTTTTATGTTTTTTATTTTTGTATTTTTTTTTACTTTTATATTTTTTATTTTTAAAATAACATAAGGTAAAAAATAAAATAAAATACAATAATGGAAAATAAAAATCTGTGGGCTGTCAGTCCAGCCCTGATGGGCCGGACTGACAGCCCACTCTTGCAAGGCTGGGCTGACAGGCCAGCCCTGATGGGCCGGGCTGACAGCCCATTATTACATGTACTGGGCTGACAGTCCAGCACTGATGGGCCAGACTGGCAGCCCAAAGTGTCTGGACCGGGCTAAAAAAATAGGTGGGCCTACGGCCACCTCGTTTTGGGCTGGACCTCCAGTCCAGGTGGCTGCAAGCCCACCTGGACTAAACATTGGGCCGGGCACAAAGCCCGGCCCGCCTCCCTCAGGCCTCGGCCCGCATGAACAGTGGGACGCAAATTGCGTCCCGCTGCATGTACTGGCCAGAGGAAGAAGACGAAGGAACATTGATTTTTCAAGTGTGACAAAACGTGTACCTGTGAGTACCGTTGGGTAGAGGATGTCGAGGTGATGATTCCTGTCATGGTGGAGTCGTCAACGGTGGCCTGTGGTGGCCGGAGGGAGCTTCCAAAGTCGCCGGTGTTTGCGCTGCTGCTACTGCCACCTGGTCTGTTGCCTCGCCGGAGAGTGGGGCTAAGTTTCTGGTGTAGAGGGGAAGCTTATGGTGATGAAGAGAGAGGTGTTGGGTGGTCAGGTGGCCAGTAACGGTGGAGAGAGAGAGAGCTCGGCAGAAGCGTTCCTAGAGAGAGAGAGATCGCAGGCCGAGAGAAAGAGAGAGGGGGCTGGTTGTTGAGGACGAAGGTGGGATTTTTACGTTTGTTTTGCTTGCTTTTGATGCTAAAAATCTGTGTAAACCTTTTCAAAACTTCTTTTTTTCTCCGTTTTTTCTTCTCTGTGTTCGTCCTCTGTTAAGTTTTCTGCCAATTTTTCTCCTCGCCTTCTGCTCCCTTCTCCCCCTCTATTTATAGGGGCAGAGGCAGCTCTCATGCATATTGCATGAAGTTACTGCCTCTGCAAAGAATTTGCAGAGGCTGGCGAGTAGCAGTGTCGTGCTATGTGGCCTCTGCATTTTTGCAGAGGGCTGAGGAGCAGCTGCAATCGTCGTCTCTTGGTGCAGAGAGCTGTTGCAGCGTCGTGTTCCTGCACTGTTCAGGTGTCGGAACAGTGCAAGGACATGCACAATTGGTGTGAGAAAAAAAAATACAATTTGGTCCCTCAATGTTTAATTGGTTCGATCGCACCCCCGATTAATTTTAAACTTTTAATTTTATGCAATCATATCCCCATCAAAATTTCAATAGCAACCTTAAATGAGCGCGCCTTTTTTATTTTGGTCTCTGGTTTCCGATTTGCACGATTTAACCTTCAATTGACCATTAAATTCTCAATTAGTTCAATTTGACTCCTGATTTCGCATTATTTACTTGAATCTGAGCAAAAACTCATTTCAAGGATACTTACAAGATGTTTTCGGGCCGAAATCTTACTTCACGGTACTCGACTTGTCCTACAATAATTTTTGGGGTCCGATACCAAAATCTCTGTCCCAATCATCATTTATCGGGCACTTGGATTTGAGTCACAACCGCCTATGTGGGAGGATCCCGGCAGGGCCTCCGTTCGATCACCTCGAAGCCACATCGTTTGCTTATAATGCCTGTCTTTGTGGCAAACCACTTGGAGCTTGCAAGTAGAGAAGAAAATGTCCACATCGGCCGAGAATGGAATTAGTTTGATTTTTCGGGTTTGGTAATAAATGTTTGTATGGATACATGTAATGTAACAGGAATTAAGAGTGTGTTTAATTAGCTATGTTGTAATGGGAATTAATTAAAAGGTTTCATGCACGTAAATCTTGCATGAAATGGAGCTTTAATGCAATGAGTGTAACTCTAAGCATAAATTTATTACCAAATTATCTCAAATCAAATTATAAAAAGCAAATTAATTCATGTTTTTTTCATTTCTTTCTGAGTACTTTCCTGGATGGGCCCGTCCAGGGCTCGGATTAGAATTCGGGTTCCGATATCCTGATTCTTGATTCAGATCGGGTTACAATAAATAAATAATAATTAAAATTCACTTGCTTAGATATAATCATTTGTAATCAGATCCCCTCGATTAAATTTAAATCTTTTTGTTACTGCTGTGCCATGCATATTAATTAAGTAATGAGTACTATATATGCTAAGAGTATGTTTGTCTTTAAGTGTTTTTTCTTTTAAAATTAATATTTTTATGTTTTTGAATATTCTAGTATTAAATATATATATATATATATATATATATATTAAAATGCTAGAACAATATTATTAATAAAGGGTGATGAAGTTTTTTTTTTTTAACATGCATGGGAACTATTGTCCGTGGCGATTTAAATATACACAGCTCCTATATCCTATATAAAACAAGACAGTGCACGTGAAGCATTAGTGAGATAATGACACAACTTTGCTCTGCATTCACAGATGAGGGCCTACCGAAGGGGAAATCAATTTTCCCTGGCATCTGCAAATTTTAGCATACCCCAAACTAGCCATGCCTAGTTTACTGATGAAGTTCATATAAAATGAATCTATAGCAGTTGCATTGATACGCTGTACTTGTAGAAATGTTTACATAAATGGAAGGCAGGCTGACAGATTCTTAATTTTATGTTGTATTTTTTTGGAATATAGATAATATATGCTGCTATTATGGCATCTGGATGCAGAGGAACTTGAGAGTAATGGGGAGAAGGGAATCTCTCCTAATGATCTCATCATGTGGATATGTCAGATTGTTAAATGCAGGCCTCAGAAAACTAGAATTCTGAAGGAAGCTTTGTTGAACCCTAAGTTTACTATTCCTAGTTCTACAATTATGTTCAAATAGAAATCTATTTAATTTGTTCTACAAGTTGCAAAAACACTTTGCTCCACAGACAAGCAAGTGAGAAGGTATGCATTCACCTTTTTTTTGTATGGAAGAACGTTGAATTTGCTTTATGCTCTCTTTAAGCTTGACAGGGGCCAGCTGAAGAACAGCACATGTATTTCTTTTTCTCTTTTAAAGAAAAGCATATGATCTTCCAGCTGGAACTCTTTTAAACTTGTGCCTAGTTTACCCACAAGCTCTTGAAAGGAAGATGGCATCTATAGTTGCCTGACAGAAGACATTTTAGAGGAAATGTATTGCTGTCAAGTAAAACATTTTGCTGACTCCATAAGGAACTGTCTGTCTAATTGATTTTTTCCAAGTAGTTCATTTTTTATCTATAATTTCACACACAGCTTATACTATTACATTTACTCTACTAAAGAGAATAATATATAAATCATATCTTGAAACATGATGGGTTTTTTCATATAATATCATAGTTTTAATGACTAAACAGTGTCGAGAATCTCACAATCCTGTTTTAACTAAATTAAATTCATAAAACTAGACCGAAGTAGTAGTGGGTTCTTTAATAGCTGCAAAAGTAACAGATTTGGAGCCAAAAAGTGCCAATCACATATGAAATAAAGAGATTTAATGGATTCCTTTCTTTGCTATTGATGCAATATATCAACCATGAAGGGAAATTAATAAACAATGGGATAAGAATGTATACCAGTAAGCGGATTTTCTTACTATATCGACACCAGAACAGGCAGAGTATCATCCCTTTGGAGCAGAAAGCCATTAAGGCAAAAGCGGAGAGAATTCTGGAGGATATAAGCTGAGACATCAGAACTGTAAGCACGCAAGATTAGCTTCTCTTTTTCAGGACTTTGTTTGCTGTCTGTGATGTTAGATGATGGAGGATTATTCTATATTTTTTTCATTACCAATCATACTTTGGTTTATTATTTGTCATCAAACGTTTTTCCGAAATTAGATCATCGTAATTAGGAATGCAGGAAGATTTGTGTCAATTCAGTAAAGAGTAAGTATCAAGTCCTTAGTCAAGAAATTTTTACATTTGAATCGTACTTTAGAATTGCTTGTTGGTTCATACAGTATTCCCAGGCTAGTTAGTCTAAGATGGAGATAGTTGGAACATCAACTGATCATCAGGAGACAAAAAGTGATCAGGTGTCACTTGATGTTAACAAGTTAGCAAAGTCTATCAGAGCAGAATTGGAAATCTTTCCTCCTTTTAGAGTACAAGATAACACAGGGATCTACTTCAGGAATCTCCAGGCATTTGAGCAATGCGATAGTCCCGAACATCATTATATAGGTAACTATATTTCGATGATCAATTTCCTTGTCATTTCTCCCAAGGATGTGGAAATCCTTGTCGAAAATAGAATCATAGAAAACTTGTCCTTGTCGAAAATAGAATCATAGAAAACTTGATACATGACAATGAAGCGGTGTCAGCCGTTCTTCACGATATTTCCAAGCTAAATGATCTCTCTAAGAAAAATTTCATCTTTGCTGGCCTCGTTGAGGATCTGAATGCGTAATGCAAGAGACCTTGGAACAAATGGAAGGCAGTCTTGAAATAGAATTATTTCAGTACTCCATGGGCCGTGAAATCTGTTATTGCAGCAGTTATTCTCCTCATACTCACTGCTATACAAGCAGTGTGTTCTGTTATTCAACTGTAGCTTCTACCATTTCAATTGTTTCAACGCTATTTCTGAAGACATGGTTTGGTTTTTAGGTACAAAGATGGCACAGTTAGAGTGCCTTTAAATGGATACTAGAAGCTGAACGGAATGCATGCTGTACCAGGCAGATCTGTCTAAAAAACGATAACATTCATTATAATTAATAAAAATTAATGAATTATGAATAATTAATGTTTTGATTCCTGTTGGTTGAGTTCTGATCTTCTAAAACTTGTTCTTCTATTCATTGATTCCACTTCGGATGTTATGAATTCATGTTTAAAATTGAGTCAATTCCATTAAGTTCATGGACTTTAAAGAAGGTGCATCTTTTCAATATGGTGTTATTGAATTCTTAGGAGGCATTTGCATTGGAACTGTTTGCACCAAAACAATTACGTTTAAAGACAATTGATTCAACATATCGGTACGATTCAGTTTCAAAACTCAATGAATTCTGTTCCATTTAGATTCCATCGAACCAATCCTTCTTCAAATACTGTTTAATCCTTAAAACCATAGTTAATAAACTTATTTCAGTCCAATCCTTCGATCTTGCAAGCCCACTACTCTAAACCTGACCAGAACAACTTGACTTTGATATTGATCAGATATTGACCAGGTCAAACTTGGATGATCATGTGAGTTGATCCATGATTCATTTGACTGAACCAAACCTGGCTGGGTCAAAATCAAGGATTTTTTTTTAAAAAAAAAAACTGAAAAAAAATGACAGATGCATATTGACCCCTTTATCTAATAACCCGAATCTTATTATTGGGGGGTATGATCTTGGGCCAGATCTGACAAGCATGCTGAAAACCAAGTTTTTGTAATCCTGAAATGTCACTTCAGTGTCATTCATTACATAATCCTTTTCAGACTAATTGATACAGGTTGATTGATACAAACCATTTGACAGAGAAAACAAGTCGTGAAAGAAACCACCATTGATCATATAATGAAGTACATGCATAGCCATCTCACAGGAAATGTCATCACCCAATTTCTGGGTGATTCCCCAAAATATACCAAAAATTAACAAAAATAAAATAAAAGGGGCTGGTGTCGGTAGAAAAATCAAGGTGGAAATTTTGGACGTTTTTGAAAGCCCGGTCGTACCTCTTTTTGCCCAGAAATGAAGGAAAATGCAGATTCAAAGCTAAAATAATTCATTATTGGATAAATCTGCATAAAAGTAAAGTCGAAAGACATAATTATATTTTTATGGGCCAATTCGATTTAATCATCGGCCAATTTAAAATGTAATTATGATTTCGGAATTAATTGAGAGCCTAGTTAAAGGATTTAATTAAGCGTAAGGGATTAATTATACTTTAAATAGGTCAAATTTTATTAAGGGTTTAATTAATGAGAAATTAAGTTTGGAAACCTAATTTGAGTTAAATTGAGACGATCAGAATTTTCGATGACGAAACTTTTTGAGTGAAATCAAAAGCCAAAATTAAAAATAAAAACATCGTTCTTCCTGTTTTTCCTATAAAAACAACTCTTTTTTATTACAACATATTTATTTAAAATTTTCCAAAAAAAAAAATGTTGGCAGCATGCTTTTCCCATGCCACACCACCCACTTCACTGAACACACCATACCAGCCCATGCTTTTCCCATGCCGCTTTCACTTATAAATAAGCGGGAGAAAACAAAGAGAAGGAGGGGGGAAGGACGAAAAAAAAAGAAGAAGAAAAAAAAAAAAAAAAGAAAACCTAAAATCTCTAATCTCTTCCAACTGCAGCCGCCAGCCCTTAGAGGCAGCTGCAGCCCCCACACTCTCCCTTCCAGGCGATTCCATTTCCTCTTTCCGGCCAGCATGCCTTCTTTGCCTTCCAGGCTCTCCGGCCAGCCTCCTCTCTGCCATCGCTTGCTCCTCTACCAGCCCCCACGGCTTGACTCCCTCCAACAGCCTCGACTCTCCCCTCCGGCGACAGCGGCATCCCTTCGCCGACAGCCTCCATATCTCCTTTCCAGCCGTCGGTGGCCAGCTCCTTTGCGCCGACGGCCTCCCTTCTCTTTCCTGAAGGCAGCCCAGCTCACTCGCAGCACTCCGAGCAACCATGATCGCAGCCCTCATCAGCTCTAACTTCTTCATCTCCTCCTTTGGCAACAGCAGCGCCGACCACCGTCGCCCCAAGCGGCTTTCCTCTGTCATCCACGGCAGCAACCCCTAGCCAACAGATCGGCCTCCATTTGAAAAAAAGGGAAGAACCCGAGATCTGAGGGGAGACGAACAGATCTGAAACCGAAACATTGATTCTTTGTGTATTTGCTTTGTGTGTTTTGTTTGTGTTTGCAGGTCACCGGCGCCGTTACCGGCGAGAGAAGGAAGGGAAGAGGCTAATCTACCCCCTGCTGTTTTGCTCCTCTCGCGGTGGCGTGTGGGACCACGCGCTGCCAGTGCTCCTGCAGGGCTTCGGCTGTCAACATTGTTTCCCGGTTGTTTTTGTGATTTTGAATGTTGTGTTTGTATTTAATTTGTTGCTGTGTTCATTTATTTATTTTGTTAATGTTATGTAATTGTAACTTGTACCCCCAAAAAATATAATGAAAAAAGAGAATGGGTGTGTGAGTTGTATAAAAAAACAACACAAAAATTGCATTTAAAAAAAAATAGAAAAACAAAAACAAAAAATGCTTTTAGAGAAAAAAACAAAAAAAATGTGTTATCGTGTATACAGCGGGATTTCAAAGCTTTTTTCATTGTATTTTTTGTAAAGAAAATATGTTTTTTTTTTTTTATATTTTTAAAAGCGAAAATTGGATATTGTAACCTGTTTACAATTATCAGAAGAGCCCTAACTGCAGCAACAGAGGTGGAAACTCATGGATTATGAAAATAATTTTGTTTCAAGGCTGCAATCTATTTGTGTCTCTGTTTTCTGCAGTACTTGTTCAGATCTTCAATGATATTAGCAAAATAAAATTGTTCACAATTAATTATATTTTTTTTGGTAAGATTTTGGAGAACTCTCATAACTGTATCATTATCACTGAGTCTATTATCAATAATTTTTTTTTAGATAATATTTTTACATCATTAGTAGCACGAACAAGGAAGCTGATGGTAGAGATATAGTCACTTACACAGTCACCACAGTAGTGCCATAACACTTCTTTTCGAGGCTCGCACAGAAATGTTATTTAGAAACCTCCTCGCCTTTGAGCAATGCTAATATGGTGGTGGCTGTGTAAGTGATTATATTGCTATCATCAGTTTTCTTGTTCGTGCTACAAATGATGTAGAAATACTATCTAAGAAAGGAATTATTGATAACTGGCTCAGTGATAATGATGCAGTTATGAGGGTTTTTCAGGATGTTGTCAAAGAAAATATAATTAATAGTAAATGATTTTACTTTGCTGATGTCGTTGAAGATCTGAACAAGTACTGTAGAAAGCGGAGGCACAGATGGATTGTAGCCTTGAAACAAAATTATTTCCATAATCCATGGGTTTCCATCTCTGTTGCTGCAGCTGGGGCTCTTCTGATACTCACTGTCATATAAGCAGTGTGTTTAGTCATTCAAGTTATATAGGTTCTACCATTTCAAATTAAATTGTGTTGAGTTCTGCTTGTGTTTCCTGTGAGATTGCTATATATGTACTTCATTATATGATCAATGCTGGTTTCTTCCACGACTTGTTTTCTCTGCTAATTGGTTTGTATCAATCATGGAATATTCGGCTTCACCTTGGATCTGTATTTCGGCAAGCTTGAGCAAGTCGTCAAGAATGAAGAATGGAATCTGATTTTCAAGCAAGCACATGTCACGTCTGACATCACCTATCGTCCACGGTTTACCGAATATATGGTCATCGTTGCTTCGGAATTTAACTTTACACTGTTTTAGGAAGACCATAATGATGAAGGAGCTATCAAGCAACACCATTTTCACAAAGTCCTCTATAGTTATTTTTTTCAAAATTATCTGCATAACAGTTGCGCAATCTTGTCTCCCTCTCTGCAATACACTTCTCAACACTTACCTTACCCAGTTTAAGAAACTGCTGCAGGTATAGTTTTTTATGCACTTACATTTCTTTCAGCTCTTCTTTTTCATGGTGAATAGGCTCATTGGAGACAATTTGAGGTGTGTAGGCATACTCCTTCGAGCCGCGTAGGCTTTTAGGAACTCTGTAGATGGAACACTTGTTGGAGAAGGCATGCAAGGTTTTCAACTCCTCTCGCAGAGACTCTGTTAATTTGTAAAGATCACTCCTTTCAATCTGTTCAGTTGCTGCTCCAACAATCTCCATCCTGTTATTCAAATCATTTAATTAATACAGATGCTTAAGCAAATTCCAACACAAATATAAAGGCGGAAATGAATATATCACACAGAATATTGGCAAACAATCACAGAAATATTTCGAAGGAATGGAATCTGAATCATGACAATATGCATCGCTTCTCTAAATTATAACCAACATGTCGCGACAACGATTTTTTACGCGCTTCGCGCCCTGCCATCACCCCTGTTTCGGGGGACAACGACGCGTGGTGAAATGGGGTGATATAGTCATAAAATTTACGACTATAATTATTAGGAGTCGCCACCTAGTGTTAAGGTTACTAGGGACCTATTGATCTACGAGAATCTAGGGTAAGGGGACTTGTTATGCAAGGGGAAGACGCATCACCCCCAGTGCACCCTACTTAAGGTAAGCTGCATTGTTGTTTGATTGTTTTTTCTAAGTTAAAATTTCCTACATTGCAAAAAAACATTCTTTATTATCTACCGATATACTTTACAATGTAAATTTATATAGTCCCAAAAAAATTCTTTTTTATTATCTATGGGTGTACTTTACAATGTAGATTTACACCGTAGTTAAAACATTTTTATTATCTACGGGTGTACTTTACAATGTAAATTTACACCATAGTTAAACCCCCCCTTTTTTTTATCCACGGGTGTACTTTACAATGTAAATTTACACCCTAATAGATAAAAAAAAAATATTTCAAATTATTTTTGATATTTTGGCCAAATTTCAATGGATAATCATAAACCAGTTACGATATCCAATTTTGTTTTAAAACATGAGGAAGATGCAAAATATTATTTTTTTCAATGAAAAATATGATGAAAAAAATTTGGAATCCGGCCGTATGCACGAAAACAAAACCTTTTTTATGTTTTTTTATTTTTTTATTTTTTTTACTTTTATATTTTTTAAAATAACATAAGGTAAAAAATAAAATAAAAGACAATAATGGAAAATAAAAATCTGTGGGCTGTCAGTCCACCCCTGTTGGGCCGGGCTGACAGTCCAGCCTTGATGGGCCAGACTGGCAGCCCATTCTTACATGGGTTGGGCTGACAGTCCAGCCATGATGGGCCAGACTGGCAGCCCAAATTGACTGGGCGGGGCTAAAAAATATGTGGGCCTCCGGCCCACCTCTTGTGGGTTGGAACTCCAGTAGCCCACCTGGACTAAACATTGGGGCGGGCGCAAAGCCCGGCTCCGCCTCCCTCAGGCCCCGCCCCGCATGAACAGGGGGACGCAAATTGCGTCCCGCTGCATGCACTGGCCAGAGGAAGAAGACGAAGGAACAATGATTTTTCAAATGTGACGAAACGTGTACCTGTTAGTACCGTTGGGTAGAGGATGTCGAGGTGATGATTCCTGTCGTGGTGGCGTCGTCAACGGTGGCCTGTGGTGGCCTGAGGGAGCTTCCAAAGTCGCCGGTGTTTGCAATGCTGCTACTGCCACCTGGTCTGTTGCCTCGCCGGAGAGTGGGGCTAAGTTTCTGGTGTAGAGGGGAAGCTTATGGTGATGAAGAGAGAGGTGTTGGGTGGTCAGGTGGCCAGTAACGATGGAGAGAGAGAGCTCGGCAGAAGCATTCCTAGAGAGAGAGAGAGATCGCAGGTCGAGAGAAAGAGAGAGGGAGCTGGTTGTTGAGGATGAAGGTGGGATTTTTACGTTTGTTTTGCTTACTTTTGATGCTAAAAATCTGTGTAAACCTTTAAAAAACTTCTTTTTTTCTCCGTTTTTTCTTCTCTGTGTTCGTCCTTTGTTTTCCAAGTTTCCTGCCTCCCCCTCTATTTATAGGGGCAGAGGCAGCTCTCATGCATATTGCATGAGGTTACTGCCTCTGCCTCTGCAAATAATTTGCATAGGCTGGCGAGTAGTAGTGTCGTGCTCTGCGGCCTCTGCATTTTTGCATAGGGCTGAGGAGCAACTGCAATCGTCGTCTCTTGCTGCAGAGAGCTGTTGCAGCGTCGTGTTCCTGCACTGTTCAGGTGTCGGAACAGTGTAGGGACATGCACAATTGGTGTGAGAAAAAAAAAATTGGTCCCTCAATGTTTAATTGGTTCGATCGCACCCCCGATTAGTTTTAAACTTTTAATTTTATGCAATCATATCCCTGTAAAATTTCAACAGCAACCTTAAATGCGCGCGCCTTTTTTAATTTGGTCTCTAGTTTCTAATTTGCGCGATTTAACCCTCAATTGACCATTAAATTCTCAATTCGTTCAATTTGGCCCCTGATTTCGTATTATTGACTTAAAAATTCAAACCGGTCTCCGAAAATTCCTTTCTCATTAATTGAGCCCGAATTAAATTCAAGAAATTGATTTCTCATTGACTAAGCCCTTAATAAAATTAATTTGACCAATTTAAAGTATAATTAAGTCCTTGCACTTTATTAAATCATTCAATTGGACCTTAAATTAATTCACGATCATAATTAAACTTTAAATTTGTCGACGATTAAATCTAATCAACCCATAAAAATATAATTATGTCGTTTAACTTAATTTTTATACAGATTTATCCAACGATGAATTATTTTTGCCTTAAATCTGTATTTTCCTCTATTTTGGAACAAAAGAGATAAGATTGGACCCACGCCGGCTCTTTTTATTTTATTTTTGTTATTTTTTGGTATATTTTGGAGAATAACCCAAAAATTGGGTTATGACAACCAACATGCTTAGATTTGCTTCAAAACATACATAGTAAAAACACTCAGCGGCATTCTGGAAAAAGAAAAAAAAACTCACTGAGTAGCTCTAGATTTTTTGTCAAAAACTGTGGTATGAAGTGTTTTTAGTAAGAATTTTCTTGACTGTTTTGTTCCTGCATTTCTCCGTGTTTTCTTATGCTACACGAAGTCTTCGTCAATTTAGGCTTTTGCTGGCAACCACAAATCAACATTATCAAACTGTTGTTTTTGTTCGCGAGGAGTTAGCCCTATATGGTTTGAAGTCTATTAAGTGGTTGTTCGGGATTGTGGTTGAGATTGTTTTTTAAGATGTTTTTTTATTTAGAAATATATCAAAATAATATTTTTTATTTTTTGAAAAATATTTTTTATTTTTTTAAAAAATATTTTTAACATCAACATATCAAAATTATCTAAAAACACTAAAAAACTTTAATTTAAAATAAAATATAAAAATAACTTTTGTATAACTTTTTTCAAAAACATCCCTTAAAACAAAAAAAAAACAAATCAACTGTTAGGCTTATTTCTGTGCGCGAAGAGTTAGCCCTGTATGGTTTTCTCACACTTGCAACAAATGGATATGACTTTATTTATATGCATAGAGTACGGGGCGGTGGCTATTCTTGGAGCACTGGAAACATTTTTACCTTTATTTAAAAAAATACTTAAAAATTACTTTTGATATGAAAATATTTTTCAGAATTAAAAAAATCCTAAAATAAGTTAACATTCAAAATAGTATTAAAGATAATGATTTTATTACTCTATTTACTATAAGGATAAAAAACCATGTATGAGGTTAATATCCAAAATATTATTGTCAATAATACAACTAATTTATTTATAATATAAAGATAAAACTGCAAGGAATCTTATCTGAAATATTATTTGGAATGATATGATGACAAAAATTCTAATTTTATCCTAAAAGAAGTCTCAATGATAATTGAAAATATTTTACCTTTCTAGACCGAATTCTTGACCTAAGAAATCAAGGTTTGTTCATTGTAATAGACTAGTCATGGTAGGCCAATAGAGATAAATAAATAAAAATATCATTTGACATAGCATCAGATAAAATAAAATACAACTTATCTCAAGTAATCCGTACTAAAGATTCTAATAACTATTTTTATGCAACCAATCTCTTGCTTGAAATCTCTAGGAAAAAAAATATTGTTCATCTATAAATAATAAAAATGGAGGCACATGAAATTAATTGAATAAAATAAAATAATAATAATGTTAATCAATATAAGGCTGCACATATTGGTAATACCATTTGAAAATAAATAATTTTTTATTTTAAAAAATAACGTTCATTTATATAAAAGATTAAAAATAGATGAATAGAGAAACCTCTTAAAAAATAAAATGCATACAAAATAAAAAAAATATCATTTAAAAAAAATATTTACTGAAAAAATAACAAATAAAAGAAGTATTAATCTAAATATAAATAAAAAATAATTTGAAAAAATATACTTTAAATGCATTATTAAAAAAAATAGAAAAAAAGATCAGGCGATGCAGGGCTTATTAAGTTAAAACAATGGAATTCAGCGACCACTCTCTCGCTTCTCTCAAACCAAGAACTAAAAAATAACAAAAATAAACTTTTATACCAAAATTGAATTGAGAAAATAATGAGGTACCAAATATTTATTGTTTTTAAAGTATGATGACTAAATTAAACTTTTTGTGTGAACTTTGAAATCATCACCCATTTATGAAACCTTTTGTCCTTTGGTTTCCTATCTCTTAATTTCATCCTTAGGAAACAAATTTGATTCAATTGCCTTTGAACTTGGTTAAAAAAGGATGCCCTTGCGCAGAAAAAAAAATTAAGGGTGAAGTTGGAAAAAAAATGAACAATAAGTTCACAATACAATATGAGAAGATGAATAGTGAATTTATGCTACAAAAAACAACCAAGAGTTTTAGTTTTAGTTAATGGATTGAGAGTTTTTTTATAAATTTTAAAATTGCAATGCTTGTTTTTGTTAGGATTGTGAATACGAAGCTAAATAAAATTTTAAAATTGCAATGCTTGTTTTTGTTAGGATTGTGAATACGAAGCTAAATAGAACATGGCAAATAAGAAATGACATACATGATTCATCCAAGCATGCTTTCATAAACAAGTATAAAATGATTTTACTAATGGGGCCAAATTGAAGACATTGAGAATTTAATGGTCAATTAAGGGTCAAATCACATAAATCAGAAGCCTAGGACCAAAATAAAAAGGGTGCGCAAAGTTAAGGCTGCTTTTGAAATTTTGGCGGGGATACAATTGCACAAATTTAAAAGTTTAAAGCCAATTAGGAGTGCAATTAGAGCAATTATAAATTGAAAGACCAAAATGCAATTACACTACGTCCAAACACCGGCGGCAACCATGCCACTGCAGGCACGCCGCTGAGAGACAATCAAGCCACTGTATCACGTCATTGTAGGATGTAACTTGTCGTTGTTCAACTATAACATGCCACTATAGGAGGTAACCCGTCACTGCACGCAGCTGTAGCATGGCACTGAAGGGTTACCTCCTCCGCCTATAAATACCACGGGAAGAGAACACAAACGGACAGATAGGGACGGGGAAACTTTGCAGAAAAAAAAACACCAAAAGAAATACAAGTGAGGACAAAGAAAAAGATGGGAAACTTTGCAAAAAAGAAAGAGGAACGAACAAACGGGGAAGCTAAAAAATAACTGGGAGCAGAATAGGGAAGACGATAGCACGATAAAAATTACAACACAACCACTAGATACGACCACTCTCCTTTCCTCGGCATCGGCAAGATCTCCATTGCCGGCGACAGCTCTCTCCTTCTCTCTCCCTCGGCAGTTGTAGTTCTCTCTCTCTCTCTCCATGCTGCAACAGCCCAGTTCGACCTCTCCCTTGACAGTGTTCAGCAGTCTCTTCCCCAGCGCTAGCAAGCCATCAGCCACCACCGTCAGCCCTCCCCCCAACGCCAACATCTCCCCGACAAGCTTAGTTCTTCTCCAGTGCTAATAACCCAACCTAACCTCCGGCGAGACAACAAAGCAACAGGAATGGCTCTAGCACATACCCGCACCTTTCGTCACTCTTACCGGCCACCACAAGCCACCATTTTTGATGCCACCATCACAGGGACAACCACCTTGACCTCCTCTACTCGGTGGTAGTAGCAGGTAATCCTCTCGTCATCATCGGTTTATTACTGTTCACGTACGTGAACAATGATAATTCACTATATTGGTCACGTTGCGTGAACATGCCTTTTCCCCCCTTTTCTTTTATTTTTTTTCTTTTGGGTTGGACTTATCTCGGCCCAACCCAGTTGGCTGGGTCGGGTCCAGCACAAGCCCAACAAAGTTAGGCCATTGGCCCAAGTAGGTTGGGCCAGGTCCAACCCGATTTTTTAAATTAAAAAAAAAACAAAAATTACATTTAAAAAAAAAATAAAAACAAAAATATGTTGTTTTCATGCATACGGCCGAATTTCAAGGTTTTCCAAGCATATTTTTAATAAAAAATATATGTTGCATCTTTCACATATTTTGAACAAAAATTGGATATTGCAACAAGTTTATGATTATCGGTTGAAATTTGGCCAAAATATCAAAGAAAAATATTTTGTTTTAGTTATCGGGGTGTAAAATTACATTGTAAAGCATACCCGCGGATAGTAAAAAAAGAGAAGTTTTTCTTTATGCAGTGTAAAAAATTCCAATTTTAGATTGGTTAGGTTTTCAACTTCCAACGAGGTAGAGACTTTCTCACGAAGAGAGATCTACTTTGAATTTCAAAAAAGACCAATAAATAAAAAAATGACTTAGGAAAAACAATCAAACAACAATGCAGTTTACCTTAGGTAGGGTGCACTGGAGGTGATGCGTCTTCTCCTTGCACAACAAGTCTCCTTACCCAAGACTCTCGCAGACCAATAGGTTCCTAGTGACCTTAATACTAGGTGACGACTCCTAATAATTATAGTTATAATTTTTATAACTAAAAAACACAATCCCCTTTTCACCATGCGTTGTTGCCTCCTCAAAAGAAGATGGTGGGGCGCTAAGCGTGAAAAAAAAAATTGTTGCGACATATTATATGAAATGTTAAGGTTGTATGAACATTGACCTCGCCAACATCTCTTCAAGGTTGTATGAAAATTGACCTAGCCAACATTTTTTTAAGTCGGCTAATTCAATCACTCTCTACAATTAGCTAATATTTTTTTTAAGTCAACTAATATAACTACTCTCTACACTCTAATAGATTAATGAAATATAAACAGGTAGGTTATATGTTATATGAAATGTTAAGGCTCTACAAACATCGAACATCGACCCAGCCAAACATTTTTTTAAGTCAATTAATACAACTACTCTATTCAATCCTATGGAATTAATAAAATATAAGGGGCCAGTTTCTACTATTCCGACGTCGTTGAAGGTCTGAGGGATTACATGAGAAATCCAATGAACATATGGAAGGCGGCCTTGGCACTAAATTATTTCAATAATCCATAGGGTTTCCATCTCTGTAATCGCAGCAGTTTTTCTCTCTATACTCACCATCACCCAAACTGTGTTTTCTATCCTTCAAGTTGTCTAGGATGCAACACTTGGTTTCTTGTGAATTAACAGAGCTGTTTTGTTTGATTTCTTGCAACAACCTCTGTTTATGTCGAGCCCTGTGGCTTAAAATATTAGAAAGTCTGGTTCTTGCCTTCAACGAATCTTAGGTGGGCTGACATTGGCTGCTCAATTTTTTTAAGCCATGTCGAAGCACCAAGATATTAATATGCATGTACATGATGCAGATTTTGTTTGCAGTCTGGTTTTTTAGAATGAAATTTAAATGTTAGCAGACAAAATTGTTATAAAACTATTGAGTGCAAAATTATTGATTGTTTCAATTAAACCCCTACAACATTTGATGCTCCTCAGTCGAGTCCCTTGTCCATGGTTTCCTCTAGGTTCCATATATTTTACTTTTTATTTTAATGAAAAACGTGATGTATTTTGCATTGTTATAAAATTAATATAAATCGTGTTTTAAAATAAATTAGATGGAACTTAATAACATCAAATCTAATTAATCTAATTGATCAGTTTTAATTTAATTGTCCTGATTAAAATAAATTTTGATTTAAAAAAATATCATTTTAATAATTTAAAGAAACTCTTGAAGTAACATTTTCATGGATCAAACAAAATCAATCCATTCAATTTATAACCCAAAACTTGGACCGAGATGGATTCAGTCTGTGTTTGGTATTGCTTTTTCGGTTGAGGTTTTAAATTTTTTTTCATGAAAAGCACTTTAGCTGCGGTTCAAAATAAGTTTTGAAGTGTTTGGTTAAAATTGTGGTTGAGTTTGAAGTTTAATATAGAATAAAAAAATAAAAAAAATAATACCCTTTAAATAAGAAATTAAAAATATAATATGAAAAATAAAAATAATAAAATCTCTAAACTAAAAAAATAGTTAGAATTTTTTTATTGATTTATTATTATTTTAATATAAAAAGTAAATTATAAAAAATAAAATAAATTATTTTAATACATTTTAAAATAAAATAAATAAAATAAAAAATAATTAATCTCTACCGACATAAACATTCCACACAGTCGAAATCCAACTCTCACTCCGCTTCCCAACCATCTTCTGACCCTCTCTTCTCTTTCAATCTCCTCTCCGATCTCCCAAGGCACACCTTCGTCTCTACCCATCTTTTTGAATTCTAACCATGACCAGCCATGACAAGGCTGAATGGATTAGAACCCTAGACTCCCTTTACTTTCCAAAAACAAAACTCATCTTCCTAACAGCTGATTTGTGACATCTTCTCTCTCTTCTTATTCATGCTACCGGTAAAGAGAAAGTTTGGGGTGAGAGTCATTTTGGGGTGGTTTGTGTTGGAAATCTTGAATCTGTACGTTTAGAACAATTATTGTTGAGATTAAAAATATGGAAAAACAAGAAATCCTAAAGAACCCGAAAATCATAAATATTGGAATGAATCACATTCATTCATTCCAGAAAATCATAAATATTGGAATGAATCACATTCATTCATTCAATTTATCCAATTCAAACTTGCCTATTTATAGGCTTACAAGAACTAGGAATTGAAATAAACTAGAACTCTTAATAGACTAGGAGAGGTTATTGGATAAGGATAGGATTTATGATAAATCCTATTAGAAATAGTAATCAAAACTAATTAGAGCTCTATAGCTAAAAAGAGAGCTAATCTCTTTAGAATCCTACAGCTAAAACAAAGCTAATCTCATTAGAATTCTAACATTCCTCCTTGAGATTTGCTTTGGGCAATCCCAACTTCATCTCCCAACTTCATCTTCAGGAATTCCAGTCTTGCTATTGGAAGTGCCTTGGTCATCAAATCATGATGAACTGAATTTTCATCAACTTTGTTTTGTCCCAAATCAAAATCAGCATAAACTTCAAATTTTACTCCTCCTGTCTTCGTGTACCATTTCACACGGTCAACAGTACAAATATGAGTTTGAGCTTCAAATTTCTGTGGCAAAGAAACCATCATTTTCTCTACCACCTTTTGATCTTCAATCACCTTTCCAAGCAGTCCCATTTGATTCATAACATCCATTAATCTGCCAGAATAATCCTTGACAGATTCAACATCTTTCATCTTCATCAGTTCGAACTCCCTTTTCAATGTAAGGATTCAAACTGTTTTGACTCTATTGCTTCCCTCAAATTCACCTTGAAGCTTATCCCATACAAGCTTTGGTGTCTCTAGATCCATAATCTTTGTGAAAATATGATCTGCAATTACTGAATGGAGGCAAGTGATAACTTTGTCCTTCTTCAGTTTTTCTTTATCATGTGCTCTTATTTGAGCAACTATTGGATTGACTGACAATGGTGATAGATCAACATCGGCTGTGACCATATTCCACAACACTTGAGATCTTAGATAGAATCTCATCTTTATAATCCATATGTGATAGTGTTCTCCAGTAAATACTGGAATGACAGCAGCAATATTGCTTGAGGTAGACATGTTTTGATAAAAATAAAACTCTTTTGTTTGCAATCAATCACTCTGTGTTTAGCTCTCAAACTCTCTTGTGTTTATCACTCAACAAAATCCAACAATCCCGTAAGAAAACTGCTCTGATACCAATTGTTGGAAATCTTGAATCTGTACAGTAACTGTTTAGAACAATTATTGTTGAGATTAAAAATATGGAAAAACAAGAAATCCTAAAGAACCAGAAAATCATAAATATTGGAATGAATCACATTCATTCATTCCAGAAAATCATAAATATTGGAATGAATCACATTCATTCATTCAATTTATTCAATTGAAACTTGCCTATTTATAGGCTTACAAGAACTAGAAATTGAAATAAACTAGAACTCTTAATAGACTAGGAGAGGTTATTGGATAAGAATAGGATTTATGATAAATCCTATTAGAAATAGTAATTAAAACTAATTAGAACTCTATAGCTAAAAAGAGAGCTAATCTCTTTAGAATCCTACAGCTAAAACAAAGCTAATCTCATTAGAATTCTAACAGTTTCTAGTGGTTGTCGCACGTCGCCGCACGGCGTCCCGGGAGGGATCCTGACTCTCACAGTGGAGTTGAGAAGGAGTCGCCACCTGGCTGTTGAGGGTCGCTAGGAATACCCGATTTGTACTGGTCTGCTCAGAGATTCAAGGGTAGGGGACTGGTTGCGTAAAGGGAAGGTATTAGCACCCCTAGTACGCCTTACCTGAGATAAGCTGCACTGTCTACCTTGATGTGATTTTGAATGCTTCCACGGGTCGTATTTATTCGCATGAAAAATGTTCCGATTAAAAAGGAATCGGTCACCGCTCAGAATAATCATGTGAATTTTATTGATTATTTCTAGATATGCAAGTGCTAGCCTACTTGTAGTTTCTTCATTCACCACCTGAAATTAACCATTAATCCTCATGAATTAATTTCACGGTTGACCGATCCATAAAAGAAATCGACCACCGCTCAGAATAATCCTGACAATTTTGGTGGTTATTCCCGAATGTGTAAATGTTAACCTACGAGTAAATCCGGCAATTACTACCTAAAATTAACCGTTTATTCTCATGAATTAATTTCACGATTTTTAATATTAGGCCAATTTCTTAGAATTTAATAAACTGATTATTAAATCTAGAGTGAATTTCTGGAAAATACTTTGGCCGTTTACAAAGAAAACATATTTTTTGTATTTTCACTTTATATTCTTTTTCTTGCCAAAACAACATACATAAATAAATAAAATGCAGCACACACACACACACCCACACTATTTTTTTTTTCATTTAATGTTTATACAACATTTATATAACATAAAATTTAAGTACATTAAATAATTAACGATAAAACCATACAAAACATAAAAATACAAAACATGGCCGGAGCAGTGCAGGGCCAGTGGTGGTGACAGGGCCAGTGGTGGTGCGTGGAACAGCAGGTGCAAAACAGGGGGGCTGTGGACCAGACTCTTCCCTTCCTTCTCTCGCCGGCGATGGCCTGCCGGTGACCTGCACAAAACAGAAAAAAAACACAAACGCAACAGAAAGGCACAAAAAATATCAATGTTTCGGTTCCCTCTTCCCCCATTTCAGATCTGCCATTTTCTTCTTGATTTTGACACCCCCTTCTTCCCTGCTGGTGGTGGTTGAGGGTGCTGTGGAGGAGGAGCTTGTCGCCGATCGAGGCTGACGGTGGCTGCTGGTTGAAGAGGAGAAGGGTTGCAGCTGAGTGAAGGCTGGTGGCGCTGGCCGGAGGGAGCAGAGAAAGCGACTGGCCGGCCTGAAACAGAGAGGTCCTGCAAAATAAAACAAAACACAACAAATGCAACATAAACACAAACACAACTGGATTATTCTTCCCTCTCTCTAGGTCTCAAATCTGCTCTTCAATCCTACAGCATCAGGTGGATTTAGCGTTATGGGAGGAGCTGGAGCAGGAGGGGAGAAGAGAAAAGACGGAGGCTTGTCGAGAGAGAAACACCGTGGATGGCCGATCTGTGGTGTCGGAGAGGGGAAAGGGCCGACAGGGAAAAGAGCGGGTCTGCTGGGGCTGTAAGGGTTGTTGTCGCCGAGAGTGGAAGATAATGAAAAGGAGCAGGGGAATGGGGGTTACAGCTGGAGAAGGAGAGGAGAGGAGAGGCTGCTGGGGGTGGTAGCTCAGATGCCAACCGAAGAAGAGAAGGAAGAGGTGTGGCCGGCGGCTGGGGAAGGAGAAGAGAAAAAAAAGAAGGGAAGGGGTTGCAGCAGCCCTGAAGGGCGTGACGGCAGCAGCCCCCTTTTGGGAGAAAAAAATGTTAGGTTTTTTCTAGTCTAGGGTTTTTTGGATGTATATATTTTTTGGTCCCCATTTCTTGTGGCCATGCACTCTATTTATAGAGTTTTGTCATGGGTAAAATTCAAAATCAGCCCTTAGCTTGCGTGCTTGTTTCAATTTGATCCTTCATTTCCAATTTATGCGATTTGACCCTGCATTGACTGTTAAATTCTCAATTTATTCAATTTTGCCCCTGTAACAAGATATTTTTGGATTTTTGTCTTTTTTCTATTTTTTTTTTCTTTTTCTTCCGAAACATAAAAATAAGTAGGTCAAAATTTGGGTAGCAACAGTGGTTTTCAAGTGAAAAAAACTGGTTGTAGAAAGATTGTTTTTGTATTTATGCTATATTTTTTATATATTAAAAACCTTTTTTAGTTCTTCAATCTTATAGAGAGATTTTAGGTGACAATGGATTAATTCGGAATTAATATTCCAACGGTATTTTTTCTGATAAATCACAATGAAAAGCAGGCGAGATAACTAATAGTTGTTTTCTTGAAATGACGGTTTCTCCATTTTATAATGTGGGGCCCATATCAATTTTTCAGTTTATTTATCTTAACCAAACACCAAAACACCGAACTTTTTTCAAACCACCATCCGGACCACACTACAAAATACCTTCTCAATATTTATTTGTTTTCATCCAAAAATGGGATGAATTTAAACCAAAAGCCCATTCAAAAATGTACGATACATTGGGGACCCATTTAAAAAACATCAATAGTTTGTTGACTACATTCGAGGTTTGCCCAAAACATCACCATTCTCTCGCGCATACTTGCTGAATCTGCTCTTCCTGACACAAATAACTGTGGACGTGAACAGTTTAATTACTTAATAATAATATTATCATTTGGATACTAGAGATGACCAAAGAAGCCGCTCGGCAGAGTGGTTACAGCGAGCCCAAGCGACGCTGGGCGCGCGAGTTCGAATCCCACTATCAACTAACTTTTGGAGCATTTATTTATTTTATTAATATTATTATTATTTGTATCCAATATTTGCACAAACAAGTCCTTGGCCGAACGGTTACAACGACGATTCGCGGCGGGGCGCCGGAGTTCGAATCTCAGCAGCACAATTTGTATAATGAACAGTGAAATCACTGTTGGAAAGGGTAATCTTTTTTTTTTTCCGGGCTTCCTTTTTTTTTTTTTGCTGTTTTAATAACCAAAGTGTCCGGTACATCAAGATAAATCTATGAACTTTTTTTTTTAATTTTTATTGTTCATTACTATTTTAAAATGTACTTTCCCCTTTTTTTATCGGTCTTTTTTTTTTATATATAATCACGGTGTCTAGCCCAGTTTATGCGCACCATGATTTTTTTTGCGAATGTACATTTCTTTTATAATCGGGGTAGCTTACACGCGTCATGAATAATCCTTTGACCCATTTTTAACATTTTTTTAATTTTTTTCCACTTATAAATTTCTTTTATAAGTTAAAATAACAGTGTTTTGCACTATTCACCTAGACACAGATCACTGTGGACGGGAGCACTCAAATTACTCAATAATATTTTTTTAATTTTTACACTAGAACTAAACAAATAAACAAATAAATCGCTTGGGGGGGGGGGGGGGGAGTTTGAATCTCTATAGCTATGAATTTTTGGAATAATTAAGTTATAAAATTATATTATTATTATTCGTATCCTACAACTGACTAAAGAAGTTGCTTGGCTGGGTGGTAGGAGGGAGTTCGAATCTTTGTGGCAAAGACTTTTTGGAATAGTTAAAAATATAAGATTTTATAATTATTTGGATCCTACAACTGACAAAAGAAGTCACTTGGCCGAGTGGTAATGGTGGCATGTACGTGGCAGGTCGTGGGAGTTCGAGTACCCCTGCCACCGAAAATGATTTTTGAGTAAAGAACAGTGTTTTCTACTGTTCTTTAGTGTTTGACATGTTTTTATTTTCAGTCATTTTTTGTATAACTGGGGTGTCCGGGTCAGCTTATGCGCATCACAATAAATCTTTGAACTTAATTTTTTTTTAACAATTTTCACTGTTTATTAATGTTTGAAAATGTGTTTTCCTCTTCTTTTTTTCAGGCTTCTTTTTTTTTGGTTTTTTTTTATAATCACGGTGTCCGGGTCAGTTTACGCGCACCACAATTTTTTTTCACATATATATATTTTTTATAACCGGGGTAGATTACACGTGCCACGAATAATCCTTGGACATTGTTTTTTTTTTCAACTTATAAATTTTTTTTATAACTAGAATGTCCAAGCTAGCTTACGTGCACCATGACTATTATTTTATACATGGCCAAAGAAGATCGCAATTTCAAACAGTAATAAACAGTGATTTGAACTGTGGTTTTCGTTGTTCATTACTATTTAAAAAAGTTGATTGAACTGTGATTCTGGTGAGAGATGATAGGAGTGTTTGGTAATGTGTCTGGAAATCCCTTTTGAACAAATTTTAAATTTTTTAAATTTTAAATTAAAAGAAAAAAGTGTTTCTAGATGATTTTGATGTGCTGATGTCAAAAATAATTTTCTAAAAATTAAAAAAAAATTACAACATGTAAAAAATCTATTAATTTTCTACATAGAAAAAAGCCCAGCGCAGCGCGCGGGCAAGTCAGCTCGTACTTGCTGAATCTGCTCTTGATCGATTATCAATTTTGGATTATTTTTTTCAGGTTCATCTAATTCTGAAAATTAGATTTGGTCTCCGAAAATTCCATTCTTTTCAATTAAATCCGAGTTAAGTTTCCAAACTTGATTTTTCATCAATTAAACCCTTAATAAAATTAATTTGACCAAATTTAAAGTACAATTAAGTCTTTGGACTTAATTAAATCCTTTAATTGGACCCCAAATTAATTTCCAAACATAATTATGCTTTAAATTGTCCCATGATTAAATCAAATTGGCCTATAAAAATATAATTATGTTGTTCGGCATAATTTGTATGTAGATTTCTCCAATAGTAAATTATTTTAGCCTTGAATCTGCATTTTCTTACATTTTTAGGCACAATAGAGCCACGATCGGGCTCTCGAATCCGTTCAAAATTTCCAACTTGATTTTTTTCGCGAGGTCAACCTTTTTATTTATTTTTTTGTTAATGTTTTTAGGGAATAACCCCGATATGAGTTATGATATTTTCAATACGATGTTAATGAATTCTTATGAGGTCCTCAAGAGACTTGACATGATGGCAAAGGGCTCGCGATCTGCACAGCAGGTATCGGGTTCGAGTTAGAGCATTCATCTCTTGTAAGAGCCTGAGACAATCGGGGTTTTACTCGCTCACTTGGGCCAACAAAGTGTGTTTTCCGGGGGTGGGGTTTCGTTGCATAAAAAAAAGGAATTCTTATGCGGCATTTGCATTGGAACCATTTGCACCGACACAATTACGTTTAAAGACAATTGATTCAACATATCGGTAAGATTCAGTTTCAAAACTCAATGAATTCTGTTGCATTTAAATTTCCATCGAACCAATCCTTCTTCAAATAATGTTTAATCCTTAAAACCGTAGTTAAAACTTATTTCTGTCCAATCTGTTGATCTTGCGAGCCCACTACTCGAAACCTGACCTGAACAACTTGACTTTAATATTGATCAGATATTGACCAGATCAAACTCAGATGATCATGTGAGTTGATCCATGATCCATATATTTGACTGGACCAAACCTGACTGGATCAAAATGAAGGATTTTTTTTTAAGAAAAAAAAACTGAAAAAAATGATAGATGCATATTGACCCTTTATCTAATAACCCGAGTCTTTTTTTTTGGGGTGGGTGGGTAAGATCTTGGGCCAGATCTGACAAGCATGCTGAAAACCAAGTTACTGCAATCCTGAAATGTCACTTCAGTGTCACTCATTACATAATCCTTTTCAGATTAATTGATACAGGTTGATTGATACATACCATTTAGCAGAGAAAACAAGCCGTGGAAGAAACCAACATTTATCATATGAAGTACATGCATAGCAATCTCACAGGAAACACAAGGAGAACACACTTTAATTTGTAGGACACGATTGAAATGGTAGAACCTATTTAACTTGAATGACTGAACACACTGTTTGTATGACAGTGAGTATCAGAAGAGCCCCAGCTGCAGCAACAGAGATGGAAACCCATGGATTATGGAAATAATTTTGTTTCAAGGCTGCAATCCATCTGTGCCTCCGCTTTCTGCAGTACTTGTTCAGATTTTCAACGACATCAGCAAAATAAAACTTTGTACTGTCAATTGTATTTTCTCTATCAAGATCATGGAGAACCCTCATAACTGCATCATTATCACTGAGCCAATTATCAATAATTCCTTCCTTAGCAAGTATTTCTACATCATTAGTAGCACGAACAAGGTCTTTGAGGGTAGCGATATAGTCACTTACGCAGCCACCACTGTATTGGCATTGCTCAAAGGCGTGGAGGTTTCTAAATAACTTCTCTGTGTAATCCTCGAAAAAAAGTGGTGGTATTTCTAGTATCCCTTTCTCAAAATCGAAGTTTATGTCAAATAGTGTTTCGCTGGACCTACACTTAAACTTGACTCCAGATTGATGGAGCTCCATTGCACTTGGCGCGGTTCGAGTTTCTAAAGGCTTTCTCTGTTTCCCCTTTTTTGGCAGCTGGCAAATTCTTAGAAAGTCAACAAAATGCTCCATTTCAGAGGAATTGATTTGCTCCAAAATGTCCTTTGGCACCCATGAACCCCCAAATGCGTCTGAAAAGAAATCACGAGTAAGCTCAATCATGGAATATCCGGCTTCACCCTGGATCTGTATTTCGGCAAGCTTGAGCAAGTTGTCAAGAATGAAGAATGGAATCTGATTTTCAAGCAAGCACATGTCAAATTTGAATTCTTCTATCCTCCACGGTTTACCGAATATACGGTCATCGTTGCTTCGGAATTTAACTTTACACTGTTTCAGGAAGACCATAATGGTGAAGGAGCTATCTAGCAATATCATTTTCACAAAGTCCTCTGTAGTAATTTGTTCAAAATTATCTGCATAACAGTTGCACAATCTTGTCTCCCTCTCTGCAATAGCTACAATACACTTCTCAATACTTACCTTACCCAGTTTAAGAAACTCCTGCAGGTATAGTTTTTTATGCACTTCCATTTCTTTCAGCTCTTCTTTTCCATGGTGAATAGGCCCAATGGACACAATTTGAGGTGTGTAGGCATACTCCTTCGAGCCGCGTAGGTTTTAGGAACTGTGTAGATGGAACACTTATTGGAGAAGGCATGCAAGGTTTTCAACTCCTCATGCAGAGACTCTGTTAATTTGTCAATGTCAAGCGAAACATGATCATTCCTTTCAATCTCCTCAGTTGTTGCTTCAACAATCTCCATCATGTGATACAAATCTCAATTGATCAGATGTCTGTCGGTATCACAAAGAATTATCAGTTCAAGCATTGAAATGATCTCTACAGTCAAAATTACCAAATCATTTAATTAATACAGATGCTTAAGTAAATTCCATCACAAATATAAAGAGGAAATGAATAAATCACACAGAATATTGTCAAACAATCACAAAAATATATGCAAGGAATCGAATCTGAATTATGACAATATACATCGCTTCTCTAAATTACAACCAACATGCTTAGATTTGCTTCAAAACATATATAGAAAAAACACTCAGCGGCCTTCTAGAAAAAAACAAACAAACAAAACTCACTGAGTAGCTCTAGATTTTTTGTCAAAAACTGTGGTATGAAGTGTTTCTAGTAAGAATTTTCTTGACTGTTTTATTCCTGCATTTCTCCTTGTTTTCATATGCTACACAAAGTCTTCGTCAATATAGACTTTTGCTGGCAAACAACAAATCAACATTATCAAACTGTTGTTTCTGTGAGCGAAGAGTTAGGTAACTTCTTGGGAGTGTAGTTTATTTTTTTTGAAATGTTTTCGTTAAGAAATGAATGAAAATGATGTTTATATATATATATATATATCAATCATGGTCCCGAAAGATTATGATCTTAGCTTTGTAATTCATTCGATGAACACTGTTGATTACCAGCAGGTGACAGAGACATACGAAGGAGCAACACAAACATCTTTATCTAACGCATGGTGTCTGCATACTTCACTGAACTGTTACGCCGGTGTTCATGGGATCAAAAGTCCTTCTGCAATGGATATAAAATAATACATCAGACAACTGGTATCGGTAGATGCTCACGTTCTTAGATGCAGACGGGATCTGTGGGTGTTATTTAAAAACCCTTTTTTTTCCCCTTTCTTTTTCACAAACTACAAAAATGAAAAATGAAAAAAATGAAATAATGGCGATGCTCTATTTTCTGAAACAGCAATCTCATCATCCTTATTCACTCAACGGGAACCAGATGTGCAGAAACCACCTGGAAGATCTACTTAACTATGACCAAGGCCTCTATTTTAATTCATTTGCCCAGTTGTTGCTCCAACAATCTTCATCCTGTGATACAAATCATTTAATTAATACAGATGCTTAAGTAAATTCCAGCACAAATATAAAGAGGAAATGAATATATCAGACAGAATATTGTCAAACAATCACAGAAATATTTGGAAGGAATGGAATCTGAATTATGACAAAATACATCGCTTCTCTAAATTACAGCCTACATGCTTAGATTTGCTTCAAAAAATATATAGAAAAAACACTCAGCGGCCTTCTGGAAAGAAAAAAAAAACTCACTGAGAAGCTCTAGATTTTTGTCAAAAACTGTGGTATGAAGTGTTTCTAGTAAGAATTTTCTTGACTGTTTTGTTCCTGCATTTCTCCTTGTTTTCTTATGCTACACAAAGTCTTCGTCAATTTAGGTGTTTTCAGACAAGCCACAAATCAATATTATTAAACTGTTGTTTCTTGTTCGAAGTCTCTTAGAACTAAAAAATAATTTATCTTCAGGAATTTCTTAAAATGACAGGGGTAAGCACGGATGATGTTATTGCAGCTATTGCAGAGAAGGAAGCAAGATTGCGTAATTGTTATGCTGAGACCTTTGAATTGCCAGAGAGGAATTTGTCAAAATGATGATGATGGATGGCTCCTTCATCCAAAACAGCAATATTGAACGTGTAGTCAATGATCGGTGGGTAGATACAGAGGTAACCCCTACACCATTTGATGCTCCTCATTCGAGTCCCTTGTCCATGTTTTCCTTCTAGGTTCCATATATTTTACTTTTTATTTTAATGAAAAACGTGATGTATTTTGCATTGTTATTAAATTAATCTAAATCGTGTTTTAAAATAAATTAGATGGAAATTAATTACATAAAATCTAATTAATCTAATTGATCAGTTTTTAATTTAATTGTCCTGATTAAAATAAATTTTGATTTAAAAAAATATCATTTTAATATCTTAAAGAAACTCTTGAAGTAACATTTTCGTGGATCAATCCATTCAATTTATAACCCAAAACTTGGACCGAGATGGATTCAGTATTTATTTGTTTTCATCCAAAAATGGGATGAATTTAAACCGAAAGCCCATTCAGAAATGTACGATACATTGGGGATCCATTTAAAAAACATCAATAGTTTGTTGACTACATTCGAGGTTTGCCCAAAACATCACCATTCTCTCGCGCATAATTGCTGAATCTGTTCTTCCTTTCCTATGCTCTTGATCGATTATCAATTTTTGATTTTTTTTTTCTTTCAGATTCATCTAATTCAGGTGATGGCTTTTCACTTCTTTCTCGATTGAATTACGTGACGAAATCATCTCTCTCTCTATGAATTCTCTGTATTGTTGATCAAAACGAGAGGCAGTCATTTTCTTTAGGATCTTATAAGAAAATCAATTTTTATTAATATTAATTGTAAGTAAATGTGAAAGTTGAAAAAACAATTTCAGTTTCCTCCATTTTGTTAACATAAAAACTGAACTGAAAATGGTCGGTTAATGTGTGTTGGCCCATGATCCATTTGACTGAACCAAACCAAGGGAGTTTTTTAAAAAAGAACTGAAAAATAAAAGATAGATGCATGTTGACCCCTTTATCTAATAACTCGATTCTTTTTTTTTTGGGGGCGGGGGGCGAGGGGGTTGAGATCTTGGGCCTGAAAAGCATGCAGAAAACCAAATTACTGCACTCCTGAAATGTTACTTCAGCGTCATTCAGACTAATTGATACAATTTGATTGATACAAACCATTTAGCAGAGAAAACAAGCCGTGAAAGAAACCAGCATTGATCATATAATGAAGTACATGTATAGCAATCTCACAGGAAACACAAGCAGAACACACTTTAATTTGTAGGACACGATTGAAATTGTAGAACCTATCTAACTTGAATAACTGAACACACTGCTTGTATGACAGTGAGTATCAGAAGAGCCCCAGCTGCAACAACAGAGGTGGAAACCCATGGATTATGGAAATAATTTTGTTTCAAGGCTGCAATCCATCTGTGCCTCCGCTTTCTGCAGTACCTGTTCAGATCATCAACGGCATCAGCAAAATAAAATAGTTCACCGTTAATTCTATTTCCTCTGTCAAGATCATGGAGAACCCTCATAACTGCATCATTATCACTGAGCCAATTACCAATAATTCCTTTCTTAGATAGTATTTCTACATCATTAGTAGCACGAAGAAGGAAATTGATGGTAGCGATATAGTCACTAAGGCAGCCACCACTGTATTGGCATTGCTCAAAGGCGTGGAGGTTTCTAAATAACTTCTCCGTGTAATCCTCGAAAAAAAGTGGTGGAATCTGCAGTGTCCCTTTCTCAAAATCGAAGTTTATGTCAAATAGGTTTTCGCTGGACCCCGTCTCAAACTTGACTCCAGATTGATGGAGCTCCATTGCACTTGGCGTGGTTCGAGTTTTAAGAGGCTTTCTCTGTTTCCCCGTATTTGGCCGCTGACAAATTCTTAGAAAGTCAACAAAATGCTCCATTTCAGAGGAATTGATTTGCTCCAAAATGTCCTTTGGCACCCATGAATCCCCAAATGCGTCTAAAAAGAAATCACGAGTAAGCTCAATCATGGAATATCCGGCTTCACCCTGGATCCGTATTTCGGCAACCTGAAACAAGTCTTCAAGAATGAAGAATGGAATCTGATTTTCAAGCAAGCACATGTCAAATATGACTTCTACTATCCTCCACGGTTTACCGAATATCCGGTCATCGTTGGTTTGGAAATCAACGGTACAATGTTTCAGTAAGACCATAATGATGAAGGAGCTATCTAGCAACACCATTTTCACAAAGTCCTCTGTAGTAAATTTTTCAAAATTATCTGCATAACAGTTGCGCAATCTTGCCTCCCTCTCTGCAATAGCTACAACACACTTCTCAACACTTACCTTACCCAGTTTAAGAAACTCCTGCAGGTATAGTTTTTTATGCACTTCCATTTCTTTCAGCTCTTCTTTTCCATGGTGAATAGGCCCAATGGAGACAATTTGAGGTGTGTAGGCATAATCCTTCGAGCCGCGGAGTCTTTCAGGAACTCTGTAGATGGAACACTTATCGGAGAAGGCATGCAAGGCTTTCAATTCCTCTTGCACAGACACTGTTAATTTGTCAATGTCAAGCGAAACATGATCATTCCTTTCAATTTGCTCAGTTGTTGCTGCAACAATCTCCATCCTGTGGTACAAATCTCAATTGATCAGATGTCTGTCGGTATCACAAAGAATCATCAGTTCAAGCATTGAAATGATCTCTACAGCAAGATTACCAAATCATTTAATTAATACAGATGCTTAAGCAAATTGCAGCACAAAAAGAAAGAGGAAATGGATATATCAAACAGAATATTGTCAAACAATCACAGAAATATTTGGAAGGAATGGAATCTGAATTGTGACAATATACATCGCTTCTCTAAATTACAATCAACAATATACATCGCTTCTCTAAATTACAATCAACATGCTTAGATTTGCTTCAAAACATATATAGAAAACACACTCAGCGGCCTTCTGGGAAAGAAAAAAAAAAACAAAACTCACCGAGTAGCTCTAGATTTTTGTCAAAAACTGTGGTACGGAGTGTTTCTAGTAAGAATTTTCTTGCCTGTTTTGTTCCTGCTTTTCTCCGTGTTTTCTTATGCTGCACAAAGTCTTCGTCAATTTAGGCTTTTGCTGGCAAACCACAAATCAACATTATCAAACTGTTGTTTCTGTGCGCGAAGAGTTAGCCCTGTGTGACCTTGAAGTCTTTTAAAACTGAAAAAAAAAAAAAATCAACTGTTAGGCTTATTTCTGTGCGCGAAGGGTTAGCCCTGAATGGTTTTCTCACACTTGCAACAAATGGATATGACTTTATTTAAATGCATAGAGTACGGGGCGGTGGCTATTCTTGGAATACTGGAAAGAGTTTTACCTATATTAAAAAAATACTTAAAATTACTTCTGATAAGAAAATATTTTTCAGAATTAAAAAAACCTAAAATGAGTTAATTTTCAAAATATTATTAGAGATAATAATTTTATTACTCACTTTAATATAAGAATAAAAAACAATGTGTGAGGTTAATATCCAAAATATTATTGTCAATAATACAACTCATTTACTTATAATAAAAAGATAAAAACTACAAGGAATCTTATCTAAAATATTATTTGAATGATGTGATGACAAAAATCATAATTTTACCCTAAAACAAGTCTCAAAGATAATTGAAAATATTTTACCTTTCTAGACCGAATTCTTGACCTAAGAAATCAGGATTTGTTCATTGTAATAGACTCGTCATGGTAGGTGTCACAGGGACTAATTTTCGTCAAAAAATTTCCCTAAGCGGCAGTCTAATTCCCCTTACTAGACTCAACCTTCCTCACAATCCCTCTTGTGTTTGACCTATAATCTACGTGTTTCACACACCCAAAGAGATTCCCTAGAAGTCCTTAACAATTATAGGCAACAATAATAACGAAAGGCAACAAGAACACAATGCAAGCACCAATTTACAGGAACATTATCCCAACCTTTATTAAAACACTATAAAGGAAACAACACAATGTCTATGTGTGTGCTCTGCACATCCCATGCAGTCTACACAATGTTTTTACACATAAATAAACATTACATGAAAGTTATTTACAAGCGTAACTCTCTCCCAAGGCTGGAGACTACACCTGTCCAGATTTGGTAATTGCTGAAAACCAACTCTAATTGTCTCCATTATTGTAATCTTCCTTGGTCTGCCACCTCGAATCGAATTTTGCCCTATCAACACCCCTGCTATTAGGACACTTGTACTGCTGTCCAAGTTTGGACAATTAGTACCCAAGTTAGATTCGGCCTAGGCATGAAAGCCCATGTCTGTCGAATTGTAAGGTTACTGAAATATTAAAGGTAAGGTTATATGTTGCATGAATGTTAAGGTTGTACAAACATTGAATTACCCGACATTTCTTTAAATCAACTAATACAACTACTCTCTACAATTCCCATGGGATTAATAAAATACAAAGGGTAAGGTTATATGTTATATGAAATGTTAAGGTTTTATGAACATTGACCTAGCCAACTTTTCTTCAAGGCTGTATGAAAAATGACCTAGCCAACATTTTTGTAAGTCGACTAATACAATCATTCTCTACAATTAGTAAAAAAAAATTAAAGTCAACTAATATAACTACTCTCTACACTCTAATGGATTAATGAAATATAAACGGGTAGGTATATGCTATCTGAAATGATAAGGCTCTACAAACATCAAACATTGACCTAGCCAATGTTTTTTAAAGTCAACTAATACAACCACTCTATGCAATCCTATGAAATTAATAAAATATAAAGAGTAAGGTTATATGTTATATGAAATGTTAAGGCTTTACCAACGTTGACCTAGCTAACATAAATGAGAAACATCCTATAGTAATAGCAACTATGATAATTTTCAGATTCTACATGTAACCCACCAAAGCTAAACGAAGTGATAGAATGAATAATTTGTACAAACTAGCTAGCTTTTACAAGGAAACAAAACATAACTATTATAATAATGTCAACTATACAACAAGACATGATCCTAAAATCATGCTAGACTGATTTGATGCATTAATCCGATCCACAATTTGCTCCTTAATTGAATTCTTTTCCTTTAACAAAAGCGAGTTAAGAATATACGGTAGAATTCATAAAGCAGTACACACAGCAACAAATGGATACTGGAAATATTTTATGGTGTAAGTGTTAGGCTTATCTCTATGCACGAAGGGTTGGCCCTGTATGGTTTTCTCACACTTGCAACAAATGGATATGACTTTATCTATAGCATAGAGTGCGGGGCGGTGGCTATTCTTGGAATACTGGAAAGATTTTTACATATATTAAAAAAAATACTTTTGATAAGAAAATATTTTTCAAAATTAAAAAAAAAAACCTAAAATGAGTTAATATTCAAAATATTACTAGAGAATGATTTTAATACTCATGTTAATATAAGAATAAAAATACATGTATGAGGTTAATATCCAAAATATTATTGTCAATAATACAACTCATTCACTTATAATATAAAGATAAAAACCGCAAGGAATCTTATCTGAAATATTATTTAGAATGATGCGATGACAAAAAAAAAAAAAAAAATTTACCCTAAAAAAAGTCTTGAGAGTGTTATATATTTTAAAATTGTAATGCGCATTTTTGTTAGGATTGTAAATACGAAGCTAAATATAAACAAGTATATAATGATTATAGTAAAAGCAAATATGAAAATCACAATAGCTTTTTATTAATAAGAGTGAACAGTAAACACCAAACATGCTTTCACAATTGTATCACTTAATCTTATGACATTGCACTCTCTTTTCTTTAGTTGATGGTTCATGAAAGGCTTGAGATGCAACCTCAAGGTCGAGCATTCCAACCTTCCTCTTTATTCTCAAAGTTCGGCTCCGATTTGGTTTTATCAGTGTCAGACATTTCTTTACGTGAACTAATCCAGCTATTGTACAATCCTATGGGTTTATTGAAATATTAAAGCTAAGGTTATATATTGCATGAAATGTTAAGGTTATACAAACATTGACCTAGCCAACATTTCTTTAGGTCAACTCATACAGCTGTCTTTATAATACTATGAGATTAATTATGAAATATGAAGGGTTTATATATTATATGAAATGTCAAGGCTGTATGAACATTGACCTAGCCAACATTTCTTTAGGTCAACTGATACAGCTGCTATCTACAATACTATGGGATTAATTATGAAATTTAAAGGGTAAGGTTGTATATTATATGAAGTGTCAAGGTTGTATGAACATTGACCTAGCCAACATTTCTTTAGGTCAACTAAAACAGGTGCTCTTTATAATACTATGGGATTAATTATGAAATATAAAGGGTAAGGTTATATGTTATATGAATTGTTAAGGTTGTACGAACATTGACCTAGCTAACAAAAATGAGAAACATCCCATTGTAATTGCTGACTGTGATAATTTTCAGATTCTACATGTAACACATCAAACCAAAGATGATCGAGGAGGAACATGCTTCACTTGATATCAACAAGTTAACAAGCTCTGTGGTAGAGGAGTTGAGAAGCTTGCATACCTTCTCCGACCGGTGTTCCATCTACAGTGTTAGGATTGTGTTATTGATGAAGAATAATAAGAGAGAGAACAGAGGAGAGGGAGAGAAGAGAATTTGAATTTTATTATATTTGTCACACACCTTGTGTGTTACAACAACCTCTATTTATACATCTTGTATACTCTTTATTTGATACTCTAATAACCCCCCACAATCTCATGCTTTGATAAACAAGGCATGAGATTGCAACAATGAAAATGAAATACATGAGTACTGAATCTTTTTTGACAAAAATCACTATGTAAAAGAAAGATGAGTTTGAATATGATTGAGAAGAAAAAAAAAAGAAAAAAAATGCTCAAATGGCAAAGAAGATAGAAGAGAGAGAAATGACATTTCATATGTCTATTTCTTCATTGACATTTCATTTGTCTACTTCAGTTTTTTTTCTGAAGTTTTTCCTTTGTTTACTTCAGTTTTTCTGAAGTTTTTCATCTTTGAGAAGAGAGGGATGAGAAAAAAAAAAGGGAGGTAAGAGAGGTGATAGAATGGGTTTGAATTTCATTTGTCTACTTCAGTTTTTTTCCTGAAGTTTTTCATTTGGCTACTTCAGTTTTTTGAAGTTTTTCATTTGCCTGATGAATTTCTTAATTTGTGTAAGAATTCATTTTGTAATTCTCAATGATATTGTTTTTTTTTTTTTAATTTTTTCTTCTTCTTTTTTTTTTTTTTTTTTATAACTAATCAAAACGGCATCACACAACATAAACGACACCAGCACACACAAAAACAAAGCAAAAAAGGAAGGAAATAAAAGAGAAAGAAAGGCATAAAGGAACCCTAGCTCAATGGCAGAGAATGCTTGTCCGCCGCTTCGTTTTGTACTGCAGCATCAGTGATCAAATCGGTCAAGGAAACGGGTTGTCGTCCACATTCAGCCCACAGCACATATTGTAGTGTTGATAGCAGAGCACGTAGATTTTCCTCTTTTCCTGCAGCCCAACGCTTGATCTCAACATCCAATGTTTCAGCAATCCTATGTCTCTCTGCTTGTCCTCTCTGGAGTTGAGAGCTGATGATGTGGAGGCTTTGATTGAGATGAGTTTTGGAGAGAAGGTGGAAGGCAAATTTGAAGAGGAAAGCAATTCCTTGAAACGGTGAGTCATCGCTGCTTCCAGGTGTGCTCTCAAGGCATGAATTTCTCTATCAAGCTTGTTTGTGAGACTGACTAGCTCTCTCATGTCTACAGTATCAAGCTTGTTTGTGGTTTCTACATTCTGTTTTGCCAACTCGTCGCGTATACATCCTTTTTCTAGAGTCAAATCCAAACATTGTCCACCAATTACCATATCAATTTCATACTTCAATTCATTGCGCATTTTCTCTATGTCTCCTCTTAATTTTTCAGTATCATGTTGTAGCATAGAAAAATGATGCTCCTGAGAACTCTATGCTTCAGACTTAAACTTAGACAGATTTGCGTCTTGAATCATTTCACTCTTCTGCATTTCTGCCTTAGAAACAAAAGAATGAGCAACATTCTCCAAACTATCATTCAACACTCCAGTAATCACAGCAGTAATCGCCTCCGCTTGCTTCGACGGCATGTCGTGCGCTTCCAATCGTATCTCGGTGAAGTGCAGGTCTTTGGCAGCTTGAGGAAGTGGATGAATAATATTGAACCAGTTGAATCAGTTGACAGTTGCAAGGAAACGAAAGCATGCAGAAACAAGAAAGAAGACTAATCCTGGTGTTACAAGGAAAGCCCTCGCATAAGTCTTGCTGGATTAGGAAACTAGAAGTCTAATCAAAATCAAAATACAATTCTGTAATCAGTATTTTCCTATTCTGTTTTTGTATTTAAACTCCCCACTGTAAAGAGATTACACAATACACAAGATTTTATTCTTGCCTCTTTTTTCTTCATGGTATCAGAGCTGGTGCTCAATTGATTGTTCAAAAACACACAAAAAAGGGGCTTTCTATGGAAGACTCACTCAAAAGTGATGGTGCTGACAGCACCCATAAACTACCTAGTATCATGGAAGGGGAGCCAAATCCCAATCAACGACTAGGATCAGTTCTGCTGAATGAGTATAATTATCTTCCTTGGTCAAGGGCTGTTACAATTGCTCTTGGTGGAAGATCTAAGCTTGGCTACGTTAATGGCCATATTAAACCAGTTGAGTCTTCTTCAAAAGACTATGAAGCTTGGCAATGCAAAGATCAACTTGTCATGTCATGGCTGCTCAATTCCATGGAAAATCAAGTTGCAGAGATATTTAGCTATTCTGAATCTTCCTTAGAGTTATGGGAATCAGTAAAAGAGATGTATGGGAATCAAAACAATGCTTCTCGTATTTTCCAGATAAAAAGGGATCTTGCTAATTTACAGCAAGATGGCAGAACTTATGTGCAATTGCTTGGGATCATGAAGAGTATATGGAATGAATTAGCACTATATCGTCCCCTCACTACTGATGCAAAGGAATTAAAAAAATGAGATGAAGAGGACAAGATTTTTCAACTGTTAGCTAGTCTTGGTGCAGACTATGAAGATCTTCGCAGCAGAATCCTTATGAATCCAGACCTACCATCACTCACCAGTGTATGTGCAACTATCCAACGAGAAGAAGCTCGCAGAAAGGTTATGGGTTCTAACCTGAAAACGTGAGCACCAATGCAGGCGGTCGCGATGGTGAAAATACTAACTCGAGTTGGTCTCGTGTGGCGAGTCAACTCGATCAACTCGTTTCTGAATCGTGTATGCAAATGCAGCAGAGAGTGTTTGCGATGTGCCTAGAGACTGATGACCTGAAGGCTGAGGTGGCCGTTGGGGCTGTGTCTAAGAGCGAGATTGTGGAAGTTGAAGGAGCGTGTTGCTGTGCCGAGCGCGTGACGAAGGTCAAGGACCCTTACGGTTTCGTCTGGCAACTCTGCTCTCCTCCCAACAAGTGTTGTGCTAACATGGAAGCTTGAATGCCGCATGATCTGAGCTTGCTGTGCTGGTGTGCACACTCGGACAGAGACGTGTGAATTTTTTATTTGTACTGTGGTGTCGTTTTGTGCATCCCAAATGTGTGTTTTTGATTGGTTGAAAATAAAAATAATAATAATAATAATAATAATAATAATAATAATGATAAAAAAAATCAAAAACAAATCATGGAGAAGTTGAAAATGAATTCTTACACAGATTAAGAAATTCATCAACAAGTAGACAAATGAAATTCAAACAAATTTTATCCCCTCTCTTCCCTCTCGTTTCTTCCCTGTCGTCCTTCTCTTCTCAATTGCTTACACAGACATGAAATTCAAACAAATTTTATCCCCTCTCGTCCCTCTCTTTCTCAAATTCTTACACAGACAAATTTCTTACCTCTATCTTTTATCTTATTTGTCATTTGAGCATTCTTCTTTTTCTTCTCAATCTCTCAATTTATCAAAATCTTCTCAATCAAATTCAAACTCATCTTTCTTTCCTTCTGATTTTATCTTCTCTTCTCTCTCTCTCTTTTACATACTGATTTCTGTCAAAAAGATTAAGCACTCTTGTATTTCATATTCATTGCTGCAATCTCATGCTTGGTTCATCAAATCATGAGATTGATGGGGCATGTTAGAGTATAAAATAGAGAGTATACAAGGTGTATAAATAATGGTTAATGTAACACACAACGAGTGTGACAAATATAATAAAATTCAAATTCTCTTGTCTTCCTCTCCTCTATTCTCTCTCTTATATTTTCTCTCTGATTATTCTTCATCAATTACACAATCCTAGCAAAATGGATTCAATATTTATTTGTTTTCATCCAAAAATGGTATGAATTTAAACCGGAAGTCCATTTAGAAATGTAAGATACATTGGGGATCCATTTAAAAAACATAAATAGTTTGTTGACTACATTCCAGGTTTGCCCAAAACATCACCATTCTCTCGCGCATAATTGTTGAATCTGCTCTTCCTTTCCTATGCTCTTGATCGATTATCAATTTTGGATTTTTTTGTTTCAGATTCATCTAATTCTGAAAATTAAATCTGAGTTAGGTTTGTGAACTTGATTTTTTATCAATTAAACCCTTAATAAAATTAATTTGACCAATTTAAAGTACAATTAAGTCTTTGGACTTAATTAATTCCTTCAATTGGACCCTAAATTAATTTCTAAACATAATTATACTTTAAATTGTCCCACAATTAAATCAAATTGGACTATAAAAGTATAATTATGTTGTTCGACATAATTTGTATGTAGATTTATCCAATAGTACATTATTTTAGCCTTGAATCTGCATTTTCTTTCATTTTTAGGCACAATAGAGACACAATTGGGCTCGCGAATCCGTTCAAAATTTCCAACTTGATTTTTATCGCGAGGTCAACATTTTTTTTTTTTTTGTTAAAGTTTTTAGGGAATAACCCCGATATGAGTTATGACATTTTTAATACGATGTTATTGAATTCTTATGAGGTCCTTAAGAGGCTTGATATGATGGCAAAGTGCTTGCGATCTGCAGAGCAGGTCTCAAGTTCAAGTCAGGGCGTTCACCCCTTATAAGAGCCTGAGATAGTCAGGGTTTTACTCGCTCACTTGGGCCCACAAAATACGTTTTCCGGGGTGGGGTTTCCTTGCATAAAAAAACAGAATTCTTATGAGGCATTTGCATTGGAATCCTTTGCACCGACACAATTACGTTTAAAGACAATTGATTCAATATATCAGGTAAGATTTAGTTTCAAAACTCAATGAATTATGTTGCATTTAAATTTCCATCGAACCAATCCTTCTTCAAATAATGTTTAATCCTTAAAACCATAGTTATTAAACTTATTTCAGTCCAATCCATCCATCTTGCAAGATCAAACTTGGATGATCATGTGAGTTGATCCATGATCCATTTGACTGAACCACACCTGGCTGGGTCAAAATCAAGGATTTAAAAAAAACTGAAAAAAAAATGATAGATGCATATTGACCCCTTTATCTAATAACCGAGTCTTATTTTTGGGGGGTATGATCTTGGGCCAGATCTGACAAGCATGCTGAAAACCAAGTTACTGCAATCCTGAAATGTCATTTCAGTGTCATTCATTACATTATCCTTTTCAGACTAATTGATACAGGTTGATTGATACAAACTATTTAGCAGAGAAAACAAGCTGTGGCAGAAACCAACATTGATCATATAATGAAATACATATATAGCAATCTCACAGGAAACACAAGCAAAACTCAACACACTTTAATTTGAAATGGTAGAACCTATGTAACTTGAATGACTGAACACACTATTTGTATGACAGTGAGTATCAGAAGAGCCCCAGCTGCAGCAACAGAGATGGAAACCCATGGATTATGGAAATAATTTTGTTTCAAGGCTGCCATCCATCTGTGCCTCCGCTTTTTGCAGTACTTGTTCAGATTTTCAACGACATCAGCAAAAAAAAACTTTGTACTGTCAATTGAATTTTCTCTGTCAAGATCATGGAGAACCCTCATAACTGCATCATTATCACTGAGCCAATTATCAATAATTCCTTCCTTAGCAAGTATTTCTACATCATTAGTAGCACGAACAAGGAAATTGAGGGTAGCGATATAGTCACTTACATAGCCACCCCAGTATTGGCATTGCTCAAAGGCGTGGAAGTTTCTAAATAACTTCTGTGTAATCCTCAAAAAAAAGTGGTGGTATTTCCAGTATCCCTTTCTTAAAATCGAAGTGTATGTCAAATAGTGTTTCGCTGGACCTACACTTAAACTTGACTCCAGATTGATGGAGCTCCATTGCACTTGGCGCGGTTTGAGTTTCAAGAGGCTTTCTCTGTTTCCCCTTTTTTGGCAGCTGACAAATTCTTAGAAAGTCAACAAAATGCTCCATTTCAGAGGAATTGATTTGCTCCAAAATGTCTTTTGGCACCCATGAACCCCCAAATGCGTCTGAAAAGAAATCACGAGTTAGCTCAATCATGGAATATCCGGCTTTACCCTGGATCTGTATTTCGGCAAGCTTGAGCAAGTCTTCAAGAATGAAGAATGGAATCTGATTTTCAAGCAAGCACATGTCAGATTTGACTTCATCTATCCTCCACGGTTTACGGAATATACGATCATTGTTGCTTCGGAATTTAACCTTACACTGTTTCAGGAAGACCATAATGGTGAAGGAGCTATCTAGCAACATCATTTTCACAAAGTCCTCTGTAGTAATTTGTTCAAAATTATCTGCATAACAGTTACGCAATCTTGTCTCACTCTCTGCAACAGCTGCAATACACTTCTCAACACTTACCTTACCCCATTCAAGAAACTCCTGCAGGTACAGTTTTTTATGCACTTCCATTTCTTTTAGCTCTTCTTTTCCATGGTGAATAGGCCCAATGGAGACAATTTGAGGTGTGTAGGCATACTCCTTCGAGGCGCGTAGTCTTTTAGGAACTGTGTAGATGGAACACTTGTCAGAGAAGGCATGCAAGGATTTCAACTCCTCTTGCACAGACTCTGTTAATTTGTCCATGTCAAGCGAAACATGATCATTCCTTTTCATCTGCTCAGTTGCTGCTGCAACAATCTCCATCCTGGTACAGATACAAATCTCAATTGATCAGATGTCTGTCGGTATCACAAAGAATTATCAGTTCAAGCATTGAAATGATCTCTACAGTCAAAATTACAAATCATTTAATTAATACAGATGCATAAGCAAATTCCAACACAAATATAAAGAGGAAATGAATAAATCACACAGAATATTATCAAACAATCACAGAAATATTTGGAAGGAATCGAATCTGAATTATGATTACAACCAACATGCTTAGATTTGCTTCAAAACATATATAGAAAATATACTCAGCGGCCTTCTGGAAAGAAAAAAAAAAACAAACAAAACTCACTGAGTAGCTCTAGATTTTTTTGTCAAAAATTGTGGTATGAAGTGTTTCTAATAAGAATTTTCTTGACTGTTTTATTCCTGCATTTCTCCTTGTTTTCTTATGCTACACAATGTCTTCGTCAATTTAGACTTTTGCTGGCAAACAACAAATCAACATTATCAAACTGTTGTTTATGTGAGTGAAGAGTTAGGTGACTTTTTGGGAGTGTAGTTTATTTTTTTTTGAAATGTTTTCGTTAAGAAATGAATGAAAATGATGTTTATATATATATATATATATATATATATATATATATATCAATCATGGTCCCGAAAGATCATGATCTTAGCTTTGTAATTTATTCGATGAACACTGTTGATTACCAGCAGGTGACAGAGACATACGAAGGAGCAACACAAACATCTTTATCTAACGCATGGTGTCTGCATACTTCACTGAACTATTCAGCCGGTGTTCATGGGATCATAGAATGGAAATAAAGAATCAAAAGTCCTTTTGGAAGGAATGGAATCTGAATTATGACATCGCTTCTCTAAATTACAACCAACATGCTTAGATTTGCTTCAAAACATATATAAAAAAAACACTCAGCAGCCTTCTGGAAAAAAAAAAAAAAAACTCACTTAGTAGCTCTAGATTTTTGTCAAAAACTGTGGTATGGAGTGTTCCTAGTAAGAATTTTCTTGACTGTTTTGTTCCTGCATTTCTCCTTGTCTTCTTATGCTACACAAAGTCTTCGTCAATTTAGGTGTTTTCAGACAAGCCACAAATCAATATTATTAAACTGTTGTTTCTTGTTCGAAGTCTCTTAGAACTAAAAAATAATTTATCTTCAGGAATTTCTTAAAATGACAGGGGTAAGCACGGAAGATCTTATTGCAGCTATTACGAAGAAGGAAACAAGATTGCGTAATTGCCACGCTGAAACCTTTGAAAAGCTTGCCGCTTGCCAGTGAGGAATTTGTCAAAATGATATTGATGAATGGCTCCTTCATCCTTGTGGTCTTGTGGAAGTATGTTTACAATATCCAAAACAGCAATATTGAACGTGTAGTCAATGATCGGTGGGTAGATACAGAGATAACCCCTACACCATTTGATGCTCCTCATTCGAGTTCCTTGTCCATGTTTTCCTTCTAGGTTCCATATATTTTACTTTTTATTTTAATGAAAAACTTGATGTATTTTGCATTGTTATTAAATTAATCTAAGTCGTGTTTTAAAATAAATTAGATGGAAATTAATAACATCAAATCTAATTAATATAATTGATCAGTTTTTAATTTAATTATCCTGATTAAAATAAATTTTGATTTAAAAAAATATCATTTTAATATTTTAAAGAAACTCTTGAAGTAACATTTTCGTGGATCAATCCATTCAATTTATAACCCAAAACTTGGACCGAGATGGATTCAGTATTTATTTGTTTTCATCCAAAAATGGGATGAATTGAAACCGAAAGCCCATTCAGAATTGGGGATCCATTTAAAAAACATCAATAGTTTGTTGACTACATTCGAGGAGTTTGCCCAAAACATCACCATTCTCTCGCGCATAATTGCGGAATCTGTTCTTCCTTTCCTATGCTCTTGATCGATTATCAATTTTTGATTTTTTTTTCAGATTCATCTAATTCCGGTGATGGGTTTTCACTTCTTTCTCGATTGAATTACGTGACGAAATCATCTCTCTCTCTATGAATTCTCTGTATTGTTGATCAAAACGAGAGGCAGTCATTTTCTTACAATACGTGTTCACAGGTGCTTTCCAAGCTCCTTGGTAAAAAGAACAAGGACCCAGTTCATTGACGTGGTCTAAGATTGCTTCTGCAAAAAAAATTTCTTCACTGCCTTAATATTTTTGCTTCCTGCTCCTAATGGCCATATGCTGTTTGATAAAATGCCATTACGAACATAACCGACTGATGTTGTTTTCCTTGTTGATTAGTGCTTTAGAAGACCAAAAACTGATCATTGAAGTGCATTGAGTACTTTCAATGGGACCATCAACAGGAGGAAGAACAAGACTCTCTGGAATGCAGAAGCAAGTGCTTAGTCTGTACCGGGGCTTCTTACGAGCAACTCGTTCAAAGTCCCCTGAAGATCGACGGGAGATTGAGTCCTTTGTTTCAGCTGAGTTCCGCCGCAACTCCAAACAAGTAGATCGCAAGAATTTCATCTACATTGAGTATTTGCTTCGCCGCGGTAAGAAGCAGCTTGAGCAGCTCAACAGTCCTGATACTGTTGGATTGTCATCTATGAATGTCACTTTCTCTGAAACTGGAAATCCTAAAAACTAAGTTGAGATCAATTATTCTGACATCTGCGTTATATTGGGAGTTTTATTTTTTGTGTAATTAATTTCTTGTTCAAACAATTCTACTCAAAAAACGCCTGCAGTCATTTTTCAGTTGTCTGGAGCAGGTTTGCATGTCATTGTTATGCTTGATGTTTAAGATAGCATCCTGTGTAAACCAATGTTAGTTTCTTTCATGTCTTGTTTTTTCTCTCTGCAACGTTGTTAGTACATAATCGAACTGCAGCCAATTTGTCAAAATTGAAGTAAAATCACGCGGAAGAAAAACAATTTGCCCCTTCTGCTCCAAAGCTCACTGGGTGATATATGCACATTCCTTCTCTTATTTCAAAGCTGACTAGCTATATGATTTGTTTTATCCAAATTGCACTTGATCTTCAAGCTTTCACCTGTATGTTTCTTCACCCCACCATACACAAATCAACCTTTATGTCTTTCAAGGATATAGAGCCCTTTCCTGGAATCCAATACCGCAACCAGGCAGAAAACAGAGTGGTCGTGTTTTGCAACCTGAAGATTAAGGTTGCTATCTATTTCCTGATACTACAAGCATACCAGGATGGTCAAACGGTTAGCATCACTGATTTGCCAATACCAGGATGGTCAAACGGTTCTAGTATTTTTATTTAAAAATATATTAAAATAATAGTTTTTTAAAAAAAATATTTTTAACATTACCATATCAAAACAATCCATAAACACACGTAAGAAATTAAGTGAAACGGTAACCAGATGATCATTGTGAGCAGCAGGTATTGGAGTTATCCATTCTGAAAGAGAATCAGCTGCTACATTTTTGATATCCCAGTCACTAGTAGTATGACCAGCAAGTAGACAAGGGCCATAAAGGATTGCCTGAATTGAAGCATGCTCAGTCCTGTCATCTGAATTTTCATCCAATCCAAAATTTGAAACATGGACTGTCATGTTCTCAAGTTCTTTCAAGAATTTTCATCCAAATCCAAAATTTTGATCTAAATGTTAAAATGAAAATCTTGAGTAGAGTAAATCTATGCAGTAGGTTTTAACATTTTCCTTGGCCAAACTTGCATTGCATTGAATTTATCTACGAGCGAAGCACTAATAACAAATTTGCATTACATATTTGTTACGAAATATGAGCTGTACTTTATGTTCCAAACATGGAATCAATAGCTCTATCCACACATGTTAAGCTTGAATGTTAAAATAAATGGTGTAAAATTCATCTCTGAAACTATGTAATGGTGCAAGAAGAAAATTCCTTTGGTCCCCCTTTGCCACAAAGCTGATTGGATGATATTCACTTAGTCCTTTGTTCATTACAAAGCTGGCTCCCTGATTAAATCCTGTATCTGATGACCCTGATTCGCAGCTAAGCTTCATGCTCTGACCTGGCTTGTAATTGACACCACTGTATATATAGCAACCCGCCTGGCTTCCTGATTCCAGGGATACAGTTCCATCTTTTCCATCCAATCCAGAAACCACGCGGAAGATAGATGAACCATCATCGTCAGCAGAGTTTGTGACGGCAAGGCTGCCGTCTGTTCCTTGCTGCGCTAAAAGCATTCCAGGAAGATCAAATGGTTCAAGCATGACTGATTTGCCAATAACATCTTTAATTCCAAAGACTTCGGAGGAGGAAGATTCATTCAAGACAATCCTAAAGGTGGCTTGAAGACAAGCATCGGTGCCAGATTTCTGGTACTCTTCCATTGTAATTGACTGGTTTGAATTTGTTAGCACAAAAGTCGAATTTCCAGAATCTTGGGAAAAAGATATTAGCTGTTCATTGAAAGAGGCAGGGATTGGTGTTATAGAGTCTGAAAGAGTTTTGAGGTTCCAGTCACCACTAGCATGACCAGCAAGTAGGTAAGGACCATAGAGTATTGCCTGCATAGAAGCATACTGGTGCCGGTCATCTGAATGTTGTTCAGAGGACTTTGTCAGTTATATGACCATCATCATTATTGAAATTATAAAAATATTTTGCATTTCAAGCAAGAATCCAATGAAAGTACCTTGTATGGCCTCTGTTCTCAAACTAATGGGAAGTTGTAGGCTTAACTTGTCACCACTGCTCCATTTTCTATTGACTGATAAGAAACTACCTGCATTATGCTTGGCTTGACCCCTGCACAAATCAGATCCATCATGATCATCAGTTACCCTTTTCTCAGGCCTTGTTAAAACTTTTGATTCTTTGAGCTCTTGCGCAAAGAGCATGATAATAAGTTTACAGGAGATTTCGCAGTGCTTTTCCCTCCTTTTCCCAATCAAGAAGGATCCAAGTTGAGTTTTTATATATATATATAGCAAGTACCACCTTAAAGAGTAATACTAACTTTCGTATGCTTCTGTGATCGATCAATTGTAGCAAATACCTCGTTTGGAGAAAAGGTCAAAGTGACCCGAAGATAAGGATCTGAAGAAACAACAGGATCAACTTTCTGATTGATCACGATCTGTCCAGATTTCCAATCAAGAGAGCTTGATATATACTGAATAATGTAAAGACCTGGGGCTTCTCCTTCCTCTTCAAAGTATATGGAGTCTCCCAGCTTCGAAAATGATTCAATTCCTTTAGAGGCAGCAACAGAGATTAAAATCAAATTGTTAGCACAGAAGCAGAGGAATGGTGGAATAATCAGCATCAGATTATAAATCATTTGAAAAGAATTCCACACACATCATTTGACATTAATTGCATTGGTTTAAAACATTTGAAAACTTCAAACACAATGAATGGAGGATTAATCTGCATCGGCTTAAAAATCATCAGGAAAGAATCCTACATGCTTCTAGTGGAATAAACTGTATCAGTTTGAAAACTTCAAATGCGATGAAGGAATAATCCGCATTGAAAAAATCAAAAAGCATCTTATGGAATAAAATAATGTGGTTTATTAGCAGTAAAGCATGATTAAAATGGTGAATGTATTGGCAGGTAAGAAAAGACAAGGCAGGTAACAGATTCCATACCAGTTCCATAGCAGCACCAAAAAGAATCGTATAATGTCCCCCATCCATGATAGCTTTTGCCTTTGGAACTTCCAGGATGTTGTGGAAGCATGTAAATCATCACTCCAGGCTCTGTTCCTCTTTGGATGCCCAACACCCCATTTGTCAGAGCACGCTCATAATAATCTGCATAAGCCATTTCTTTGGTCCATCTGAACAGGTGGCTAGAGACCTATAGATTCCAGTAAATGTGTGTATAGTGTTTTAGCAGGAAAATTTATGTAACATGAAAATGAAAAAAATTGAAATTGTCAAATGGATGCTAAAATGTTTTCCAAAGTGCAGCTCTAACCAAGTTACCAGCAAAATAAGTTTCGATAAGATCAAAATAAATTCTATGTATCAAGGTACACATGCTCAAAATTATATATCAGTAAGAAACAGATGCGAATGGAGACATACCTTCAGCATATTGTAAGTCGTGCATGATTCCTCATTTTCCGTGTGTAATGTAGTAGCCAGTCGCTTTGGATCTGACCTACTCGTACATCAGGCAAAGGTGTCAAAACAGCACAGAGTAAGAGACCAGTGTGGATGGAGTACAAGCAACCAGATAATCAGGTAAATGACAGGAAAGGAGCTTAGCAGCCATTTCTATGAACTTGGAATCATACATATGAATGCATAGAAGTTTTACTTCAAAAATCACTCTCAGAATTTAACTAAAAATGACAATCAGTACCAGAACTCGCCAACAGAAGTTCCTCCAGTTGCATAGCTGTGAGATGAGTTGACTATATCCATGAAGGATGTCCCTATATCCTGGAAGAAACAAATCTATTTTAGGCAGTTTTAGGATCAGAGATCATTCATGCATGACAAATAACATGAACAGCTATAGCTCCATAAAACAGAAATCAAAATGAGACAACACTTCATCAAAAATGATCTTCAGATAGTATATGACTAATATAAAGCAAATGACCTTATAAAGTGGATCTCCAGTGATTTCATATCTCATCTGTGCACCAATAACGATAGGGATATGTGTGTTGGCGTGGAAACCTGATATGTCATCAGCCTACAAGGAAGAAAAGAAGCTTCTGTGAGAATATAAATCAATGAAGTATAGATTAATCTTATCCCTTTACTACTCTCTTCCAACAAAAGTCTGACCTCCCTCCAACATCTTCTCCTTCAGTCCTAGATAAGGAACCATTCTACCCGCATACCCAGGCATCCTAAAGTTTCATCACCAATTGCAGAATTGATAAATTAACCTGTATTCCAAATTCATTCTATTTAAAACAATTTGAGTTTTACTCACTCACTTGGACCCACAAAGTACACTTTTCTGGGATGGGAAATAAAGGATTTCTTATGAGGCATTTGCATTGGAACTGTTTGCACCAAAACAATTACGTTTAAAGACAATTGATTCAACATATCGGTACGATTCAGTTTCAAAACTCAATGAATTCTGTTCCATTTAGATTTCCATCGAACCAATCCTTCGATCTTGCAATCCCACTACTCTAAACCTGACTTGAACAACTTGACTTTGATATTGATCAGATATTGACCAGGTCAAACTTGGATGATCATGTGAGTTGATCCATGATTCATTTGACTGAACCAAACCTGGCTGGGTCAAAATCAAGGATTTAAAAAAAAAAAAAAAAACTGAAAAAAAATGACAGATGCATATTGACCCCTTTATCTAATAACCCGAATCTTATTATTGGGGGGTATGATCTTGGGCCAGATCTAACAAGCATGCTGAAAACCAAGTTACTGCAATCCTGAAATGTCACTTCAGTGTTATTCATTACATAATCCTTTTCAGACTAATTGATACAGGTTGATTGATACAAACCATTTAGCAGAGAAAACAAGCCGTGGAACAAATCAGCATTGATCATTTAATGAATTACATGTATAGAATTCTCACAGGAAACACAAGTAGAACACACTTTATTTGTAGGACACGATTGAAATGGTAGAACCTATTTAACTTGAATGACTGAACACACTGCTTGTATGATAGTGAGTATCAGAAGAGCCCCAGCTGCAGCAACAGAGGTGGAAACCCATGGATTACGAAAATAATTTTGTTTCAAGTCTGCAATCCATTTGTGCCTCCGCTTTCTGCAGTACTTGTTCAGATCTTCAACGACATCAGCAAAATAAAATCGTGTAGTGTGGATTCTATTTCCTCTGTCAAGATCATGGAGAACCCTCATGACTGCATCATTATCACCGAGCCAATCACCAATAATTTCATTCTTAGATAGTATTTCTACATCATTAGTATCACGAAGAAGGAAATTGATGGTAGCGATATAGTCACTAACGCAGCCACCACAGTATTGGCATTGCTCAAAGGCGTGGAGGTTTCTAAATAACTTCTCTGTGTGATCCTCGAAAAAAAGTCGTGTTATTTTCAGTATCCCTTTCTCAAAATCGAAGTTTATGTCAAATAGGTTTTTGCTGGACCACATCTCAAACTTGACTCCAGATTGATGGAGCACAATTGCACTTGGCGTGGTTCGAGTATCAAGAGGTTTTTTATGTTTCCCCTCTTTTGGCAGCTGACAAATTCTTAGAAAGTCAACAAAATGCTCCACTTCAGAGGAATTGAATTGCTCCAAAATGTCCGTTGGCACCCATGAATCCCCAAATGCGTCTGAAAATAAATCACGAGTAAGCCCAATCATGGAATATGCGGCTCCACCCTGGATCTGTATTTCGGCAAGCTTGAGCAAGTCGTCAAGAATGAAGAATGGAATCTGATTTTCAAGCAAGCACATGTCAATTATGACTTCTACTATCCTCCACGGTTTACCGAATATCCGGTCATCGTTGGTTTTGAAATCAACGGTACACTGTTTCAGGAAGAGCATAATGATGAAGGAGCTATCTAGCAACACCATTTTCACAAAGTCCTCTGTAGTCATTTTTTCAAAATTATCTGCATAACAGTTGCGCAATCTTGTCTCCCTCTCTGCAATAGCTGCAATACACTTCTTAACACTTACCTCACCCAGTTTAAGAAACTCCTGCAGGTATAGTTTTTTATGCACTTCCATTTCTTTCAGCTCTTCTTTTCCATGGTGAATAGGCCCAATGGAGACAATTTGAGGTGTGTAGGCATACTCCTTCGAGCCGCGTAGTCTTTTAGGAACTGTGTAGATGGAACACTTGTCGGAGAAGGCGTGCAAGGTTTTCAACTCCTCTTGCACAGACTCTGTTAATTTGTCAATGTCAAGCGAAACATGATCATTCCTTTCAATCTGCTCAGTTGTTGCTCCAACAATCTCCATCCTGTGGTACAAATCTCAATTGATCAGATGTCTGTCGGTATGACAAAGAATAATCAGTTCAAGCATTGAAATGATCTCTACAGCAAGATTACCAAATCATTTAATGAATACAGATGCTTAAACAAATTTCAACACAAATATAAAGAGGAAATGAATATCACACAGAATATTGTCAAGCAATCACAGAAATTTTTGGGAGAAATGGAATCTGAATTATGACAATACACATCGCTTCTCTAAATTACAACCTACATGCTTAGATTTGCCTCAAAACATATATAGAAAAAACACTTAGCGGCCTTCTGGAAAAAGAAAAAAAAACTCACTGAGTAGCTCTAGATTTTTTGTCAAAAATTGTGGTATGAAGTGTTTCTAGTAAGAATTTTCTTGACTGTTTTGTTCCTGCATTTCTCCGTGTTTTCTTATGCTACACAAAGTCTTCGTCAATTTAGTCGTTTGCAGACAAGCCACAAATCAATATTATTAAACTGTTGCTTCTTGTTCGAAGTCTCTTAGAACTAAAAAAGAATTCAACTGTTAAGCTTATTTCTATTGCCAAATCAATGGTGTTCTCACACTTGCAAATGGATATGACTTTATTTATATGCATAGAGTGCGGGGCGGTGGCGATTCGTGGAATACTGAAAAGATTTTTACCTATATTTAAAAAATACTTAAAAATTACTTTTGATAAGAAAATATTTTTCAGAATTAAAAAACCCTAATGTCAACTATACAACAAGACATGATCCTAAAATCATGCTAGACTGATTTGGTGCATTAATCCGATCCACATTTTGCTCCTTAATTGAATTCTTTTCCTTTAACAAAAGCAAGTTGACAATATACGGTAGAATTCACAAATTAAGTAGTGCACACAGCAAAGATGATAGAGGAGGAACATGCTTCACTTGATATCAGCAAGTTAACAAGCTCTGTGGTAGAGGAGGTGAGAAGCTTCCATCGACCATAGAGTATTGCCTGAGGCAGGGATAGGTGTTATAGAGTCTGAAAGAGATTCAGCAGACCCGGTTTTGAGGTTCCAGTCACCACTAGCATGACCAGCAAGTAGGTAAGGACCATAGAGTATTGCCTGCATAGAAGCATACTGGTGCCGGTCATCTGAATGTTGTTCAGAGGACTTTGTCAGTTATATGACCATCATCATTATTGAAATTATAAAAATATTTTGCATTTCAAGCAAGAATCCAATGAAAGTACCTTGTATGGCCTCTGTTCTCAAACTAATGGGAAGTTGTAGGCTTAATTTGTCACCACTGCTCCATTTTCTATTGACTGATAAGAAACTACCTGCATTAGATTAATGAAATATAAACGGGTAGGTTATATGTTATATGAAATGTTAAGGCTCTACAAACACCAAACATAGACCCAGCCAAACATTTTTTAAAGTCAATTAATAAAACTACTCTATTCAATGCTATGGAATTAATAAAATATAAGGGGCCAGTTTCTACTATTCCGACGTCGTTGAAGGTCTGAGGGATTACATGAGAAATCCAATGAACATATGGAAGGCGGCCTTGGCACTAAATTATTTCAATAATCCATAGGGTTTCCATCTCTGTAATCGCAGCAGTTTTTCTCTCTATACTCACCATCACCCAAACTGTGTTTTCTATCCTTCAAGTTGTCTAGGATGCAACACTTGGTTTCTTGTGAATTAACAGAGCTGTATTGTTTGATTTCTTGCAACAACCTTTGTTTATGTCGAGGCCTTAAATTATTAGAAAGTCTGATTCTTGCCTTCAACGAATCTTAGGTGGGCTGACATTGGCTGCTCAAATTTTTCAATTACACAATCCTAATATGCTATCAGAGTTATTATACTTGCGCAGATGAATTAATTGATCCAATCTTCAGCCTCTGTAATCTGATCCTAATGCATTATTCAAAAAAAAAAAATGCAGCTCAAACAGAGCAGCAGCAGAGTGAGAATCACTGTGCATCGTGAAAAAGCCGCGAAGCATGCCTCTGTCTCCAGCCACCACGATTCTCCCTCCACCACACAGCCTCGCCTTCCTCCTCCACCGCCGCAGATGAAATCTCCACCGAGAGCCGCCTCAGCTAGGCTCGACTAATTCTAGAGTACCAGGACCTCTGCGATCACTACAATCTCTCTAGCGCGCGCCTCCAAAACTTAACTAATGAACTCGAGTTGATTCGTCGAGAAAATGCAGATCTCAAAGTCGTAAATAGTGAGCTTGTCAAGCTTATCAGTCTCTCTTCTCAAGCCTCCGTGATGCAGCATCAGAACCGTACTTTGGGAAACAATCGTGATGTTGCATTTGAGAGGAGGAATAATGCTAATAACGTGGGGACAGAGAGAGTAACGTTGCCGAAGAGTATTTTTGTCCGATCTACTGGTTTCGTTAAGGTGAATCAAGCGGTTCCTTGTAACGTGAGCACCAATGCAGGCGGTCGCGATGGTGAAAATACTAACTCGAGTTGGTGTCGTGTGGCGAGTCAACTCGATCAACTCGTTTCTGAACCGTGTATGCAGATGCAGCAGAGAGTGTTTGCGATGTGCCTAGAGACTGATGACCTGAAGGCTGAGGTGGCCGCTGGGGCTGTGTCTGAGAGCGAGATTGTGGAAGTTGAAGGAGCGTGTTGCTGTGCCGAGCGCGTGACGAAGGTCAAGGACCCTTACGGTTTCGTCTGGCAACTCTGCTTTCCTTCCAACAAGTGCTGTGCTAGCATGGAAGCTTGAATGCCGCATGATCTGAGTTTGCTGTGCTGGTGTGCACACTCGGGCAGAGACGTGTGAATTTTTGATTTGTACTGTGGTTTCGTTTTGTGCATGCCAAATGTGTGTTTTTGATTGGTTGAAAATAATAATAATAAAAAAAAATCAAAAACAAATCATCGATAAGTAGAAAATGAATTCTTACACAGATTAAGAAATTCATCAATAAGTAGACAAATGAAATTCAAACATATTCTATCTCCTCTCTTCCCTCTCGTTTCTTCCCTGTCGTCCCTCTCTTCTCAATTTCTTACACAGACAAATGAAATTCAAACAAATTTTATCCCCTATCTTCCCTCTCGTCCCTCTCTTTCTCAAATTTTTACACAGACAAATGAAATTCAAATAAAGAAATAGACAAATGAAATTTCTTCCCTCTATCTTTTATCTTCTTTGCCATTTGAGCATTCTTCTTCTTCTCAATCTCTCAATTTCTCAACCTCATCTTTCTTTTCTTCTGATTTTATCTTCTCTTCTCACTCTCTTTTACATACTGATTTTTGTCAAAAAGATTAAGCACTCATGTATTTCATATTCATTGTTGCAATCTCATGCTTGGTTCATCAAAGCATGAGATTGAGGGGGATGTTAAAGTATAAAATAGAGAGTATACAAGGTGTATAAATAATGGTTATTGTAACACACAATGAGTGTGAAAAATATAATAAAATTCAAATTCTCTTCTCTCCCTCTCCTCTGTTCTCTCTCTTCTATTTTCTCTCAAATTATTCTTCATCAATTACACAATCCTAGCAAGATGGATTCAATATTTATTTGTTTTCATCCAAAAATGGGATGAATTTAAACCGAAAGTCCATTCATAAATGTACAATACATTTGGGATGCATTTAAAAAACATAAATAGTTTGTTGACTACATTCGAGGTTTGCCCAAAAACATCACCATTTTCTCGCGCTTAATTGCTGAATCTGCTCTTCCTTTCCTATGCTCTTGATCGATTATCAATTTTGGATTTTTTGTTTCAGATTCATCTAATTCCAAAAATTAGATTTGGTCTCTAAAAATTCCTTTCTTTTCAATTAAATTTGAGTTAGGTTTGCGAACTTGATTTTTCATCAATTAAACTCTTAATAAAATTAATTTGACCAATTTAAAGTACAATTAAGTCTTTGGACTTAATTAATTCCTTCAATTGGATCCTAAATTAATTTCTAAACATAATTATACTTTAAATTGTCCACAATTAAATCAAATTGGACTATAAAAATATAATAATGTTGTTCGACATAATTTGTATGCAGATTTATCCAGTAGTACATTATTTTAGCCTTGAACCTGTATTTTCTTTCATTTTTAGGCACAATAGAGACGATTGGGCTCTCGAATCTGTTCAAAATTTCCAACTTGATTTTTATCGCGAGGTCAACCATTTTATTTATTTTTTTGTTAAAGTTTTTAGGGAATAACCCTGATATGAGTTATGACATTTTCAATACGATGTTATTGAATTCTTATGAGGTCCTCAAGAGGCTTGATATGATGGCAAAGGGCTTGCGATCTGCATAGCAGGTCTCAAGTTCAAGTCAGGGCATTCACCCCTTGTAAGAGCTTGAGACAGTTGGGGTTTTACTCGCTCACTTGGACCCACAAAGTGCGCTTTCCGGGGGTGGGGTTTCCTTGCAAAAAAAAAAAACGGAATTCTTATGAGGCATTTGCATTGGAACCCTTTGCACCGACACAATTACGTTTAAAGACAATTGATTCAATATATCGGTAAGATTCAGTTTCAAAACTCAATGAATTATGCTACATTTAAATTTCCATCGAACCAATCCTTCTTCAAATAATGTTTAATCCTTAAAACCATAGTTATTAAACTTATTTCAGTCCAATCCGTCGATCTTGCAAGATCAAACTTGGATGATCATGTGAGTTGATCCATGATCCAATTAATTGAACCAAACCTGGCTGGGTCAAAATCAAGGATTTAAAAAAAAAACCTAAAAAAAAATGATAGATGCATATTGAACCCTTTATCTAATAACCCGAGTCTTATTTTTGGGGGGTATGATCTTGGGCCAGATCTGACAAGCATGCTGAAAACCAAGTTACTGCAATCCTGAAATGTCACTTCAGTGTCATTCATTACATTATCCTTTTCAGACTAATTGATACAGGTTGATTGATACAAACTATTTAGCAGAGAAAACAAGTCGTGGCAGAAACCAGCATTGATCATATAATGAAATACATATATAGCAATCTCACAAGAAACACAAGCAGAACTCAACACACTTTAATTTGAAATGGTAGAACCTATGTTACTTGAATGACTGAACACACTGTTTGTATGACAGTGAGTATCAGAAGAGCCCCAGCTGCAGCAACAGAGATGGAAACCCATGGATTATGGAAATAATTTTGTTTCAAGGCTGCCATCCATCTGTGCCTCCGCTTTCTGCAGTACTTGTTCAGATTTTCAACGACATCGGCAAAAAAAAACTTTGTAGTGGTAATTGAATTTTCTCTATCAAGATCATGGAGAACCCTCATAACTACATCATTATCACTGAGCCAATTATCAATAATTCCTTCCTTAGCAAGTATTTCTACATCATTAGTAGCACGAACAAGGAAATTGAGGATAGCGATATAGTCACTTACGCAGCCACCCCAGTATTGGCATTGCTCAAAGGCGTGGAGGTTTCTAAATAACTTCTCTGTGTAATCCTCAAAAAAAAGTTGTGGTATTTCCAGTATCCCTTTCTCAAAATCAAAGTGTATGTCAAATAGTGTTTCGCTGGACCTACACTTAAACTTGACTCCAGATTGATGGAGCTTCATTGCACTTGGCGCGGTTCGAGTTTCAAGAGGCTTTCTCTGTTTCCTCTTTTTTGGCAACTGACAAATTCTTAGAAAGTCAACAAAATGCTCCATTTCAGAGGAATTGATTTGCTCCAAAATGTCCTTTGGCACCCATGAACCCCCAAATGCGTCTGAAAAGAAATCACGAGTTAGCTCAATCATGGAATATCCGGCTTTACCCTGGATCTGTATTTCAGCAAGCTTGAGCAAGTCTTCAAGAATGAAGAATGGAATCTGATTTTCAAGCAAGCACATGTCACGTGCGACTTCTTCTATCCTCCTCGGTTTACCGAATATACGGTCATCCTTGCTTCGGAATTTAACCTTACACTGTTTCAGGAAGACCATAATGGTGAAGGAGCTATCTAGCAACATCATTTTCACAAAGTCCTCTGTAGTAATTTGTTCAAAATTATCTGCATAACAGTTGCGCAATCTTGTCTCACTCTCTGCAACAACTGCAATACACTTCTCAACACTTACCTTACCCCATTCAAGAAACTCCTGCAGGTACAATTTTTTATGCACTTCCATTTCTTTCAGCTCTTCTTTTCTATGGTGAATAGGTCCAATGGAGACAGTTTGAGGTGTGTAGGCATACTCCTTCGAGGCGCGTAGTCTTTTAGGAACTGTGTAGATGGAACACTTGTCAGAGAAGGCATGCAAGGATTTCAACTCCTCTTGCATAGACTCTGTTAATTTGTCAATGTCAAGCGAAACATGATCATTCTTTTCAATCTGCTCAGTTGCTGCTGCAACAATCTCCATCCTGGTACAGATACAAATCTCAATTGATCAGATGTGTGTCGGTATCACAAAGAATCATCAGTTCAAGCATTGAAATGATCTCTACAGTCAAAATTACCAAATCATTTAATTAATACAGATGCTTAAGCAAATTCCAACACAAATATAAAGAGGAAATGAATAAATCACACAGAATATTGTCAAACAATCACAGAAATATTTGGAAGGAATCGAATCTGAATTATGATTACAACCAACATGCTTAGATTTGCTTCAAAACATATATAGAAAAAACACTCAGCGGCCTTCTGGAAAGGGAAAAAAAAAAACTCACTGAGTAGCTCTAGATTTTTTGTCAAAAACTGTGGTATGAAGTGTTTATAGTAAGAATTTTCTTGACTGTTTTATTCCTGCATTTCTCCTTGTTTTCTTATGCTGCACAAAGTCTTTATCTGCTCAGTGGTTGCTGCAACAATCTCCATCCTGTGATACAAATCTCAATTGATCAGATGTGTGTCGGTATCACAAAGAATCATCAGTTCAAGCATTGAAATGATCTCTACAGTCAAAATTACCAAATTATTTAATTAATACAAATGCTTAAGCAAATTCCAACACAAATATATCAAAGAGAATATTGTCAAACAATCACAGAAATATTTGGAAGGAATCGAATCTGAATTATGACATCGCTTCTCTAAATTACAACCAACATGCTTAGATTCGCTTCAAAACATATATAGAAAACACACTCAGCGGCCTTCTGGAAAAAAAAAAAAAAAAAACAAAACTCACTGAGTAGCTCTAGATTTTTGTCAAAAACTGTGGTATGGAGTGTTTCTAGTAAGCATTTTCTTGACTGTTTTGTTCCTGCATTTCTCCTTGTTTTCTTATGCTACACAAAGTCTTTCTCCTTGTTTTCTTATGCTACACAAAGTCTTCGTCAATTTAGGCTTTTGCTGGCAACCACAAATCAACATTATCAAATTGTTGTTTCTGTGCGCGAGGAGTTAGCCCTGTGTGGTTGCGAGGGATTGTGTTTGATATTATTTTTGAAGGTGTTTTTTATTCAAAAATACATTAAAATAATTTTTTTTTATTTTTTAAAAAATTATTTTTAATCAAAATTATCTAAAAACATCAATTTTTTTTAATTTAAAATAAAATATAAAAATAATTTTTTATCACTTTTTTTCAAAAATATTTTTGAAACCAAATAACAACATCCTTAAAACTAAAAAAGAACTCAACTGTTAGGCTTATTTCCGTGCGCGAAGAGTTAGCCCTCTATGGTTTTCTCACACTTGCAACAAATGGATATGACTTTATTTATATGCATAGAGTACGGGGCGGTGGCTATTCTTGAATACTTGAAAGATTTTTACCTTTATTTAAAAATTACTTTTGATAAGAAAATATTTTTCAGAATAAAAAAACCCTAAAATGATTATTAGAGACAATGATTTTATTACTCACTTTAAAATTAAGGATAAAAGACAATGTATGAGGTCAATATTCAAAATATTATTGTCAATAATACAATTCATTCACTTATAATATTAAGATAAAAATTGCAAGGAGTCTTATCTGAAATATTATTTGGATTGATGCGATGACAAAAATTCTAATTTTACCCTAAAGAAGTCTCAATGATAATTAAGAATGTTTTACTTTTTTAAACTGAACTCTTGACCTAAAAAATCAAGATTTGTCCATTGTAACAAACTCGTCATGTAGGTCGATAGAGATAAATAAAAAAACATTATCAGACCATAGCATAAGATAAATAAATAAAAAATTTATCTTGAGTAAAACGTTTTAACGATGCTAATAATTTTTTTTATAGAACTAGTCCCTTACTCTTACTCAAAGTCTCTAGAAAAAAAAAATAACATTCATCTATAAATAATAAAAATAGAGGCAAAAAGAAAAAAAAATAACATTCATCTATATAAGGCTGTACATATTGGTAATATCATTTGAAAATAAATATTTTTTTATTTTCAAAAATAAGATTCATTTATACAAAAGATTAAAAATAGATGGATGAGAAAACCTCTTAAGAAGTAAAATGCACTCAAAATAAAAACAACTGTAATTTTAAAAAAAAAACTTTATTGAAAAAAATAACAAATAAAAGGAGTGACCTTAATTATATATATATTAATAATAATATATAATACAATCACTGAAAAATTAAAATGTTTTTTTAGCAAAACAAAACCTTATCATTGATAGAACACGTCTTAATTATCAATAATTCTGATGGATGATATTTTGCTAGAATAGACAGTAATACAACTGTTAATTGTTTTTATTTTTTATATAAAATTCTCGTACTTTATACATATAGAAAATGAAAATGCGCGCATTGAATTGATTATAGGTGGTATAAAACAACAACAACAAAAATCCATTTTAATTAAAATTAATCTACATTCATGATAAATTAAAAAATGACAAGATCATAAATATTAATAAAATATACATTTTCTTATTCAAAACTCAAAACTATTCTGTCAATGAGAAAGAGAATCGATATGGAAATCCCATCTTGAATGGATCAGTCGAAGGTTCTGCATCAGTGGGCCCACGTGGATCTAATAGTGAGGCCCATATAATGAGTATGGACTTTAACTAGCCCAAGAATATATTTGGATTTATCATTTCTAGTTTCTTCGGAGACAGTCCCAGCTGAAAGGAATTGGTTGGGCTGGAAGTCCATGCTAAAGTTCTGAAGACTGGTTCTGGGCTTATGAAGATGCAGGCTTTCGGTTAATTAGCGTATCTGTTAGGGTAAAATTATGTAGAATTAAATGTTAATCCAATATTGAAAAGTTATTAAACTATATTAGAAATGGTTAAAATTATAATTTTTTAATTTATAAAAAATAAAAAAATCTCATTTTATTTTATTTTTAACATAAATAAATAAATAAATTGAGTTTGTTATGAAAGACATCCATGGAATGCATAATTACAATTCATTTATGGCAATGATAGTATACTTGAAATCGTTTGTGTCATCAATGGCAAGAATAATCATTTTAATAATTAAAAAACTTGGGAAAAAAAAGTTAGAAAGAGGGTTTTAATTTAAAATGATTACTAAAACAAATACAGAAAGCGAAAATTGCAGTGCTTCTTTTCATCACTGTATCATCAACTCCTCTTGCAGAGACTCTGTTAATTTGTGAATGTCAAGTGAAACATGATCATTCCTTTTCATCTGCCTAGTTTTTGCTGCAACAATCTCCATCCTGTTATACAAATCTCAATTGATCAGATGTCTGTTGGCATCACAAAGAATCATCAGTTCAAGCATTGAAATGATCTCTACAGTCAAAATTACCAAATCATTTAATTAATACAGATGCTTAAGCAAATTGCAACACAAAAAGAAAGAGGAAATGGATATATCACACAGAATATTGTCAAACAATCACAGAAATATTTGGAAGGAATGGAATCTGAATTGTGACAATATACATCGCTTCTCTAAATTACAACCAACATGCTTAGATTTGCTTCAAAATATATATAGAAAAAACACTTAACGGCTTTCTGGAAAAAAAAAAAAAAAAACTCACTGAGTAGCTGGATTTTTGTCAAAAACTGTGGTATGGAGTGTTTCTAGTAAGAATTTTCTTGACTGTTTTGTTCCTGCATTTCTCCTTGTTTTCTTATGCTGCACAAAGTCTTCGTCAATTTAAGTGTTTTCAGACAAGCCACAAATCAATATTATTAAACTGTTGTTTCTTGTTCGAAGTCTCTTAGAACTAAAAAATAATTTATCTTCAGGAATTTCTTAAAATGACAGGGGTAAGCACGGAAGATCTTATTGCAGCTATTGCGAAGAAGGAAACTAGATTGCGTAATTGCTATGCTGAAACCTTTGAAAAGCTTGCCAGTGAGGAATTTGTCAAAACGATGTTGATGGATGGCTCCTTCATCCTTATGGTCTTGTGGAAATATGTTTATAAGATCCAAAACAGCAATATTGAACGTGTAGTCCATGCTTTCCTTCTAGGTTCCATATATTTTACTTTTTTATTTTAATGAAAAACGTGATGTATTTTGCATTGTTATTAAATTAATCTAAATCGTGTTTTAAAATAAATTAGATGGAAATTAATTACATCAAATCTAATTAATATAATTGATCAGTTTTTAATTTAATTATCCTGATTAAAATAAATTTTGATTTAAAAAAATATCATTTTAATATTTTAAAGAAACTCTTGAAGTAACATTTTCGTGGATCAATCCATTCAATTTATAACCCAAACTTGGACCGAGATGGATTCAGTATTTATTTGTTTTCATCCAAAAATGGGATGAATTTAAACCGAAAGCCCATTCATAAATGTACGATACATTGGGGATCCATTTAAAAAACATCAATAGTTTGTTGACTACATTCGAGGAGTTTGCCCAAAACATCACCATTCTCTCGCGCATAATTGCGGAATCTGTTCTTCCTTTCCTATGCTCTTGATCGATTATCAATTTTTGATTTTTTTTTCAGATTCATCTAATTCCGGTGATGGGTTTTCACTTCTTTCTCGATTGAATTACGTGACGAAATCATCTCTCTCTCTATGAATTCTCTGTATTGTTGATCAAAACGAGAGGCAGTCATTTTCTTACAATACGTGTTCACAGGTGCTTTCCAAGCTCCTTGGTAAAAAGAACAAGGACCCAGTTCATTGACGTGGTCTAAGATTGCTTCTGCAAAAAAAATTTCTTCACTGCCTTAATATTTTTGCTTCCTGCTCCAAATGGCCATATGCTGTTTGATAAAATGCCATTACGAACATAACCGACTGATGTTGTTTTCCTTGTTGATTAGTGCTTTAGAAGACCAAAAACTGATCATTGAAGTGCATTGAGTACTTTCAATGGGACCATCAACAGGAGGAAGAACAAGACTCTCTGGAATGCAGAAGCAAGTGCTTAGTCTGTACCGGGGCTTCTTACGAGCAACTCGTTCAAAGTCCCCTGAAGATCGACGGGAGATTGAGTCCTTTGTTTCAGCTGAGTTCCGCCGCAACTCCAAACAAGTAGATCGCAAGAATTTCATCTACATTGAGTATTTGCTTCGCCGCGGTAAGAAGCAGCTTGAGCAGCTCAACAGTCCTGATACTGTTGGATTGTCATCTATGAATGTCACTTTCTCTGAAACTGGAAATCCTAAAAACTAAGTTGAGATCAATTATTCTGACATCTGCGTTATATTGGGAGTTTTATTTTTTGTGTAATTAATTTCTTGTTCAAACAATTCTACTCATAAAACGCCTGCAGTCATTTTTCAGTTGTCTGGAGCAGGTTTGCATGTCATTGTTATGCTTGATGTTTAAGATAGCATCCTGTGTAAACCAATGTTAGTTTCTTTCATGTCTTGTTTTTTTTCTCTGCAACGTTGTTAGTACATAATCGAACTGCAGCCAATTTGTCAAAATTGAAGTAAAATCACGCGGAAGAAAAACAATTTGCCCCTTCTGCTCCAAAGCTCACTGGGTGATATATGCACATTCCTTCTCTTATTTCAAAGCTGACTAACTATATGATTTGTTTTATCCAAATTGCACTTGATCTTCAAGCTTTCACCTGTATGTTTCTTCACCCCACCATACACAAATCAACCTTTATGTCTTTCAAGGATATAGAGCCCTTTCCTTGAATCCAATCCCGCAACCAGGCAGAAAACAGAGTGGTCGTGTTTTGCATCCTGAAGATTAAGGTTGCTATCTATTTCCAGATAAACTACAAGCATACCAGGATGGTCAAACGGTTCATCACTGATTTGCCAATACCAGGATGGTCAAACGGTTCTAGTATTTTTTATTTAAAAATATATTAAAATAATAGTTTTTTTAAAAAAATATTTTTAACATTAACATATCAAAACAATCCATAAACACACGTGAGAAATTAAGTGAAACGGTAACCAGATGATCATTGTGAGCAGAAGGTATTGGAGTTATCCATTCTAAAAGAGAATCAGCTGCTACATTTTTGATATCCCAGTCACTAGTAGTATGACCAGCAAGTAGACAAGGGCCATAAAGGATTGCCTGAATTGAAGCATACTCAGTCCTGTCATCTCAATTTTCATCCAATCCAAAATTTGAAACATGGACTGTCATGTTCTCAAGTTCTTTCAAGAATTTTCATCCAAATCCAAAATTTTGATCTAAATGTTAAAATGAAAATCTTGAGTAGAGTAGATCTATGCAGTAGGTTTTAACATTTTCCTTGGCCAAACTTGCATTGCATTGAATTTATCTACGAGCGAAGCACTAATAACAAATTTGCATTACATATTTGTTACGAAATATGAGCTGTACTTTATGTTCCAAACATGGAATCAATAGCTCTATCCACACATGTTAAGCTTGAATGTTAAAATAAATGGTGTAAAATTCATCTCTGAAACTATGTAATGGTGCAAGAAGAAAATTCCTTTGGTCCCCCTTTGCCACAAAGCTGATTGGATGATATTCACTTAGTCCTTTGTTCATTACAAAGCTGGCTCCCTGATTAAATCCTGTATCTGATGACCCTGATTCGCAGCTAAGCTTCATGCTCTGACCTGGCTTGTAATTGACACCACTGTATATATAGCAACCCGCCTGGCTTCCTGATTCCAGGGATACAGTTCCATCTTTTCCATCCAATCCAGAAACCACGCGGAAGATAGATGAACCATCATCGTCAGCAGAGTTTGTGACGGCAAGGCTGCCGTCTGTTCCTTGCTGCGCTAAAAGCATTCCAGGAAGATCAAATGGTTCAAGCATGACTGATTTGCCAATAACATCTTTAATTCCAAAGACTTCGGAGGAGGAAGATTCATTCAAGACAATCCTAAAGGTGGCTTGAAGACAAGCATCGGTGCCAGATTTCGGGTACTCTTCCATTGTAATTGACTGGTTTGAATTTGTTAGCACAAAAGTCGAATTTCCAGAATCTTGGGAAAAAGATATTAGCTGTTCATTGAAAGAGGCAGGGATTGGTGTTATAGAGTCTGAAAGAGTTTTGAGGTTCCAGTCACCACTAGCATGACCAGCAAGTAGGTAAGGACCATAGAGTATTGCCTGGATAGAAGCATACTGGTGCCGGTCATCTGAATGTTGTTCAGAGGACTTTGTCAGTTATATGACCATCATCTTTATTGAAATAATAAAAATATTTTACATTTCAAGCAAGAATCCAATGAAAGTACCTTGTATGGCCTCAGTTCTCAAACTAATGGGAAGTTGTAGGCTTAACTTGTCACCACTGCTCCATTTTCTATTGACTGATAAGAAACTACCTGCATTAGAAGCAGAATATTAAAGATAACACCAGGGTTTCCACCGAAGATGCCAATCAAAAGGTTCCAAACGAGCTTCCCCATTAGCTCTTACGAAACAAATTGAATCAAATATGAGAAACTTGTAGATTAAGAGACAAACAGTCATGATTCATGAGTACGCTTCACACCTGGAGCCGGCATAGCCAAACTCTGGGAGTTTATTGTTGCGGTAGCACCATCTAAATGTGTCCAAGATGGTATCCTCAAATTCAAGGTAGATGCTTGGCTTGACCCCTGCACAAATCAGATCCATCATGATCATCAGTTGCCCTTTTCTCAGCCCTTGTTAAAACTTTTGACTCTTTGAGCTCTTGCGCAAAGAACATGATAATAAGTTTACAGGAGATTTAGCAGTGCTTTTCCCTCCTTTTCCCAATCAAGAAGGATCCAAGTTGAATTTTTTTATATATATAGCAAGTAATAGCTTTCATATGCTTCTGTGATCGATCAGTTGTAGCAAATACCTCGTTTGGAGAAAAGGTCAAAGTAACCCGAAGATAAGGATCCGAAGAAACAACAGGATCGACTTTCTGATTGATCACGATCTGTCCAGATTTCCAATCAAGAGAGCTTGATATATACTGAATAATGTAAAGACCTGGGGCTTCTCCTTCCTCTTCAAAGTATATGGAATCTCCCAGCTTGGAAAATGATTCAATTCCTTTAGAGGCAGCAACAGAAAATAATATCAAATTGTTAGCACAGAAGCAGAGGAATGGTGGAATAATCAGCATCAGATTATAAATCATTTGAAAAGAATTCCACACACATCATTTGACATTAACTGCATTGGTTTAAAACATTTGAAAACTTCAAACACAATGAATGGAGGATTAATCTGCATCGGCTTAAAAATCATCAGGAAAGAATCCTACATGCTTCTAGTGGAATAAACTGTATCAGTTTAAAAACATTATAAGCCGTGCATGTATCAAGGTACACATGCTCAAAATTATATATCAGTAAGAAACAGATGCGAATGGAGACATACCTTCAGCATATTGTAAGTCGTGCATGATTCCTCATTTTCCGTGTGTAATGTAGTAGCCAGTCGCTTTGGATCTGACCTACTCGTACATCAGGCAAAGGTGTCAAAACAGCACAGAGTAAGAGACCAGTGTGGATGGAGTACAAGCAACCAGATAATCAGGTAAATGACAGGAAAGGAACTTAGCAACCATTTCTATGAACATAGAATCATACATGTGAATGCATAGAAGTTTTACTTCAAAAATCACTCTCAGAATTTAACTAAAAATGACAATCAGTACCAGAACTCGCCAACAGAAGTTCCTCCAGTTGCATAGCTGTGAGATGAGTTGACTATATCCATGAAGGATGTCCCTATTGTAGAAATCAAAATAAACAAAGTCAACAAAAAGTCAACTTTACTGTTTCATTAAGCAAGAAACAGTCACTGTGCAAATCAAAATCTGGGTTTGCACAGTAACTTGAAGAACAAATTTGCAGAAAACAAGGAGCAGAATCGAGGTAAGGTTACTGCCATCCTTTTTCTTTATTTATAGCAAAAATTGAAAGGTTTACAAGAGTTCTTGTGGATTACAACTTCTTCTTGTACTAGATAAGACCTAGAATTCAAATTGCACCTAAGCTAGAAAACATGATCAACATGATCTTAATTAGAAAAATAACACACCAGCTAATTCAATCCTAAACTAACACAAATACTAGAATCAAACTAGGACTCAATACTTTGATCTTCAATCTTCAGCAGTCTTGAAATCCATGATCTTCAACACCTATATCCTGGAAGAAACAAAACTATTTGTAGGACACGATTGAAATGGTAGAACCTATTTAACTTGAATGACTGAACACACTGCTTGTATGACAGTGAGTATCAGAAGAGCCCCAGCTGCAGCAACAGAGGTGGAAACCCATGGATTATGGAAAAAAGTTTGTTTCAAGGCTGCAATCCATCTGTGCCTCCGCTTTCTGCAGTACTTGTTCAGATCGTCAACGACATCAGCAAAATAAAATAGTTTAGGGTTAACTTTATTTTCTCTGCCAAGATCATGGAGAACCCTCATAACTGCATCATTATCACTGAGCCAATTATCAATAATTCCTTTCTTAGCTAGTATTTCTACATCATTAGTAGCTCGAACAAGGAAATTTATGGTAGTGATATAGTCACTTACGCAGCCATCACTGTAGTGGCATTGCTCAAAGGCGTTGAGGTTTCTAAATAACTTCTCTGTGTAATCCTCAAAAAAAAGTGGTGGTATTTCCAGTATCCCTTTCTCAAAATCGAAGTTTATATCAAATAGTGTTTCACTGGACCCACACTGAAACTTGACTCCAGATTGATGGAGCTCCATTACACTTGGCGTGGTTCGAGTTTGAAGAGGCTTTCTCTGTTTCTCCTTTTTTGGCCGCTTACAAATTCTTAGAAAGTCAACAAAATGCTCCACTTCAGAGGAATTGATTTGCTTCGAAATATCCTTTGGTACCCATGAATCCCCAAATGCGCCTGTAAAGAAAGCACGAGTAAGCTCAATCATGGAATATTCGGCTTCGCCCTGGATCCGTATTTTGGCAAGCTTCAGCAAGTCATCAAGAATGAAGAATGGAATCTGATTTTCAAGCAAGCACATGTCAAATATGACTTCTACTATCCTCCACGGTTTACAGAATATACGGTCATCGTTGATTTGGAAATCAACGGCACACTGTTTCAGGAACACCATAATGATGAAGGAGGTATCTAGCAACATCATTTTCACAAAGTCCTCTGTAGTAATTTGTTCAAAATTATCTGCATAACAGTTGCGCAATCTTGTCTCCCTCTCTACAATAGCTACGATATACTTCTCAACACTTACCTTACCCAGTTTAAGAAACTCCTTCAGGTATAGTTTTTTATGCACTTCCATTTCTTTCAGCTCTTCTTTTCCATGGTGAATAGGTCCAATGGAGACAGTTTGAGGTGTGTAGGCATACTCCCTCGAGCCGCGTAGTCTTTTAGGAACTCTGTAGATGGAACACTTATCGGAGAAGGCATGCAAGGATTTCAACTCCTCTTGCACAGACTCTGTTAATTTGTCAATGTCAAGCGAAACATGATCATTCATTTTCATCTGCTCTGTTATTGCTCCAACAATCTCCATCCTGTTATACAAATCTCAATTGATCAGATGTGTGTCGGTATCACAAAGAATCATCAATTCAAGCATTGAAATGATCTGTACAGTTAAAATTACCAAATCATTTAATTAACCATAGATGTCTGTCGGTATCACAGATATAAAGAGGAAATGAATATATCACACAGAATATTGTCAAACAATCACAGAAATATTTGGATGGAATGGAGTCTGAATTATGACAGTATACATCGCTTCTCTAAATTACAACCTACATGCTTAGATTTGCTTCAAAACATAACTAGAAAAAACACTCAGTGGCCTTCCGGAAAAAATGAAAACTCACAGAGTAGCTCTTGATTTTTGTCAAAACTGTGGCATGAAGTGTTTGTAGTAAGAATTTTCTTGACTGTTTTGTTCCTGCATTTCGTGGTGTTTTCTTATGCTACACAAAGTCTTCGTCAATTTAGACTTTCGCTGGTAAACCACTGATGAACATTATCAAACTGTTGTTTCTGTGTGCGAAGAGTTAGCCCTGCCTGGTTTGAAGTCTTTTAAAACTAAAAAGAATTCAACTGTTAGGCTTGTTTCTGTGGGGGAAGAGTTAGTTGAAAATGTTTTCTTAATTACATTTCTTTCATTCTAGTATGTATATATAGGTCTACATAAACTAGTATCCGAGTATTTAAGGAAAGTCTAAGTCAGCTAGAGATTGCAATTTTGAAATTCAAATATCCGAGTATTTAAGGAAAATCTTCATTAGCTGGAAATCCTGATCCTGCAATCTTCATTAGCTGGAAATCAAATCCTGATCCTGCAATCTTCATTAGCTGGCAATATTGATTCTTCAATCTTCTTATACAAGTATATGTGTATTAGAATCCTAATCTTTTGCCTACAATTGAGCTGAATATTACATAGGAAAGGAAAGAAATAAAAACGGTATGATTTACAATGAATGTGATGGTTGAAGAAAAAAAAATTGCCCCTTTTGCTCCAAAGCTCACTGGGTGATATTTGGACATTCCTTCTCTTATTTCAAAGCTGGCTAACTATATGATTTGTTTTATCCAAATTGCACTTGATCTTCAAGCTTTCACCTGTATGTTTCTTCACCCCACCATACACAAATCAACCTTTATGTCTTTCAAGGATATAGAGCCCTTTCCTTGAATCCAATCCCGCAACCAGGCAGAAAACAGAGTGGTCGTGTTTTGCAACCTGAAGATTAAGGTTGCTATCTATTTCCTGATAAACTAAAAGCATACCAGGATGGTCAAACGGTTCATCACTGATTTGCCAATACCAGGATGGTCAAACGGTTCTAGTATTTTTTATTTAAAAATATATTAAAATAATAGCTTTTTTTATAAAAAAAAATTAGCATTAACATATCAAAACAATCCATAAACACACGTAAGAAATTAAGTGAAACGTTAACCGGATGATCATTGTGAGCAGCAGGTATTGGAGTTATCCATTCTGAAATAGAATCAGCTGCTACATTTTTGATATCCTAGTCACTAGTAGCATGACCAGCAAGTAGACAAGGGCCATAAAGGATTGCCTGAATTGAAGCATACTCAGTCCTGTCATCTGAATTTTCATCCAATCCAAAATTTGAAACATGGACTGTCATGTTCTCAAGTTCTTTCAAGAATTTTCATCCAAGTCCAAAATTTTGATCTAAATGTTAAAATGAAAATCTTGAGTAGAGTAGATCTATGCAATAGGTTTTAACATTTTCCTTGGCCAAACTTGCATTGCATTGAATTTATCTACGAGCGAAGCACTAATAACAAATTTGCATTACATATTTGTTACGAAATATGAGCTGTACTTTATGTTCCAAACATGGAATCAATAGCTCTATCCACACATGTTAAGCTTGAATGTTAAAATAAATGGTGTAAAATTCATCTCTGAAACTATGTAATGGTGCAAGAAGAAAATTCCTTTTGTCCCCCTTTGCCACAAAGCTGATTGGATGATATTCACTTAGTCCTTTGTTCATTACAAAGCTGGCTCCCTGATTAAATCCTGTATCTGATGACCCTGATTCGCAGCTAAGCTTCATGCTCTGACCTGGCTTGTAATTGACACCACTGTATATATAGCAACCTGCCTGGCTTCCTGATTCCAGGGATACAGTTCCATCTTTTCCATCCAGTCCAGAAACCACGCGGAAGATAGATGAACCATCATCATCAGCAGAGTTTGTGACGGCAAGGCTGCCGTCTGTTCCTTGCTGCGCTAAAAGCATTCCAGGAAGATCAAATGGTTCAAGCATGACTGATTTGCCAATAACATCTTTAATTCCAAAGACTTCGGAGGGCGAAGATTCATTCAAGACAATCCTAAAGGTGGCTTGAAGACAAGCATCGGTGCCAGATTTCGGGTACTCTTCCATTGTAATTGACTGGTTTGAATTTGTTAGCACAAAAGTTAAATTTCCAGAATCTTGGGAAAAAGATATTAGCTGTTCATTGTAAGAGGAAGGGATTGGTGTTATAGAGTCTGAAAGAGATTCAGCAGACCCGGTTTTGAGGTTCCAGTCACCACTAGTATGACCAGCAAGTAGGTAAGGACCATAGAGTATTGCCTGGATAGAAGCATACTGGTGCCGGTCATCTGAATGTTTTTCAGAGGACTTTGTCAGTTATATGACCATCATCTTTATTGAAATAATAAAAATATTTTACATTTCAAGCAAGAATCCAATGAAAGTACCTTGTATGGCCTCAGTTCTCAAACTAATGGGAAGTTGTAGGCTTAACTTGTCACCACTGCTCCATTTTCTATTGACTGATAAGAAACTACCTGCATTAGAAGCAGAATATTAAAGATAACACCAGGGTTTCCACCGAAGATGCCAATCAAAAGGTTCCAAACGAGCTTCCCCATTAGCTCTTACGAAACAAATTGAATCAAATATGAGAAACATGTAGATTAAGAGACAAACAGTCATGATTCATGAGTACGCTTCACACCTGGAGCCGGCATAGCCAAACTCTGGGAGTTTATTGTTGCGGTAGCACCATCTAAATGTGTCCAAGATGGTATCCTCAAATTCAAGGTAGATGCTTGGCTTGACCCCTGCACAAATCAGATCCATCATGATCATCAGTTACCCTTTTCTCAGCCCTTGTTAAAACTTTTGACTCTTTGAGCTCTTGCGCAAAGAACATGATAATAAGTTTACAGGAGATTTAGCAGTGTTTTTCCCTCCTTTTCCCAATCAAGAAGGATCCAAGTTGAATTTTTTTATATATATAGCAAGTAATAGCTTTCATATGCTTCTGTGATCGATCAATTGTAGCAAATACCTCGTTTGGAGAAAAGGTTAAAGTAACCCGAAGATAAGGATCTGAAGAAACAACAGGATCGACTTTCTGATTGATCACGATCTGTCCAGATTTCCAATCAAGAGAGCTTGATATATACTGAATAATGTAAAGACCTGGGGCTTCTCCTTCCTCTTCAAAGTATATGGAATCTCCCAGCTTGGAAAATGATTCAATTCCTTTAGAGGCAGCAACAGAAATAATATCAAATTGTTAGCACAGAAGCAGAGGAATGGCGGAATAATCAGCATCAGATTATAAATCATTTGAAAAGAATTCCACACACATCATTTGACATTAATCGCATTGGTTTAAAAACATTTGAAAACTTCAAACACAATGAATGGAGGATTAATCTGCATCGGATTAAAATTCATCTGGAAAGAATCCTACATGCTTCGAGTGGAATAAACTGTATCAGTTTAAAAACATATGAAAACTTCAAATGTGATGAAGGAAGGAATAATCCACATTGTATTAAAAATCATATGAAAAAATCAAAGCATTTTGTGGAATAAAACAATGCGGTTTATTAGCAGTAAAGCATGATTAAAATGGTGAATGTATTAGCAGGTAAGAAAAGACAAGGCAGGTAAGAGATTCCATACCTGTTCCATAGCAGCACCAAAAATCATCGTATAATGTCCCCCATCCATGATAGCTTTTTCCTTTGGAACTTCCAGGATGTTGTGGAAGCATGTAAATCATCACTCCAGGCTCTGTTCCTCTTTGTATGCCCAACACACCATTTGTCAGAGCACGCTCATAATAATCTGCATAAGCCATTTCTTTGGTCCATCTGAACAGGTGCCGAGAGACCTATAGATTCCAGTAAATGTGTGTATAGTGTTTTAGCAGGAAAATTTATGTAACATGAAAATGAAAAAAACTGAAAGTGTCGAATGGATGCTAAAATGTTTTCCAAAGTGCAGCTCTAACCAAGTTACCATCAAAATAAGTTTCGAAAAGATCGAAATAAATTCTATGTATCAAGGTACACATGCTCAAAATTATATATCAGTAAGATAGAGATAAGAATGGAGACATACCTTCAGCATATTGTAAGTCGTGCATGATTCCTCATTTTCTGTGTGTAATGTAGTAGCCAGTCGCTTTGGATCTGACCTACTCGTACATCAGGCAAAGGTGTCAAAACAGCACTGGGTAAGAGACCAGTGTGGATGGAGTACAAGCAACCAGATAATCAGGTAAATTACAGGAAAGGAGCTTAGCAGCCATTTCTATGAACTTGGAATCATACATATGAATGCATAGAAGTTTTACTTCAAAAATCACTCTCAGAATTTTACTAAAAATGACAATCAGTACCAGAACTCGCCAACAGAAGTTCCTCCAGTTGCATAGCTGTGAGATGAGTTGACTATATCCATGAAGGATGTCCCTATATCCTGGAAGAAACAAATCTATTTTAGGCAGTTTTAGGATCAGAGATCATTCATGCATGACAAATCTAACATGAACAGCTATAGCTCCATAAAACAGAAATCAAAATGATACAACACTTCATTGAAAATGGTGTTCAGACAGTATATGACTAATATAAAGTAAATAACCTTATAAAGTGGATCTCCAGTGATTTCATATCTCATCTGTGCACCAATAACGATAGGGATATGTGTGTTGGCGTGGAAACCTGATATGTCATCAGCCTACAAGGAAGAAAAGAAGCCTCTGTGAGAATATCAATCAATGAAGTATAGATTAATCTTATCCCTTTATTACTCTCTTCCAACAAAAGTCTGACCTCCCTCCAACATCTTCTCCTTCAGTCCTAGATAAGGAACCATTCTACCCGCACACCCAGGCATCCTAAAGTTTCATCACCAATTGCAGAATTGATAAATTAACCTGTATTCCAAATTCTTCTATTTGCAATATAGAAATTTCAAAAGTTCATCTTATATCAGTCTTGCTTTAAGTAAACAGAATGGTTATGTCAGATGATATCATTTCGTTTCAAAAAATTACAAAATCAGAAGTTAGTTTTCTCAAAGGGGAATGATTCTTATCAGCAAAAAGAGGGGAAAGCCCTGCAAAATCAGAAGACAAACACCGGCCAAAAGCTGATAAGCTGCGGTATGTAGTCTATAAATTACCTGTACAGCAAGCAAACCAAGGAAGCATGGCTTGTCAAAAAGGTGAGCCAACACCAGATGTTTTGGATCTCCCTGCAGCAAAGCAATATCAAAGGCTCATGTTAAGGATACCCAGAGGCCTATCTTCCACAAAACTGAGTTAATTTTAAAAAATATATCCATTCCAGCTGCTATAATAAACCAAACCAGAATATATGATGAATGCAATGAAAAGATATTTTTAGAAATAGCATGCTAAAACAGAAGCATCAAGAATGAGGACGAGGCTAGGGGAAATACATAGTTTTGTCTACTTACAGTAATGCTGAATAACTTGTAAAGGACATCATTCATGCCACCAGTTTCTTCATTGAGTGATAGATAATGCCTTTCCACACTGTAATTGATTATAACATTCCGTACTCGATTATAAAAGTAATCAACCATCCACTTCGCCATTTTTAAAGCTTGAGCATTATCTGCAAGTGTATATTGGTCCAAAAGACCTGCCAGGATCTGTCAAAGACAACAAAACACAAATGGTTAGTAATGTAACTTTCTAAACAAACACTATCACGATCCAGATTGAAGTATAACCTACCTTATGGATAGTGTAATAAGGAGCCCATACAGGCTTTATGGCTTCAAACCGATCAAATAACTCAGATGGGAAAGCAGAAAGGTATCCACTGCCCATTTTCACCTGACAGGCAGATAGAGCAGATACTACTGCAGACATTTTCTTCTCGATAGTATCATTTCGTGTGCTAGCCCACATCTGTGCTGATGCACTCAAGTAGTGCCCTTCAACAAGACAAATCAAATTTGCTTTTCATCAACTATATGGACCAATATTTTCAAAATACCACAAAACTGGAAAATAAAATGAAATTATAAAGGAACTCAATTTCGCACAACAATGATCCTTGTGAGATAAAAGCATATCCTTAGTTCTGGAATCAAGAAGAAAAACATTCATAGGGATTAGCATAAACTTATCTTTAAATGGGGTTCTTATTAAACATCCCAAGCTTCTCAGTGGCAATAATTTTGCAGAGTGTGTTTACCAAGAAACTAAGGAAGAAAATCCACGGACAGTAGACATACATATATTCTTGACTCCTTGTACCATAACATGTCAGAATTTAGATAAATATTACTTTTAGCCAAACTAAAGAGAAGGGAGGCAAGAAGAATCATTGAAAAAGGTGATCTCTCCAGAACAAGAATTGTGATATTGATTATTTGTACTTTACAAAAGTGTCTCAGGGGGGCTTATTTGGAATGTTCAGATTTTTGTGAAAAAGGTAAACGCGTTAACAGCATAATTTACGCTAAATTTGTGATCATCAGCAAAAACCACAGGAACTAACCTACAAAATGACCCCGAAGCTCGCTATTCGGGGCCTCCCAACCACCATAAGCTGTGCCTGGTGTAGACAAACCTGCAGTTTTCCTAAAGCTCCACACCAAGCTATCCACATCCAACATCAACAAGTACTCCAAATTTGTTTGTTGAGCCTGCCAATGAATGGAGCTTGGATCCAATCTCACATTATGCAACGAGACTTCCTTGAGGAAATTCCCAGAGGATTTAAGAGGACTTTTCAAATTCCTATACATCATTGCCCAACTATACTCGTCTTCTTCTCTAAGTATCTTTCTTGGCAACAAATTAGCCCAAGCTGAATCATCAGTTGGTGTTAAATGGTAGTGTGCAAACATTTCTTCTTTCCAAGTTTCATTCTCTGATGACAGCAGTGCATATCGAAATGTATGTGATGATAACTGAGTAGGAGTGTTTGTACACTCCTTGCTCGTACCAAAACCACATAGCATGGACAACACAACCAAGACAACCAAACCCTTCATTTCTTTTCCTATTTGTATAAATCACAGTTTAAGCAATGAGAAGAACACCAAAAGAACAAGTATTTTGAGTTCAAATTCAACTAGAAACAATCAAAATATGAATCTTAACAAAAACCCAGAAACCAGAACCTCAAACTTTACTAAAATTCAGCATAAACAAAGCTAAACACCATCAAATTCAAGTAGTGCTCATCTTGTACTAATGAACCCAGAATTGTGAAAGACAAACCACCCAAAACAAAAAACCAAACCAAGAAAGAATCAAAAGCCAAAAAGCCTCGAGTGGTTCAATAAAAAACAGGGCACGTGAAGTCCCTATATATACACACACGCACTGCCAAAAAAAGGCAAGAAAGAGTCCACAAAGCTCATGCTAAAAAAGACTGAAAGTCACTACACCTCCTCCTCCTCCTACTCTCATATCATCTCGTGAAAGGCAAGAATTTGGTTCCGTGTACATCAAAAAAAATGTACAGAGAGAGATATTTAGAGTATAAAATGACAGATAAGAATCACGGATATGGTGTCGGCTTCTATGGAGGGTTGTTTAGGACTAAAATTTGCTTGACTGGAAAAGAGGAATCTGCAGCATCTCTTTGACAACTGTTGAGAGACACAAGTGTTTTGTTTTCTTTTATTTATTTATTTTATTTGTTTGTTTGTAGAGAAAAAAATTAGCCGTTAAAAGGGTTCTGATTTTTTTTTTTTTAGTTGTATAATTTTTCAGGTCCCGGTTTTTTTGGTTATTTCTGTTTTTTTATATATTATTTATTTTCAGATTTTGGTTTTTTCAATGGTTAGAGTCCGAGTAGTAAGATATGATTATGAGCACATCTGACTCAAGGTCCAGGTAAGGTTAATTTGTAAATCGGATCATAGATTAACTCATTGATTTTTCTAAATCTATTCAGATTAGTATCTAAAATATTTACAAGTACAAATTAAATCACCAAGACACCTCCTTAAACAAGCTAATCGGATTTAATAACAAGTATACTATAGTCAAATTTAGAGGTTGTTTAGGAGGGCGGTTGTACAGCTGTTTGCTCTCTTTTTTATTTTAAATGAATTTATTTTGGTGTTTTTAAATCATTTTGATGTGCTGATGTCATAAATAATTTTTAAAAAATAAAAAAATATCATTTTGATGTATTTTTAAATGAAAAGCACTTTCAAAAACAACCGTAATCGCCCTCCCAAACAGGCCATTAATATAGAAAAAATAAATTGTTTCTTGTTACATAAATCATCTCATTCAAATTAATGGATCATGACCCTAATTCACAGATGAAAAAAATAAAAAATCAGCCTGCCCACCTAGGTCCACTCGATAATTTCCATGTGATTGCTTTTGAATGGATAGAAAAATTCCTCGTGAGTGAGGTTCACTTCTTTTTTTCTTCAACACGGGAGTAGTACAGTATTGCTGCATGCACATTCTTGCAAATTATTGGAAAGCATGAAGTGTGATAGAGTCACTAGGGATTGGTTTGGCGGTGGAGAAAAGATTGTTCTTATTTCAATTTCTTAGTCCATGATCATTCCATTCGCATGTTTTGAGTTTATTAGTAGCATGAATTGATCTTTGATGTAGTTTATCTGATTTTGATAAAGTAGTGTTGAGATTCATAAAATTAATAATAACAATAACAATAAACTACAAAAATTACTATTATTATTAAAGGAGTGTTTGGTTGGGCAGTTTTATCTATTTCTCGTCCAAAATTATTATTTTTTCATTTAAAATTATTTTTATATTATTTTAATATACTAATATTAAAAATAATTTTGATTTAAAAAATAATATTATTATTTTAATATTCTTTCTAGTAAAAAAAATATTTTAAAAAGCAACTGCTCCTACTTTTTCAAGCACCGCTAAATCTGGTTTGGGGCAATGGAATGATATAGAATTAGAATGGCTTGTTCTCTGGGGATTTAAAATATATATATATATATATATAATTAAAGCTGATTGAATTTGAATTAATTGATTTGACAGATTAATTCATGATATAATTGACTTGGTCATGATTATATATGATTTAAAAAAAAATCAAAACAATATTTTAATAATTGTCAAATCAACTTAAATTAAAATACTCATTCAATCTAGATCTTTTGCGAGGTCGAACATGAATCAAGTTCAAATGCTACCACACAAACTACAAATCTTGTTTTATCATGACGATATCGAAAGATTTAATATAATTTCAATACATAAAGTATTCTAAAACAAATAATTTCACAGCAGCTTTCTTGGATGGGACACGCCCATTATGATTCATAGAAATTGGGAGGGGGAGAGAAGGAAGCAAGGGACAATCGAATCGATGATGATATGAACCAGCTATTTATTTCTTGATCCAATCTTATCCAACTCATCCATGCAAGTTGCTGAAGAGATTGAAATTGAGAATATAATTTAATGTGATGCAATTGGGAAAAGCACATATGATTCAACACTTCCCTGCAAAAACCAAACTGCTCGTCACAGCATTTTCCTGATATTTATTGCAAACGTTACTCAGTCTATGACTATATACACGTTACAATTTTTGTTATTTATAAATATATTTTTTAATATTAACATATTGAAATTATGAAAAAAAAACATTTATTGTGACTGGCAAGAGAACACCATCTTGTCACACAAAGCTCTCTTGTGGTGGGAAATTCGTATTAAATATCTTTATTCGATCTCTATTGATGAAAAGAAATGTCTCGTGGTTGGCTGATGGAGCTGCCAACCACCTAGGTTAGAGATTTGGACAAGTTGCAGAACTATGTCTCGTCTCGACCAGGAAATAATAATGCAGAACTATGCCCCTACATCATTTCTTGTTTTCTCTCCTGCTTATTAAGTTTTAATTGTCTATGAAAAAAATGAACGAGTATGAATGTAAATTATTCGTTTCAATTCGATTAATCTTCGACTTGAAATTCTCCTTTTATCATACTAAGTTTGAAAATGCGAATATAAAGAAAAGAAATGAAAATAATAATAGTAAAGAAAGGAAAGGGGGGAAAGAAAAACCATCTTCTAATTTCCACCGTCTATTAATTTGAAAGGAAAATAAAATAAAATAAAAAACTTAAGGCTTTGTTTGGTTATGTAGTGTTACCGGAGATATTATTTTATAGTTTTTGATGTAAAGAACTGCAAGATTGGCTGCATGGGAAAATAATCATTTTGGCAACTCCACCGAGGTTTCAAGAAGGGAAAACTCTGCCATGGGAAGATGTCTGTTGGTTTTTAATTCCTAATGAATTTGGTATATTTTATAGTTTTAATTTGGACCCCATTTTGTAATTTTAAATCAAGCTAGCATCTTACGATTAAAAAATTATAATTATGGCATGCTTCCTAGAGGCGTGGTACTTGGACATCAATAAAAAAACACCCATAACTCTAATTGTCGTGTTTAAATTATTATTTTTCTCTATCCTCCTTTATTAATCATTGTGGGGGCAATAATTAAGCTCACAAAACCTTATCTCTAAATATCCAATTATTTTGTTAACTTTAGCTAGTATTTTAAGACATGTTAAAAAACCTTAAACCTGTTTTTATCAAATAAATGTTAATAAAATTATTTTTATATCTTTCGATATTGAAAACAACAGATTAATAACATCTTTGGTTCTCATTGTTAATCAATTTCATGTGGCCCTATAAATTTAATCATTGATGACAAATGATTACGCATAAATATCAGAGAAAGCAAGAAGTCCCTTGTAAGAAAAGAAGGGAAATTAACAAGGAAGAAAACTCCTTTTCCCGCTCCAGTTCCTTGCGGCTCTCGATCGCTCTCACATACAGATGAAACAACAAGGCCTGGCCTCTCTCTCTCTCTAGATTCTCTCTCTCTCTCTCTCTAGATTCTTGCTGGATAGGGATAGGCATGAGAGCAGTGTTAAGGAACCATCTCACCTAAAAGCTTAAGCTTGTAAGTGAGGCCCCATAATATGATTTATATTATTCTCTAACACGCCCTCTCAAGTGAAAGCCCTTTGGGTTTGAAATTTACACAGATCCATATCACCTTGTGCTTGGTTTTTATCAAATAAAATGGGGGTGGTGAGATTCAAACTCGTGACCGCTGGGTCAACAAGGCTCTAATACCATGTTAAGGAATCATCTCACCTAAAAACTTAAGCTTGTAAGTGAGGTTCCATAATATAATTTATATTATTCTATAACAAGCAGTAGTGCCAGACTGCACAGCACTAGCAAGTAGATACATTGGATACAAATCGATGGAAAGCGATGATTGAGTGAAACGAATCAGTTGGTGAGATATGAACATCAATGGCAATGGAGAAACTGGTGATGCCTGGTGCCTAAGTCAAGCAACAAGGAAGCAGGAGTGCAAAAATGTCAAAAGCAGTATCTAGGTAGTTACATGTCCATTTCTCTTACAACATCATTATACTAATCTACACCCATTGTGTATGGTGATGCTTGTTTGATACTTTATTTTTAAAAAATATTTATTTATTTTCTTTAATTATAATTCATGACTCAATTTATTTAGAAGGTTTACTATTAAACTTTATTTATTTTGGCCGAGCATGTTGAAGAATCCAATCAATTTATTATTTGTGAGATTTAATTTTTTTTAAATATTATATTGATATATTTCCAAATAAAAAATAAACTGACTCTGAAAAATAACAATAAATTTATTTCTCCTTTGGGATTTTAAACTGAAAAGGATCTTAGGCTGGACACGGTAGTTAAAAGTTCAGACAAGCCACAATGATGGTTCGATGTAAGATTGAGAGTCCGTAAACCCACCCAGCCCAACAAGCCAGCATTGCAGGATGGGCCGGGCAAAGTTTTTATTTTAGCTTTGGATGAAACAATAGGTTTTCCTATGCTGGGCCTTCCAGTCCAATTTGGATTTGAAGCCCATATCCTGCTTATTAGACCCGGTTGAAGGCTTGATGACAGAGATATCGACAGAAATTATTTCGTTGTCTTTTGATATTGTTAGTTTAATATTCTTTTACTAGCTACCTTCTAAATTAGTTTTTTCCCCTAAAGTTTTGATGATTAAGGTGTTCTTGAATCAACTAATTTTACTTGACACACTAAATTCTGATGGATAAAGAAAAATTCAATTAATTAATTAAAAAATGAGATGGTATTATAAGAGTAATTAAAATTACCACCTGACAAAATCATTTAAGGAGTCAAGATAGCTAAAATACTAGGTACTTGTCTTTGGACCATCCTTGCTTACACCCTTTTTGCAAATTGTTGGAGGTTAAAATGATTTCTACTATGGTAAATAGGTTGCTTTTTTGGAGGTAGAAAGCAGGTCTAATGGCCAGTTATGCATGCGACTTTAAGGTTGAAAACATCATATTTATGATGCTGAGACATGAGACCAGAGCTTCAGTTGAATATCTTCTCGTAATTAACGACTTGTTCTTAACTCAAGACATGTAATTAACTAGCTAGGATCATACCCAAGGGGTCCTGGTGTGAGTGGTGAGGGCGCTCTCATCCCTTAAGAGAGGTCAGGGGTTCAAACCCTCCTCTTGTATGGAGCCGGCCATTTGGGGAGTACTTTCACCTCTTCGGGGCCCACCCGGTGCGAACGTGGATTAGTCTGAGCCAGCGCTTAGGACACCGCGTGGTTTATACCAAAAAAAAAAAAAAAACTAGCTAGGATCATAGGACCATTCTATAAGTAGACAATTATTTCCAGTTAATTAAGGATCCAAAGGAGAAATTAATAAGTTGCGATATCCTAACATGGATATTGACCACCAACGGAAATGTAATTGAGTGCATGGAACTATTTCACTACATGCACTGCACTCGCTCCAAGAATTATGCCTTCTTTTTTTCGTTCACAAACAACAGGAAATCAACCGCCGAGCCACGTTCATGATAGTTGCACTGACTTCTTCAATGTTGGAAATCATATTAATGACTTAATTTTCCAATATTAATGAAGTTAATAATTTCTATATATAATTGTTTGTGTGTGTGTGTGTGTGTGTGTGTGTGTGTGTGTGTGTGTTGCTTTATTTAATTTGTTTAAACCATGAAGGGCTATGTATATCATTATATAACTCAAGATTCATTAAACATTCCATGGGAGAGAGAAAAAATACTTCAAGTACCTGATCATATATATAAACTCTCGATCTAATATAGTTTTTTCTGTCTATTTTTGTCCTTGAGAAAGTTTGATCTAATTAAGATGTCTTGAGACCATGCATTAAAATAACATTATGATCATAATCATCTTACTCCTACTTCCAGTCTTCCATGCCGAAACTAAAGCATATAAACCTTGACTATATGTTTAATATTAGGTGTGCAAAGATATACTCGTCGAAGTGGTCCTGTCTGCACTTTTGGGATTTTTATTTAAAAAAAAAAAAAAACCATGCATATGCATTAAAGAGTTTGGAAGAGAGACATTGAACTTAACTTCCAGGCAGGACCCAGCATGCACCAAATATCTATATGAACATCTAGCCTTATAAAGTTATATATGCTTTTACAACCGACGACCATGAAAGGTTGCGAGCCCTAACTTTGAAAGGAAATCCCATTAATTACCTAACTTAAAAATCATTTTAAAGGAGAATGGAAATTGAGAGCTTGCTTGAAGTAAATTGCTTTCGAACCAAACATATTATAATATCACAAAAGGCATCCCGTTTATCGAAGCTAAATTAATGTTGGTTTGACTCCCTTTATGGCACCTTAATTTATTTATTTTTGTAAAATCATAGTAATCAAGATCCTATTCTTCATTTGTAAACATGGATGCTATGTTGAACAACAGGAATGTTTTGGTCAGTTCTGAGTATTTATATATCAATCCACTTAAAAATTCAATATTTATATCAGAATTAACCTTATAAATTATTGAAATATTGGCCAGATTATTAAAAATTGTCTTGGAATCTTACTTGGAAAAGACAACTATGCACTTCAGAACTATATCAAGTCTGACTGCTTTTTTCAAATCTGGAAGAGATTGAATTGCATCGACAGCATGAAGGTAAAAAGGTTTGGCATATCGAGAGAAATGGGAATTACTCGGTCAAGTCATGCAAACACTTTTTGGACATAATTCTTTACCCAGGTTTATCTTCTTTCTCTCTCTTTTTTTATGGAAAGGTATAATTAATACCATAGAAAAATGTCTTCTCTTGGTTGGTGTTGCATGGTAGAGTAAGCACCAAGGACTTTCTTGCAAGAAGAAATTTAATTGATAATCTTTTAGCAGGCTGTCGTTTTTGTAACTAAAAAAAAAAACAATTGATAATCTTTTCTGCATTATTATGAAACCTGAAAACTATAGAATCACTTCATTCTCTGGATAGGTTTGCAATGGTGTATGCCAAGATCCTTGGGATCTCTACATCCTTGATTTTGTCTTCACAAAGGCAAGAAAAATCGAGACAATTGATCATATCTAAGAAAATTCTTTGAAAATTCTAAATCTAAATTATCTATTTAGAAGTTGATTGCATCTTACATACACTGATAAACTTGAGCCACCATAAATTAACACACACACACACACACACACACACACACACACACACATATATATATATATATATATCCTTCTTTTTCAAGTCTAAGATCGAGGGAAGCCTGTAATCATTTCTATGGACGCCAAAGCTTAGAAGTCAGGAATTGTGTGATAAAGTTAAAGGCAAATCAAGCATTAGCCCTCCAGCAAACCCCGTAATCTTAGAACATTTTGTCGGGTAATCATATGATGCTTAACTTTTCATATTGAAATTTGTAGACTAACAGGAAAATAATTAGCCTTTTTACAAAGTGGTCCTCTACCAACAAGCAAACTTTGGTTAAGAAAGTTCCTATAGGTATACCAAATAGAGCTTACCAAGAAAAAAACTATATAGATTAAATCTCATTGAATTGTTAGGGTATATGTACATAAAGATCGTTTATTGTTTACTGTGATATGGTGAAATATGTTTTATCTCAATTATATTTCACATATCGGAGTATTGTCATAAATTAATTATTAATATGACTTTTAAAATAATGTAAATATTTTTTAGGTGTATTCCAATGAAAAAAAAATACTATTTTAACAATTTATTTGTATTTTAATATATTTAATATTAATACTTTTGGTTTCTTACTTTTTTGAAAAAGAGCTACCGAGAAAAGTTTAAATGATGAAAGAAAGAATATTTAAATAATTCATTTTATTGTTTTGACTCTTTCGATAGACATGTACGATTATTTTTATTTTTTACGGAAAAGTCATTCTGGCTCTTCTTTTGTAGATGTAAAAAAAAAAACTAAAAAATTATAACCTTTTGTCTTGCACTGATTAGCTGAAAACTCTCTCTCTCTCTCTCTCTCTCTCTCTCTCTCTCGTAACACTAATTAAAAAAAAAGCTATGATTTATGTTTTTAAAACCACAATTATAAATATTATGATAATACAAAACATATTAGAAATCTGTTTATTTACGTGTTTGTTTGTCCAGATTACTATAATCCAAGTAAAAAGCATCCAAAATAATGCTTTTGATTTATTACAGCAGCTTAAAACTCGGTCCAAAATGCGGAGATATCATCACTACATAGATTTCATACTCGACAATAGAAGGAGTCTTGTCCCTGCCCTGCTGTTCTTAACGTAGCCGGACAGACAACATGCGTGGATGAAATTTTGCCTGGGCTACTCGCTCTTCTTCTACGCCAATTTATCATCTCTCAGGTGAGCCAAGCCTCCCCCCTTTGACTTTTCAGACAAATATTAATTGCACCCACATCGTCGATGTCGCTCTTATCAACCAGATAATTTCGACGATTTCTTTTTTAAATTTGTGCAGACTCATTTTCCCCCACTAATTTACGTGTATTTAATTAATTTAAGAAATATTATATACCATAATACTAAATATATATATAATCAATATGGCCGGTATTCTCATGTAATAAAATCAACAAGCCTAATATCCTATATTTATGAAAGATGGTGTTTTAATTAAGAATGATGAGGTGGTTGAATAAGTAGGAGGGAAATATTAGTGATTAAAGACGGAGATCTTTGCACGTGAGCATGAAAGAATCTAGGCTCGGGCTTCTAATATTATCTCACGAAGTAAACATTTTTCATAAATCATTTCACACCACTCTTCACGGGAGAAACAGTAGCATTATTATCATCTTTCGGTAAGCAAAATGATTTCAATTTAAAAATTCATGACCCCACTCGCTAATTACCACAGTAATTCTAAAACTAAAGCCACCAAGAATCACTAGCTAACATGATCAAACCAATAAAAGGTGAGCATCGAGTATAATTTATTTTCTAATTATAATTTATTAAAAAAACTCAACCACTTTTATTTAAAATTACTAAACACGAACACCCATATCATAAGTTAGTTGATCTAATTCACATCCATTTACATTTTTTTTTTAAAAACGACATTTAATAGTTTTTTGAAGTTAAATCGGATTGTGATCTATTAACTATATCATGGATTGATTAATCAAAGCAATTGCCTATTAATACTTAACTAAACAGATATATAACTTCATAATTTAAAAAATATATAAAAAATGTATAAAAATATTATTTCTCGAAATATTATTAACAAATAAATTTAAACAAATATCCTATAGTTTTTCCACTCATAATCCTTCAAATATTTATAATAATCTAAATATATTTATAGATTGTAACAACTAGTCTTCATCTTCACTAGCACTAATGTTTTTCCATTCCTAACCCATTTATTTTATGTACATGAAAAAAGAAAAGAAAATGAACTAAGCTAAATTTCTCTCTCACGTGCCATCTGCCACACGTGTGGGTCAGAATCCTGACAATTTCCTGTAATAATCCGAAGACGGTGACGGAGGCATTGACGGAGGTGGCACCCTTAAGTCTTCAAAATACTCCCTTATATCCACCCCACCTGCCGTTACCCTATCCGTTAACTCCCCGTCGTCTCTCGGCGGAATAAACGGCGGTCTTAAGACTTCCGTTAATAGGTCCCACCTAACACCTTTAAAAAACACATGCTCCCTAATCTCACAAGCTCCACGTTGATACCCCAACCTTTGCGTGGGGTCCTTCTCTAACAGCCGTTCAATCAAGTCTGTTAGCTCGTTTTGCTTCCCAATCAACTCCGGCTTCTTGGTCAGTACGTTTCGAAACGTTTCCTTCCGGTTCTTCCCTTTAAACGGCGTCGTCCCATATAACATCTCGAAGCTCAAAATTCCAAGAGCCCACCAATCAACAGCGAACTCGTGTCCATCTCCTCTTACCACCTCCGGCGAGACATATTCCTCTGTGCCCACGAACGAGTTGGACCGTTCTCCATTGTTGAAGCTTAGTTTTCTCCGATTCACAGGGCTGACTCGTGCAGACTTTGCCTTCTTTAACCCGTTCTTTTTGTGTTGAGCATCATTAACAAACCACCACCTCGTCAAGTTTCTTATACGATGTTGTTGCTGCTTCTTTTGAGGTTGCTGTTCAATTTTGCTGACGGTGATTAAGTTATTGCAGCTCGGGGTGGCGTTAGAGACAAGACTTCTTACCGTTTTTCTCGTTAACGTACGTGAAAGATCAAAGTCTGTAAGAGTAACGTGACCAGAATGTTGTATCAAAATGTTCTCAGGCTTTAGGTCTCTGTAAACAATGCCCATTTGGTGGAGGTGATCAAGAGCGCAAACGATTTCAGCTAAGTAAAAGCGGATTGCAGCAGGGGAGAAAACATGGTCGTTTTGGCGGTGGCGGAGGACATTAAGGTCACCACCGGGACAAAAGGGGACAGCCCAAGCGAGGAATTCTTGGGTTTCTATGGAGGAAATGAGGTGGGGGAGAAATGGGTGGGTTGTTTTAGGGGTGGATAATTGGTTCAAGACTTGGATCTCCCACCGTGCACGGCGTTCGGCCTCGAATTTGGTATGGAGGGTAGATTTCTCGACTACTTTGAGGGCAAATCGGTTCTTGGCAGCGGAGTCTGTTTCTTGATTGTGTACAAGGAAGACTGTCCCCATGGCTCCTTTGCCAAGGACTTTGATGGCTCTAATGCAGTCAAAGTCTAAATCTTTCGGGTGTTGCTGGTCTTGTGATGGTGGAGGAGATGGTGGTTCTTGTGGTGGTCTTGGGAAGAGTGGCGGGGGCTCCATTTTTAGAGAGAGAAAACGAGAGGGGGAGAGGATTTTGAGGGTGGAAAGGAGAGCTAGATTTTGGGTTTTATAGTTAGTTTTTTTTTTTCTGTTTTATATATCTGGGTTTTGGCTTTTTTTAGCTTCTGTTTTTTTGTTTGTCTCTTAGGTGATGGTGATTCGTGAGGGTAAATTTACTGTTTTGTACACCCCTGCTGTGGATTAACAGTTCTAAATCTGACTATTTTAATCTGGATTGGCTATTTTTCGTAATTAAAAATATATTTATATATATATATATATATATATATATATATATATACACACACACACTCAGCAGGTCCGCTCAGTTTGATCCAATTAAATAAGTTATTAAAAATTTAAGTTGATGAGCTAAATTTTATTTAATTAATATTTTATCTGATTTAACAATAGTCGCGGTCAATTTAACAACCATGAGTTTACTAACTATTTATTCAGGCTAATTTGGGAAAAACAAAACAAATATAAATTGATTGGGTTTTGCAGCATCTGTGCGATCTTTGTCGGTTGTTTACTTTATAGCTGGCATTCTCTTTGCCATGTAAGTGATTTGGACCAATAGAATTGGAGCGAGCTTACTTGGATGGAAATTGTTACCTGTGGTGAATTTCTTAATTTAATAAATATGAAGAAATTAAGATTAATTGACATAACCAGTAGGTGATTGAGGTGGGGCTAAGATGTTTGATTCTTTCTGTACAGTAATAATATTGATGGTCATGGACCACTAGGCAGATACTTAATTTAAAAAAAAATTGAAATCCAAACAAAAATATATATAATTTTTATATTCAAGGGAGTTTGTGCACAAATTTCACAACTTATTTTTTTATTTTTAAGGACAAAGAAGGATTGTTTAAGGATCAAGTTTATGCAAATACAATCAGAATTGGACAAAGCAGCACATTGAACAGATTATTTATAATATAAGTATCATACTTCCTTAGTAAATTTTTCATTTTTAATTTAAGAAACTAGCATACATTCATGTTTTTTTTTTAATACTAATTCTAGTTTGTCAAGTTCATCAAACATAAATTCCCTTACATGAATAAAGAATAGAATTTTAACTAATAAAATTCTATGAATAAAGAATAGGAACTCCTAAACCAGCCAAGTTAGCCCCTGTTTAACTCTGTGTTTTAAAAGTGTCTTGAAAAAAAAATATTTTTTTATTTTAAATTTAATTTTTTTAATTTTTTAGATCATTTTCATATGCTGATATCAAAATTAATGTTTTAAAAATAAAAAATATCATTTTAATGTATTTTTGAATAAAAATTACTTTCAAAATGAACCGCAGTACACTCCCAAACAATCATAGGCTGTAACATTGCCCTAAAAGTGTCCTTGTTGCTTGCCCTATCATGAGAAAAATGTATCATTAATTAAACGACAGGACTATTAGCATCATTTAATGGTATCCATGTGTTCTTAAGTGTAATGAGTTGTTGATTAAAGTTTGAGTCTTTATTTTCCTAAAAGAAAAAAAATTATAGTGAGGAGAGAATGGGCAGCACTCGTGCAAGGAGTGAGGAAAAGATGCAATGCTTATTGCATAGAGCCACACAAGGGACAAGAAAATATTTTCTTTTCAAGGTCTCACACATGGTGGCTTCCATGATCTAAGGGGAGATTGTGATCGTGCACCTCAGGTATGAAGTTAGGTTTGTTGATGGAATGTTGGCAGCTTGTCATTCCTTTATTCAAGCTGGAACTTAATTTAATTAGGGTTTTTAATTTGTTTTTTTTTTAACATATGATTGGTGTAGAAATTAATGCAAGCATGTGAGTAGCAGTGTATTAAATTATTTATTGACTTTTGTACAAGCTAACAGCAAATTATTCTCTTAATAGATTGCAGAAAATCAGGATAATGCTGCACTGTGCTGAATCTAGATTAGGGTTTGTCTCGAGGATTATTTAGGATCCCATCATCGATTCATGTATTATTGGAAATAACTGTTAGGTCAAATAATGGAGGCAGGTTCATTGCAGCTTCTAAACATGTTAAAATAATTCATTTGATGTTGCAATCAGCTTAGAATTAATTAATTATTAAATATTGAATTGAGTTATTTTTTATTTACTATTATTATTAAGGATTTTAAATTAGGACATTTATTACAACTTCTACAATCATAAAAATTAAGAAGGTAATTCATTCTAACTTGGTTATTGATCTCCAACATGGTAACTTTTTTACCCCGATTTTTTATTTAAACAGATGATGATGGACCTAACCCTGACCCGAGACGGTGATGATGGCTAGAAAAGTTATGCACATATATATATATATATATATATATATATATATATATATATATATATATATATATATATATATATATATATTTGCCTATAGAGTACTAATTAACAAGTAATTATGGTTTAAAGAAATTAAATATAGTGGAGCCCCAATATATATATATATATAAAATCAAGAACCACAAGGCTACCTAGACTTGGCTATCATCACCTTTGTGGTAAAATCTTATTCCTTGAACTTGAGCATAAAAGAAAAACAATCTGAATCTAAAACTTGGGTGTTGGCCGACATAATTATAACCACTTTTAGCAAACAAAGTTAAAATAAATGTTGATTTGCAAATATATATATATATATACTACTTAAATGATCATAAATAATGAAATATAAAGTGGGGAAAAGGCTAGCTGTTACTTAGAAGTGAGTATTTAAAGTGGGGATTAGTTTCAAATTAAATCTCATTTAGCTATACCATTGAGGCCAATTAATTATGTTAATTGATGATTTGCGTTCATGCTAGGTATTATTGTGCCCTCCATGACATTACCACTCAAAAGTCAACCCTTAAAAATTATCCAGTGATAAGAACTCGAGAATAAATAATTTGTTTCCCTGTAATTTTATATTCGAGTTATGTGGTTGCTAATATGATAATCGCTGGAGGTTTATCTGATCGTTAGCTTTAAGACTTATAGAATTAATTGAGGGGCGCGCAAATTGATCCTGATATTTATTTTAATAAAAAAAAATCATCCTTAAATGATGATAAAATCTTTCTTATTACTTCAGGTAGGTTTGGATGCTCCCTGATTCTAGAAGAAAACCAAATCATTTTATTTTTGAACCTAGTCTTACTAGGTTCCACCCAGAATTTTGCTTTCCCTTCAACACCACCAAACAAAAAACAAAAAGCTGAGACACAGAACTACAAGCTTCACTAAAAAAACTTGTCGTATTTTAAGCTTTTCTGCTCTTTCCAATGGCAATATCATCTATCAAGCAAGAATTTGACCCAGTACTTCGTATTCACACTCGTCAATGCATTTGTTCTGTTTAATCATGCAGGAAAAACATTTAAGCTTAATTATGTATACTAATGACAAGTTTTGTAGAGAGAGTTGTGTTTTTTCGAACAGTCAATGGGCTCGACAATGGAGAAAAATTGGGATGTTTTGTTCATATCTAAGATCAAGCAAGATTGCTCGATCACATGATATGCTTTCAATGTTGATCGTTACAACTCACAAGCATGGTTTCATATGTTGTGGTCCTACGATTGCATTGTCGTTGTCAAAGTGCCTAATTAGCAACAATCAATAATAATCAATGGACTTGATGAATCGACGGGTCCATGCTATGATATGTCAAATTATCATTATTATTTTATTAAAAAAAACATTGTTTAGATGACACGAGCGGTATACCTGCGCGATGCGGCGAGTTTTTTTTATCTATATAGAAAATTGATTGTTTTTATATTTATTGTATTTTATTATTTTAATATTTAGTTAGTATAATTATATTTAAGAATACTGATATGAATTTTTATCCTTCAAAAAATCCAAAGTCATTTTTCCTCTCTCTCAATATATTTTTAGGCAATAATATTCAATAAATATCAGACATATTAGAAATAAAAATATTGTAATTTATTTTTAAAACATAAACTTAATTTTTTTGTGCTATAATTATTTATTTGCCGTCTAAAAAGAACAGTCTAATGGAAACGGAAAGTGACTTGTATATTTTTTAATTTGACTTGTAGATAATGCAGGTAAATTTGTCAAATTTTTTTTTGAGATGTTTTTTTTTTCCAGTAATATTAGATCTAAAATATTAAAAATGAAAACATTGGAAATTCTTGTAAAGAAATAAACTTAAATAAAAGAGCACAAAATTAAATTTTGAAGCCAATATTTTTTTTATATAAGATTTATTAATCATATTATTATATTAAATATATTTAAGAAAACATGATATAAATTTATGTCTTTCAAAAAATCTTAGGTCATTTTTCCTCTCTCTCAATATATTTTTAGGCGATAATATTCAATAAATATTCAAACATATAATTAGTTTTACATATTTTAATAGGAAATAAATATACAAATATATAATTAATTTGACATAATTTTAACAATATATTTAATTTAAAGGATAATCTTAGGCTATTTTGTTCTCTCTCTATATATTCTCAGGCGATAATATTCAATAAATATTAGAATATATAATTTTTTTTTTCTTTATGAGTTGTTTTTTCTCCCCAGTAATATTAGATGTGACACATTGTAAATAAAAATATTGTAACATGTTTTTAGGAATATTTTTTTTAAAGATATGAAATATTAAAAACCAAAATATTGTGATTTTTTTAAGAAATAAATTTTAAGAAAAGATGACAAAATTAAAATTCGAAGACAATTTTTTTTTTGTTATCCGATTTATTAATTATATCATTATATTAAATGTATTTAAAAATACTGATATTAATTTTTTTTATTGAAAAAATCTTAGGTCATGTTTTCTTCTCCCTATATTTATTCCTAGGCGATAATATTCAATAAATATTAGAACATATAATTAATGAAAGACTAAAAATATTCCAGAAACTTTAAAAAAAGATAAAACAAAAAAATAAATAAAATTTAAAATTATCTTTGCTATCACTATCAAAACAATTAAAATTATTAAATTATCTGGAGAAAAAAAAATTAACAAATGAATAAGCAAGAAAAATAATTAAATTATTATTATTATTATTATTATTATTATTATTATTATTATTGTGTTAAGTACACTTATATATACATGGACAAAAGTAGGGATTATTCTTGAAATATAAAAAAATAAAAGTATAAGGGCTGAAATGAAAATCAAATATAAAGGGATTAAATTGAAAAATTAAAAGTCCAAGGGCTGAAATGGAAACCACATTTATTATCAATTTAAATCAAATGACAAAGTTGAAAAAATCGAAACTTGTGTACCGAATTTATTGAGCTATTTAAAGCCAATCCGGAAATTAAAAGTAGGAGGACCGAACTGAAACTATATATTATAATGATTTTGAATTTAAGGACGCAATTGAAACAAATCAAAACTTATATAATTGCAATAAGGGCCAGAACAACAAATTCGGGCGTTCAGGGACTGAAATGAACTTTGCCAAAAACACTGTCTCGCTGACGTCAGCTTGCGCAGGAGGAGAGAGAAATGAGGGGGGGAAATTCAAACGCCCATTGACACGTACCTGGGCACCACATGTATACACGCGCCGCCCCATGTGGAAGAGAGCATGGCGAAACATCGTTCTAGATGCCGGTTGATCATTTTTGGACGCCGTATGACGTAGCACGCGCCGCCCGAAACACGCGTGCACGCGGAAATGGACGGCGCGTGATGGGACGCGCCAACAATAACCCGGAGCGAAAAATAATAAAAAATTGGCTAATTACCGTTTCACCCCTCCCACCTTGTGCGTTATTTTGTCGTTTTCGAGGGCTAAAACGGTGACTGCACTGCTTGAAGAAATATTAAAAAAAAAAAACCACCCGGGCGAATCGGGCCGGACCGGACCGGAATGGCCAATTACCTCGGAGCCCCTGAAACCGGCAGCGTTTTTTGTCTTTTTCAGGGGCTAATTTCGTTAATACACTGTTCCAAACCGAAAAAAAAGAGGAGGACATACACCCGCGAAGCACCGGGTCAAACTGCACATGAATAGTGACTATGAGTCACGATGAACAGTGCCGCCACTGTTGAAAACCCCGTGATCTTTTAGGTTATTAGATAATGTGATATCCATATTGTGTGATAATATAATTTCTTTTTGTCTATATTTATAAGAAAGAATACTTTTTTTTAAGATGCGAGAAAACCTCATCTTTTGAAAAACATACTTTGTGGGTCTATGTGAGTGAGTAAAATCTCGGTTGTCTCAGACTTTTATAAGGGGTGCATACCCTGACTCGAACTTGAAACTAATTGTACAAATCGCAAGTCTTTTGTCATCACGTCACATCCCTTAAGGATAAGTACATAGCTTCTCTTATTTCTTTCTCTTTTTTTTTTTTTGTAAGAAATTCATCTTTTTAAGACAACAAGTGATCGTGTGATGATATTTGAGTAATGATGCTAAGAATAATTGATCTTTTTATTGAGAATAAGTCTTTGTTAACATTTGCCTACAAATGAAAAGGTATATTATTTACTATATAAGAAAGTAATTCAAATCATGTGAGTTTTATCACATTCCATGGAAATAAAAAATAATTACAAAAAGAATGATTAATGAAACACCTAGCACAAGGTCCTACACCATTTACAAGTAAAGAAATATATATAGGAGCAAGCAATTTATTCCATCCGGCAATAAAATCTACTCAAATCTATAAAAGATCGAAAAAGCATGATATTGATATATGGATATCGATCTAAATTGATTAAATAATACAATTAATGCTCGCATGTGTGATGAACAGTGTTTGATGAAATTAAACAGTGAGATGATGATTAAAATAATTGTTTGTTGAAGAAGAGAATTTCTTGAGATCTTTGTAAATTAGTGAGACAAAAAGAAAAGGATGCACACGCACAAAAAGAAGAGATCAATGTTTGTCTTCTAGCTTTATTTCTCGCCTGCCTATTCCTAGGATTTAGCCCTATCTATGGCGATTTCTTGTCTATTTATAAGCAGTTTGATACAAAATAGAAACTGGGAGGGAAATATCATGGTTCTTTGTCCCTATATAGCTATTGCAATATGTTTCTAGCTAGATTTTAATTTTGGCACATTAATAATTTAATAGTCTTTATAAGACTTCTCGGGATGATGATGATACGATGAATGCTTGAAAATAATTTTTTTTTTTTTAAATAATTTAAGTTTCGAGTTAATCAACATCAATTATTCTTTAGTTTTAGAAAATTTTAGGATTTTAGGAGACATATAATTTTAGGATTTGACAAAACATTGAACAATATTTTACAAGCCATCAAGAGAAAAAAAAAATCATACATATAACAAGGCCTGACAAAAATATATACTAGCTAAGGATATTTCCACACACACACACATATATATACATATATGAATAGCATTAGAGTGTAATTTGAGGTTAACCCTAGCAAGAACTTTATTGAAAGAAACGGGTAATTTCTTTTGCTTGTTTACCACAAGCCCACCAAAAAATGTCATGTGGTGTTGTTGGCCATGTCATGGACATCATGGGGCTAGTCATGTTATTATCTTCTTTTTGTGTGTGTGTGTGTGTGTATAATTTAAGGTAAAAAATGCAATTAGCTAGTTAGAGTATTTTTTTATTTACATAGTGTTTGAGAATAATATAAAATTATATTATGGCACATCACCTAATAGCTTAAGTTCTTAGGTGAGATGATTTTTTAACATGGTATCAAAACTTTATTAACTCATCGGTCACGAGTTTGAATCTCATCACCTCTATTTTATTTGATAAAAATCAAGCACAAGGTAATGTAAGTCTGTGCAACTTTCAAACCCAAAAAACTTTCACTTGAAGAGGTGTTAGAGAATAATATAAAATTATTTTCTAGGGTCTCACCTAATAACTTAAGATTTTAGGTGAGATAATTCTTTAACACGCAATAGGTCTCGAATTTGAGTCAGGATATACAATTCTTGAAAAAATTTAAAATAATCAGAATTTTACTCGCTCACTAAAGCCCCATAAAATACAATTTCCAGAAGATTTCCTCGCGCGAGAAAAATAAGAAAGTCAAATCAAGCTGCTGATGGGTCTTGACGACTTTGGCATCTCCTACGCATAGAGAAGCAATTCTTTGGAAAAGGATCCACAGATCTCAACCCCATATATTCTAGCTTTAGGTAACACAATATCCTGTACACTGTTTCCTTTTCCGTCCAGCTTTTTAGTGTATGTTGGAGACACACTAAGCCCACCAGAGAATTTTTAAACCCGTAAATGCTTTATTTGAAGTTTCAGAAAATGTGTTTGTGTCTGCTGCCATCATTTGGTGGTTGAAAATATAAGCTTCCACCTAAGCTCAAAGTAAAGGGAAAGTGAAAATATATTCCTCCACCCATGTCAAAGTTAGGAACAGATACTTTAAGGAAAAGAAAAAGTATATTTACTTTGATTATGCCATTGTCGGCCATGATCATCACAAAGAATGCTTAATTAATTTATGGTTTCAAAATGTTAATATAAATTATATGACTTGAGTATTTTATATCGTTTATCTTGAAATATTCATGTTGGTAAAGAAAGTTGTGTGACCACAAAGAAATTAGATAATAAATTCCAAGATCAATAGATCAACATTAAATGTTATTTCGGTTAGAAAACAATATAAATTATATTTTAGGGTCTCACCTAACAATTTAAATTCTTAGGTAACATGGTATCAGAGTCTTGTTGACCCAGCGGTCACAAGTTCGAATCTCACCGCCCCTATTATATCTGATAAAAATCAAGCATAAGATAATATGAGATTGTACAAGTTTCAAACTCAAAAGGTTTTATTTGAGGGTGTGTGTTAAAAAATAATATAAATCATATTCTGGAGTCTATCCTAACAATTTAAACTATTACTTCTAAATAGGTTTCTGAATTTAATTTCAGGGATCGAACTATAAAAGTTATAACCATGATTAAACTTTATCCAGTAGAAAAATGTTTGATTATACGTAAGAGTGCTCTTAATTGTGTTACTATGTAATTGGTAAAAAGAATTCATCCGGAAGAGTCGCACGTTCGTAATTAATGTAACACACCCTATGGTTCCAAGTACAAAAGGATGAAGCAATTTGAATATTGTTAATTAAATATTTCCATTATTATTATGATTAAGTGATTGAGCACTCAAAAAACAAGATAGGTGGTGGAATCCAACATATGCTAGCTAGCTGCTTTTGCACGCATGGCAAGCCAAAGCTGTATATTGTATGTATGATCAAAATGAAGAAATTATATAGTATAATTATTGTATAATAACTTCTTTGGATTTTCTTCAAGACTTTCTTCAATAATGGAGGAGCGTATGGAAGATAACTTTTTGTCCCTGTAGCTCATGATACAGTGATGAAAAGAAGCACTGCAATTTTCGCTTTCTGTATTTGTTTTAGTAATCATTTTAAATTAAAACCCTCTTTCTAGCCTTTTTTTTTTCAAGTGTTTTAATTATTAAAATGATTATTCTTGCCATTGATGACACAAACGATTTCAAGTATACTATCATTGCCATAAATGAATTGTAGTTATGCATTCCATGGATGTCTTTCATAACAAACTCAATTTATTTATTTATTTTAAAAATAAAATAAAATGATATTTTTTATTTTTTTATAAATTAAAAAACTATTATTTTAACCATTTCTAATATATTTTAATAACGTTTCAATATTAGATTAACATTTAATTCTACATAATTTTACCCGAAGAGACTGGAAGTGATAAATCCAAATATATTCCTGGGCTAAATAAAGTCCATACTAAATCTATGGGCCTAGCTATTAGATCCAAGTGGGCCCACTGATGCAGAACCTTCGACTGGTCCATTCAAGTTGGGATTTCCATATCGATTCTCTTTCTCCATGACAGAATATTTATGAGTTTTGAATAAGAAAATGTATATTTATGATCTTGTCATTTTTTAATTTCTCATGAATGTAGATTAATTTTAATTAAAATGGATTATTATTTTGTTTTTTTATACTACTTATAATCAAGTCTATGCGCGCATTTTCATTTTTTATATGTATAAAGTACGAGAATTTTATATAAAAAATAAAAAACTTTAACAGTTGTATTATTGTCTATTCTAGCAAAATATCATCCATCAGAATTATTGATAATTAAGACGTATTCTATCAATGATAAGGTTTTGTTTTACTAAAAAAACATTTTAATTTTTCAGTGACTGTATTATATATTATTATTAATATATATAATTAAGGTCACTCCTTTTATTTGTTATTTTTTTCAATAAAGCTTTTTTTTTTAAATTACAGTTGTTGTTTTTATTTTGTATGCATTTTATTTCTTAAGAGGTTTTCTAATCCATCTATTTTTAATCTTTTGTATAAATGAATGTTATTTTTGAAAATAAAAAAATATTTATTTTCAAATGATATTATCAATATGTGCAGCCTTATATAGATGAATGTTATTTTTTTCTTTTTATTTTTGCCTCTATTTTTATTATTTATAGATGAACGTTATTTTTTTTCTAGAGATTTCAAGTAAGGGACTGATTCTACAAAAAAAAACTTATTACCATCTTTAATATGCTTTACTTGAAATAGTTTCTTATCAAAAGTAATTTCTAAGTATTTTTTAAATAAAGGTAAAAATCTTTCCAGTATTCAAGAATAGCCACCGATCCGTACTCTATGCATATAAATGAAGTCATGTCCATTTGTTGCAAGTGTGAGATGAGAAAACCATAGAGGGCTATCTCTTCGCGCACAGAAATAAGCCTAACAGTTGAATTCTTTTTTAGTTTTAAAAGACTTCAAACCATGCAGGGCTAACTCTTCACGCACAGAAACAACAGTTTGATAATGTTGATTTGTGGTTGCCAGCAAAAGTCTAATTGACGAAGACTTTGTGAATGTTGATTTGATGTTGCCAGCAAAAGTCTAAATTGACGAAGACTTTGTGTAGCAGAAGAAAACAGTCAAGAAAATTCTTACTAGAAACACTTCATACCACAGTTTTTGACAAAAATCTAGAGCTACTCGGTGAGTATTTTTTTTCCAGAAGGCCGCTGTGTTTTTTTTCTATATATGTTTTGAAGCAAATCTAAGCATGTTGGTTGTAATTTAGAGAACCGATGTATATTGTCATAATTCAGATTCCATTCCCTCCAAATATTTATGTGATTGTTTGACAATATTCTGTGTGATATATTCATTTCCTCTTTATATTTGTGTTGGAATTTGCTTGAGCATCTGTATTAATTAAATGATTTGAATAACAGGATGGAGATTGTTGGAGCAACAACTGGGCAGATTGAAAGGAGTGATCTTTGCAAATTAACAGAGTCTCTGCGAGAGGAGTTGAAAACCTTGCATGTCTTCTCCGACGAGTGCTCCATCTACACAGTTCCTAAAAGACTACGCGGCTCGAAGGAATATGCCTACACACCTCAAATTGTCTCCATTGGGCCTATTCACCATGGAAAAGAAGAGCTGAAAGAAATGGAAGTGCATAAAAAACTATACCTGCAGGAGTTTCTTAAATGGGGTGAGGTAAGTGTTGAGGAGTGTATTGCAGCTGTTGTAGAGAGGGAGACAAGATTGCGCAACTGTTATGCAGATAATTTTGAAAAAATTACTACAGAGGACTTTGTGAAAATGATGTTGCTAGATAGCTCCTTCATCATTATGGTCTTCCTGATATGTTTTGGCTTTGGTTTCCCAAGCAACAATGACCGTATATTCGGTAAACCGTGGAGGATACAAGAAGTCAGCCGTGACATGTGCTTGCTTGAAAATCAAATTCCATTCTTCATTCTTGACGACTTGCTGAAGCTTGTCGAAATACAGACCCAGGGTGAAGTTGGATATTCCATGATTGAGCTTACTAGTGATTTCTTTTCAGGCCTATTAGGGGATTCATGGGTACCAAAGGACATTTTGAAGCAAAACAATTTCTCTGAAGTGGAGCATTTTGTTGACTTTCTAAGAATTTGTCAGCTGCAAAAACAGGGGAAACAGAGAAAGCCTCTTCAAACTCGAACCACGCCTAGTGCAATGGAGCTCAATCAATCTGGAGTCAAGTTTCAGTCGGGATCCAGCAAAACACTATTTGACATAAACTTCGATTTAGAGAAAGGGATACTGGAAATACCACCACTTTTTTTCATGGATCGCACAGAGAAGTTATTTAGAAACCTCCACGCCTTTGAGCAATGCCAATACGGTGGTGGCTGCGTAAGTGACTATATCGCTACCATCAGTTTCCTTGTTCGTGCTACTAATGATGTAGAAATATTATCTAAGAAAGGAATTATTGGTAATTGGCTCAGTGATAATGATGCAGTTATGAGGGTTCTCCAAGATCTTGCCAAAGAAAATTCAATTAGCAGTGCAGAGTTTTATTTTGCTGATGTCATTGAAAATCTGAACAAATACTGCAAAAAACGGAGGCACAGATGGATGGCAGCCTTGAGACAAAATTATTTCTATAATCCATGGGTTTCCATCTCTGTTGGTGCAGCTGGGGCTCTTCTGATACTCACTGTCATACAAACAGTGTGTTCAGTCATTCAAGTTACATAGGTTCTACCATTTCAAATTAAAGTGTGTTGAGTTCTGCTTGTGTTTCCTGTGAGATTGCTATATATGTACTTCATTATATGATCAATGATGGTTTCTTCCACGGCTTGTTTTCTCTGCTAAATAGTTTGTATCAATCAACCAGTATAAATTAATTTTGATATTTTTAGATTATTTTTATATATTAAAAATAATTATTAAAAAATAAAAAAATATCATTTTGATATATTTTTAAACAAAAAATATTTTTAAAAACAATCCCAACTAGATTCTTAAACAGTTATGTAGGTTGTAACATTGAGTGTCCATGCTGCTTGCCCTGTCATGAGAAAAATGTATCATTAATTAAACAAAAGCACTATTAGCATTACTTAATGCTTAAGTGTAATAAGGTGTTGATTAAAGTTTGAGTCTTTATTATTATTAAATTAGGACATATATTACAACTTCTACAATCATAAAAATGAAGAAGGTAATTGATTCTAACTTGGTTATTGATCTCCAGCATGGTAACTTTTTAACCCCGATTTTTTATTTAAACAAATGGTGATGGACCTAACCCTGACCATGGCTAAAATAATGTTAATGCATTTATATATATGGGGGGGGGGGGGGGGGGGGGGGGTACTAATTAACAAGTAATTATGGTTTAAAGAAATTAAATATAGTGGAGCCCCAATATATATACATATATATATAAAAAATCAAGAACCACAAGGCTACCTAGACTTGGCTATCATCACCTTTGTTGTAAAATCTTGTTCCTTGAACTTGAGCATAAAAGAAAAACAATCTGAATCAAAAGTTAATCCTTAAATGATGATAAAATATTTCTTACTACTTGAGGTTTGGATGCTCCCTGATTCTAGAAGTACACCAAATCATTTTATTTTTGAACCTATTTTTACCAGGTTCCAACCAGAATTTTGCACCACCAAACAAAAAACAAAAAACAAAAAGCTGAGACACAGAACTACAAGCTTCACTAACAAAACCTGTCGTCTTTAAAGCTTTTCTGCTCTTTCCAATGGTAATATCATCTATCAAGCAAAGTTCAATATATCTTGCTCTTCCAGCTTCTAAAGTATATATCTTGCTCTTCCAGTTTCTAAAGTATATGATTTTCTTGTACACCGTTTCCTTTCCGGCCAGCTTTTTAGAGTGTGATGGAGACACACTCTATATTTGAAGTTTCATAAAATGTGTTTCTGTCTGCTGCCATCATTTGGTGGTTGAAAATATTCCTCCACCCATGTCAAAGTTAGGAAAAGATGTACTTTAAAGAAGAAGAAGAAGAAAAGTATATTTAATTTTATGGTTTCAAAATGTTAATATAAATTTTATGACTTGAATTTTTATATTGTTTATCTCGAAATATTCATGTTGGTAAAGAAAGTTGTGTGACCACAAAGAAATTAGATACTGAATTCCAAGATCAATGGATCAACATTAAATGTTGTTTCATATATTACTTCTAAATAGCTTTCTGAATTTATTTTTCAGGGATCGAACTATAAAAGTTATAACCATGATTAAACTTTATCTAGTAGAAAAATGTTTTTATTATACGTAAGAGTGCTCTTAAATGTGTTAAAAGGATGAAGCAATTTGATTGAACAATAATATTGATTACATTGCATTTTAAAAGTGTTTTTGAAAAAAAAATAAAAAAAATATTTTTATTTTTTACATTAAATTAAATTTTTTAGTGTTTTTAGATTATTTTCATGTGCTGATGTCAAAAATGATTTTAAAAAATAAAAAAAATATTATTTTAATATATTTCTGAATGAAAAATATTTTTAAAAACAACCTTAATCACATTCATAAATTTTTCATATTTTTAGATTATTTTCATGTGTTGACGTCAAAAATAATTTTTAAAAAAATATTATTTTAATATATTTCTGAATGAAAAATATTTTTAAAAATAATTTTAATCACATTCTTAAATGGAAATTGAGTGAAAAAAATAAAAAAAAATATTATTTTAATATATTTCTGAATAAAAAATATTTTTAAAAATGAGAACAGAGTGATTGAATACTCATTAGGTGGTGGAATCCAACATATGCTAGATAACTGCTTTTGCACGCATGGCAAGCGAAAGTTGTAACCAGGTGTATATATTGTATGGTCAAAATGGAGAAATTATATAGTATAATTATTGTATAATAACTTCTTTGGATTTTCTTCAAGACTTTCTTCAATCATGGTTGAAGTGGGAAACAAACAAGCTAATATGCATCTTACTTTACTTTTTTCTTGAGCTCAAAATGGATGCTCCATGTAGTTGCTAAATTAAATCCTCAAAAAAATTGTTCATAGCTAGTTCTAAAATATAAGAATAGTTTGATGTATCCATCCGTACGTTGATCCAGAACCTGAATTATATTATATTTTTTTACAAAAAAGATTCTGGCTTAGAACTAGGTTAACTCATTGTGCTTCATTTCTTTTTGTCCTTTTTTCTTTCTTTTTCCAATTTCTTCCTTCAAGTGTTTTATTATTGATAGCAGCAGACTCGTTAAACCCTGAATATATATATATATATACATATATATTCATAAGCCCAGAAGCAGTCTTCAGAACTTTAGCATGGGCTTCCAGCCCAACCAATTCCTTTCAGATGGGACTATCTACCGAAGAGACTAGAAGTGATAAATCCAAATACATTCTTGGGCTAATTGAAGTCCATACTAATTCCATCGGCCTCACTGTTAGATCCAAGTGGGCCCACTGATGCAGAACCTTCGACTGTTCCATTCAAGTTGGGATTTCCATATCGATTCTCTTTCTCAATGACAGAATAGTTTTGAGTTTTGAATAAGAAAATGTATATTTATTATCTTGTCATTTTTTAATTTATCATGAGTGTAGATTAATTTTAATTAAATGGATTATTATTTTGTTTTTTTATACTACTTATAATCAAGTCTATGCGCGCATTTTCATTTTTTATATGTATAAAGTACGAGAATTCTATATAAAAAATAAAAAAATTAACAGTTGTATTACTGTCTATTCTAGCAAAATATCATCCATCAGAATTATTGATAATTAAGACGTCTTCTATCAATGATAGGGTTTTGTTTTCCTAAAAAAACATTTTAATTTTTAAGTGATTGTATTATATATTATTATTAATATATATATAATTAAGGTCGATTCTTTTATTACCTCTTGGTACCATAAGCAAAATATTCATACTTGTAATAAGATCCAAACAATATTGGGGTTAACATGAGCAAAATCCCATTGAAGCAATCAATCAATGAAGAAAGTCAAAATTTAATCTGAAAGATTTTTTTCCATCTCTCTTAACTCCTTTCAATCTACATGATCCTTGTAAATTGGAGGATTCTTACAGCATATTTTATTAAATTCTAGCCCATCATGACTTATTTTTTTCAATCTTACATTGCATAAAACAAGACAATGCTGTGCACATGCTTTATAGATTTCCCCGAAAGGTTATTGATCTTTTATTTTCTATACTTTATGAAAACATATGTAATTGTAATAATTACATATTTATTTTTAAGGATTTCTAAAATAAATAGAAAAATAAAATTATTAACCATAATATTTAATTTTTTAATTAACTAAGAAAAAGAATTTCGCTTAAAACCTAAATCATTCCTTAAAAACGCTCAGAGATGAAACTAGTGTTGATTTATATGCAAGCTAGTTATAAAATATTTCTTAATATTGTATAAGAAAACCTAATAAAGAATGATTCGTACTCAGCGAAAAGAACTCCGGTAAGGCTTTTAATCTAGTTTTTTCCCTTCAATTTCTTCACTTAGAAATTTAAACCAAATGGATGGAAAATGGAAATCAAGCCAATTAATCTAGGATTTAGTTGCATGAACTTAGTTTTTTTTATTTAAATTTTTAATGTTTTGGTTTGGGGGGTTAATAGAGTATTTCATATATATATATATATATATATATATATCGTTCCTTAACCTGAGCAACTGTTGATCTCTTTTTGGATCAAAATAAGAATGTCCAGCATGTGTGTGTCTGCGCACAAGTTATTGGGTACTGCTACCTCCATCGGCCACTGAAATAGTTTTAGCTTTTATGGAACGTAAATGATGCTGACATTACCAACTTATTAGGGCTTCGTTTAGATTGCTTTCAAAAACATGAGAAATTGCAAATCGATCCCCAAACATTAATATTCTTATTGCATATTATGCTTTAATTACTCTGAGGTAGCTGTCTTCGAGATTAATTGATCTTGTTGCCCTCGATGATACTAATTCATGATCGCTAATTAACTTGGTAATTTGGCAAACACAGAGATACCTAGAAAATGTGGGAGTTATGATTTGGTTAAAACCATCTTGTAAATTAAATTGACTAGATTTTTTTTAAAAATATATATATAAATTGATTTATTAAATTATCTAGTTTTGACCAAGTTAAGTTCGACTAGTTGTTTTTATACCTGAATCAGACTGATCTTAGGTTAATTTGCCAAAACAAGTTTAATAATATGAGTTTAGGATATATTTTTTTTAAAATTAAGCAGAAACATTTTATGTAAACATGATGATAAACAATTACATTATTCCTTCTTGGAAAGGTGATGTATCATTTTTGTTAATATCCAGCCCCAAATTAGTGATGAACTTCCCACAATATGTTCCAGCATGTTTCCCCTTATTAATCAGCATGCGTTCATCACCATTTACAGTTCATTCTTTGTTGTTAACTCCTATGTTCTTAAAACTTTTTTATGAATTTATTTCTTCTTAGTGGTTTCAGAACAACCCTAACACTAGTCTAACTATAAACCCTAACCCTGTTAGGGTATGTACTCTGTATGTAAGAAGAAAACAAGGGTTCCTAGAAATCCATTTGCCTTTCTGAGTGCTTCATTTCGAGGCGACACGAGCACTTTCCCGGCGTTTCCTCCCACGTTCTGGAAATTCTCAAAACTTTTCTCTGGATTCTCGTGAGCTTCTTTGCCCTACATTGCCCTTATTCCATCATTAAATTTACAAACACACCCTTTTAGTACTCACTTTCTTCTTCTTCTTCTTCTTCTAGCACACGTTCTTGTATGTTTACTGGAATCAAGGATGTGTAAGTCCTGCACACGGATTGAAGCATGGATTTTATTGCAGCCATCAAACATTAGGAAGTAGTTCTGCAGATTGGAACTTTAAAAGAAATGTCGAATCACTCTTAAGACTTTCGGTCTACAATGTTACATATAATTAAGAACCATAACATTACATTCCACGAAACAATCGTACATTGTAAGAGAAAAGGATATATGGTTGAAGAGTCACACAAGATTCCATTTCCCCATTTTTTTATTCATTTACTCGTACTTTATTTACAAAAATCAAAACATATTCATGTTACTTTCCAACGTTTGTTTTCTAATAATTCATAAATGTTCAAACATAATCCATCCATTGATCAAGTTCAATCATGGTTTGGTTCTCACATGTAAGTATATAATACTCTCCCTTCATACTTGCGAGCAACAGACCAGATATATGAATCTCATTTCATCTAACAATCATTCTGCATAGAATTGCCTTCTAGAATTTAAAGCAATTGGGTTGAATTAAAACTTCAAATTAATGCATCCAATCAAAAACCTTTTTTTTTTTAAAAATAATAATCAAGGGAAATTAATTTTATGAACTCTTTAGTTTCCAATTTGAAACTTGGACAAGAGGCATACTAATCGAAGGACAATATAGTAAGAATGAGAAGTAGAAACTAAAGTTATCTTGTCATAGAATGGTCAAAGTGATAATTCTATTTTGTGGTTTTTTGTGCAAAGCATGCAGACAGGATAATTGGCCCTCCCTCCTCCTGCCTCTGCCAACTTTCAAAAGTCCAAAAAGACAACAACTTGTTAAGGAACCATCTCACCTAAAAGCTTAAGCTTGTAAGTGAGGCCCCATAATATGATTTATATTATTCTCTAACACCCCCCCTCAAGTGAAAGTCCTTTGGGCTTAAAACTTGCACAAGCCCATATCACCTTGTGCTTAGTTTTTATCAAATAGAATGGGGGTGATGAGATTCGAACTCGTGACCACTGGGTCAACAAGGCTCTGATACCATGTTAAGGAACCATCTCACCTAAAAGCTTAAGCTTGTAGGTGAGGCCCCAGAATATGATTATATTATACTCTAACACACCTCCTCAAGTGAAAGCCTTTTTGGGCTTGAAACTTGCACAGGCCCACATCACCTTATGCTTGGTTTTTATCAAATAGAATGGGGGTGGTGAGATTCGAACTCGTGACCGCTGGGTCAACAAGGCTCTGATACCATGTTAAGGAACCATCTCACCTAAAAGCTTAAGCTTTTAGGTGAGATGGTTCCTTAACACAACTGGCACGTGTCAGTCACATTCCTCTGCATTTGGCCGCAATATCTGAAACGACCTGAGCCGTCTTTGATTGAATGGCCGGTGCCTTCTCTCTCTCTCTCTCTCACTGCATTTTCCGAAACAGAGACAGATGAAGAGATTATTGTTTGGTTACAGTCTTTGAATGTAAGTAAGTGCTTTTCTGTTTCTGTTTTCTATCACTATTTGTTGTTTATATAATGAAGTTTTTTTTCGCTCTTATGTTCTTAAAATGTATTTGAAGAGAAGGCTAAAAGGGCTTTTTAGGTGAATTAGGGTTCATGCAATCAGCTGGTTTATGTATTTTGTACAGGGTTGTAGAGTCGAGAGATTAAAACGTGAAGAGAGAAGAGAGGAAGATATAGCGAAAGCGAGAGACGTGGGTTCTGCTCCCTTATTGTGGTGCAATTCAGTCAACGTAGTCTTATATATATTTATGTTCAAGAACTTGGGGGGAACTGTGTCATCAACAATGGCAGGTGATTTTCTTTCCTTCTTTTTTTTTTCTTATGATCTCTGATCCTTACAGCTTGGTGTTGTAGAACGTTTGTCTTATTTATTATTACACGGATATGGTTTTAGACTTTAGATTCTGAAAATTAATCACTTCAGTTCTTAGAAAATTAAGTAGTGATACAGTCTACTAGCTAGATTTGTAGAGATAATGTATGGATGTTGATTATAAACAAAACTAAGATTACAGGAATTAATGGATCCAAGATGCAGCATTGAATAAAAAACAAAAAAAACATATTTTTAATCTGGGGTGTATCTGGAGGATAGTTCTTGCCAAATCTTTCACTGAAACTTTCCTTTAATCATTCGCTACCATTGATGAAACAAATCATCCAAGAAATGAGGCATGCACCGTGAAATTAAGTCCTCACCGCTAACTATTCTGGACAGAATTTCCCCACCACGAAGCACTGCACTTAAACAACAACTACTGTTGATCACATATATACAATGCAGATTTCATAATACATGAATAGGAACTTATTTTAATCTTTAAATTTAAACCTCTTGACGGGGGGGGGGGGGGGGGGGGGTTTGGCACAAAGATCGATTAGAGGTGGTCAACAGATTTCTACTCGGGGAAACCAAACAAAATCCCATAATTATCTCATTTTAACCAGATTAACTTTTGAGTGGTCTAAATTTTGCACAAACGGTAACTCTTCCCCCTTTCTCTAGTACTTTTAATATTTAATATGCAGGATTCTAACCCTACAATATTATTGTAGTTTTTGCGGTAATTATTTTAAAAAAATGATTTAAAAATGTTATAAATTATATATTTTTTAAAATGAAGTCTTAAGAGTTAGTGATCCACATGTAAAACTATAGAATGTTCATTAATTCCATATCACAAAAAACAAACCAAATCTTAATCTCTTGAAGATAAGAGAGAGAGAGAGAGGAGGGAGAAGGAGAATTAACTTTGCGTAGAGTGGTCAATATTAAGAGAGTGGGAGAAAATTTCCATGGTGTGGGAATGCTGGGCTTTGGGGAGTCATATATTTCATTTAACGAGGTCGACGAGAGTTCCAATGAATTAACCAAGTGGGGGTGTGAAAGATTTTTATAAGGAGTTGAGGGTGGTATTGATTGGAGTTTTCCAGTTGGATTTGTGGGTTTGTCTCCATACAAAGACTGATCAAGGAAGCTCTAGCTAGGTAAAATTTATATTTTAATATTTAGAAGGAAAGTTTTTAAAAAATAGCTGTAGTTGTAGTTTAATATGATACACTCGTGTCCTATGTAGATTTTGTAATATTATAGTGTGATAATGACTTGGTTTTGAAGTGTTGGAAAATGGTGCTGAGAGTCTGACCCATTAAAATGGCCATTGCAAAGGGTTGCGAAAGGAACAACTTGGTTGATTTTTGTGTCTTCTGTGTGTGTGTGTGTGAGAGAAAGAGAGAGAGAGAAGGAAACATAGAGAGACTCCTCCATTTGAAGTACTTTGTATCTTTCTCAAAATTCTTTGTTTTCAGCCTCTCCTCCTCCCTTCTCTTGTCTCATGGTCGCAAACATACATTCTTCATTTAGGTCAAAAGTTTAAGGAAGATAGTGTAGAGAGCAGTGTTGCAAACCCTAGATACTTATATAGGTAAACATATAGCTGCAAAGATTTGATGGCTTCTCTCATGTGCTTTTTTTGATTTTTTTGCTTAAAAGTTATATTCTGAAGTTTTCTTTGTGTTATATTCTGTTACATGCAGGAGGTTTTTGAGTTGAGTTTTTGAAGTGCAAGCAAGTTTATCCTTGAGTCATTAATTTTCAAAGAGTTTTGGGATCCATGAATTCTAACAACTGGCTTTCATTTCCTCTTTCTCCTACTCATCCTACCTTGCCTGCCCATCTACATGCATCTCAACCTCATCAATTCTCTCTAGGGTTAGTCAACGATAATATGGAGAACCCATTTCAAATTCAAGGTATAACTCTTATAGATAATAATTTCCTCGTCGTCTTCTTCTTCTTCTTCTTCTTCTTCTTAATTAGAGAAATTTTAGTTATTTGTAACTTCCTAATCACTTTCTCCTGTTTCCTTTAGAGTGGAGTCTTCTTAACACTCAAGGCAACAATGAGGTGCCAAAGGTTGCAGACTTTCTTGGAGTGAGCAAATCTGAGAACCAATCAGATCTCATAGCCTTCAATGAAATTCAAGCTAATAATTCTGAGTATCTCTTTTCAAGCAATAGTCTGTTTCCAGTCCAAAATGCTGTGGTAGCCGCCACTACTAACTATGAATTTCAAGAAAATTCTAGCAATTTGCAGTCATTAACATTGTCTATGGGCAGTGCTAGTGGTAAGGGTTCTAAATGTGAAACCAGTGGTGATAATAGTACAAATTCTGTCGAAGCTGCTGCTCCGAGAAGGACTTTGGATACATTTGGCCAAAGAACATCCATCTATCGTGGTGTAACAAGGTTGACATGACTAGCAGTGCTGAATTGATTTCATCTTTTCTTGTTTCTCCTCTTAATTTCTTCATCAGTTTACATTTTTGGGTTCTGAATTAATGGGTAATTTTGTGCATATGTAGGCATCGATGGACAGGAAGGTATGAAGCTCATTTATGGGATAACAGTTGCAGAAGAGAAGGTCAATCCAGGAAAGGAAGGCAAGGTACTCAATGTTCATTGATCTTCTAGCCAGGGCTTATAAATTTTAGTTGTGTCCTAATTACATGGTACTAACTGTTTTTTGTCTTTATTTTCATGGCTGCTCGTGGTTCCATCATTCTTGCAGTCTATTTAGGTGAGCAAAGCTCACTTCTATGGTAGTTTCTGTTGAGAACTTTTTTTACATGTAATATATAGCTAATTAAGCCCATCTTCTGTTAATTTCTTAACGAGCTCAGGTGGCTATGACAAAGAAGACAAGGCTGCTAGGGCTTATGACCTTGCTGCACTTAAGTACTGGGGAACATCCACCACTACCAATTTTCCTGTAAGTTTTTTCTACTAAAAAAAGGACTGACAAGATGCGTGGTTTTCATGAATGCATGCCAACTTTTTCCTCGATTCTCCTCTCGCAGATCAGCAACTACGAGAAAGAAGTAGAGGACATGAAGAACATGACCAGACAAGAATTTGTGGCCTCCATTAGAAGGTAGGTGATAGCTACTGAAAATTGACACCAGAATGATTACATTTTCAAAAAAAAAAAAAATCTTTTGCGTGGGATTACAAGTTTGAAGTAGCATTGCCATCACAGCTAACCCTAATTGTTTTCTTGTTGATAAATCACAGGAAGAGTAGTGGCTTCTCTAGGGGTGCATCCATGTATCGTGGAGTCACGAGGTACCACTTTTAACATCTCTCTCTCCTTTCTAACTCCTTCACATCCCCATTTCTGATCTCCTCCGTATGAATATCATTGATCAGGCATCACCAACATGGAAGATGGCAAGCAAGAATTGGTAGGGTTGCTGGAAACAAAGATCTCTACCTGGGAACTTTTAGTAAGTCATTTCTGGCTCCATGCACACTGATTAGAAAACATTCTTTTGCTTTCTATATCTTGTGGGGAGCTCAATTTTTTATCAAACAATTATTTTAATGAAATAAAGTAGTGAGACGATTACTTTTATTCAGGCACTGAGGAGGAGGCTGCAGAAGCTTACGACATAGCAGCAATAAAGTTTAGAGGGCTTAATGCAGTGACCAACTTTGACATGAATCGATATGATGTGAAAAGCATTCTTGAGAGCAGTAGCTTGCCAATTGGAGGAGGGGCAGCCAAACGGCTAAAGGAGGCTCAGGCAATCGAATCGTCACAAAAACGAGAAGAAATTGTTGCTCTTGGATCAAGTTATCCATATGGATCAAGTTCAAGCTCTAGTAGACTACAAGCTTACTCTCTGATGCAGAAACCATCTGATCAGCAACCTCAACCTTTACTTACCCTACAAAATCAAGACATTTCCGATCAGTACACTCAAGATTCTTCATTTCAGCAAAATTACTTTCAAACACAGCTTCATTTGAACCAACTATCTACAGGGTCTAATTTCCTGCATACTAACCAATCAAGCCAAAACCCTCAGTATTACAACAGTTATATCCAAAACAATCCAGCTTTGCTTCATGGATTGTGGAACATGGGCTCATCTGTAATGGAGAATAATGGCAGTTCTAGTGGGAGTTATAGCACTGGAGGTTATCTGGGAAATGGGCTGGGAATGGCTACCACTTCGACAGGGTCTAATGCAGTAGCTGAGGAACTTCCACTTGTTAAGGTTGATTATGATATGCCTTCTGGTGGCTATGCAAGTTGGTCTGGGGAATCAGTTCAGGGATCCAATCCAGGTGTTTTTACAATGTGGAATGAGTGATCGGATATTGGAAATGGAAAATAAAATGTCTTTGATTAAGAGATGGGAACGAGTAATTAAAGGAGTATGCATGCATGCATGACGGGGAACTATATATTTGACTATGCTTTCTTTATGTTTGACTGCCCTGGTTAGGGCTTTCTTTGATAAGTTGACAAGTCTTCTTTCAATTTTTTTGGTTTAACTGCTTAATTTTCTTGAGAGGGGGAAATTAATGCAGCTAGGGTTTTAACTGAGATGATGAACTGACTTGACCCAAAATATGATTTACTGGGCTTATACTTTTCATGTCAGTTGTTTTTGGGTCAAGTATGACCCGAATTTTGTATCATACTAAATATCCATAATTGTTTTTAAAATATATTATATTTTTGGGTACGATGTTTTTTTGGGTATTTTATCTCTTTATCAACAATGTGGATTAATTAGTGTTATTAAATCTGAAATGGCATAGGGTCGATCCAAACCTGTTGATCTAGAATTTAACTCAAATTAGTTATTTTAATGAACCAAATGGGAGTTGACACAATCAAAATAGATCGACCTGACTAATCTATCAATGACTCGTTGACTTGATCAAAACTCGAGTGAGATTCAATTTGTTTTTTTTAAATGATGCATTTTAAAACAAATATCAAAACAATATTGTTTTAGATTAAATTATGTCAACCTAGATTGTTATTCTCAACCCATGACTCGATCAAAACCCGATCAGATGATGAGTTAAGCTTGTTTTTATAAATATAATGGGGATATTAATCCTTTCCTTACATAAAAAAAAAAGTGTTTTTTTTGTCAAAATGTTAATCATTATACTTCCCTACATTTTTCTTTCCTAGAATTTAATTTCAGTCACATTTATTTGCCTTTCTTTAAAAAACAATTAATCTTTGAAATTATTATCACAAAAATAAGCCCTTTTAAACTCAAATTAAAGCCTAATTGCATTTTTTTAGAGTGAGGGTTGAAGTGAAAACATGGGATTGAAGTGAAAAACATAAGGAAATATAGGTGTCATCTTCGAAATTCGTTTCAAAATTTTATTTTTGTCCCTTACATTTTTAGTTATGGGGTGATTGATTCGTATAATCTTAAACAAATACATTTTGGTATTAATTTTTTTTCTTTTTTTTAGATGGAGGTGAGAAAAGAGGTCACAAGATTCTGGTTTAGAGAGATAAAGTTATCAATGAAGAAGATTTAAACCACCAAAATAGTTTATCTTTTTTATCAAAAGATTTCATATGATGAGGAGGGTTAAGATTATGTATATTTTTACCTTGAAAACACCTAAAAAAATTTAATTGGAAAGCTTTTTACTCTCAAGTTTTTAAGGTAGCTTTTTTTTTTTTTTTTTTTTTAGAGCCCATGATTTGGTTTAACAAAGTCCCTAAGATATTTTCTAGGTGTTATGAGTCAAAACAAAAAGGCATGTTTTTCAATTACACCAATAGCTTGATTCTAGAATTAACGACACATATTTTATTTTAATAAAGAATAGGGTGAACAACATGTTATCCATCCCCATTCACTTAAGAGGAAAGAAAAAAAAGGCTTTTGTGCAAGGCCTTTCTTTATGGGTCAAGCTCTGGGCTTGGTTGCCAAACCTACAATATCTAGCCTTATTATTTATAATTTTATTTTTAAAATAATACTACTTTTTATATGTATTTTTCAAAAAACAAATTGCATTTGTGTTTTGATTAATACCAATTCTCTATTATTTGTTTAACATATTTATCCTTTTTAAAATAAGAATTGTTTTTTTATTATATAAAGTATGTTTAATTTCTTTTTATAAAGCTAGTGCGTTTCATCTTCTATTTTTATATAGATTAAAATTATTTTTTAAAATAAAAACATTTTTTATATATAAAATGTTTTTAATATGTGCAACTTTGCATGAGATTTTTCCCTTATATTTTATTCATAAATTTTATATGATTGTCAATTTTTGTTACATATTGATTTTCACAAATAAATTCATTAAACAGAGTTAAGTAAATATCTTTGTCTTCATTCACCTCTCATTTTTTCTTTTTTCTCTTATATAAAAGAAGGATGAAAATAAGTTAAGTTCTCATAATATATAAAAGAAGGATGAAAATAAGTGAAGTTATATATAATAATCACTTAAAAAAGTAAAATAAAAAAGTACATTTATCCTTTTTCTCAATCTAAAATATTGAAACTAAATAAATAAATAAAAAATACACACGACTTTGATAACAACAATTTCTATGCTTAAATATTTTTGTAGCTTATAAGTGTGTGTGTCAAAAAGGAAATTTTGAATTTTGAAATGGAGAAAATGCTGAAAAGAGGGCAAGTGATATTTTTTTTCTTTCGTTATAGCATATATCTTTTGATCAATAGTAATTTCCTCTCACGCAAAAACTTGTTTTCATAATCAATATTATCTAAAATTACTTCTACTCTAAAAAAATTGAGAATTAATATTGAGTTTCATGTTTTATATCGACAAAACTCTTCTTCTTGTTCTCAATTTCTCCCTCCCTAATTGTTTTATATTTTGATCTTTGATTTTAATTTTAAAAAAAAAATATTCTTTGTGCTTTATTAAAAACTCATTCAATTTTATTTATCGTCTAAACTAGTATTTGTTTTTTTAGGTGGAAAAAAAATAGAATTTATTCTTCAATCCACTTTTCTAACGATTTAAAAAAAATAGAAAAAGGAAATATTTTTCTACTTTGTTAATAAGGGCAAGATTGTCTTAAAGGTACAACAATTGTTTGCTGCAAGGTACTCCTTAGACACATCCACGGCCATCACTACTATATTTTGTCAAATATCACAACTTTTTCCAGCCTCCATCTCTCTTTGAGATCTTCACAGCTTTCCATCATCGTAATTTTGCCTTCAAGGTGCGCACTTTCACCTCCTAATGTCTTCTTAAGCATCTTCTCTGAAATTGCATGTCTTTTAAATCTTCGAGTTTCATTGATTTTTCTGCATAATTAGCATTGACTTTAGATAGATCAAATCTACAAATTCCCATATATTTATTTAGTTTCATGTGTTTGTGTGGTTTTTTGCTTGTAATGATCTTTAGGGCATGATGGTTAATTGTTTGTGATTTGCTTAGAGTAATTGTTATAGGAAAATAACAGCTGTGATTAGATTTGGTGCTTTAAGTTTTGTGTTTTAAAATGTAATTGAGGGATGGGTTTTGAATTTCTTCTTGACCCTATTTTGGGTTTTGATTGCCTTGGCCTTCTCATTAACTTGTGATTTTGTTTTGTTTTGTCTCATATAGTCATAGGAATGATGGGTTCTTGGATTTTCTTTGAGATGGATGCAGTTTCAAGAAAAAGAAAAAGCTTGTTTCTCCCTTATTCTTGATAAATTGGTAATCAGTTACATCCATGTAATGATAGTACCAGTAATTGTGATTATTTTTTGCTCTGGAAATAATCACGATCTTTTTCGTGGATTTCTTGTTTGTTAAGCCAGGATGATTGAACATTTTGAGCAATGGCGCGTGTAAACGATTCTTGTTGAATGAACATTCGTATTTCTGATATTCTTACTTCATTGCATTTTGAAATGTTCTAGCTAATCATTAACCTGTAAAACAAACCATATATGATGCTTTATTTTTTGCGAGCAAAAAGAAGTTAGAATGGAAGCTTTTAAACAGGGTAGTTAGGTAAATTCTTTGCCTGGGCTTGACTTCTTGGTCTCCTTTTTGTCCAGAATCTGTTATCTTATGACTGATGATCTGAATTAATCATGAAAAAATAATGTTAGCCTTCCCCCATTGTGAAAGTGTGCTTACCAATTTTTATTCTTTAATGAAGAGCACCAGCTGAAACAGCATGGTGAAAGCATACGGACAAGAGCATGTTTACAAGCACCCATGGGAGAGGGTAACATCTGCATCTTGGCGCAAGTTTTCAGACCCCGAGAACAAGCGTACTCTATCCCATATTGTTGAGGTTGATACTTTAAACCATAAGCTGGATCCCGAATCTGGGAAGCTTTACACAACTCGTGCCATTACTGTCCATGCTCCTGGACCTTGGTTTGTCCGCAAAATCATTGGTCAGGATATCTGCCACTGTGTGGAGTCAACAGTTGTTGATGCCCGAACTAAGTCAATGCAACTTACCACACGCAACATCAGTCTCAAGAAGTTCCTAGAAGTGGAGGAGAAGATCCGCTATGATCCTCACCCAGATAATCCAAATGGGTGGACAGTATGTCGACAAGAGACTAGCATACGGATCAAGCCACTGTCAGCACTGGCATCAATGGCAGAGAAGGTGGAGCAAAAATGTGCTGAGAAGTTCATGCAGAACAGTGCCAAGGGTCGAGAGGTTATGGAGAGAATGTGCAAGTATCTGGAGGCGGAATCTAGAGGCATTGCCATGTAATCTGGCTTTCTCATGATTGCAATTTCCTATTATTGGTTCACCAGACTAAGAACCCTTTTAGAATAGAAAACACCAAGACCTTCATAGAGTAGCAAATAACTGAAGTGCCTGTACAATACCAAAGGTTAATCTTGAACCCTTTATGGATGATGTGCAAATTTTGTAGTTAAATTAAGCTTGGGGACATGTGTTTGTGCGTTCTTCTTTCATTTCAGTGTGAAAACCTGGTGGTTGGCATCACCATTTAGCTTTTTTATCCTTTGGTCTCCAACAATAACCTCATATTGAAAGGAGGGGGAGTGTTGAATGCCATGTTATTCCTGAGATGTCAGATAATCCATCATACCAACACTTCCTATGTTATTTGCAATTTCCCATCAATTTGCATCAAAGAACTTGCTGAAAAAAACAGATTGTTATTGAATGAGTACCAGATTTATTTTTACATGCCGTTATGCTATCAGAATTAAGCTCAATATCTGCACGGGAGATTCAATCATCGGAGAAAGAAGCTGAGAACAGACGAATAGATTCTCTCTTCAATGGTGTTTATAAGATTGAATTTGCCAATTGTGTTTGGTCCGCGTGTGCAGAGTTAATTCAGCTCAATTAAGTCCAAAAGCTTAAAGTAGTGGCTCACTCCTGGAATATTGCTGGTAGGGACCTCTTCTGTCATTCTTGAATCTTGAACGAAGGTAATCTAAAACGAATGATAAGAGATTATGAATGTTACGTTCTATGATGGTGTTCTACACGCCTGCCATAGCTATTACATGGTGGGATCTGCAATCACACTTTGGCGGAAAAACAACACCACATTGGCTTCTTATCTTAGAGATCCTGTCGGTGGTTCTGTAATGAAACCTGAAATTTGTTACTTCTCGTGGCGTGTCAGGCACGAGTAGTTGGTCTCTACCAATGAAATCCACTTGTTGATTTGTGTAACACGTGGCAGCATTAGTGCTGGAAAAAACAATGGTGGGGTAAGTACCATAGGCCAGTCTTTTATGGCTTGAAAGACGACCCTTTCCATATTGGCATATTATTGCCTTGTGGAGTATGACCAATCTGAGGAGGAGGAGAAGAAAAACTGATGAGTACAGTCTTCAAATAGTTCTTTTGAAGAAGCCTAATTTCCACAGCAGATAAAATTTGAAACTAAGTTGCATAAGCAAACACACCATAAAAGGGATCAAGGAACGCAAAGTAATGCCATCAAAGACATAATTGAAATTTACAAAGGTGCACACGAGCGTCCATGGATGGCTTCCACAGCATCCAGAAATGGTTTTCAGATAAATGGCATATGAAACAGGATGGTACATTACAAACTTAACCACAACAAAGTTCTTCAAACCACCATAGATTAAGACTTAAAACATTGGGGCCAACATACACACTCTCAGCAATCAAACGATAGAGTTCTTCATACTGCCGAGATGTCCTAAACTGTCTTGCTTCTTCCCATAGATGACAATTAAGAGAGGGCAACTGATACGATACTCGGCCAACTCAGAAGCCCCAAAGATGAGTGCATCATATTTCAGAACATGAAAATTCATCCCATCAGATACTTAGATTTTATTAAGCTTCTCTGCCTTGACAACAGGGTTGGCTTTTGCTATTGCTTCACGGGCAAAAGTACGATAATCAAATGGGCAGTCATGTTTATCTGAGTAGCGATGAGATGCACAAAAGAGGCTACCGCATCGACACTTAAACCCTGTTAAACCAACTCTTTTCTTGCAAGAGGTGCACCGGTTTGGACCCTCCTTAGACTTTGCCTCAACTCTCTCCCCTGAGCTTGAAGCACAGGATGGCAGCACAGAGATGGTCTTAGGCTCCACTGCATTATTTTGAACATCAATGATGCCAGCAACAACAGGTTCATTAGCATTGCTGCTTGATGATCCATTCACAATACTTCCAATTGATGACGCAGCGAGCTTAGCCTGCTCCTGTTTTAACAGCATATCCTCGTGGCACTTTGAACACATGTTCATAGTAGCTGCACTTCCAAAGAAGCCACAATTGTTGATGCACAAAATTGGGCCTTCTGGATGTGCTTGGCATCCTGTTTCGTCATGGTCCATCCTTACCTTTCCTGCACCACAGCTAGTGGATCAATATAAGCAGGAGATAAATGTAAGAAAAAATCACTTTGATATAAACAGAAGATTAGAAAGCATATTCAGGTGCCAATACATGCAAAAGAAATGTTAGACATACAACAACTATGTGCCCTGCCAAATGTATTCTAACCTTCCCTGCCAAAACATTAGCTCTAATACCAAAATGGTTTCCAAAATGATCTACCCAAGACAAATCCTTCTCTAAAACTAGTTTTCAAACCGAAGCATGGTCACGCAATGATTTAAGACTAATGGCCAAAGCCCATCTAACAATAAAAACCATTTACTACTCTACGCAAGACTAATTCTCCAACAAAAACAACAAAACTTTCAACATAAAGATATTGAACCAGAATACCAAAATGAAACTAAACAATTCAAACTACATTCGGATTTTTACATGTAAAGTTTCTTTGTTATTAGTCTAGTGAGCAGAGTGAAATTATTTACATATCTGATATTGATTATTTATCTCAACTTCAAACTTTTAACAATACAATCCAACCACAATACCCAAATATGAGGGTTTCATAGCATAATGCCAAAATGTTTTAAGAAAAGAAGAAGAAGAAGAAGAAAAATTCAACACTTCCCATTTGAAAGAAGCAAAGATTGTGGCAAATTCAATGTTACATAATTTAAATATTTAATTCTCAGTCTGCCTTTAGCTTCCTTGACAACCGGTACCAAATGCATACAAGTGATACAAAATTTAAAAACTAATGGATGATAATCTTCCTCAATATAGATTCTAACAAACTCTTTCGTGATTGAGCCTACGTCAAACATCATTCAATGAAAAATCCAAATACCAGCTTGCACATAAATGGGAAACCAGCTGAAATTGCAACACAAGTCAACTCTCAAGCAACTGAAAATGATATTCAAAAATACCATACCCTAAAAATCAGTCATAAACCACATGCATACAAGTGACAAAAAGAAATAAAGACCCTACCTTTCAAACTTTTCCTACAAATCTTCAACCACATTCAAAGTATTATCCGAACTATACCAAAATATCCAAACGTCTCAGAAACCTCAACTTCAACCATCCGAAACACAAAAACATACATCTCATTTAAGCACACACTGTCGGGGAAAAAAACTGTCTTTTTTTAGACCTTTTGATCATTGAAATAATAGATTGTATCATCAAAATTCAACTAAGATCTTAACTTTATCATGTTTTTCCTTCATCGTACCAGAACTAGACCAAAACCTATAAAGTCACACATGCCCATAATCCCATAATTGTAAAACATAATAATAATAATAATAAAAAAGCTACCAGCAACAAATATATGCATGTACATGCTCATGGATACCCCATATGCATGTATCCATGCATGTTATGCATAAAGTCTAACCTGGTTAAACAAGAAACGATTCCTTTGAGCCGATCTTAGCTCAAAACTCCACATAAAATTCCTGCTTTATCCAGTGAAACCAAACAAACAAGTGTTAAATAAATAAATAAATATTAAGACTACAAGACCATTAAAACACAAAGCAAAACAAAATCAAAACCCAGAAATCAAAAGGTGCTAGCCTTGCAAGAAATGGACCAGATCACCCAGAGAAGAGAGAGAGCCAAGCCTAAGCGAGGAGAGAGGGATTTGTTTTGTTTGAGCCTTTTCTTTCTCTTTGGATATTTTTGTTTTATATAATTTTGATTATCAATAACTTTTATCTGATTTAAAAAAAGGTAAACTACATTTAGGTCCCTAAAGAGTCACTACTATCTTACTTTGATTTATATGGTTTGGAATTTCTTATTGCCAATCAATTGCAATATTTAATGAGAGAGCACAGATCAAGAACACGCTGGAATTGGGATTAAAGAAATCTATTTGTTATTGTTTCTTTATAATTCTTTTAAAAAACTATCAACTAATTATAATAAAGAATATTCATCTCATTATATATATATATATATATATATATATATATATATATATATATATATATATATAATGAGATGAATATTCTTTATTATAATATATATATATATATATATATTATTTTTTAATTGTGGTTTCCAAAAACTCACACGTTAATTATAGCAAACTCACACTTTAAATTTAGAGTTTATTTAATATCATGGTATCGGTTGTTTTTCAAAATATTTTTTACATAAAAATACATTAAAATCATATTTTTTTTATCTCGATAAAAATTACTTCTGATATCAACTCATCAAAACGATATAAAAACACTAAGAAATTTATTTAAAGCATAAAAAAATATTAATATATATTTTTTTAAAAAAAATGTTTTTAAAACACAAAAACAAATAAGTTCTTAGTTCTATTTGATTTTTAAACTTGTTGAAATTTATTTAAAATATTATTAAACATCAAAGACTCTCATTAATTGAAAAACAAATGCATGTGTCATAAAAAATATTTTTTTTTATGAAATTCCTCCATGGAGGAAGAAAAATAAAAAATAATAATGATAAAGAAGTAAAATGTTTTAAGAAAAAAATCATATATAGACACACACTCACTAAAGGGAAATAAAATACCCAAAACTTGGTTTGAAATGAGTTTTACTTTGAACCATTTTTTTTTTACTTATATGATATTGCTTCAGTTTTTAGATTATAATCTGGGTTGGTCAACTAATCTACAAGTTTTCCAACATAATCTTAAAGAGCATATGATTATATTCTAATATTTTAAAATATATGGACCTAAATGATATACCTCTAAATCTATAAGGGCTACAGTACAGTTTGCCATTTTTAAGAACAAAAATATATAGTAAAACAAACAAAGGCTTCTCTCTGCCAGCCAACCGAATCATCTTTACTGACTAGGGGGTTACGTGTTAAGAAATTACTGGATGCGCGTGTACTTTACAGTTTACCGGTTTTGTCCTTTTGAATCTAGCTAATTAACGGCTTTGGCCATTTCTGGAAGGAGACTTGCTATCTTCACCTGCCGGTTGTTATGTAGGGTAGGATGGGTGCCTGGCGACGACATGGCATACCAGAAAATGACATGTCGTTCCTTTAATGTGTGCTAATCGATCCATAATGTGGCCTTTCAGATCCTTATTGTAATTAATTAAGGGTTTTCCACCTATTTATAATATGATATCATTTCAGATTATTTTTCAAGAGAAAAAATCAAAACTTAAATTGATCCCTATAACCCATGATTTGGACTTTGAAATTGATTAAATCCCAAGTTAGAGCTTATAATCATCATGGTTGTGATATTTTTAAAAAAGATACTTATGTGTTTATTTTGTTGATTCCTTAATGAAATACATAATTACTTTTAAATTAATTTAATTACTTCAACTTAAATTTTTTTTTCTTAAATTAAGCAATGACTTCAAGTTATCTTCTTTTTTTTAAGCTGTTAATAGGAAGAGGTCAATAAATAAAAAACAATTAAGTATATAACTATAAAAGTCATTTTATATACTTATTTGACCTTATGCTTTAAAAAAAATAATTGCAAAAATTGTTGAATCTTGACTAAATTTGTTCTTTCAGGTTCTTGAATGCTCATCACACCATTTTAGGTTTGAATTTGTCATTATTTGGATGTTGAACTATTGGTCAATAGGATTTTGAAGCTATCACTAGAATAGAAAGCTTTATCCAATGCACCGATGCTAATTGTTTTTTTTTTTTTTCAATAAACAAAATGACATATGAACAAGAGATATTTATTAAACTTGAAACATAGGGTGAGCAAATACTTTTGTTACGGGTGAATTTAATAAATTTTGTCTTAATAGAAATAAAGCAATATTGTTTTGGATAAAATTAAATAAAAATAATATTATTTAGAACAAAAATAAAATAAAAAAAATGAGCAAGTTTCACTTGAGTTCTTATTAGATCATCAAGATCTAGGTTTGATTTATCAAGTTAGCAACTAGATTAGTTTTTTAAATATTTGAAAATCAAATTCATCTTAAATCATATCTTAAATTATAGATCTAACGTGTTTAAGAGGCTGGTTTAATAACTATATCATGAAGTATTTGGTTGAGAGTGTGATTGATATTGTTTTTGAAAGTATTTTTTATTCAGAAATATATCAAAATGATATTTTTTATTTTTTAAAAAATTATTTTCGATTTCAATATATAAAAATAATCTAAAAACATCAAAAATAAAATAAAAATTAATTTTTTTTTTTGAAACAGAATGATAAATAGAACCGAAAACCAAGGTGGTGACAAAATCTGGATTGTCAAGCTCAAAGCACAAGGAACAATTGTCTTTTTTTTTTTTTTTTGATAGAATCAAGGGGTTGTAATAAAAAGAAGAGAGCACAGAAGCAAGGTTGGACCAACCACACTTTGCCAGAAGACCACAAAGGTTGATTCTCCAAGGCAGGAGGAGATTTCCCCCACTTGCAAGATTACTCTGCCTCCCTTTTTTGCTGGCTTGCAATGGACCTGTCTGTCTGAAATGCTTGTGGGGCTCTTCTCATGAGCAAATTATGCTTCTTTTCAGCAGGGAAATTGGCTTGCTTTTTCAATTTTTTTCGTGGTGATTGACACTGTGTTTTAAAAATATTTAAAAAAATAATATTTTTTTTTTGGTTTTCTTAGAGTATTTTCATGTGTTGTTTATTATATTTCTAAATAAAAAATAACTATAACTACATTTTCAAACAGACAATTTGATCACTTTGATGGGGAGGGGGAGTTTGGTGTTTCTCACATCTACCATTCAAGAACACTGTGCAGTGCTCCATCTATTTTCAAAACCATGTTAGGTTTATAATTAGACTAAAATCTTAGGGTTCATTTGCTAGTGTGGTGAGATACAGTTACAATTGTGCTTTGACTCAACCACTATTTTAAAAGTGACATACGCTGCAGTTTTGTAAGAATCTTACTTCAAACCATCTCTTGAAAACAATGAGGATCAAATTAAAAAAAAACATAATATCATTGTTTTAAATTGAATTATGAAATTAAAAAAAATCAAATATTTTACAAAAAGGTTAAAAAAATCAAAATCAAAAGAGTACATATCAAATTGGAAAATATAATATTTATGAATCAGAATTGAATGATAAAATTAAAAACAAAAAAGATGAACAAAAATATTTGATACCTTCGGTTTTAAGGAGTCATTTTACTATACTTTTTAATTATTTATTATTTTTATAGCTGATTAAATACTAAATTGCCCTGACATTAAAATAACAAAAAACCATTGTCCATATACGAACATGCTCCTTAAAGCCGGTATTGATTTATGTTTTATTTTTATTTCAATGATATTTCAGACATTTCACTCCAATTATGCTAAACACCACCAAAAAGACTTGAGATTTTTAAAATGAAAATGTAAAAATTATCGTTACACGCTAATAATATTTTTAAATACAAAGCTTAGCGTTTTTCCAAATGATTTTACCTTCTTTTAATGCTGCTATAACAGCCTCGACAACCCTTACATTTATTTATTTATTTATTTCGTCTTAATCACAATTCAATGGAAAGCTGTTTTATGAAAATAACGTATAGTGATGGCAAATTCCATAATATTTATTACACAAAAGGAAAACTTTATAATTATATCTATACTGCTTGGTGGATCTGACACTCTCTTAATTACATAGCCTTTCTAATGGGGAGAATTCCTTTTCGGTATGCATAGAGTGTCCTTCCAGCTTTCACCTTCCTCGTAATGACTGGCTATGGCCCTACCAAATGGATGAAGAAATAACAACCTTGAATTGATGTCTAAAGAATCCGTAAAAAAAACAGGTTTTTCTGCCCATAAAAGCCATTAAGTAATGCACCATTGCTGGAAAAGACAATAGACAAGACATCTTATATTAGCCCTACCAAAAAGAAACCTCTCTATTTATCGAAAAAAGTATCAGTTTTGCCTCCAATAAAATATATACATGGTTAACATGTAACCCGTTATACATGAAAAAAATTATAGTGTAGATCGTTATTGTAAAAACATGCAGGAAAAGTGTAAAAACTACTAAAATGATGAAGATAAAGGTTAGCTCAACATTTATTCATCGCAGAGATTAAGGAGGATAGTGACCCACCAACCACACATGGCAGTAATGATATGCTGGGAATCCCAAAATGCAAGTAATGCTATACTGCTAAGCTTTCCTATCTATTTTAAAACTGTGGTTGGCATACCTGTCGCAGTAGGAGACTGAAACGTTTGCTTTGGTCTGAAATCTGCTGTTTCTTTTGAATTTAAAATTAGTATTCAAAACGTTCTGTTTCTTTTCTTGAATGTATAATATCTTTTCAGCCCTTCACTTTTTTCTTGAGTTGGGATGAGAAGTCAAAGAATTCTGCTTCCTTAGATATGCTTTTTTCTTATGGGGTGATTCTTGAATAGTTATATGTATGTGTAAATGAAGAATTTATTGCACTTTTTCTTCATGGTTGCTGCGTGATTCCTGTTTGTGGTCTCTGAACCACACAGCTTTTACTGTGACGCTGTTCTCTGCAAACAGTTAATGTTTCTGTTGTGGTCTTGAATTCAATTTAATGGTGTTTGTAGCCATTTAATACACTGGCTTGCTTGACATGAACCAGCCAATGAAGAGCGCCCCTTGGAGAGGCCAGTGGATATATACCTGAAAGTTCTGTTAATTCTCCTAGCTTTGAAGTTAGTCATGGAGACTAGGAACAGAGAAATGGTATCTAAGATGGATGATTATGAAGTTATAGAGCAAATTGGAAGAGGAACTTTTGGTGCTGCATTTCTTGTTCTTCATAAATTTGAGAATAAGAGGTAAATCAAATCTCTCCCAGCTCCTTCTCACCCCCATTTCGTGTAGGATGGGTTTGTTTTGGAAGAATTTAAGTAGTCTTTCTCTCTGTTCTTCAACTAAATATATTTTTACCCTTTGTCTCGTAAAACACAAACCAAAGTGTCAGAAAATTAAATCTGGTTTCAGTACATTTTTAAATGAAATCTATCTGTATTCTGTAGGTATGTATTGAAGAAGATTCGTTTGGCTAAACAAACAGAAAAGTTCAAGCAAACTGCTTATCAAGAGGTAATTAGCCTCCAGAAAACTGTTTAATTCATCAATTACGTAACTCTGCTAAAATTAATGTTCATGCATTGCATTGAGGAGTATAACTTAGCTACTGATGGTATATACTGCAGATGAATCTGATTTCAAAGCTTAATAACCCATACATTGTAGAGTACAAAGATTCATGGGTGGAAAAGGTAGCCTTTAGTAATCTGTTATCGTTTGCTCATGTGGTTTTACCTCACAATTGAGGAAAAAAAGAAAATTTATTGAGAAAAATCATCTATCCCAAGAACAAAAACAGTATCTTCACTTTCTGCGTGTGTGTTACAGGAATCCTATGTATGCATTGTGACAAGCTATTGTGAGGGGGGAGACATGTAAGTTAATTCAGCATAAAAATGGCTCAATTGTTGGTATAACAATACCATATTGTTGGTATTTTATCCATTTGTTTATCTGATATTGATCTTACAGGGCTCAAATGATAAAGAAAGCTAGAGGGACATATCTTCCTGAAGAGGTAATGAACATATGAAATATCTGCAGGAAACTGAAGTCCTTGGAGATAATTTTCTGTTTCTCAATTTAGTTTTGCATCTATTGCGCAATTATTTTCCTGCTCTACTCCAGATGCTCTGCAAATGGCTGACGCAGCTTTTGCTTGCTGTGGACTACCTCCATTCGAATCGTGTCTTGCACAGAGATTTGAAAGTATGCATCAGTAGAAAAATTCTCAATTGAATTTTTTTTGTTCATGATATCATTCTGATATAAATATACTCTCTAATGCCAGTGCTCCAACATATTCCTTACAAAAGATGGCAACATCCAGCTAGGTGAGGATGCAAAAACACAGAACTCTTTTGACATTATATTTGCTTCAATTGTACAGAAACTGTATTATCTCACAGTACATGTCCAGGTGACTTTGGACTTGCAAAATTGTTGAACAAGGAGGATCTTGCATCAACGGTAATGATTCAATTGTCGATTTGGTCTGATTGTGATGTGTCCCTATGTATTGTTAATTCTGGCATTGGAGGCACAACAAGGAGGATCATCTGTTTGACTGAGTTTTCCTGGAAAACACTGACAGCTGACTAATGCTGCCTGTTATTTCTGTAGATTGTAGGCACTCCAAACTATATGTGTCCAGAACTTCTTGCGGACATACCTTATGGCTACAAATCAGACATTTGGTCTCTAGGTATCGAAAACCTTGTTATATGTTTATGCGTTTATTTTTCCCAGCCTGCTAGCATGGAATCTCCTGAAATCACATTTTGCTGTAATTATACAGGCTGCTGCATGTTTGAGATTGCTGCACATCAACCTGCATTTAGAGCTTCTGTACGTGTCGCATCGGCATTGTTCAGACAAAAAAATGAACACTTTTTTTCAGCCCTGATGAAGGTCAATAACTTTTACAGTGTTTATGAACAGGATATGGCTGGACTAATCAACAAGATAAACCGCTCCTCCATTTCTCCACTCCCAACTGCCTATTCCTCCACATTGTAAGTGGTATTCTCTGTAACCTCCCGATGAATATGCACTATACAAGGAAAATACAACTGAATAGGTTGGCCTTTTTATCTCCAGAAAACAATTAATCAAAACAATGCTGCGGAAGAGCCCGGAGCATAGACCAACAGTGAGTCTGAGTTGCCCTTGCCCCTTCTCTTCTCTTGATCAGGAAATGATTTTTTTTTATCAATGTTTGCATTTGCACAATTAGGCGGCAGAGTTGTTGAGGCACCCCCATCTCCAATCATATCTTGCTCAATGCCAAGATCTATCTCCTGTTTTTCTCCCTGTGACGTCCGAATACCGGTGCGCGGATAAACCAAAAGGAACCCGGTTACCTAACAAGTCTAGTGCTCACAGGAATGCCATAGGGTTGAAAGCCAGTCCATCGAAGGAGTGCAGATGTTTCAGCCAGGAAAAAGTTGATGATTTTGCACAAAAAGTAGCAGCAAATGATCTGCACAAAAGTGCAGAACAAACCAAAAGGGTCAGCTCAGAAATCAGTTCAGCAATTACTGCAGGGACTCGCCATGACGAAGAGAAACAAGAAACTGCTTCTGAGAAGTCACAAATAGTTCAAGAGAAGCTCCGTGGGGCTGGCCAAGCTGGCATGGAATGTGAAAGTGCTAGTTCAGGAACTTGCAAAAGAATGGAAAAGCTGTCTGCAGATTCAACAGGCTATGGTGGTCTTTCTGGTTACAAAAAAGCATCAGCATTGGCGATGGATGACAAAACTAGACACGATCTTGAATTGGAACCCAAATCACGCAAACCCTCAACAGTGACAGACATGAAATCAGCACCAAGTAAATCGAAACCACCGCGCGGAAACGGAGTTAGACAAAAGGAATTGAATAGAACCCCTAGTGAAATCTCATCAGTGAGCTCCCTGACTTCTCTACATGGTGATGAAACAAAGATTATCTGGAACCCTCAGACACTGCAAAGAGCAGATGCTCTGGAATCACTGCTAGAGATTTGTGCAACTTTGGTTAGACAGGAGAGGTACGAGGAACTAGCAGGAGTACTAAGACCCTTCAGTGAAGAAGCTGTATCATCGAGAGAAACAGCAATTTGGCTGACAAAGAGCCTCATGAAACTTCACATAAAAGGCAATGGAGCAGCTCCGCAATGAGATTTCTGATAATTCAACTTAGCTGATTCGACTTGATCTGATTGGAGGGAGAGTGTATAAAATAGGCTGTCAAATTTCTGTGTTCTGGGTGCTGATAAGGCTCATTAAGGAGTTCTTCATGAACTACTCTGAGAAGCAGAAACCATAATCCATGCACATGGTGCTTGCATACCATGCTGGCTAGCATATAACTTCCAACTTATCATTATTGGTTCTGGTCTCATGTAAGATAAGACCATTGAACTTAATTTCAAACATTGCCTGTTTCTTATATTCATGATTCAACCTTGAACCTTAACTTCACCTGAGCTCAAAATTATGGAATAACCCAGTTAAAAGGCATACTTTGCAGGCAAGACATCAAGCGAAGTTCGACATCCACATTTATGATTCGTTTCTGTTGCTTCAATTGTTAAGGTGGCCAAATATATATATATATATATATATATATATATATATATATATATATATATATATTACAAATAATATAAAATGCGTCCATGTTTCATTGTGTCGTCGATATAGATTTCAATAGTAAAATTACTTTTTTGCCTCTCAGGCCACAAAATTTAACTCTCGGAATCGGGGGTAATTTAGCAATTTCTAGGAGACCTGTGTGACATTTGCAAATTATTTGGAGGTGTTCTGGTCTTTTCTATATTTATTTGCACATTGAAACTACCTATTTGCCCTTAGGAACTGACAAAAAAACAAGGGCTGGTTCGGGTTATTTTCAATTTTTTGTTTGACATTGAACAATGAAATATCATTTTTGCCCTTCGGTGGGATATAGGCAAGGGGGGTTGGAATCGAGGGTAATTTAGGTTTTTGACATTTTGTGCATAATGAAACTATTTAAATACCCTCAGATCGACAAAAACAAAGGTCTGGCGCTGGGAGCATGGTGGTACTTTTGCGTCCGGTTTTTTCATAGTTATCGCTGTCTAGGAGTATTTAGGTAATATCATATTTTTTAAAACTGGAGGCGCGTTGTAATTTTTGCGTGTACATGTCATTCAAGTGTGCGTGTACTGTGTCTATCGACGGTGTAAAATGTATGATCACTGTGTCTTTGGGTGCACTACCATGTCATCTTCTTGGTGGTGTGTATGTTGTTGTAAGGCGATCGAAGGATCGCCGACGGGTGATTTTTCTTTTCCCCCCTTTTCTCTCTTTTGCAGCGGTAAAATGTATGCTGATCCTCTATGTTTAGGATTGTTTCATTTCAATTGCTTTTAGTGCCTTTAATTTTTTCACTTTTCAGGTATTAATTTATTTCAATTTTATCCTTCAATTGAAATTGGTTATATATTCTAATTTTCATTTCGGTCCTTATTCTTTTGTTTTTTTTTAAATACACTGCTACTTTTTTTAAATCACTTTAATTTTTTTGGTCTCAAGGTTTTGAGTCGTTGCAATTTTGTTCTTTGATTGGAATCAATTATATTGTATTTTTCATTTTGATCCTTATTATTTTAATTTTTTATTTAGTATTAATTCCTTTGGTTTTTTTGGTCTTTCTCGGCCAATGTTTATTTTTTCTAAGTATTTATGCATCTATGCTTTTGGTTTTTCTTTTTAATTTTTTTCTTTTTATTTTTTTTTGTAGGAGGGTTTATTTTTATTCGGTTCAGTTCTAATATTTTAATTTATGTTAATGGTCATTTTAAAATTAATATTTTTTTGTTTTTTTCTTTATCCTTTTTTTAGTGTTTTTTGTTATTTTTATCTGTTGTTCGGATCAAATAATTTTTTTTATGCTCATAATATTTATTTTAGTTTTTTTGCTGTTGTTGTTTTTGTTTGCTTTTTTGTTAATTTTTTTTATTTTTCAAGATAATTTTATGGTTTTATTATTTGCACAATAATAATAACAATTTTAATAATTATTTTTTTATTGTTTTCTTGATTGTTTTTTTTTGTAAAAATGTTTTGTTTTGTTTTGTTTATTTTTATTATAACAAAAAAGAGTGTCTTGTTATAACCAAAACCCGAAATTCATCGTAACTTTACATTTCCTTTCAGATCATTGTACTTTTAAATTATTAACGTATTTAGCAACTGAATATAAAATGCTAAGTCATGGTTACAGGGCATTGATGAATCTTGCCTAGCTAATCATAAAAAAATATTCCTCGATCAATAAAATCCGATACACAAGACGTCAAGAAGTTCAAAGCAAACTGAAAAATGAAGTCCAAGCAAGGTATTGCTCAGGAGCACTGCTAGACAACATGAAAGAAACAGCGCCAACCGGAACCAGGCCCGTCCCTTCTTTGGGGCCTGCAAAATCCAGGGCTAAAATGCTTTGTTGCAGTTCATGCCATCTTTGTGGCATGAATCATTTCTCATCGCTCCATCCGCAGGTAATTTGCAGCAATTGCAGTTGAAGTAAATAGAATATCAATAAAGGTGAGATCATCCCCATTTAAATTTTATCTTATTTAATTAAATTTATATTTAAGACAAGCCTAACTTAATGATTATCTATTCGAGACTTGACTTGAATATAATGAATTTTAAAACTATGTTTTTTTTAAAAAAAAAATTAAATTCATAAAATCTCTAATCTAAGTTTTTATTTGTCCATGCAGTAATGCTGTATTTAAAATTTTTTTATGTTTTTTAAGTTAAAAGCGATTTAACTTACATGATCTTAGCCTAAATATGCTAATAACAACGGAGTAATAGTCATGAGTTTGGTATAGACTGTCCTTGGACTTGTCTTGTTCCTCTTTACCAAACAACCTCTTTCTATCTCCTCTCTATATTCTCTCCCTCTAAACACAATCACTCTTTCAGTGGAGTGGACATATATATCAGCTCTAATCAGTTCTTGGGTCGTTGTCATATAGCGAAAAGAAGCATCTTTTTTCAATGGATTCTCAAGTTATGGTAGCTTTGGCTCTCTCTCTTGTGGGTGGATTAAGCACTTCTATAGGTGAGTTATGCATAAAAGCTACTTTTGTGTTTTTCTGTGATGGGCTATTTAAAAAGAAACATCTTTTTTGTGTTGTCTTGCTTGTTTTGAGTGATTGCTTGAATCTGAATTGCAAATAAGACGAACGTTAAAAGTTTAGGGATGTTGATGTAGAAGTGGATTGAGAGTTTCTGGTTATGTATAATGAAAATGAGTGATTGAACAAGTTAGGAATGCTTCAGAACCAACGAATGGAGTTAGTTGACAATGATTATTTTTTAATATCAAGTTAAGGAAACAAAACCAATTAGCCTCTTTTTTTTTTTTGTCGAAGCTTATGAAGCTAGCTAGTTTACAAAGATTAGTGTAGGCAGCTCATATGGAGAGAGGCAGTGGCTGATTAGTATGAGTCAGGAAGAGATAAGTAGGGTAGCGGATTTTCTGCGAGGGAACGATCAATTCAATTCAGTGTGTTGCTTTATAGAATGATTAAAAGTTCTGTAGACGGTGGAGATAACAATCATCAACTTATTATCTCCATTTATCAAATCACCTTAAGAGAGACCATCTCTTTGCCTCTATATATTTCTTCTCTTTGAAGGTTGCCTGTGTATATTTTTGGAGTCTATAGTAGTCCAAAACCAAAACCCATATATATATATAAGTTAATTATTGAGGATGCTTTTGAACTGGTGAATGGAGGGATTCTTTTTTCAGTAAGATGAATCATCAAGGAATGGACAATGATTTTTTTTATTGTAGTAAATAAATAAATTCATTAGCCTAATTCGTAATTTCCAGTCAGGTTACAAAACAAATACACAAGCTTCTATTGAATGTGATTATTAACTAAATTACTTAGTTTAGTCTCAGCAGATCATACAGGGAGAGATAGTAACTGACAAGTAGGACAGTTAGAGATATGTTCAGGCAAACTTTCCATTTTCACCCAGTATAAGTGAGGGAATAATCTATACATAAAATGCTGCACGAGAGGGCAATTAAAAGTTAGGTATACTGTATAGAATGCAGTGGTAAGAAGATTAATTTATTTTCTCCTTTTATTGAATCGCCTTATGAAACCATCTCATTCTATTTATATTGCTTTTCTCTCAAAAGGCTGATGTATGTGTATGTATGTAATCCATAGTAGTGATACTCAGCATTCATTACACCTCCCAAGTCCCAACAATCATGTTTTTCTATATTAACATTTTGGTCCGAGTGAGAGTATCCCCATGGACAGTTTCATGATGATCGTGCTTGGTGTTTCTGTTTCGGGTGGTTTGAGTACGTCATCGGATTTGCTAATAACACTTGTTTACATGATATGGCGTGAAACTCAAATATTAGTAGTGACTAATATTTTTACCACTCTAGTTTTGGTTATTTTGCTTTGGCTGTAACTAAAGCTGCTTTTGGCTACTCGCTGACTCTGTGTATGGACACTGGTTTCTCCTGTTTCCTATATGCTTTCACACATTTTAATGAAAGGAAAAATAATACTACTATTGAATCTCTTAGTTGATTTGTAATGATCACTATGTGATATTGAATTTGAAACAAACTCGATTAGAAACAAAAATCACCTGCATTTTTTCTCTATATTGTCGTTGCAAATCTGATTTAAGTTAAAAGGTGATTTAGCTCTTCACCGGGACACTCTTTTTGCCTCCAACATGCCTGTTAATCAGATGAAGCTGGTTCAGGATTACATGTTCTATATTCTAATTATAACTCTCGTATTATGAAACAGGTGCACTCTTTGTGATTCTTTGTCAGGCTCCCAATTTGAAGATGCTTGGACTATTACAGGTGATTTTTGGATGTTGAGGTCTCGTTCTACAAAATGCTGTTTTTTTTTTCCGCCCTTCTTTGCTTCTTCTCACATGTAGTTGCAAGGAAACGAATTCCACTTTAGTGTATTATCACCCTATGAAAGGATAGTGGCTTATGGTTTTCTTCACATGTTTATGAAAGAATGTAGTGGCATGGAGTTACCATGAATGATCCTATCGTGATTTTAAACTCCAGGGAAAAGTTTTTGCATCAATACTTTGTAAACTTCTCTATGCAGGGTTTTGCTGCAGGCCTGATGCTGAGCATATCATTCTTTGATCTTGCTCATAATGCTATCAACTCAATTGGGTTCTTAAAAGGCAATCTCTGGGTTAGCAATATCTTTCCTTTTTTTTTCATCATATTCAATTGCAATGCTTACTAGACATTATTAATTCATTTATACCTGTCATTTTCTTCTATTAACTGGCTTTGCAGTTTTTTGGAGGTGTTGTATTCTTTGGCATCATTGCCAATTTTATCCCAGAGCCAACACTTGCCTCAAGTTCAGATGTTAAAAGTAAAAAGGTTCTGGGTGATACAGTTTTCTAATACTTAAATGTTTTGTGAGTTTCACAATGTGAATGTAGAGTGACAGCTTGGCAATTTGTTTGGGAACAGAAAAATGGCGACCAAGGGGGAAAGGACACAATAAAAAAGCATCGTCGCCAAGTTTTGTATAGTGGAATTATCACTGCAATAGGTATGACTACCTTCTCTTATCCTATTCTATCACTATCTAACTTCAATTTCATTTGCTTTCAGCCCTTTTTTTTTTCTTGATTTTTCTTTGACTAAATCTCAAGAGATATCAGAATTCAGTCCCCCAATAGTTGGAAACTGTAAATTTGACACCTTCCTCTTTTTTGAAAAAGTTCGCAAACTTGTTTGATTGGATTGAATCTTGTCTTTCACGGATTGCAGGAATAAGCTTGCATAACTTTCCAGAGGGAATGGCAGTGTTCCTTGGATCAATTAAGGTAGTCTTAGCCTTACATGTATCTCTCTATAGTGTCAGTATTTCTACACAGATATTAGTAATCATGTCAGTCTAAATATGCAACCTGTCTTGAATGAAATATACTCATCAAGCTTTATCCTGAAAAATAGAAATCCTGAAAAAAAGAAACACAAAGGGTCTTTCTCAAAATCTTAATATATGACTTTATTGAACAAATTTGAGCTTCAATTTAGCACTAAGGTACTGCACAATTCCTAATTCATGCATGCTATTTTTACCCAAATAGCTTCTTTGGTTTCCTTGGTTGCATAGGCATGCCATTTTAACTCTGTTAAGTCTTAAAATATTCTTGTGCTATGGACATTTTTTACTCTACATTGATGTTTTGAAGATGAGAAAACTGAAACATTCAGCTGCACTATTCATTCAATGGCACCCAATCAAGCAGTTATTCAGTTCCTTTTTTTTAATGATACAATTATTCCGCATCTGAAAGAATCAAATTTATTGATTTCCAAAACACTATCATGAATTCCCAAACTACAACAACAAAGGATATTTGGTTAAGATGCCAAAGATTTTTTTGACTATACTTTTGCCTGCGGTCATGTTACACTTCAATACTTGGCAGATCCTGGATGTAACCAAATTGGTACCACTTGGTTTTAGATATTAATCTTAATGTGCATTTTTTTTCAATTAAATGCAATTGGAAATTGGAAGTTAACTATGATTGTTTTAATTTTGGGTCTTGAGTATTGAAAGCTCATTTCTTATCCTTGGGTGAGTCAATTTTGTCATCTTCTTTTTAATGATACCTTCGTAGGGCCTCCGTGTTGGTCTTAATTTGGCTCTGGCAATTGCTTTGCACAACATTCCAGAGGTATGTTTACTTTGATTCTGTAGTGTTACCTTTTTGCAAATGCTGTTGGTTCTTCAAAGTGGTTGCTTTCTGCCAGAATGAAGATTGTTCCTTTAAACTTCAAACATTTTCAGTGCCAAATATGATTGGGATTAAAAAAATTGATTAGTTCTGCTGTCAGCATTAATGTGTTTTAAGTTTGTTTTTCTTGCTTTATAGACATGATGCACAGTTTATCCTATGATAAGATGTATCTTGGAGCAGTGGATATATTTGTTTTTTTCATTTTGAAAGTTCTATGATATTGTACTTGGGATCCACCCTAACACAGGATATTTTTTGTGGTTGGTCCCAGCATGGACTATTATGCCAGTTAACATCCAAAACCTTGATTACCACATTTACCTGTATTTAGACACAAAGCTACTTCAATGCATATAACTTACATGATCCTTTTTTCCCATCTACAAATATATAAATAGGGGCAATTTTCCGTTTTGTCTGAACTTATTAATGTTCATTTCTACAGGGTGTTGCTGTTGCACTTCCTATATATTTTGCAACGCAGAGGTAAAAATCTCTCGAGGCACTGTTCTTTTCAGCTCTCTAAAGCATCAGTAAAACCTGCTTTAGAAAGCATTGGTCCAAAATATGTCTTGTGTGGAAGTAGCCTGAAATGTTTCTTTATTGGAAATAAGAATCAACAAGTTAGGAACCATTGAGGTGGATATAATTGCCCTGTTTACTGTCTAGACTCTAGATCCAACAGGGTAGAGTGGCTGAGTAATGAACGTAGAGGTCAGAAAACTTCTCTGGCGTTTCTTATAATCTTTTGAATATCACGGGTACTGCTTAAGATGTTCAAGACAGCAACTGTATTATTGTATGTTAGCCAAGCTTTTAAAATCAGAAGTGCTGCTTTTATTGGGGTAGAATTAGTGGCTACCATGGTAGCCTGAATCTATTCACTAACACTGCTTGTTTGGCCTCTATCTTAAACCCTGAAGAAAGTAAGGATTTCAAATAAATGGAAGCATAATATGATTTTTGTGCGTATCATCTAATAGTATGATTTAGTGCAGACTGCATTTATTGGCTCCAGATTAGTGACACCAGCCTAGGTGGTCGGAGTGGTTATATAAGTACGTAGTAGTTGCCCTCATCCATGTGACTACAGTGTCTTCTGGTGTCATTTTTACATGAATTTCTCGGCTCCAAGTTTTGTGCATCAATTTCAACATATTAGAATTTATTGCATTGTACTCGTAATATAAATTAACAGGTTGATTTCCTTGCACGTTTCAGCAAGTGGCAGGCATTCAAATTGGCCACAGTTTCCGGTTTTGCCGAGCCACTTGGTGTGGTGCTCGTTGGTATGCTAACTACTGTTTATTGCTTTTGATGCCAAATTATGGGATATCATTTAATTTTGACCAGTAAAATTTTCCTTTTCCTTAACTGCAGCATATCTATTCCCAAGCAGCTTAAGTCCCGAAATTCTTGAGGGTTTGCTCGCATCTGGTATGCCGTACCATTTATTTCTCAGTTATCTCTGATGATTCGGGAAAGTTAATTGGCTATTTCAATCTCAATAACTCTATGTTGCATTTGCAGTTGGTGGAGTGATGGCTTTCCTAACCTTGCATGAAATGCTGCCACTGGCATTTGATTATGCGGGTCAGAAACAAGCTGTTAAGGCTGTATTCTTTGGTATGGCTTTCATGTCGGCGAGGTAATAGAGCTCATACTGTTTCAAGATCCCAGTTATTATTATTATTATTATTATTATTATTATTATTATTGGTCACAAAATCCAAATTATCTTTCACATTTATTGGTCTGCAGCCTATATTTTCTTGAAATCAGCCTCCCTGATGAGATGAGCTTGTAGCTGTGGATCAGCCTATATTTTCCGAGTATTCTGCTGGTTGCATGGAAAGTACATGGTTTCTGGGCTAGCAACTTACAAGATGAAGTTCTACAAAATAGATGAAAATCAGAGCTTTAGTTATTACAATTGATGCCAGCCATTGTTTTCCTAACATATCAGCAGAAACAATGGGAGGGAAATTGGTCTCTTCCCTATGAGAACAAAGTTGTTATTTCTAGGACACAAATATGATAGAAGTAGTGTTGTAGATTTCATTCTATTTTGGTTGAAATGTTTTGTGATAGTTCAAAAAATAAGATAATTGTTCTTATTTCTTTTAAAATTTCAGTTTATTTCAGATTTTTTCAGTCAAATTATGAATCAATCTGGTCTTACTCCACATGTTCTGTTCTGTTCTGTCCTTTAAAAAAAAATGAATTAATTCTTTTAATTGAAACTCAAAAGCCCCCAAATCGTTTTGTTTGAACTCTGAACCAAGAATAAAATCCGCAACTTCTCTTCCTCACATCCCCAATTCTTAAATTTCCAAATCTCTACCAAAACAATCGATATCGTGTCTCTCACAGCCCCTCCAATCTTTCTTCTTCACTCTTCATTCTTGCGCTACTGCAAAGTGCAACCGTGCAACGTCCTCTTCATCAGTTCATCCCTGGCTCTTGTCTTTTCTATTTAAGGTGGTACACTCTCTTTTTCCTCTTTAATGTGCAATCTCGTCTTTTGTCTGTGATTTCTACTTGGAATGGATGATGAAGGGCTGATGCTTGTATATGAGATGCCGAGACAAGAGCTTGAAAATTGAATTTGATTTTGTGACAAATACTGCTGTATTTTCTGCCGCATCTAATCTTAGGCATTGGTTATGTTCATCATTATACCCAGGCAGCTGAAGGAGAGTTAACTAATTCCTTTCCCGTTTGCTCCTGAATCCTGAACTGTGTCTGCTTATTCATCTGAGTATGCCGTAATCTTCTCATCAATTTTCCGTGAATGATCATCAATAAACTGTATAAAATCCATGAAGTGGGGAACCATGAAAGGCTCAAACATTTGTGAAAGGGTAGTTGATTTTCAATAGCATAAAAATGATGAAATGCTATGACAAGTCACTGAAAAGCAAAGAAAACAAGGAAAGAATCCCACTCTTCTCTTTTTCTTTTCTGGGGATCCATCACCATTATGAAATTTTCCCTTTTCACGCCATTACTCAGAGAGATGGTAGCATGACAAGTTGACAGCACATATCGAAGAACCCTTTGACTCTTGCACGCTGTCTCAGCTTTCTTTCTCTAAAATCTGCCAACGAGTTCCATTTCCTTCTGTCAATCCCTTGTAGCATCAGTCCCTCAGTATGATTTATCACAGAGAATTGTGCCGTGTGATATATGATATGACTTCCTCTTTCTTTTGCTAATCATTCGATTTGAGTTTCTTTCTTATGTTCTGCCAATCACTGAAAAACACACTTTCTCAAATGAGCTGTTTGCTCACTCAGAGTTTGAGAAGCTTTTCTCTTTTTTTGACAGGAAAAATAAATACTATCAAAAAAGAAAAGAAAAAAAAATCAAAATCCTTAGTTTGACCATTTAGTTCACTATAGTGTTTTTTTTAATTATTATTTTCTGAAAGCATTGCCCTTTGGTAGATATTTCTTGGTTTGAAAATTTTCTTTGAGATTATTTCCCTTTGCTTATAAAAATCCTTGGTTAAAGTAGATTTAATTTTAAACTCAAATCAATATGTTTGTCAAAATAATATTATTATTTTGTTTTTTTATATTTTATATTTCAACTTAAACCTGGCCTAACTTTGAATTATAGTTTATTTTCTTGGATCAACCCTTCATATTTGGTTTAATATCTATGGTCCTGAACTTATTATACAATGAGCCTCTATGCACCCCTAGTGAAATGCCATTTGCTTCAAGGTTTTTAGTTTGGGGAGGGGGGATGAAACAAAATGGAGATGCAGAAACTTGGTCTAATAATTTTCATTATTTTTTTTTGGATACTTTCATTTGGAGATCGGGGAACTCCACTACCCGGAAAGCGCACTTTGTGGGCCCAGGGAGTGAGTAAACTTCCGTGCCGTCCCAGGCAGTTTCAAGAGGGCCAATAGAGATTCGAACTCGAGGCTTTGCCTAAGCATACCCGAGCGCGAACCACCACGCCACCCCCTTGGGGACAATTTTCATTATTGATGATTCAGCAAAACTAGGTAGCTACTACAGTGGGGATGAAACAAAATGATGATGCAGAAACTTGGTCTAACAATTTTCATTGTTGATGATTCAGCAAAACCAAGCAGCTACTAAAGTGGGGATGAAACAAAATGAAGATGCAGAAACTTGGTCTAACAATGATGATTCAGCAAAACTAAGCAGCTACTAAAGTGGGAAAGAGGGTAGCAGAAAACAAAAAGGAAAGGAAGAAAAGAGCATGACTTTAGATCGAGCAACTCTAATCCTCGATAGGTTTCTTCCTCAAAGGATCCATGATTTTGTGTGAAAAAAAGAGGAATCAGCTGATGAAAATTAACAAGATGATGATTTCAAGCAGATACCAAGCTTTAAATAATTCACTGAACGGATTCATTATTTTGCTCAGTTTCAGAGGCTGGTTCATCATCTTCTTCAAAGAAATCAGTGCCATTTTCCGAATGACCATATCCATATGATTTGATGTGATCGTTGAGGGACCTTTTGTGCTTGAAAAAAGATCCACAAATGCAATACCAAAGCTTGCCACAGTTCTTCTCGTGGGTTCTCCAATCACCTTTCACCGCAAATGCCTTGCCACATTTTGTGCACATGAAAGGCTTGATTCCATGCTTTCTCTTGTAATGGGTTTGAAGGGTTCTGAAATCTCTGAGAGGCTTCGCTCTTGGATGATCAATGTTGTTTATGCATCCTGCTGCGCAGCAGTAGCAAGGGAGCCTAAGCATTGCTGTTGGCTGTGTACCTCTTAGAGAATCTGGCCCTTTTCGATACTGAGATCCATGCCCCCACATATGCATCTACACATTCAAGCCGAAGAAGAAAAACCAATGTATTTAAAAAAAAAAAAAAAAAAGAGTCCAAATTTTAATAAACTAGCTAGCTAGGAATGATGGTGCAAGCTTGCTTTAGACATATTAATTTGTGCTTATTCAAAGTATCAAAGTAAAATTAAGTTACATGCTAGTAATTAGGTTACTATCCTTTTGAAGTTTCAGGATTGAAAGAAGCAAGAAAAGAAAAATATCTTGTACAGAATCTGTCCTAACATGGGATTTCTAACCTAAAATCTTGATTATGATCATAACCTAACATGGGTTTATCCTTATTATCCTAATAGCTAGGGAATTTCTTGCATGTCTTGTGCATGCAACTTTGTTTCAAAGTCTGAAATCAACAAGTAGCTGCATCCAGTTTCCTTAAAAACAAAATCCTAATTGCTTCGAATTTTCTCTTTTCTTTAAACTGGAATATTTATGGTACCAGCCCCTCACTTTCATGGATCAAGATTTAAAAAAAAAAAAGTAATAAAAAAAAAACAGACCAGTGCATTTTTTAACGGCCACACAAAGACCTGTTATACTAATTAACAGACTAGCAAGGTACACTGCTTCGGCTTTAATTTCATGTGCAAACAGTAGTTTGATGAAGATTCACATGATCTCATGGAAGAACCGTGTAATTTCAGGCTGTACATTCCTGACAAAGTGTGAAACACAAACTCCAAGGAACAAAAGCGTGATGCCTTAATAGTTCAATCACATAAAAAGAGCTACTGATCTTAATCTCAGTTAGACCGTACCAGGTTGATTTATTCTTATTTTTTAAATCCCAAAGCACAAATCATGCAAAAAGGAGAGAGGCAAAGAGGGAAAACCCTAGTGAGGTCCCATTTTTTTTACTCTTCTCTTCTCAAGAGAGTCTAAATTAGAATAAAAGTGAATCGTTGAATCGAAGGATAAGAATTGGATTCTCTTTTTCTGCAAAATCAAAAGGAGAAACATAGAAAGGCATGCATGGTGGGGGAGGGAAAGGTAAGCTCTTTGAAATTATCATGGGAACGTGTGATTAAACAAACCTGCATGTTGTTGTATCTGTTGAAGGTCTTGAAGCAAAGTGGGCATGAAAACTGTGTAGGACCAATCAGAATCTGAGAAGGGGTGGGGATCCAGTACTGACCCTTGTTGAGATTACTACTGCTTGTTTGATAATCAGAAACAACAGTTACTTCTTCGTTCTCTGTGGAAGACACCAAGTCAGCAGAACCAAGACTAGGTAGCCCTAAATGTAGAGCCACAGTCTTATCATCATAAGTGCTTTCTTCTTTGTCCTTGTTCTTGTCCACTTCCATGGAACTGCATGAGAAGTACTCCTGCTGATCTTCATGGTGCCTTGTTGGACTCAAAGTAAGAAGTGGAAGAGCTTCTCTGAGAGGAGGAGAAGGAGGTGACGAGGAGTAATGGCTCTGAATAAAAGAGTTGCTATTATTATCAGAGTACATATTGCATCCATAGGATGCATACAGTACTGATGAATTCGAAGAAGATGCGGAGGCAGATAAATGATGGAGATGGTTGAAGCTGTACCGTCCATTGAGGTGCTTGGAATATGGATCAGCCATGATTGAAAGTGGGAGGAGAGAAAAGCTACTAAATATGGCTAAATCTTTTGACAAGGTGGAGCCTGAGCAAGAGCACCAAATTAAAACAAAAATGAACAAGGTTAAGGTTGATAAAGTGAGCCTACTTGACCACAAAAGGAGAGAGTGACGAGATATCACCTGTGAGGTTTAACTTATAAAAAATATGCTAAAACAAAGAGAGAATGAGAGAGTAACATGAGGGGATGGGGAGAGAAAATGGAGGAGAAGAGAGCAAGAACCAGTACTATATAATCTTAATTAGTGCAACGGCAACCTGTGTTTCGCATACAAAAGTATTGTTTTGTTTTATGTTTTTCATCTCAAACATCGCGTCGCGAGACAGTACTTCTAAGACTCAAACATTATTATATTAGAACTCAACAATCAACTCATGATCAAGATCAATAAGAAATATTGATGTAAAATTAATTTACCAAAGACAAAGTGAGTAATTAGGGTTTGAAGCTTGTCTCTCCACATCCTCCCAACCCTAGCTAACTGATATATACATGTATATATTACTTAATTTCTCTTCTTGCCCTGCTGATTTTCTCTCTTCCTAGGGAAGCATCCAGTTTGATACAGCCCTGCATTTGCTTTGGTGGGCCCGCCCATGTCGGCTTTTCTCTTCACCTGCTGAGAAACTCTCCCAACCAACCTTACTGTTCAGTATTTAAGATCTAAAAACTAGGGCATCTCTCTCTCGATCTCTTGTTTCTGGCTTCCTCTAGCTGGATACATTACAGACATGTTAGCGCAGACTGGTTTAAAACCTTGCCTTCCGGTCAAAGTCCTTCTCCGCATGCTGCTTCAAATCACAACTCTTCATTTGACCTAATTGCTATGACTCGTATGAATCATAGGATTATTAATTGACGAAGAGTCTCCTCTCTCTTACCAGTTTGTGTGCACCAATCTCTCGATGTTTCCAATACAACACGAGGGGATATAATGTGAGCTTTTCGATCATTCCTGTCTTGCTTTGTAATGGCATTTTCAAGCATCTGCGTCGGTTTCCTCAAAACAAACAAAACATTGTCTATGACGGTGCTTATTAACTTGCATGGATTTCCCTATACCAATAAATAAAATCTCTACTAGAAAACAAATTTCATACCTATAATATGATCAGGTATCTAGTTACTAGAGTATGAATAATAAAAAAATATCATATATTTATTGATTCTTGAGTACTTATATAAGTATTATTATCTTATTTTTATTTATTATTCAACGTATGTATCTCGATCTGGATTGAGTATGATAATATTTATATTTTATTTATTATTATTTTCTACTAAAGTAATTATTCAAAAAACCTCTCATATTCAAATTAATTCATGTCACGATTTCTATGATGATTTTTAAAAACTAAATATATACGACAAGATGTAGGTAGATAAAAGTAGTGTTTAATATTGTAGTATTTTTTAAAGTGTTTTTTTCTTATAAATGGATTAAGATATCTTTAAAAATTATACTTTTGACACCATTATATATATAAAAAAAATCCATGACCATAACAAACACTCCAAGAAAAAATGACAACAACCAAAATTAATAATTCTAAATCTGTTGCTCGATATAATTATGTTGTAGTTTATTATGTCCCACCTATTTACATGTGCTTGCTTTCTTCAATTATTATTCCTAGTACAATCTTAACAAGCTACATTTACTTCAATGTGATGTCTAGTCCAATGACCTCTGTCCAATGTTATACAGTTTCTATAAATATACATAAAGAAGGTAGGAGTTAAATAAATGTGGAATATGACAGTATTTTATTTTATTTTTGCTTGTCAATTAATTAGTAAAATAACATGGTCTGAAAATATGATAAAATAGAATAGTTTGATGCATGTTGCGGTTATAAAATGTTATAAAAATTAGTCACATGGTGAAACTAATTGACCATTTTTTAAGATATGTTTTAATTCATGACATGTACCAAAATATGTTATATCACAAGTTTTCCATTAAAATTGTATTATATTATAAAAAAATTAAAACAATAAAAAAATGAATAATTGTAGTAAAGTGATCGGTTTTTGTAATTGTAAATGTAATTAAAGGTGAAAATGCTATAATTTATTTTCTCTATTTTTATTTTTATTTGGAATATGGAAGACAATGATGATTTAAATCTTGGTTATTTGTTTTAAAAGCATGGTTAATAAATATCATTGAGGTTAAATTAAAAATGAGGTCTTATTAGGCTAAAACTTTATTGAAAAATATTTTCCAATAAAAGTCTTTTAACATAAAATATTAACATGATTAAAATAAATTATAGATAAATATGAAATTGATCTCAAATAATCCTTGGTTAGTATGTTTTTGTGAAACTCAAGATCTTTTATCCCACATAGAAAAAAAAACAATATTTCCTTGTAATTTATGTTAAAGAGTAATATATATTCTTAAAAAAAATATATGGATTTGGACTTAAACCATGTGCTCACTTATCTCAAGCACGAGCTCGAACATAGGTCCTAGACATTGGTCTTGGCTTGAGTTTGAGTTTACTTTTCCCAATCTAATTTTGGAACTAGATTTGAGTTTATTATAAAATAACTCTTTGATACTTAAAGAATTATTTTTTGTTAGCTTATTAGTTTGTCCAACACATAAATAAAGTGTCTAAACAATCTTCTTTTATCCTGAATAGTTTTTTATTTAATGCAAAAAATATTAGATTTTAAAGCAAAAATCTATCATGTTAATTAAAATTCATAAACAACATTAATAAATTCTATTAATTATCATAATTTAATCTACATCGATTTTGGTTTTAAAATCCATTATAATAGAAAGTTAAAAAATAGCATTTTTCTTGGGATTGTTTACTCTTTTCACCTTAGTTTTTGGCTTACCCTTTTCAGTTTAAGTTGCTTTTCATTTGTTTGTTTTTTTACTATAAAGCTTAGGTTCTATTATTTTTAAGAGTGATATTGATTTATATTTTCTTAATTGAGTTCATGGATCTTATTTAGGAGTGTAATTAAACAAGGTGTTATTGTTTAAGCTCCAAAAGGTTGATTGTAATCATATAAATAATATAGTCATAAGAACAAATTATTTATGTTTGACAATAGCATATTATTGTCTAAATTGGTTTAAAGTTTTTCAACTAAGTACTTTACAACTAAATCAGTTTTAGATTCATTATAATATTTTTTCCTATGAGTACTTTACAATAATATATTATAACAAAAAATAAAATGCATGGAAGGATTCAATAGGCAAATCGTAATATAGATCCCCTCACAAAACACCATGGACTCACTGTTTATAAAAAAAATTATCTCTTTTTTTTTCTTTTTTATATTTCTCTCATAAAAGGCTTATCAAATATAAGGGTTATGTGTGCTCATTCCAATGTAGCAATTTTAGTGCATGTTCTCTCACAAATTAATATGGATTGGAATAAATATTTTCTTGTATAAATTTTCAATTTTTGTGTTTACAATTAAGAACTTTTGAGCTCAAATTTGCACCTGGTTGAGTGTTGAATTGAAAGACAAAGAACTGAAGTGGAAAAAAAAAAGATAACATAGGTGGGAGCTTTGATATTTGCATGAAAAGTTCATTTTAATCCCTAATCTTTTTTAGCTAGTAGGTAGTTGGTCCCTCTAATTTTAAAAAAAAATGTATCAAATTTTGTTTTCCTTTTTTTGTAGTTTTTTATGTAGATGAGAGGGGGTCACTGGATTTCGATTAGAAAGACTTTCTGTTAGCAATGATTCTAGCCTATAAAACAATATAATTTTGTGTCAAATAATTTCATATAATGAGAGAAGTTAAGATTTGATGTTTTTTTACCTTAAAAGTATCTATAGAAACAAATATGAACTCAAGAATATTTTTTGTTTTCGATAAATTATAGGTTATGAGGTGGTGTTTTTATATTTTTATGGTGGTCCTTGATTTGTTTAATAAGACTCCAAGAGTGTTTTCTAAGTGTTTTTGGGTTAGAAATAGCTTAAAATGAAGTTTTAGGTTGAAAAACAAGAATTCTATTAGTTTTTGCTACCATAGTGAACAAATTCTAGGGAATTATAAACGGCGTGTCATCTATCTTTTTTTAATTATTATTAAGGAATGGGGTGACCTACATGTAGTCCACCCATCAACTATATAAAAGAAAGCCCACTCGTGAGCCCTTTCTTTGTGAGACCTATATGATTTGTTTTTATTATTCAACCTCTTTTAAATAACAATTATTTTTTTAATTATATTGGATATATTTACTTTTTTTATAAGCTTAGTGTGATTCATATATAATTTTTAAACAGATAAAAAAATATGTTTCAATTTTTATAATAGATGTAATATTTTTAATAGACTAAATTTATTTTAAAAATAAATTTAATTTTTATTTTTTTATAATATTTTTTAATATGTGTAGATTTTTATAAAAAGTCTCTTATTATATTCAATGAATTTTATATTATACATAATCAGATAAATGACCCTTGTTGTAATATTAAATATCTTAATTTATATTTATCACTTAGTTTTTTCAATTAGTTTTCTATATATTATTGATAAATTTTTTTATTTATTTACAAAATAGTTTGTGATTGATTTAATTAGGCGTGTGCATAAGTTTCTTAATTTATAATTAAAGTCTTTTTGTAAAAAACATGTTGAGAAATCATACATGTTTAATTTTGTTTTATCATGTATTGATATTTTTAGATTGATCCTTGTTTTTTTTATTACTTAGTTTTTTCCTTGGACCCTTTTATAAAACTTTGATTGTTTTTAATTTCACCCTTCAATCTAAGTTAATTGTGTTTTGTCCTCGCTCTTTAATTTATGTTTAATGCTTTTATTCTTTTCATTTTAATTCTCAAAATGCAAATTTGTTGTTGATATTTAATCTATTTTTTCTTTTCTTTTAATTGCTATTTTAAGGTTTTTTTTGTGTAATTGTTTTTTTTTAAACCATCCTTTAACATTTTATTTTCTTTGATTCGAGCTTGATGATTTTTTTCATGCATAATGCTTCCAAACAAATAACCGAGATAACAAGTTTAAAAAGTTAATAGAATTTAACATTTTTGTTCATTATTTTCTTTTTCCATATTATTGTTTGAAATCTATTTTTTTTAAACAACTTTGTAGTTATCTTTAAAAAAAATTCTATCAAATTATTTTGACTTCATAACCTAGAACATGAACTTATCAAGCGAATCTTAACTAGCTTACTCTTTCATATATAAATTAGATGTCTGCTATATATACACAAATATATATTATTGTTTGTTATCATTATCTTCTTCATTTTTTTAATATGATCAAATAAAACCAACTTACGTAGTTGATCATAACTATATGTACAAAAAGAATATACACTAGTGATTGAATTTCTTATAAAAAGAATATTTACAGCACCTAAATATTTTACCGGAAAATAGTATAAATGCACGGCATAAACTAGTGATCATTGAATACAGGTACGAATTTAGGTGGCTCATCCATGGTATGAAACAGCTCTTGTCCCAGAACAAACGAAGGTTTCGTTCCACGACAAACGACACGTTCTCCTTGTGAATTAGACAAAAGTCACATGATACGACGAAACATTGAATGCAAAAGAGGATGGACGACAGTGAAACGAAAGCACAAGGACAGTGAAAGGAAAGCAGAAGGACATTGAAAGGAAAAGGAGATCATCCTATCCAGGTGACCAAACATAATCAATGCGCAGTTTGAAAATCAATCTTGACTGTTTGCAAATGTAACAATGATGCAGACACCATGCAATCGAAGCAATCCTCTTCTGTTTCGTGGTATCGAAAAAAATGATACGATAATAGATGGATTTAGAGAGAGAAAAAACTAATTAATTCAGCAATCAGGCTTAATATACATTGGCCAGCAAGTACTCTCTCAAAATAGATCATGTTGAGGTACCCTGCCCTACATGAACGCACAATGGTAAGACTATCCCACTCAGAATCATTAACTTTTGTCATAAACCAGCTCTGTATGTCAGGACACTCCACTCCAGGAACGATTGTCCCATCAAGTGCCATCAGCTTTTAGTGCAAGGAGGGATCAAATGACTCAAGCCCATTTACCCCTTTCTGTTTTTACACAAAAACACCATTTATACATAGAACCACTATTCAAATACTGAATCAGGAGATCACAAAACACATACCAGGCACGGTGGGTCCAGATCCAAGATCTGTTCCATTGTCAGCAAAAATAACTCCTTCCAACGGTCCCATCTGCAAACGAAAGAAAAGCAAAGGATCAAATAGCAAGTTTTCCCTTAACATTTGGCTTATGCTGGCATTTGGTGTCAAGCATGCACAAAAGTCATCAAAGTGCTGCTGTTATTGGGGTAGAATTAGTGGCTACCATGGTAGCCTGAATCTATTCACTAACACTCCTTGTCTGGCCTCTGTCTTAAACCCTGAAGAAAGCAAGGATTTCAAATAAATGGAAGCATAATATGATTTTTGTGTGTATCAGCTAATAGTATGATTTAGTGCAGACTGCATTTATTGGCTCCGGATTACGGCCACCAGCCTAGTTGGTCGGAGTCGTTATATAAGTACGTAGTTGTTGCCCTCATCCATGTGACTACAGTGTCTTCTGGTGTCATTTTTATATGAATTTCTTGTCTCCAGGTTTTGTGCATCAATTTCTACAAAATAGAATTTATTGCATGAATTTCTTGGCTCCAAGTTTTATGCATCAATTTCAACATATTAGAATTTATTGCATAGTACTCGTAATATAAATTAACAGGTTGATTTCCGTGCACGTTTCAGCGAGTGGCAGGCGTTCAAATTGGCCACAGTTTCCGGTTTTGCTGAGCCACTTGGTGTGGCGCTCGTTGGTATGCTAACTACTTTTTATTGCTTTTGATGCCAAATTATGGGATATCATTTAATTTTGACCAGTAAAAATCTCCTTTTCCTTAACTGCAGCATATCTATTCCCAAGCAGCTTAAGTCCCGAAATTCTTGAGGGTTTGCTCGCATCAGGTATGCCGTACCATTTATTTCTCAGTTATCTCTGATGATTCGGGAAAGTTAATCTGCTATTTCAATCTCAATAACTCTGTGTTGCATTTGCAGTTGGTGGAGTGATGGCTTTCCTAACCTTGCATGAAATGCTGCTACTGGCATTTGATTATGCGGGTCAGAAACAAGCTGTTAAGGCTGTATTCTTTGGTATGGCTTTCATGTCGGCGAGGTAATAGAACTCATACTGTTTCAAGATCCCAGTTATTATTATTATTATTATTATTATTATTGGTCACAAAATCCAAATTATCTTTCACATTTATTGATACTGGTCTGCAGCCTATATTTTCTTGAAATCAGCCTCCCTGAGGAGATGAGCTTGTAGCTGTGGATCAGCCTATATTTTCCAAGTATTCTGCTGGTTGCATGGAAAGTACATGGTTTCTGGGCTAGCAACTTACAAGATGAAGTTCTACAAAATAGATGAAAATCAGAGCTTTAGTTATTACAATTGATGCCAGCCATTGTTTTCCTAACATGTCAGCAGAAACAATGGGATGGAAATTGGTCCCTTCCCTATGAGAACAAAGTTGTGATTTCTAGAACACAAATATGATAGTAGTGTTATTAAATTCGCCTCGCCTGATAAGAAAATCAAAAAAAAAATTTAACAATATATATATAACCCATTGGCTAGTTTTGCTCTTCTTGAACCACAGTTGAAAACGGTAATTTAAAAAAAAAAAAAAAAACTCCCAACTATAGTATTAAAAATACAACAGTTGGCAAAACAAGCCACGGATGAGAACTACAGTATTTTTTTTAAAAAAAAAAGAAGACATCTTTATTAGTTGTGCTATTTTAAATGAATCATAATTCTCACCTGTAGCTTCTATAAATCTGAATTCTCATTTATAGTCTTCTATAAATCTGAATTCTCATTTATAGTCTTACGTTTTTTTTTTAAATGAAATATATTAAAATAATACTATTTTTTATTTTTTAAATTTATTTTTAATATTGACACATTAAAAACAAATTGCAACCATAAGAAAACAATTTGAAAACATCTCCTTACAAACTTTACTGTGAGAACTGTAGTCTTTTCATCTTTGTTTTTTTTTTTAAATCTTTTTTTAAACTGTATAAAATCCATAAAGTGGGTGGGTGGAACCATGAAAGGCTCCAACATTTGTGAAAGGGTAGTTGATTTTCAATAGCATAGAAATGATGAAATGCTATGACAAGTGACTGAAAAGCAAAGAAAATAAGGAAAGAATCCCACTCTTTTCTTTTTCTTTTTTGGGGATCCATCACCATTATGAGTTTTCCCTTTTCACGCAATTACTGAGAGAGATGGGAGAAAAAACCGTGGAGTCAAGGTGTTAGAACACGAATCGAAGAACCCTTTGACTCTTGCACGCTGTCTCAGCTTTCTTTCTCTCAAGTCATCACAATCGTCTTCAAATCTGCCGACGAGTTCCATTTCCTTCTATCATCGATCAGGCACCGTCCGTTGTAGGATCAATCCCTCAGTATGATTTATCACAGAGAATTGTGCTGTGTAATATATTATATGACTTTCTCTTTCTTTTGCTAATCATTCGATTTGAGTTACTTTCTTATGTTCTGTCTAAAAAACACACTTTCTCAAATGAGTTGTTTGCTCACTCAGAGTTTCAGAAGCTTCTCTCTTTTTTTGACAGGAAAAATAAATTATAAATATAACTAAAAGAGATCAGGAAAACATTGTGCATTGTGAGTGAAAACACTGTGGATTTCAATAGTGTTTTTGTAGTGTTTTGAATTTTTTTATAAGGAGAATACAAGAATGCCCTTAGTGGCTTAGAATTAGGTTAAGGGTAGGGTAGTAATTGCTCAATCTAGTAAATATAAATAGAAAAGAAAAGAAAAGAAAAGGAAAAAGAGAGGTAATCTGAAAATTGAGAGAGAGAGAATCGGGAAGAGAGAAAGAAAGAAGAAGAAGAAGAGAAAAGAGGGAAAGAGAAGAAGAAGAGAAAGGAAGAAGGAGAAATAAGTTGTTAAGGTAATGTGTGTGTTTATTATGTATAAATATGATTATTAGATATGATTTTGCTTGTATGGGTTGTTAGGGTTTGAGAATTTTATTTGGGTTTGATTGATGAATTAGGAGAGATGTTAGGGTTTGAATGTGTTGGGTAATAGTTTAATTAGTTTGATTGTAGATGATTTTGAAGTTTTGAGATGTTTGGTTTGAGAAAATATTGAGAAAAATGGTGAAATAATGTTGATAAATTCGAAAATCCTTTGCTGGAAATTCTGGGTTGAGGTTGAAGATGACAAAAATTCATTTTGGTCCTTTTGGTGAAAATTATAGTTTAGTCCCCGAACTTTGGAAATATTACAGTTTGGTCCCTGGGGTGAAATTGGAGATTCTGGACAGAATTGAGGATGAATTATGGACAAGATTTTAGGATAGCTATGAATTTATGAAGTGTTCAATTTAGTCCTTCAATTTGATAAAATTACAATTTGACCCCAAAAATATAAGAAAATTTCAGAATGGTCCCCAAGAGAAATATTAGTATTCAGATTGGTTTGATGGATAATTAAAGCTCATTTGATGGATTAATATCAATTTTACAAATTGTGTACTTAGGAATTTGATTTCGGAAGAAACCTTTGTTTTAGGTTTTTGCGAAAAAATGGATAGTTTGATTCAAAAACACATAGGATTATGAGTTGAACACTTGGATATGTTATTAAACTTATTTTACTTCTTTTGAGTCATTTTTGAGTATATCTTCTTTTATATATATTCAGATAATCCCGATATTCAACCCGCGGGACATCAGTAGGATTTCGTCAACACTCTGCTTCTGAACCTTGTTTGCTCTTAAGTCAGGTGAGTGGATAACATTTAATATGCATGAGAAATAGTATAAATATTTGAATTTGTTAGTATGAATTGGATTATGCTTTTTGGATAATATATTCCTTGATTATATTCTTGATACGATAAAGCATAATCATTTGTTGAATATCCGTTCTTGATATGAGCCTATATCTGTTTGTGAATTGTTAGCTCCTCATTTGATTGATACCATGAGTTGAGCCTTGAGATATGAATATGTTTGTTTGAATATCAAATATACCTATGGTATGCCAGTCAGAATACCCATGCTAACAGGGTAGTGTTAGCCTTTGTGCACATCGTATCTGAAACCCTAGTTGGTCGGGGGAGTCACCAACCTGTGTGGACTGATCATCCCACAGTACGGAGCCTCATGCTCACTGCATTCTGATTTTCTGACGAGCTTTACCTATAATATGTTTGTTATGACCTATTGAGAACCTATCATATGTTTGTTATGACCTATTTGAGAAACTTGTTGTAAGAACTTTGAGCCGATTCGATAATATACTTCTCATTGCTATATTATCTCGTATGTGTATATTGGATATTATCTACTCAACGAGTTGTTGAACTCACTCCCTCATTATTTATCATTTTCAGGGTCGTAGCTTGCTAGCAGGTCATTTTTGTCCTATTCTTGGAACCTGCTATTTTGGTTGTACTTGATACTTTTGTTCTTATGTCTAGTTAGTGCTCCACAATTGTAATTGTATATAATCAACTCTTGTATTAAGACAATCGAATTATGTTATAAAGTTTACTTTGATATTTCCGCTGCGTTAAATTCTGAAGTTGAATGATAAGTTTGTGTGTAAGTTTGGGTTCGCATAGGTGTGGAACCTTGGAGGGGGACCATGCCTATGTGCCGGTCACAGATCCGGGAATCGGGTCGTGGCAGTTTTTTTTTCGTTTTTGAATACTGATTTAACGAAAAAGCCCCCAGAAAACGACAAAAAAGGCCGCTAGACCGGGGGGCTCCGTGGTCATTGCGTACATCTGACCGGACCGGTCCGGTCCGCCCCGCCGGTTTTCTTCTTATTTTATTATTTTTCAAAAGTGACTAACTACGATTTTAACCCCTAATAAGACAAAATGGTGCCTTTGGGAACAGGGGTAGGACCGTCATTTACCTAATTTTTTATTATTTCTTTCTGCAGTTGTCAGTGCGTGCTGGGCACGCGCCAGCCGGTGTTCCGCCCCACGCCCTCTTTAGGTGGCGCGTGCTGCGTCTTACGGTGGCCAGATACGATATTTTGAAGTCTATTTCGATGCGCCTACGCGTAGTCTTCCTCCCGCGGTGGCGCGTTGCGCCTAATAATGTCCGTGTACGCGGCGGTGGCCGGTTAAAGCCGCTGACCACATTTCTCTCTCATGCACGTAAAAGTGCAAGAGAGTCCCCCTTATTTGCACCTTTTGCACTTCAGTCCCGTCACTTTCAATTTCATTTCTGGTTCTCATTTCTGGTATATAAGTTTTAATTCAGTTCGATTGGGTCCTCCGATTGGATTTAATTCAGTGGCCATTTTTCAATTCGGTCCTCCTTCTTTTAATTTCCGGATTGGATTGAAAAAGATGAATTTATTCGATACAGTAGTTTCAATTTATTCAATTTTGTCCTTTGATTAAAATTGATAATATATTTTATTTTCATTTCGGCCCTTATACTTTTAATTTTAGATTGTAATCCCTTTATATTTAATATTCATTTCAGCCCTTATACTTTTAATTTCTTATTTTAATCCCTATATTTCTTTTTATATTTTATTTTGTATCTATGATCATTTGGAAATTGATATTTGTGTTTTTTTTTTCTCTCCATTTGTTCTTTCTTTTAGCTTTTTATTCGTTTTTTATTTTATTTTTAAGTCATATGACTTTTTTTATCTGATAATTTTTTTTTTTGATATTTTGTTAAAGTTATTATGATTTTTTTTGTCTTTTTTTATTATTAACACAATAATAATAATAATAATAATAATAATAATAATAATAATAATAACAATAATGATAATGATAATGATAATAATAATAATAATAATAATAATAATAATAATAATAATAATAATAATAATAATAATAATAATAATAATAAGAAGAAGAAGAAGAAGAAGAAGAAGAAGAAGAAGAACAACAACAACAACAATAACAAGAAAAAAATTAAGTTATTTTTCTTACGTACTCTTTTGTTAATGTTTTTCAGTTTTTTTGTCTAGGGATAATTTGATGTTTTTTATTGTTTTCTCAATAACTGCAATGGTAGTTTTAGATGTGTAAACTTCGATGTTGCTATTTTCAGAATAAGGTGTGGTGATCTTTTTTATCATATTAAATTTTACATATTTAAATATTATATTTTAATTTTGGACCAGCATATGCTATTAATTTCTTTCATCCTAACAATTATAAAATTTTTTTACTCAGCCCGCAACGTAGTGTGAAAAATGTTTTTTATTTTCAGTTCAAGTAATTTTTTTTTTATTTAATTTCGTTTTCTTCCCGTTATTAAAGCAATAATAATATTAATATTAAGAATAATAATAATAATAATTTTAGTTTTTGTTCTTACATGCTTTTTTATTAATATTTTTTTTGTTTCCCTCTCAGATTTGTTCAATAATGTTTATTGTTTTGACAGTGATAATGATGATAATTTAAGAAGTAAAGACTTCAATGTTACTGTTATTATAATAGAGGATGTTGATCTTTTTCATTATATCTAATTTTATATACTAAAATATTATATTTTAATCTCAACAATTGTAAAGATTATTTGTTCCGCCCGCACTACGCCCGCAACGTAGTGCGGGCATTTAACTAGTATTATCTAAAAAGAAAAGAAAAAATCAAAATCCTTAGTTTGACCATGTAGTTCACTATAGTGTTTTTTTTTTTTGGAAACAATTGCCCTTTGGTAGATATTTCTTGGTTTGAAAATTTTCTTTCAGATTAATTCTCTTTGTTTATTATTATTTTGTATTTTTATATTTATATTTTATATTTCAACTTAAACCTGGACTGAACTTTGAATTATAGTTTAATTTCTTGGATCAACCCTTCATATTTGGTTTATATCTATGGTCCTGAACTTATTATACAATGAACCTCTTTCCAACCCCTAGTGACATGCCATTTGCTTCAAGGTTTTTAGTTTGGGGAGGGGAGATGAAACAAAATGAAGATGCAGAAACTTGGTCTAATAATTTTCATTACTGATGATTCAGCAAAACTAAGCAGCTACTAAAGTGGGAAAGAGGGTAGCATGCAGAAAACAAAAGGAAAGGAAGAAAAGAGCATGACTTTAGATCGAGCAACTCTAATCCTCGATAGGTTTCTTCCTCAAAGAATCCATGATTTTCTGTGAAAAAAAGAGGTATCAGCTGATGAAAATTAACAAGATGATGGTTTCAAGCAGATACCAACCTTTAAATAATTCACTGAATGGCTTCATTATTTTGCTCAGTTTCAGAGGCTGGTTCATCATCTTCTTCAAAGAAATCAGTGCCATTTTCCGAATGGCCATATCCGTATGATTTGATGTGATCGTTGAGGGACCTTTTGTGCTTGAAATAAGATCCACAAATGCAATACCAAAGCTTGCCACAGTTCTTCTCGTGGGTTCTCCAATCACCTTTCACCGCAAATGCCTTGCCACATTTTGTGCACATGAAAGGCTTGATTCCATGCTTTCTCTTGTAATGAGTTTGAAGGGTTCTGAAATCTTTGAGAGGCTTCGCTCTTGGATGATCAATGTTGTTTATGCATCCTGCTGCGCAGCAGTAGCAAGGCAGTCTAAGCATTGCTGTTGGCTGTGTACCTCTTAGAGAATCTGGCCCTTTTCGATACTGAGATCCATGCCCCCACATATGCATCTACACATTCAAGCCAGAGAAGAAAAACCAAAGTATTTAAAAATAATAAACCTATACAAAAAAGAGAGTCCAGATTTTAATAAACTAGCTAGGAATGATGCTACAAGCTTGCTTTAGACATATTTGCGCTTATTCAAAGTATCAAAGTAAAAGTTACATGCTAGTAATAAGGTTACTATCCTGTTTCGGCTTTAATTTCATGTGCATACAGTAGTTTGATGAAGATTCATATGATCTCATGGAAGAACCGTGTATTTTCAGGATTTACATTCCTGACAAAGTGTGAAACACAAACTCCAAGGAGCAAAAGCCTGATGCCTTAGTAGCTCAATCACATAAAAAGAGCTACTGATCTTAATCTCAGTTAGAACAGGTTGATTTATTCTCGATCTTATTTTTTAAATCCCAAAGCAACAAATCATGCAAAAAGGAGAGACAGAAAGAGAGAAAAACCTAGTCAATTCCCATTTTTTTTACTCTTCTCTTCTCAAGAGAGTCTAAATTAGAATAAAAGTGAATCGTTGAATCGAAGGATAAGAACTGGATTTTCTCTTTTTCTGCAAAATCAAAAGGAGAAACATAGAAAGGGAGGGGAGGGGAGGGAAAGGTAAGCTCTTTGAAACTATCATGGATTCGTTTGATTGAACATACCTGCATGTTGTTGTATCTGTTGAAGGTCTTGAAGCAAAGTGGGCATGAAAACTGTGTAGGACCAATCAGAATCTGAGAAGGGGTGGGGATCAAGTACCGGCCCTTGTTAAGATTACTACTGCTTGTTTGATAATCCGAAACAGCAGTTACTTCTTCGTTCTCTGTGGAAGACACCAAGTAAGCAGAACCAAGACTAGGTAGCCCTAAATGTAGAGCCACAGTCTTATCATCATAAAGGCTTTCTTCTTTGTCCCTGTTCTTGTCCACCTCCATGGAACTGCATGAGAAGCACTCCTGTTGTTCTTCATGATGCCTTGTTGGACTCAAAGTAAGAAGTGGAAGAGCTTCTCTGAGAGGAGGAGAAGGAGGTGACGAGGAGTAATGGCTCTGAATAAAAGAGTTGCTATTATTATCCGAGTACATATTGCATCCATAGGATGCATACAGTACTGATGAATTCGAAGAAGATGCGGAGGAAGATAAATGATGGAGATGGTTGAAGCTGTACCGTCCATTGAGGTGCTTGGAATATGGATCAGCCATGATTGAAAGTGGGAGGAGAGAAAAGCTACTAAATATGGCTAAATCTTTTGACAAGGTGGAGCCTGAGCAAGAGCACCAAATTAAAACAAAAATGAACAAGGTTAAGGTTGATAAGGTGAGCCTACTTGACCAAAAAAGGAGAGAGTGACGAGATATCACCTGTGAGGTTTAACTTATAAAAAAATATGCTAAAACAAAGAGAGAATGAGAGAGTAACATGAGGGGACGGGGAGAGAAAATGGAGGAGAAGAGAGCAAGTACCAGTACTATATAATCTTAATTAGTGCAACGGCAACCTGTGTTTCGCATACAAAAGCATTGTTTTGTTTTATGTTTTTCATCTCAAAACATCGCGTCGCGAGACAGTACTTCTAAGACTCCAACATTATTATTAGAACTCAACAATCAACTCATGATCAAGATCAATAAGAAATATTGATGTAAAATTAATTTACCAAAGACAAAGTGAGTAATTAGGGTTTGAAAATGAGAGGGTACTTACTTTGTACTTTATAATCTTAGTGCAACCTGTGTTTCGCATATAAAAGTACTGTTTTTTTTTTATGTTTTTCATCTCAAACATACATAGATTACTCGCTCAGTAGATGCATCGCTTTGCGAGACAGTACTTCTTCTAAGACTCTAAAATATTATTATTAGAGCAAAACTCACCAATCAACTCATGATCAAGAAATTAATTTACCAAAGACAAAGTGAGTAATTAGGGTTTGAAGCTTGTCTCTCTACATCATCCCAACCCTAGCTGACACAACATGAGTATATATTACCCTAGCTGACACAACATGTGGGCTTCGTCTCAGCACCTGCTGAGAAACTCTCCCAACCAACCTTACTGTTCAGTATTTAAGATCTAAAAACTAGGGCATCTCTCTCTCGATCTCTTGTTTGTGGCTTCCTCTGGCTGCATACATTACAGACATGTTAGCGCAGACTGGTTTAAAACCTTGCCTTCCGGTCAAAGTCCTTCTCCGAATGCTGCTTCAAATCACAAGTCTTCATTTGACCTAATTGTTATGACTCGTATGAATCGTAGGATAATTGATTGACGAAGAGTCTCCTCTCTCTTACCAGTTTGTGTGCACCAATCTCTCGATGTTTCCAATACAACACGAGGGGATATAATGTGAGTTCTTCGATCATTCAAGCATATTCTGCATCTGTTTCCTCAAAACCAACAAAACTTTGTTTTAAGGTATCTTTAAAATATATATTTTTAATACCAGTATATAAAAATAGTTTAAAAAAAAAACATGAACATAACAAACACTCAATAAAAAAATGACAACAACCAAAATTAATAAAATCTAAATCTGTTGCCCGATATAATTGTGTTATAGCTTATTATGTCCCACCTACTTCTCTGACAATGTAATACAGTTTTTATATATATACACAACGAAAAAGACATGCCTTTTTCGTCATGTTTTGTTTTTTTTTCTCCATCCGGCTCAAATAATTTGAAACTTGCCCTGTCCCAGTCTGTCCACATGAAGAAATTTCGACACATCCCCTTCATGAATTTGACATGTCACACCCCCTCTTTATATAACACACATGTATTGATTTCGCTACTTGTGCATGTTAGGTATTTGTTATTCATAATTTATTTATTTTCAAATATTAATATATAAAAAAACATTAAAATTATATTTTAACAGCATATATATATTTATATACTAGCTAGCCAATGCCCCCGCGTCTTGTTGCGGGCGGCACCATATTTTTTTAACGCAATAAAATATTAATTGTGTTTTTTTTTTGTTATAATATAAATTTAGTCAAAATAATAAATTTGTGCAGAATTCCTGTGAAGTGCAAATTTTCTATAAAATATATGAATTTTAAATAGATATAAATTTATTTGTTTAGTAGGTTTTAACAAAATAATCAGCATAAAATTATCATCATCATTAAAAAAAGCAAGAAGATTTGGATATTTGAATTTTTGAATTCATTATATTAAGATTAGTTCATTTTATAATTCAATTTAAATCACATTTAAAAACAAAATATAAATTGTGAAAAGACCTGCAATAATCAAATAACAAATAGGTAGTTAATTTTTTATCCACAAAAAGACAAAAACATAAATTGAAAATTCATCCATACGTTACCGTCATTTTCATTACTATAACAGTTACAATTATTATCAACATTACTACCCAAACAATTAAAATTATTAAATTCCCCTGAAAAATAACAAAAAATCAAAACATTTTAACAAAAAAACAACAAATTTTTTTTAAAAAAAAAATCACTAAAATTGTCATTATTATTGCGCAAATAATAAAATCATAAAATTATTTGTTCTGAAAAACAAATAAAATAGCAGATAACACACAAAAAAAAAAAAACAAAGGGAAAAAAGGACCAATATTAATTTTTAAATTATCACCAACATAAATTAAAATTTCAGAACGGAACCTAATAAAAATAAAACCCCGACAAAAAATGAACCAAAAAAAATAATCTAAAAGCATAAATGAATAAATACGGACAAAAAACAAGCATTGTCCAAACATTGTGTTTTTTAATGTTTTTAGATCATATTCATGTGCTGATGTTAAAAATAATTTTAAAAAACCAATTATCATTTTAATATATTTCTAAACACAATTTAAAAAAAAATCAATCACATATCCAAGCAAAATAAAAATATGGTGGGAGTGGGATTTGAACCCATGCCCTTTCAGAAAGAACCTTAATCTCGCTTGCCCTACCTCAACTCGGCTACCTCAATGTTTTTAGATCATATTCATGTGCTTGATGCATGTTGCGATTATAAAATGCTATAACAATTAGTCACATGGTGCAACTCATTGACCATTTTCTTAGAGCTGTGTGTTTTTCATTCATGACATGTACCAAAATATGTTATTTCACAAGTTTTCTATTAAAATTGCACTATTTTATAAGGTTAGTGTGATTCATATATAGTTTTTAAAATTAAAAAAAATATGTTTAAATTTTTATAATAGTTATAATATTTTTTAATAGACTAAATGTGTAGCTTTTTTTAAAAAAAATAAATAACTTTGTAGTCATCTTTAAAAATTTTTCTATCAAATTATTTTGACTTCATAACCTAGAACATGAACTTATCAAGTGAATCTGAACTAGCTTACTCTTTCATATCTAAATTACATGTTTGCTACACACACACACACACACACATTATCGTTTGTTATCATTATCTTTTTCTTCTTTTTTATAATGTGATAATATGAAACCAACTTATTTAGTTCATAGCTATAACCCAAGTAATTGAATTTCTTATAAAAATAATATTCAGAACACCTAAATATATTACCGGAAATAGTATAAATGCACGGCATAAACTAGTGATCACTGAATACAGTAACCGATTTAGGTGGCTTATCCATGCTTGTCCAAAAACAAACGAAGGTTTCCTTCCAAGACAAACGGCAACTTCTCCATGTGATTTGTGCACAAAAACCACATGGTACGACAAAACAATATTGAATGCGAAAGAGGATGGAAAGTCAAAGGAAAGCACAGACAATGAAAGGAAATCAACAGGAGATCATCCCATTCAATGTGAGCTACAGCCCATTGTCGATATGCAGGTGACCAAACATAATCAATGCACAACTACAGCCCATTGTCGATATGAAAGTGATTGGGCTGTTTGGAAGAGCGGTTAGTAATTTTTCAAAGTGTTTTTTGTGTTGAAATATATCAAAATAATATTTTTTTTATTTTTTAAAAATTATTTTTGATATCAGCACATCAAAATGATCTAAAAACACCAAAACATATTCATTTAAAATGAAAAAAATTTGAATTTCAGCAAAACGACGATTTGGTCGCAGTGCAAACGGGCACCAAATATAATCAATGCACAATTTATAAATCAATCCTGACTGTTTGCAATGTGACAATAATGCAGACACCGCACAATCGAAACTTACTTGGTAACGAAATAAATTAGGATCAAAGGATTGCCTTTTTCATCATGAACACTAGCATGCTGAGATATCAAGACCAATAAATGAAAGTAGGTAATACAGCTTATGCCAAATATATGGTTATCTATCAAAGGGGACAAGCCTTTCAAAATCATTGTAAGGAACCAGAATAGGTATTGTATATGTTCCCATACAGCCCCGGTGCACCATCGAGATATCAACATTCCTTAAATTATTTTGAATCACTGATTAAAACATTATATAATGAAACAAGCATCCAAATAATTATGGGCATGGAAAATATAGAATAACAAGAACCAGGTGACTAATCTGCGAGCATAGGAAGACATTCATTCACAACATGATTATTATTGAGCAAAAGCTATGGAAAACCAGGTACAGGATTTCACTTATTAACGCTGCCAAGATTCAATAATCAAGTGCCTGAAAAATAAGCCCGCCTGTTCCACTCCACTTTGGTCCGAGTGGTCTGCTAAATTCTAAACCTGCTGTAACTCTGCCAAAGGTCAGGCTACTATTGCCAGGTTGGTTACCATGAACAAAATTCCCAGGGGTTCTTGAATTCTGGTTCCGTAAGAATCAGTGCGCCCAACAATGAGCACTTTTACATTATCATCATCACCGAGAAGTAATCTTAACTAGAAAATGCAAAGCTGCAACAGAAATAAAAGCAACTGTGAGATAAAACAGCATTCCTCGCGAGCTTCCACATAATGACAGCCAATAATTAAGAATTAACGAGCATATTTTAAAGAAAACCAAACTGACCACATTGTGTATTCTTTGAACTTACCTTCCAATAAGTCCCGATAGAGGGCCACTTGTGATCCTAGAAATTGCAAAGTAATCAGTATATGATGTTTCCAATCCATCAAAGATACAATAATATACATGTAGATTAGGTGGAAAAGCATGGTGTTAGTGCCCTCTAAGTTAATACCACTCACCCACTTGATATCCCACCGCCAACGGAGAAACCTCCATGCGGACGTTCAACGACGTTCTTATCAAATCAACTTTGCCAGTATCTAAAACAAATGAGAGGGCAAATAAAGTTTAAAAATTCATTGATTGGTATAGAACAGTTGAGGTTTATGTGTGCCCACTAGCACCTCCATCAATTATTCCTTAACATTATTCTGAAAATATGTAAACCACAGAAGATCGAGACACTGAATCACTAGTGAAAAGTATAGACCATGTCAAAAGGTATAATATAAAGAGCATCAAATCTTCTGTGTTTTGCTTGACACGCCAATTTATATCAAATCACACAAAAACCAAATTTATTCAATTATACTCTCAACCAGATTAATTCTACCCATGGTTCCCTACAAATGATTTCAATGTTACCGCAATGATCCACAGTATGAAATGCGCATGTGCGGGGTGTGGGTGCATGTATGTTCATAGATGTATATTCCAGTTAGCATTTTTCCAAGTATGATATTTTATTAGACTATTTAAAATGAAACATCTTTTTTCACCTCCAGCAGGTTGGGGAATAAAGCTAACATCTTGCGTGATTCCCATAGCTAACACAGTATCCACAGACTTCATCTTTCATAGACGACAGAACAAAAAAAACGAATGCTAGAAACTAAAAGAGACTCTGAAAGCAGAAAAATGCTGAAGCCACCCTTTTCAGCCAGAAATCAGCATTATATATACATGGGGTCTTCTTGAGGACATATAGTGTGAAAGTACAAAAAAAAAAAACAGCTGTTCCAGAATTACCTGTCCCTTTTTGGTTGCAAGCTGCCTAAGTACTTAGTACCGTTTCAGGCTTAATTTGTCTTCCCTTTGGCTGGTTCACCGTTGAAAAGATGAACAAATGGAAATGTCATTCACCTCTGCCTCTGCAACTTGTAACCTTATAAAAACCCAGAGAGAATCTCATGCATTTGAAACCTATAATAATGTATATGAAGATGTATGTTAATTTAAAGTTGTAATAAGAAACCATGGAGAACTTAACAGTCCAATCCTATGTTAGCCAAAATGTGACATAAAAATAATATCATGAAAGATGAAGCACAAAACATGCCAAAAAGGCCACGTTTCATGTACCAGTCGACTAAAATAAAAGAATGTCAAAGAGGCCACGTTTCATGTACCAGCCATTGATGGAACTTATTTACCACTTTTCCTGCACAGCTTGACGCCAAAAATAAAATCAATGAAAATCTCCTATTATAGCAGTTCACATGAAGCATGACAACACTCATAACCATACGCATGGATAGATACCAAACAATTACAGTACATTCGAGCTGTACCATAACTAAAAAATGAAGTGTAAATACTTAGCGTTCGCTTAGTATGAGACATTATACATTTAAGAAAAACGTGCAAAAACTATAAGGGCCAAACAATTTTCAAAATTATGAAAGAACGGGATGGGGGAGGAGAAGAAATAAAAAGGGGCAGCTCTACAGACAACATACATTATTTATTAAATCTCTATATCTGCAATGCCAAATACCACCTACGTACCCTATCCATCCGCCACGAAAGGCATCCTGTTTAAACTTTGTCGGAAGAACACTAGCTCCTTCACATACTAGACCATAAAATTCCTGGTTTGGTTCAACCTTATGCCACAAGAAAGCAACATTGGTCATCTATTCAACCCAAAACACTGCATTGCCTACAAAAACAACACTTGAATAAAACCACTGACATGTCTGCTCTCAATCAGATATCCTCGCCCTCAAGCAATGCACCAATGGAAACCACAATACTCAAAGACTTAATCAGGCCAACATTCGCGCAGCAAGGCGAGTATGGTGGGTCCCACATACCTGAAAAAACAATTGAATCCCATCACGAGTGTAAACAGCAACAGGCATACCGGAGGAAAAATATCCACTACTGGTAATCCGATGTACATCCTCTTGAACTTCACGAACAGCAAGAATAATGGTTAGAAGGCATGAATAATGGTTTTCCTGTTAGAATTATTGACGTGGTATATTTATTTTGTACTGTGTTGACTTAGGGTTTATATCTTTATGTCAATAATGCGCTGTGACTATAAATTAATCTTGTAGGTTAGTATGATTTTCTAGTAGTTCAAAGCCAAGCTAAAGTACAAGCACACGCTTCTGAGGTAATGCTTAATTTAATTTAATATAATTCAAATCAATTAAAATTTTATTGCAAATTTTAAATTGAACAAATAATATATATATATATATATATATTTAAATTGAACAAATAATATATATATATATATATATATATATATATATAGAGAGAGAGAGAGAGAGAGAGAGAGAGAGATTACCTTTTTCATGATTTGTCCATTGCATTGTCTCTTATTTGATGATTTCTCGGTTGAAGAAAACAAGAAAAAACATAAAGATCCTCGTCTTGTATGCACTTGGTCTCATCTTAAGCAATATATTTTGGTCATGCGTAGTAGTTATTTATTTATTTTTATTTTTATTTGACGAGACCACACAGATTTTCAGCCAACAATTGAATGCCTAGCAGAAAAAAATGATGTAGTTGGCTTTCCCGTTTCCATCACCTTGATTCGTGGAAGTGTTTCAGTGCTTGTTCATTATTGTATTGTGGAGTATTTTTTTTATTTTTAAATATATTAATATATTTTATTTTAGTATTAACACATTAAAATTATTAAAAAACACCAAAAATTAATTTAATATTTTTTACAAAATAAATTATTTATTTAAAATCACTTACAAATACAATTCATAGAACTCCCAAATGGGCTCATTCCATATCAATAACAGGATCAGTCATATTTCAAACCTTACAATTAATTTTGATATGGATACAATGAAGATTACAGTGAGAGGATCCCAATCCAGAAATTATAATTTATAAGTCTAAATGAGACATTGCTGAATTTGCTGAAATAAAATATTAAAAAATTATCTCATGGGAGATTGTGAAATGTTTTTTTTTTAACACTCTATGATAGCTGATGAGAATTTTGAAAAAATAAGTTAACAAAATTGTTAGGAAAGAGCAGAGCAGATGTTTCAAAAATCATGTCAGGATCTAATAGTTAAGAAATAAATAAATGAGATAAATTGTCGTGACAAAAAAAAAAGATCAACAAGTTATATCAAGGTTTTGTTTTAAACATGTTTAATAATAGTATGACACATTATCTAATATACTAAAAGAGATCAGAGTGAATACTATAGCATGTGAGTGTTTTCACTTTGAATTGGAATAGTATTGCTCAATTTTTGAGTCAGTTCGGTATGAGTCGCCGGTTTAGTGGTTATTTTCGATTTTGCACAGTGAAATAACAGTTTTGTCCCTCGAAAAAGACAAAAAATGAGTTTTGGGCTTAGAGGTACCATGGTAATTGCACACATACAGTCCGGTCCGGTCCGCCTACCTTTTTATTTTTTTATATTTTTTTAAAAATGGCTAAATATAGATATAGCCCCTAATAAGATAAAATTAATAACTTGGTCACAGGGATATACCAGTAATTGAACCTGATTTTTTATTATTTTTTTTTATATTGTCGACGCGTGTGTCACAAGTGACCGACAGTATTCCGCCTCACGCCCTGTTAAGATGACACGTGAGGTGTGCTCAAGTAGACGGAGATGGGCGACCGACGTCTCTCTAGATGCGCCGCCGCGTGGTCTTCCTCTCGGTACAGCGTGTTTTTCCACACGGTGGCCGTGTATGAGGCGATGGCCAGGGCCCCCGGTTTTGTTTTTTTTCACTTCGGTCCCTACGCTTTTAATTTTGTGTATGGTCCTAATTTCTGTTATATAAGTTTTGATTTAGTTCGATTGGGTCCTTCAATTGAAATTAATTAAATGTTAATATTTCATTTCGGTCCTCCTTCTTTTAATTTCTGGACTGGGTTAAAATAACTTAATATATATTCAGTACAGAAGTTGCAAATTTTTTAATTTTGTCCTTTGATTTAAATTGATAATATATTTGATTTTCATTTTGGTCCTTATGCTTTTAATTTTTTATTTTAATCCCTTTAATTTTTTTATATTTCTGAAATAAGTGTGCTCTTAACTTTGATTTTTAATTTTTGTTATTTCTTATTTGTTGAGGCGGTATTTTTTTTTTGAAAAAAATTAGCTCTTAAATTTTATTTTGTATCTATGATAATTTGAAAAATGATTTTTTTCTCCCTTTATTCTTTCTTTTAGTTTTTTTATTGGTTTTTTTATTTTATTTTCAAGTCAAATGATTTTTTTTGCCTGATAAATTTTATTTTTTGTTTGATCTTTTGTTAAAGTTTTGAGGATTTTTTTAGTCTTTCATTTATTTTTGTTTTTTTTTTCATTATTAACATAATAATAATAATAATAATTATTATTATTATTATTTTAGTTCTTTTTCTTACTTAGTCTTTTGTTAATGTTTATGAGTTTTTTCCTCTGAGGATAATTTGATAATTTTTATTGTTTTGACAATAATAGCAATAATAATTTTAGATGTTAAGACTTCGATGTTGCTATTTTTATAATAGGGTGTGGTGATTTGTTTTATAAGATTAAATTTTGTATATATAGATATTATATTTTAATTCTGGACCAGCAAATCCTATTAATTTCTTTAATCCCAACAACTATAAAAATTGTTTTCTCAGTCCGCAACGTAGTGCGGTCAATTTTTTTAATTTTCAAGTGAAATGATTTTTTTTAGCTAATAATTTTTATTTTTGTTTTATCATTTATTTTATTTTTTATTTTCTCTTTTGTTAATTTTTTTAGGCTTTTTTAGTCTTTGATTTAATTTTGTTTTTTTCTTTATTAACGCAATAATAATATTAATATTAAGAATAATAATAATAATTTTTAGTTTTTTTTCTTACTTGCTTTTTTGTTATTTTTTTTTTCTCGGGTTAGTTTAATAGTTTTTATTGTTTTGGCAGTAATAGTGATGATAATTTTAAAAGTTAAGACTTCGATGTTGTTGTTGTTATTATAATAAAATATGTTGATCTGTTTCAGTATATCAAACTTTACATATAAAAATATTATATTGGAATCTCGACAGTTATAAAAATTATTTGCTCTGCTTGCAACGTAGTGCGCGCAATTAACTAGTTAGAATACTAAAAAACAAGGTCATCAGTTATATCTGGTTGGATAATTTCTAATATACAGTTAAAACCACCTCATCATCATCTTTTTTAATGATATTCAGCGTGTAAAAAATAGAATCTTGGTGACCTGATATTTTTTTTATTACTATTATATCATCATTTTTTTTTCTTAGCCATTACATCGTGAATTTTATTTTTATCATTAGATCTTCATAAAATTTAATTGCATAAAACATGCATGTCAATGAAAATAATGGTTGTATCTATTCAAATATATAATTGAGTTTAAAATATATAATTTTAAAACAAAAAAATCTTAAAATGGTTATCCCACTTGTTTGTGTGATGTTGACATGCACATTGTATGGTGTGCCGCTGTCGTGGCTTGCCAAAGCAAAAGCCCCGAACCGAATGGTTGACATCAGGATCCTACAAAGCACAAAAAGGATTGGACCGATTTGACCCTGCGCTCCTTGGATTCGAAAATTTGGCCGTCAGAAAGCAATTGTGAACAGATTCCAAGAACACCGTGCATCTTTGCCAGGGCTGAGCGCATTTGCTTTGATCCGTTGTTTCTTCGTAGTGGAGACTGACAAAGCGCTAGCCACGACTGAGTGCAGAAGCTTTTCAAGGTTTGATCATTGTTATAGGTTGCTGCGTGGTAGTGTGGTTACAGTTATTTTTTAAAATAATTATTGTTTAGAAATATATTAAAAATATATTTTTTTTTTTAAAAAAATTTATTTTGACATCAACACATAAAAATAATTTAAAAAAATTAAAAACTTTTAATTTAAAATATAAAATAAAATAAAATAAATTTTTTAATTAAAAATACATTTAAAATACAATAAAAAACAATAATGGGGAGCAGTGGAGGTTGACAGGGTGCAAGAATCCAAAATACGCATGCTGCCCTGACAAAGAGGATAAACCAAATTCAAGAATGCCTCATGAAAACCCCAATTCCTCGCCAAAGTTAATAATAATAATAAAAAAAAAGCCAGCCGGCTTGAGCCGGCCTGAAATGAACTAACCTAGTCTGTCCATGATTTTAGAATAATTTCATAGAGTTATCTGATATATTTTTAAATAAAAAAATATTTTTAAAATTAAATTCAGCTACGCTCTAAGAATTGCAGCTACTTGCACACACTGCAATAAAAATCAACAGTTTAAAGAAAATCAATACTACATCACACTCAAGAATTATAGATGAATTTGAATTTTTGAGTAGATTGATTTTGATATTAGAAGCTAAAGATATTTCTATTTAAATATTTAGGGTAAAAATAAAAAATTCTGTCGCGAGAATGATTCTGACTCGAGTTTGCAAAAGTTTCCTCGTTTTAAAAACGATTTTAGAAAAAAAATTAAAAAATTTATTTTTATTTAAAATAAAAAAAATAGTGTTTTTAGATCATTTCAAAATACTAATATCAAAAACAACTTTAATCATACTCTAAAAAAAATCACGCTCTTCAATTACTCTTCAATTACTCTCTAGCACAACTTTTTTTCCACCAATAGCACAAGAGACACAGCAACAAAAAAACATGTGAGGAAAAATAAATATTCTCTATAACCGGACCGTTCTCTTCAAGGTAAGCTAACTTTACTACAATATATAACTTTACTAAAGTATATATAGTATATATAGGTCCTGTTTGTTTCTGCGGTTGTACCACCGTTTGATAAAAAAATAATTTTTTTTCATTTTAAATGAATTTTTTTGGTATTTTTAAATTATTTTGATGTGCTGATGTCAAAAATGATTTTTTTAAAAAATAAAAAAATATCATTTTAATGTATTTTTACATAAAAAAACACTTTCAAAAGCAATCACAACCGCACTCCCAAACACTCCATAAACACGGCATGAAGCAATGGTTAAAAAGTTAATTAGTGATGATGACCTTATAATTAGCGAGAAACTAGATCAATGGTACGCACGCGCTATGCCACAATGATAGATCTTTTGACTAAAATTGAAATGCTTACTTGCAAACCATCAAACAAATGCCCATGGAAGTATCAATTTTCCCCCAATAAAGTTCCAAAAAAATGGGTTGTTATTAATAATTACTTGAAAGGTGCTCCCGGAAAAGATTTACTGCTCTTAAAAAATGATATCTCTAGTAGCAAGGGACACATAAATGCTGACCGGACAAAATATCAAATAGCACGTGACTTTATTTTCGTGGAAGTAATCTCATTATAAGTTAGATTATGAGGCATGACTCATGGATTATATGAATTGTTATGAATCAAGAGTATTTAAAAGATTTAGAGGCTGAATATACAAAACCTATGAATCTTTAGGAGGCAAAAACCATATTGTAAAGATAAAAAATAAACCCTTGACCCAAGTTGATGATACTTTATTTTTTAATAACAACATATTAAAATAATTAAAATTAATTGTTTAAAAAAAATATTAGTGTAACTCTACACCTTCATAGTTTCTTTTAACCACATCATCATTTCAATCATCGAAAAGCTGTGTCAGTGTGAGAGGATTGACATGTGAGAAGAAGAAAAGATGAGAGAATCATTCTGCACTCTTGATGGCTTTATCATAGCTGCGGTCCAAAAAGTATTTTCCTGGTACGAAGAAACATTTTAAGGTTGCGCGAAAAAACTTGAAAAAGATTTTGATAAATAAAAATCACACCACAACAAACTAACAAAGGTATCTCTTAGCACGGGAGAGGATGCATTTTCCCATCACTTTTAAAAAATAATTTTTAAAAATATAAAAAATTATTTTAATATATTTTTAAATAAAAATCAATTTTAAAAAAACTGACAACAGTGCTTTCAACTTATAAAGCAATGCTCTGAGAAACGATGGCAAAACCATTTTCTCCACTAGTTGTCCATCCACCAACTATACAGTGCCAAGTGGACCAGGCTAGACCGGGTGGGAAGGAAGGCTCTATATAAACCGCTAAGATTTCAAATATTCAAAAACCTTAAAAAACCCACAGAACTTTCTCGCGCAACGCAAGTCTCTCTGAGTCTCTCTCGCCTCCTGCCGACGTCTTGCACCCGTATCTAATCTCAATCAAAATCAACAAAACCCTAATCATCAAACCGTGATCCCTAATCCCCGAGAACGATCGATTTCTTCAATAAAGTGAGGACCTTTTTCTCTCCGTCTCTCTCCTCGTTTCTGCTGACTTGGAGAACTTGATTTCTTTAATATATTTTTTTGTGCTGAAATGGTTCGGTTTCAATAAAATATGGATTTCTTTAGGTAAATTAGAAAGAAAAATTATTAGTTTTTATTTGTGATTCTGTTAAGGCTTTAATCATGGAGGTTGATTGATTTCCTTTTTAAATTTGGATTAAACAGTGCTAAATTAGTGTTTTTATTTTTCTGTTTTGGAAGATATGGGATCGGGTGGTGAAATGAAAATCAACGGGAAGGAAGAGGATGCTCTGAAGGCACCTTTGCTGAAGCCGTCGGAGAATGTTGCTATTACCGTCGTCCCTGCTAAAGGAGATAAGAAGGTCAGAACTGTTAAGTTCAAAATAGGGGAAATCAAGTGCACCTCATGCTCGACGTCTATAGAATCTATGCTGGGAGAGGTTAATGGGGTTGAAAGTGCTGTAATATCGCCTCTTGATGGCCGTGCTGCTATCACTTATGTGCCTGAGCTTGTTGATGTAAGTCAGTTTGGAAAACTTGTACAAGCTTATTGTTAGTCATGTTTCTTTCGTCCTGTTAGAATAAGTATGTTTCTGTATGTTTTAGAGCTGTTTTGTTTCGGTTATTTATACCTGTCAAATGAAGATGAAAAGGCACACGTGGTGGCGGACTTTGTGATATTTGTTTGATTTCGAATTTGAGATGGCTAGTTTAAATTTTGTGTTGCTACTGATTTGTATGGTATTTTTCTCCTGTTGATGAGTAGCAATTTTATGATTTTTTTAAAATTGTTTTTAGGTTAATAAAATCAAGGAAACTATAGAAGATGCTGGATTTCCTGTTGAAGAATTTCCAGAGCATGATATAGAAGTATGTCGGCTTAGGATTAAAGGAATGATGTGCACCAGCTGCTCTGAGTCTGTTGAACGTGCCCTTCTTAGCGCTGTTGGAGTTAAAAAAGCAGTGGTGGGTCTAGCTCTTGAAGAAGCAAAGGTCCACTTTGATCCAAACCGCATTGATACAGATGGCATTCTCAAAGTAGTAGAAGATGCTGGCTTTGGAGTTGAGCTCATCAGTTCTGGGAATGACATGAACAAGGTGCACCTTAAAGTTGAAGGATTTAATTTTGCAGAAGATGGTAACATGATCCAATCCTGTCTTGAGTCCACGCTAGGTGTGAATCATGTTGAAGTGGACCTAGCTGAACACAAGGTAACTGTTAGCTATGATCCAGACCTCATTGGCCCAAGGTCTATTATACAGCGCATTGGAGATGCATCATCTGGTTCCAACATTTACCAAGCAGAATTATATGTTCCTCCAAGACGAAGAGAAACAGAGCAACTACAAGAAGTTCAGATGCATAGAGACCAATTTTTTTTGTGCTGCCTTTTCTCTGTTCCGGTACTTGTATTCTCCATGGTACTCCCAATGCTTCATCCTTATGGTAACTGGCTAGAATACAGGATTCACAACATGCTCACAGTTGGGATGCTTCTCAGGTTGATCCTCTGTACACCAGTGCAGTTCATTGTTGGCCGAAGGTGCTGAAATAAGCATTACTTTTATGTTTATCAATTTTGTTCTTACTTCTACATTTTCTGTCATTAATAAGAGAAAATAAGGCCATTAAAATCTTTACTATTGATGTTATTTTCAGGTTTTATGTGGGATCGTACCATGCTTTGAGACGGAAATCTGCCAACATGGATGTTTTAGTTGCATTAGGCACTAATGCAGCTTATTTTTATTCCGTATACATATTGATAAAAGCTATAACATCAGATACATTTGAAGGGCAAGATTTCTTTGAGACTAGTGCCATGTTGATATTGTTTATTCTTCTGGGGAAATATTTGGAGGTTGTGGCTAAAGGCAAGACTTCAGACGCTTTAGCAAAGCTCACTGAACTTGCTCCTGATACAGCTCATTTGGTAACACTAGACAGTGATGGAAATGTTGTCGCAGAGATGGACATTAGTACTGAACTGATACAAAGGAATGACGTGATTAAGATTGTTCCAGGGGAAAAGGTCCCTGTTGATGGGATTGTTATAGATGGCAAAAGCCATGTGAATGAGAGTATGATCACAGGAGAGGCAAGGCTCATAGCTAAAAGACCTGGAGACAAGGTATATAACACTGCAATTCATCTGTTGTTCACATAGATTTTATATGCAGCATCTTTACAATTCAGAAGGCTCAGACAGGAATTTCTGTTTCAATTGTTAACAGGTAATTGGTGGGACCATGAATGAGAATGGGTGCATACTGGTCAGGGCTACTCATGTTGGGTCAGAAACTGCACTTTCCCAAATTGTTCAACTTGTTGAAGCTGCTCAGCTTTCCAGGGCTCCTGTTCAGAAACTAGCTGACCGAATCTCTAAGATTTTTGTTCCTACAGTGAGTTCATTATATCCTTCGTTTGATACCCTAATCAGTGTTTTGTTATCAGGTCTTTTATGAGATGACACACTCCACATGCTTTACAAAAAAGTTTGCTATTGCTTGAATCAGTAAAAAAATTAAGTAATTTACAAATAATAGACTTTGCTGTCTGACTAGGAGGGAGATGCATTATTCTAGAAAATGAAGTGAGTTTCTCTGTCTCTCTCTCTCTTTCCTAATTACAGGTCTCGTGGGCCATAATTTTCTTGAAGAGTTCTCTCCCTCTCCGTCCTTCCTTTTGTGTGTTTTCGTCTAGTGCTCTCTTTATATTCTTTTCTTTCCAAGGGCTTGTACTTTCATCATATAAGGCATCCATTTGCAAATGTAATAATTGTGAGGGCTATGCACTTTCTGATCTTTTCACTCTTGCTCATGTTTCAATACTGTTTTTTTTCCTTTTCTTTTTGAAACTATATGGGATGACTGGGAATGCAGAACATTCCAATTTTCATGTGACTTGGAAATCCATTTCAGGTTGTTGTCGCAGCATTTATTACATGGCTGGGATGGTTTATACCTGGAGAAGCTGGTCTTTACCCAAAACATTGGATACCCAAAGCAATGGATGGATTTGAGCTTGCACTGCAGTTTGGTATTTCAGTATTGGTAGTTGCTTGTCCGTGTGCTCTAGGTCTAGCAACACCAACTGCAGTCATGGTTGCCACTGGAAAGGGTGCTTCTCAAGGTGTGCTCATCAAAGGCGGAAATGCACTTGAAAAGGCACACAAGGTATGGCAACTTTTCTGATAAACCTTCAACTCTGTTGTCAGAAATTGGGTTTAATGCATGGGCTCCTTTGCTGTTATGAGAACTTAGCGGGCCTTATCCCTGGTAGCTTTGTTTCTCATGAAGCAGTTTCTTGGCCATTTTTTACATTAGGCAAGAGTAGATTTCACAAATACATTTCATATTCACTAGGGACAAAGTGCAGAACTTCAATATCTCTTGTTACTGATCATGCTGTTACTGTCCTCCAGGTGAGAACGGTTGTCTTTGACAAGACAGGGACATTAACAATTGGAAAACCAGAGGTAGTTAGTGCTGTGCTCTTTTCCAGTTTCTCAATGGAGGAATTTTGTGACATGGTTACTGCTGCAGAGGTGGGCATCTATATCTTAAGCATTGTTCTGATGTCAAAACTATAGGATTTAGATACATCTTGATTTTCATAAAAAAAAAAAGGCCACTTTAATAAGCACCCTGGTTTGCCTGGGGTGGGAAGAAATAGTGCTGTCAGGTGCAAAGAAAAATAAGATTTGTTTCCATTTCTGAAGTATTATGAAATATGGATAGTTATTGTTTTCTTGAACAATCATTGATATATCAGAAACTGAAATCGTACTCTTAACATGTTGGGGAAGATAGGTTATTTTATGCACAAATTTCCCGCTGATGCTACATGAAAAATGAGGTAAATAACATTTCCCCATCCATTTCCCCAGGCAAATAGTGAACATCCAATAGCTAAAGCTGTGGTGAAGCATGCTAAGAGGCTGCGCCAGAAGATTGGTCCTAATTCGGAATATATTACCGAGGTTAAGGACTTTGAAGTGCACACTGGAGCTGGGGTGAGTGGAAAAGTGGGTGACAGAAATGTTTTGGTTGGGAACAGGAGGCTCATGCAGGCTTGTAATGTCTCAGTTGGTTCTGAGGTTGAGAACTACATTCGAGAACATGAGCAATTAGCTAGAACGTGTGTGCTAGTAGCCATAGATGGATCGGTTGCTGGAGCTTTTGCTGTGACCGATCCAGTGAAGCCAGAGGCTGCGTGTGTTGTATCTTTTCTTCGTTCCATGGGCATCTCAAGCATCATGGTGACTGGTGATAACTGGGCTACAGCAAGTGCCATTGCTAAGGAGGTTGGAATTGAGAAGGTGTTTGCTGAAACAGACCCATTAGGAAAGGCTGACAGGATTAAAGATTTACAGGTATGCTTACTTTTTATTTGGTTACTGTCTAATGCAAGAAAATATACAGAGAAGTAGGCAAATAAAATTTTGTGACGTGCTGTAATATGTTAATGAATTAGAGCTTTGAATCATAACTAACCTTTACTATCTTATGAGGCGGTGACAACATTTTTGAGTTTTAACTTCCTGAATTGTCGGCTAAAGTAATCTAAAGCATTTGGATTGAACAACAATAGGGTTGAGATGGGTGTCAACTGATTTCTTACCAGTGTTCAAAGTGAGTAAACTTGTAAACTGAATGCAGGGAAAAGGAATGACTGTAGCAATGGTGGGAGATGGAATAAACGACTCGCCAGCTCTGGTTGCAGCTGATGTTGGGATGGCAATTGGAGCCGGCACTGATGTGGCTATAGAAGCTGCTGATATAGTTCTCATCAAAAGCAACTTGGAAGACGTAGTTACCGCCATCGATCTATCAAGAAAAACCATGTCCCGGATACGGCTAAACTACGTATGGGCTCTCGGCTACAACATACTCGGCATGCCTATTGCTGCTGGTATCCTATACCCCTTCACCGGAATTCGGCTGCCACCCTGGCTTGCTGGTGCTTGCATGGCTGCTTCATCACTTAGCGTGGTTTGTTCTTCTCTCATGTTGCAGTCTTATAAGAAGCCTTTGCGTGTTAGAGATAGAGACTCTTGAAGGCAAACTCATTTTACGATATTGACAATCTCATGTTAGCTAGTTTTAAGTCTTTCTCTGTATCTACCATTGCTCTGATTGCAGTGATTATAATAAACATGTGCATGCCCTTGGTATATACACAATAAATTTGTCTTGATCTCAGGAACTATCCACTACAGCAAAAAAAAGATTGGATGATTTTAATGAAATATGACTAGGGTGGTCGGTCCATCCACTATGCCCATTTGCGGTCTTCGGGAGTAAAACCTTGATTGTCCCAGATTTTTACAAGAGATACACATATTGACTCGAACTCGAGATTTATTGTGCAAATCACAAGCTCTTTATCATCACGCCATCTCCTTTATGTATGCAATGGAAAACTGAGTAAATCCATAGTGGAAAAATTCGTTGGGAACATATATAGCATGGCAATGACATATATCATTTGGAAGTTTATGCTTTCTTTTACCTCCCCAGATCGTGACCGTGTCCTTCCTTATACGTGAAAGAGCAAGTTTTTCTGCTTGTGATCTTTTCCTAAGAAAATAGATTGGCATCCAAAGTAAAGTAAGAGAAAGCAAGATAAAAGGAAGAATATATCTGTTAAATTTGGCTCAACCTAATTGATTGATTTAGAAAACTCGAGATTTAGAAATCTAATTACATTTGATTTTAAATTATATTGACAAATATATTGACCTACCATTTGACTTGACTAAATCGACTTGATTAAATTTTTTTGTAATTCGGTTAGTCTAACCAAACCTGATCGAATTAACATTAATGATTATTTTTTAAAAGAAAACAAAAGATATTATTTTATTAAAAATGATTGATTTGATAACCAATAAGATGGTAATAAGATGCATTTATTTAATCACAATCCTAATTCAAGGAAATCCATATTAGAGACAAATAGGCAGTCAATTTGCAATGAAGAAACTGCAGTAGTTCCTGTTTAGTGATAGTTAAGATTTTCATGGAATCAAAAAGTTCAAGGTGGGAAGCTCAGCAGGATTCAAAAACAAGATACCTGGCTGCCTGGGTAAAATTATATAAACAAAGAAGCAAAATACTTCCTCTAACATTCAACCACTTTCTTCTATTGGCTCTCTTAAATCATAACAACCACTTTCTTCTATTGCCTAGTTTGCTATCTTTGTGGATAAAAGAAACATTTTGCTTCTTTATTTTATATTATTCCAAAATATAGGGATATCTCTCTCACCTAAAAATTTAAGTTATTAAGTGAGACTCCAATATATGATTTATATTATTTTCTAATATATTTTCTCGAATAAAAATTTTTTAGACTTGAAACTTGCACATAGATCCCACGTTACTTCGTGCTTGGTTCTTATTAAATAGAATAAAGGTGATGAGATTCAAACTCATGACCGTTGAGTCAATAAGTTTCTAATATTATATCAAGAAATCATCTCTCCTAAAAACTTAACATATTAAGTGTCTGTTTGGGAGTGTGGTTGTGGTTGCTTTTAAAAGTGTTTTTCATTCAAAAAATGGATGTTTTTTTTTTAAAAAAAAAATTGTTGCTTTTGAAACCTAGTGTCATACATCCCCACATGTGTGAGGTTATAATATATGATTTATATTATTCTTTAATATGCTATATATTACAAAAGGGTTGCTTGCAGCTTGAATCAGCATCCACTCTCTCCATTGTATGCACATATTGAGGATTACTGGTGTGGAGTTCATGTTGAGTTGGCGTGGATTACAGCTGCTAAACTTCTCATCAAAAGCAGCTAAACGATGTGGTTTCAGCCATAGACTGAAGAAATTAAAGAAGATGAAATATGGAATAAAACTTGATTCTAATTTGGATTAGCTAATTCTGGAAACATGGCTACAACATGATTAGCCTGCCTTTTGCTGCTGGGATTCTGTGCCCTTTCACAGGAATTCGATCACCTCTCTGGCTTGCCGGTGCTTCCATGGCTGCTTCATCTGTTAGTGTGCTCTGTTCTTCTCTTTTGTTGCAGAACCTCTTCGTACGAAGCACTGTAAAATGTTTACTAGGTAGCACGGAGATGGACTCATGGCTACTGTTCCAAATTCCAATCGCTGCTTTCTGCAGCTGTTACTTTGTAACTTGCTTCATATAAAACAAAGTCAACACCCTTCTTTGTATGTTATTTCTGCATTTCAAGCTCCCATTGTCATGAGGTTTTTTTTTTTTTAATTTTGTTCAAGACAATGTAAATTTAGTGTTTTTTCCCTCAAAGTTTGTTCAAAACATCTTTCTAGTTTTTTAAGGAATTTTTGTCAAGAACATCTTTTTCATTAAAAAAACTCAATGGATTAATTTGTCTACCGTAGGTTGAGATAAGTCCATAATATATCATTAAAATCATTTTGAAAAAATATTTAATTTCAATTGATACATTAATTGGTTAGAGGATATCATCCTGAAAAAAATTATATATAAATATGATGTAACAAATAAATATTGTTGCATAAAAAGATCATAAAACATTTTTGTTTTCTAATATATGTAAATATCATTATTACTCCATTTCCATAACTCTAATTTTAAGATAATACTAGTTGATGGTGATACTACTACAATTGTTTTTTGAAAAATGCTACTACTAGTCTACTATAAGAAAATAAAAATTATTTGATCCTAAAACTTTTTAATGCTACATGGTATTCGAATACTGAAATTTTTCAATTTTTCCAACGTATTAAATGGAGACCAACAGAAGGAGAAAATTGAAAAAGGTTTCAAACTTGAAAGGGAAAATTGAGACAAAACAAAGTTGTGGAGCTAAATGTAGAAAAACATAAACCTTAAGGGTAAATATCGATATTTTCCCTTTGGTTAAAGCAGCTTGATACTTGGGAATTAACAACATTCCTTGTCTGTAGCCAACAACCTTTTCACCGACAACAACATAGCTCTACACGTGGCATATCTAAGTATATTCTCTCAAAAACTTCTCTCTTTCTGAAACCTATCTATTCAAAGCGCTCTCTCTCTCTCTCTCCCTCTCCCACAGTGACACCCTCCATCGTGTATCACTAAAAGGGTAAGCTTGAACAATAAGCCTTTTTTTTTTTAACATATTATATAGTCTAGTTTCATTTGCACTATGTTTTTTTTAGCTTTAGCTAATGAAAAAATGATCCATTTTTTTTATATAATCTAACAAGGAAAGTTTCAACCTTTATTACTTTGAATAGAAAAGATTGGATCTTGTTGGGTTCTGTGCTTGATTTTGATTATAAATTTTATTTGTTTATTTATTTTTGTATATTTGCAGCTTTATGAATACTGGGTGCTTGAGTAATATTAGAGATTAAGCTTGTGGTTTTGGATGATTAGTACTCAATCTAATATGGATTGGGCTGGTGGGGTTTTTGGTGGGTTTTGAGGTTTCTATGGTGACCCTTTTGTTTGCTTGGTGAGAAAATGGGAGAAAGTGGATTTTTTTTTGGGGTTTTGTTTTCTTTGGCTGTTGTTTCTGATAATGGAAACTTGGTCTAGATGATCCGCGTAGTAGTGGAGTGATTGCTTTCTTGAGCATTGGAGTATATGAGATTTGAAGTTTTTGTTCATTATGATTTTGGAATTCGGGAATTAAGTGTGTTGCCATGGATAATTCGGGTTTGGGAGGTCGTTTTTTGTCAGGTCCAAGTGGTGGTTTGTTAGACCTTGAGTCCCCGATTCATAGACACCAACAATCCCAGTTAGGTCATCCCTCCTTAGCGCATCAACATCAGGTGAACATAGTGGGTTGTTTTGATAATGATCACCAACCAATTGGGCTAACAGAAGTGAAAGGCTCAACATCAAAAGTATATTCAGCGAATTTTGGTAAAGGAAAAGCTGTTAGTCCTTTTAATTGTGCAAGCAGTGGCAATGCGAGTGAAGATGATGACCAGAGTTTTATGGAAGATGGGAATGGTGAGAATTCTACTGGTGTGAAGGGAAAAAAGGGATCTCCATGGCAGCGAATGAAATGGACAGATAATATAGTTAGGCTTCTTATTGCAGTGGTTGCTTGTGTGGGTGATGACGGTACACTTGATGCTGTTGAGGGGCTTAAGAGAAAATCTGGGCTTTTGCAGAAGAAAGGTAAATGGAAAATGGTGTCAAAGCTAATGATTAGCAAGGGCTGTCATGTTTCGCCACAACAGTGTGAAGATAAATTCAATGATCTGAATAAGAGGTACAAGAGGTTGAACGAGATTCTTGGGAGGGGAACTAGTTGTAGAGTGGTGGAGAACCCTGTTCTTATGGATTCAATGCCTCATCTTTCAGCCACGGCAAAGGATGATGTCAGAAAGATACTTGGCTCGAAACATTTGTTTTATAAGGAAATGTGTGCTTACCATAATGGGCAAAGAATACCCAATTGCCAGGATCTTGATCTGCATGGCTGTTCATTGCCCCTTGAGAGGTGCTCAAAAGATAATAATGGGTCAGGGGAGGATGAAGCCGAGGGAAATGGTGACAGTGATGATGATGAATCAGATAATGAAGAAAATAATAATGGTGATGAGGATGGGGATAGGGAGAGGGTGGGCCATTTGTGTGAGGGGCAAGCGAATGATGAGCATGCCCATCTTTGGTCTCAACCAGGTGGGCGAAATAGCTTTGATGTTGAAATGGCAGAGATTTTTCAAGACCCTGCGGTGTCACCATGGGAGAGAAAGGAGTGGATTAAGAAGCAGATGTTGCAACTCCTAGAGCAAAGGGTAAGCATCCAGGCACAAGCTTTTGAACTTGAGAAACAACGGTTCAAGTGGTTGAGATACTGCAGCAAGAAAGATAAGGAGTTCGAGAGGTCGAGGCTGGAGAATGAGAGGAGGAAACTGGAGAATGAGCAGAGTGCTTTGCAGCTGAGGCAGAAGCAACTGGAGATGGATTTTAAGAGTTCGGAACCATCATTCGACCCTGCTTGCCTCGGTATTGACGGATTGCAAGGAAGAGATCCTATTGATCTGAGTAGGCCTCAATAGCTTCGTTACAAATGGATTGACAGTTCACTCCTGGTATCATGTATGACTTTCACGTAGTATCTATAGCATTATGTACATGATACCTAGCATTATGTACCACATATATTGCCTTAGATTAACCTTGGGAATGTTGGATACTTTCATCTCAGATGCTGTAAAGTGCGCAGCACCTTTTAACTGCTCGTCTTCTTTCAATGCATTCCTTCCCACTTGATGCTTGTTCAAATGACTTGTAAAATGTTTAATTTGCTAGTAATAACTACATGAACAGAAGCTACAATCCTACTCTTGAACAAAATGGCACCACATCCCTCCCCCCTTTCCATGCTTGTGTGTGATGTTTTCTTGCTTGAAACTTTGTTGAATTTTCCTTTTCGGCCTACCAAATAGATAGATAAGCTTCAAGCATTCCCATTTACAGTTAATGAAACACCCATCTATCTTCTTTTCTTTAGTGTTCCATCCTTCACTAGTTTGCACTGGCCATCCACTTCAATGCAGGTTTTTAGCTGCTTAAGTTGTACTTTTCCTGCCAAATAGTGATCTGTAAGACAGAAAGAACCTTCACTGTGTACATTATGGCGGTCTTCTCCGAAATGCTTCTTCATCCAGGAATCTCATTCATTGTTCGTGTGAGGTATTATCCAGGCTTCTCCACTTTGTTTTTGATGTGTTGAATGCTCTAACATCCTATAAACATATTTATAGCCAGCATTCACTGTGCTCCTACTAGCATGTGTTTGAATAATTCATGATTCTTCAAGTTGATTTTTATCTCTATGTTGTGCTCTTGTTGCAATGCGCTTTTCATGCTTGAGATAAAAAGAGACAGGAACAACTAGGACAGAGGAGACATGTTTTCTTGTTATTCCTGTTTAAAATGGTAGAAATTTACTCTTAAAATTATTTAGAAACAAATTTATTTCATATTTTCATTTCTATCTTTCTAACCAAACATATTTATGGTTTTTTTTTTCTGTCCTACAGCATTAATCAACTAATCAAATATAAAGGTGCCAAATTTTCAAGGCAAAATCTTTCAGTCTCTTTAGAATTCTTCAGTCCACTAAACTCAGCGGATTATGTTGAAAGATAATTCTCTACTCATATTTTATATATGTTCATGGCCTTCAGGCCCCTAAGACACTTGGAAAAATTTGCCGAAACGTTAACACATGTTGAATTCTTGGCTGCAGCCAGAACACTCAATCTATTCTTGCTTAAATTGAGTGTATATCTAAAAGTTTATGTTATGGTTGAAATTATTTTTTAAAGTGTTTTTCATTCAGAATGATATAAAAATATTATTTTTTTAAAATTATTTTTTGACATCATTACATAAAAATGATATAAAAATATAATTTTTTTTTAATTTAAAGTAAAACTTAAATGTTTTTAAATTTCTTGAAAAACACTTTTGAATTGCAAATTAAAATAACAATAAATACAATGAATGATAATGAGTATAAAAGATTTTTCCCCCAGCAACAAAAATGTTTTTCTTCTTGAAGTTGAAAATTCCTTAAAAGACTACATTTAGAATCCATCCACCCTGTCAAGCAAAGAAGTTCCTAAAGCTAATAAATAAAAAATCATAGACAATTTCCATGTTTTCTTCATTTCCAAAAATGAGACCTTTCCTTTCCACCTTGCATCTACCTTCACCTACCGAGATTATCAGTCTTTGGACCACTATATTTGAAAGTATTTTTAATTTTTTATTTTAAATTAAAAATTTAGGTGTTTTTAAATTATTTTCATGTACTGATGTTAAAAATAATTTTTTAAAAATAAATAAAAAATATTATTTTAATTTATTTCTAATAAAAAAATATTTTAAAAAATAACTGCAACCATATTTCCAAACAGTCATTTAGTCAACCACCAAACTATAAGTATCTATTCTTTTCACTAGATGATTTGATCTAGATTAGGTTTGATTTTGAACCATTTAAATATGAATCCATTCATGCTTGTGTGATCCGGCTAATGAACCATAATTTGATTGACTCAATTAATTTCGGATGAAATCTAAGCCTAGTATCTTCAATGATTTTTCTAAAAAATTTATCCGGAAAAAAATGTATTTTAAAAAAAATATCATTTAAAAATTATTTTATGTTGACAGATGAATTAGAAATTGACCAGCAACCTAGCAACTCGAGCTCTCAACCAAGTCAAGAATCTCGTTAATAGTTTTGATTTTTATCTAAACTTTTTTTTCTTATAAAATTTAAACTGTCAAATGCTAAATTTGAGATTAAGAAAACAACAACAAATGTACAACTACGTAAAATAGGGACTAGGGTAGCAAAATATAAGGACTAATTTGTAATCATATTAAGAACGCCGGGACTGAAATAACCCGCTCAAACCAAGAAGTTGCCATTGCATGCACCCACAGGCCAGCCTACCCTTTCTCTCCCTCCACATATAAATTTTCATATTGCCTCTCCTCACCCACCTTGCCGTTCCAAACCGTCAAGACTCCTCCTTTCCCTCTTCACCACCAACAAAATCAAAAGGTAATGCCTTTCTCTCTCCCCCTCTCTAAAGCTGTTTCGTTTCCTTTCGTTTCATTCGACACGCCGCATGACTCGTTCAATTGTGATTGTTATGTATTTTTCAGTTTAGTTCATTGTCTTTTGTTCCTTGTTTTTCGGACTTGTCCATGTTTTCTTTGTCAAGCATTAACATCATCATGTTTATATAAAACCCACTTCACTTCTCTCTTTTATCTCTCTCTCCCTCCCTTCTTTTGTTGGTACTTGGCTTCTTTGTTAGATCTGTTGCTCAGTTTTTTTTTTCCAAAGATTTTAAAACTAACAGGTTTGTTTTCTTATATCGATATTTCTCTTTTCTTTATTGGCTTCATTGGATCTTAAAGTTTTGATTTTTTTTTGTTTTTAATCTATTGTGAGGTGAGTTGTTGATATGATACACGATCCGGGTTGTTGTTTTTCTGACATTTGATTATTGCTTTATCTCATTTTGATCAGAATATTGCTATTTGTTTTGAAATATTTGTCCCTAATGAGATAATCATAACCACCGGCTGGTAAGTCGAGTGTCCATCCCATCAATTATTGATGTCATACGGGAAATTGATCCAGTAAATTCATTTTGGACAGAATAGAAAAATTATGTTTGATTAGTGTAGATAAGACAGACTTGTTTTTTCCTCAGATTTCGGAATAAATGATGAATGCTTGCGTGTAACCTGGTTTCGAATGGACAATTTGATTGTTAGAATATGATGCGATTGTTAATGGTTTTTTTATTTATTTGATTTTGGAGATTTGGTTTTGCTCTTAAGACCTGATTTGGTTGCTGCTCAAGTGGTCTGTCTTGAATCCTGCATTAGAGTGATACATGCATTCTAAGCTATTGTGGGGGTCGGTTTTCTTACTCTGAAATTGTTTTTAAAGAGCAACCGTGGTTAATGTGCTTTTGCTTTGTTGAAACTTTATTCGGGTTACTGCAGATGGAGTGTCGCATCAATTTTTTATGGAGCTTGAGTGCTTTAGTTGTCTACTGCTCTTTTTGGTGTTGCTTCTCCTTATAAATAATAAGTTCATGGTTCTGTTACTTTTTTTTTTTGTTAAATTGATTATACATTTATCCACGTTTAAAGTTTTTGAAAAGCTGATCGACAGTTTTTGGCAGTTTGCTAGATTTGTAAATGCTGATAATGGTGGTATTTGATAATATGGTAGATTTTCGTTGGGAAAAGCATAACCATATTCCTATGTGTTGTATGCTCTTCTGTCTACATTAGTTATGTAAGCACAGTTTTGTCAGTTCAAATGGTTTGTAAATCCCATGCTTAAAGAACCCTGTTATAAGGTATAATGTTATTATATATAATTATGTGTTATAAGGTGTATTGTTATTAATGGTACGTTAGATTTGGTTTTGATGTACCTTAATATTGTTTGTTGGATTTAATTTGGAACAGGGGTTCATTATTTGTGAGAGGAAATGGCTGATAGGCACCAGCAACCATCTGTCATGCAAAAGATGGCAAGCCAGGTCCATCTCAGTTCTAGCTTTTCCCAAGGCTTTCAGAGACCTGCTTTACACCAAAGGCAGGTTGCATATGGAAATTATTCCAATGCAGGATTCAATTATGCCATGGCAAGGGCATGCCAATCCACCCCTGATATGTCATTGATTGCATCATCTACCTCACCAGTATTTGTCCAAGCCCCATCAGAGAAAGGCCTGGCTGGCTTTGCTATAGATTTTCTTATGGGTGGAGTTTCTGCAGCTGTGTCCAAAACTGCTGCAGCTCCCATTGAGCGTGTGAAGCTCTTGATCCAAAACCAGGATGAGATGATCAAGACTGGTCGACTCTCTGAACCATATAAGGGAATTGGTGATTGTTTCAGCCGAACAATGAAAGAAGAGGGAATGGTGGCGTTGTGGAGAGGAAACACCGCAAATGTCATCCGTTACTTCCCCACTCAGGTTTGTTCCATCTTGGATGCTTTACTAACCTATTTCATTCCTGTCGAGTTTCATTTTGTGCTTATCTAGTAACTCCATGAACCCTTCTCCAGGCCCTGAACTTTGCATTCAAAGATTACTTTAAGAGGCTTTTCAACTTCAAGAAGGACCGTGATGGCTATTGGAAGTGGTTTGCTGGTAACCTGGCATCTGGTGGTGCTGCTGGTGCCTCGTCACTACTCTTTGTCTATTCTTTGGATTATGCCCGTACCCGTCTTGCAAATGATGCCAAGGCTGCAAAGAAGGGAGGGGAGAGGCAATTCAATGGCCTGGTTGATGTCTACAGGAAGACTATGCAATCAGATGGTGTTGCTGGGCTCTACCGTGGATTTAACATTTCATGTGTTGGTATTATAGTTTACCGCGGTCTGTATTTTGGAATGTATGATTCTTTGAAGCCAGTGGTCCTAACTGGAAAGCTGCAGGTTAGTAAACTCTGCTATAAACTATGTAACAGTTAAGATCTCATTTGTCAAGGTGAATTCTCATGAGGTTTCATTTATCACATGATGGTTTCAGGATAGCTTCTTCGCCAGCTTTGCTCTTGGTTGGGTCATCACCAACGGCGCTGGTCTTGCATCCTATCCAATTGACACTGTCCGCAGAAGAATGATGATGACATCTGGTGAAGCTGTCAAGTACAAGAGCTCCCTCGATGCATTCTCTCAGATCCTCAAGAACGAGGGTGCTAAATCCCTCTTCAAGGGTGCTGGAGCAAACATCCTCCGTGCTGTTGCCGGTGCTGGTGTGCTTTCCGGATATGACAAGCTTCAGATGATTGTGTTGGGGAAGAAGTTTGGTTCTGGTGGGGCCTAATCAAGTCTCATTCTTCACCCCATACAGTCATAGATGGTGATGAAATTTTTGGAGTTCCATTTCATAATTTGTTCTGGATAGTTCTTTAGAGTTTAGACTCATTTAATGACTTTTTTCTCGAGGGTTTTCCCGGTTTCAGGATTTCCATTCCTATCTTTTCTGAGTGGTTGCAATTTCACAACATTGGTTTTGATCACATCAAAATTATAGATGATGATTACAGTTTTGTCATTCTTCTGGCTTCTTTATCCCCCAAGTTTCACCTTTTCTTCTGGATTTTAAGTGAGTTTTTTTTGTTTGCTACAACTTGCTTTTCATTTTATTTTTTGAGGTGTTTTTAAATGATTTTGATGTATTAATAATAATAATAAAATATAAATATAAAATAAATTTCGTTCTGATATATTTTTAATTAAAAAATATTTTTAAAAATAAAATGCATCACAATAAGAAAAGTTTTTTTTTTGTTTTTTTTTTTTATGATGTGATGTGGTTGGTTGTGCTTTCAAATAATAAACTTTGTAATGTGGTTAGTTGTATGGTTTTTATATGGATCCCTATAAAATTCCATTTTAAAATCTTGATTTAAAAAATAATAATTGCAATTTGTAACTTTTTAAAACCTTTCTTTTTAAATTATAATCATAAGAATTACCATAATATCAAATATATAATAATAGTTTAGAAATGCTTGATTATGGAGGCTGAATTGATAGCTGCTCATAAGATGTGTTATTAGTCATAAAAGTTCAATATCCAAGCGAATTTGATTTTGATCAAATCACTCTGTGAACTTAGTTTCAAATCAAGTCTTGTATAATCTAATTCAAAATTGTTTATACAGAAATTAGAAGAAAAAACTCCATAAATTTCAAGCCAACCGGCTGATAAGAGGGTTTATCGCTTAACGCATAACCTGGACCTTTCTAGTTCATAGGCCGACTACGACTACTGACAGCCTTTCCCGCCTCAACTCATTCTCTTTCAAACTCACACAAACAGAAACAGATGACAGTTTACAATGTAACCAAAGTAAGATCTCATCAATTAATCCCAAAGCCTCTCTTAAACCTCTTCTTCTCTCGTCTTTCACTTCACTCTCTCTCTCTCTCTACTCACAAGCCAAACCCCACTTCATGGAACGCAACACGCACCTATGCTCTCTCAAACCCACTTCTGTCTTTACTAGAAAACTGCAAATCTTTCTCTCAATTCAAACAGATCCAAGCTCAAATGATCCTTACCGGGTTAATCTTAGACGGGTTTGCTTCAAGTCGCTTAATTTCATTTTGTGCACTAACAGAATCAAGAAATCTTGATTATTGTATCATTATTTTGAATAATTTACAAAATCCAAATGTATTTTCTTGGAATGCAGTGATTAGAGGGTGCGTAGAGAGTGAAGATCCGCAAAAAGGTTTAGTTTTGTATAAAAGGATGCTGACTAGGGCTGATTGTAGGCCTGATAACTATACTTATTCTTTTTTGTTTAAAGTTTGTGCTAATTTAGTGTTAAGTTATATGGGTTTTGAGATTCTTGGACAGGTATTGAAAATGGGTTTTGATAAGGATATGTATCTTTTTAATGGGATCATACATATGTTGGTTTCGATCGGAGAGTTGGGGTTGGCGCATAAGGTGTTTGATGATGGCTGTGTGAGAGACTTGGTTTCTTGGAATTCATTGATTAATGGGTATGTTAGAAGGAGGCAGGCAAGGGAGGCAATGGGGATTTATCAAAAAATGATAACGGAGCAAGTTGAGCCTGATGAGGTGACAATGATCGGTGTTGTATCCGCTTGTGCACAATTAGAAAGTTTGGAACTTGGGAGAGAAACTCATCGGTATATTGAAGAAAGTGGATTGAATTTTAAAATCTCGCTTGTTAATGCACTTATGGACATGTATGTGAAATGTGGGGATCTTGAGGCGGGGAAAGTCGTGTTTGATAATATGAGAAAGAAGACAGTTGTTTCATGGACTACGATGATTGTTGGGCATGCGAAAAATGGGCTTTTGGATATGGCCTGGAAGCTTTTTCATGATATGCCAGAGAAGAATGTTGTAGCATGGAATGCCATAATTGGAAGTTATGTTCAAGCCAATCTTAGCTTGGAGGCTTTAGAATTGTTTCGTGAAATGCAATTGAGCAATATGAAGCCTGATAAGGTGACCATGCTTCATTGCCTATCTGCATGCTCACAACTTGGAGCACTTGATACTGGAATATGGACTCACAACTATATTAAAAAACACAATCTCTCTATAGATGTTGCCTTGGGTACTGCATTAATTGACATGTATGCAAAATGTGGGAATATGACAAAGGCTCTTCAGGTTTTCAATGAGATGCCAAGAAGAAACTCTTTGACTTGGACAGCCATTATCGGAGGTTTGTCTCTCTATGGGAACGTAAATGATGCCATATTTTACTTCTCTAAGATGATTGATATTGGATTGATGCCAGATGAAATCACCTTTCTCGGGGTCCTAACAGCTTGTTGTCATGGAGGGTTAGTTGAAGAAGGTCGCAAGTATTTTGATCAAATGAAGTCCAGATTCAACCTGTCTCCCCAGCCTAAACATTATTCTTGCATGGTGAATCTTCTTGGCAGGGCTGGTTTGTTGGAGGAGGCTGAAGAGCTTATTAAAACAATGCCAATGGAAGCAGATGCTATGGTTTGGGGTGCGTTGTTCTTTGCTTGTGGAATTCATAGAAATCTTCTAATAGGGGAAAGAGCAGCTTCAAAGCTTCTTGAGTTGGATCCCCATGACAGTGGAATATACGTTTTGCTTGCAAATATGTACAAGGAAGCCGGTAAGTGGGATGATGCTCATAACATAAGAAAGATGATGAATGAAAGAGGAGTCGAGAAGACTCCTGGTTCTAGTTCAATTGAGGTGAATGGCATTATCAATGAATTTATTGTGAGAGATAAATCACATCCTCAATCTGAACAGATTTATGAATGTTTTAATCTCATTAACAAGACAATTGGAGTTTGCTATGTCTGAAGTTTCAACTGTTGTAGATGACTTCCTCTCAGGCTTTCAAGCTCAAACCCAATGGCATTTTCTACAGCAGATACATTTATCATTTGGAACCGGGACGACAATTAGTCATAGAATGCTTCAGTTGCATTGCTTGCTGAACCCATTTGGGCATGCCTTGCCATTGATCTCTCAAGAATGATGATTTTGCTCTGGGTCCAATATGGCTGTGCTGAACCCATCAGCGAGTGCTAAAAGAAATTCTTTGAAAGAGCTAGGGCTGAGTCCATATGGGATGCAAAACATAATAAACAAGTAAGGAAAATACAAAGCCCTACCTTTTTGCAGGTAAGTTGAGATCCAATTTTGGATTTTGATATTAACATCAGGGATAGCCTAAAGGATAGAAGGAATATATACACAATGATCCGCACGCTAGGTTTTGTTCATTCACATTCATGTTCTGTTTCTGTGTCACCTCTGTTTCCCCCACATGCTTGGCAGCCTTTTAGGCTCTTTGGTCAGGCCACTGATGGCTGACCAAATGGTCCATGGCACTGGCCAGTGGTGTAGCCTCCAATCATGATGAACTTGAACTATTGGGATGCAGAAACTTCTCTATCTGTACTGCCCTAGCTTACTTGTAGCTTCCTTGTATCTAATCAGTTTCACTATCAAATTTAGGCATATACTGGTGCGATTTCGATAAATTTTCAATGCAATTTCTAACCTTTTCACTTGCACACCTCTTCACAAACCTTATCTAATGCACTTTAGAGTATCACTAATTAGTAATTACAGCTTGAAAACCATAAAATTACAGCCTTTTCGCTTGGACATCTCTGCACTAACCCGGCCTAATGCACTTCTCCTGGTTTAACTGCTAATGATTAGTTGACATTTATTATGTGATTGATTATATTGAAAAAAATGATAGGCCAAGTTGGGGATGTAACTTTGACACCAACCCAAATTAGAACTCCAACAAATTTGTTGAAACTTTTTAGTACCTAAACAGGACTAGCACAACCATACTCATTTAGTAGCAAGAAAGTCTCCACCTGCCAATATTTGTTGTTAGAAAAATCATATACCTTAAGGTGGATGAACAAATTAGGAAAGAAGATGGAAGGTACAGGTAAAAATCCCATTCAATTCTGCCTCACATCATGGTGGACCTGACCACTCTATCCGTACTTGTTACAAGAACTGCTATGAACTTCTTGGAATAATTTCCTCACGAACCCTAATCATCAAGCACATGAGAGTTCTTTTGTGGGGTCCCCATTGAGGACATTCCAAAACTTTTTTCATGGTTTTTTTTTATCCTTTCCATGTCATGAACCTGATAAAAAATGTCACCCCCATATTTAATTATACAAACAATACACTTTATACAGAACATGCTTATTTTTCATTTATATTAAAGTTTATTGTTCTAGATTCCCTCCCATGAGAGAGCTTTAAATATTAAGGTAGTGTTTGGTTACTATCAAGAGACATAAAAGAATATATAAAGACAAATATATAAAAATAAATATATCAAGACCACATTTTTAGAATGAATTTCATATACTTTCGAGATAAAAAAGCAAAACAGTAAATAGAGAGGATGACTTTGTTGTTTTTTACTGTCTCAGGCTTTTCCATCTTTAAATTTTAAATATACCTAAACGCTAACTAATATTCCCCATCACATAATTCTGTGTATAGCAGGAGATGGATATATTTCCAGCTGAGGCAAGTAACTTTATCTTTGATGAATCTGTGTGTGTGTATTTTCTGGACATTGATTCCTAAACCAACCAACCTAACTTAACTGACACACACCACCTTCCTCTTGAGAGAATCTCAGATGGCTTGGTGATCTTCCTGTGTGTGTCTATGTATGTGTGTGTGTATTTATATAATACAAACACACACACACACACACACACACACACACATATATAATACACACACACATGGTGTCCATCTTCTAGCTCCAAATGTTTTTTATTTAGAAATATATTAAAATAATATTTTTAATATCAACATATTAAAATCAAAATAATTTATAAACATAAAAAAATAATTAATTTCAAGTAAAAAATAAAAATATTTTTAACTTTTTTATCAAAAGTATTTCCCAAACACTTACCAGTATTAATGTGGCCACCTTTCCAGGTATCTGTGATTTTCTTTACAACCGTGACAATGCCTGCGAATTGCCAAGGTTTTAGCTAGGATAACACAAGATTTTCAGGTCTAACAATTAAATTTTGGAATTCAACTATTAATAATAAGGTTATTATAACAATTTATTGATGAGTGAAAGACATGAAAAAATAAAATAAAATATTATAAAAATCTGTAATTTTTTAATTTTTATCATTGCCTTCCGTCGCATCTTAAGCCCAGTAAAAAAAGCGTAATGCTGCAATAAAGGCGCCACGCCACGAGACTCACACTCACACAGCCAACCTTCACTCACACTTGCTCTCGGAACAGAGAACGAGAGAGAGAGAAGATAGCGACTGGCTCTGTCTCTCTCTCTGTTACCTTCTCTTCTCTTTTCTTCTTGTAAAGCAATCACCAGTCAATGTCTGTCTGTTCTTTCTTCTTTCCTTTCTTTTTTACTGCTTGTAAGTATCTGATTCTCTTTCTTTCTTTTATTGCTTGTATATATATATATACACACACATATTCTTGTCTTCATCACCTGATCCACTTCTTTCACGTTTCTCTCCCATTTCTCTCCCACGCTCTTCCACATTTTATTGATTCTTTTGTTCTTGATTAATCAGGTAAAACTTCAATTCCTAATCCTGGGTTCAGTCTTACAATGTGGGTTCTTTATTGTTTTAGAGATCAAGGAACCACTTAATATAACAGTTGTTTCAGAGATCAAAATCTCGCAAGTAGTTAAAACTGTTTGAAAATGTAAAAAATTGCTCCTTTTGATAGAGGTCATTAAAGATCACAAGCATCTGGTTTTGATGCTTAGTGGAAATGAGTTATTGGCATTTTTGTAGAAATGACAAGTAATGGATTAAGAGAGCTATTTTGATGGTATTTCTCTCTCTTTTTTAATGCTTCTCGGTAAATATTGGCTTTATTTGAAGCAATTTTCTACAAGTTGAGTTCTTTTTTCTTTTGTGTCTTTTGAATATGCAAGCATTGCTGATTTCGTTGTTTGATTTTTCATGTATCCATCAAAATTTATGCTAATTTGTTGGTTTTTTTTGTTGGAGTAGTGAAGTGATTAGGGGATAGTTTATTCATGCAAAAGTTTTGGTTTTGAGAGTGAGAACTCCGAGTGTGAACTTTAAAAGAGCAGGCTGGTTTCTATTTTACCTGTTTGTTTTCTAAACTAAATTCTATTTTGATGTTCTGGATCATGTCATGACTTATTTGTGTGACAGATTAGTGGTTCGAAATGAATTGGAATACACTCATGGAGGGACATTACAGGAACCCTAGTTACCCATATAATTCGGCTGGAAGTTTCATTGAATATTTCGAAGGTCTCACGTATGATCATGTGAATTTCATTTTCAATGGAGGTTCCCACGTTCAGGTACCTTTTATTTGCAAATTTTGCATCCAAAGCTTGCAAATTGGAATGTGCTTTGAACAATATTTAGATCCATAAAAAGCAAGCTCGTGGCCAAAACAAATAGAATTTCTTTTTCTAGTTCTGTTATCTGTATTTTATTTTTAAATATATAGATGATGGAGCAACTAGTAAGTTGTGTTTTGTTCTTGTACAAATGACCTTCTTGCATTTACAGGATATCGTATGCCCCTCAACAAATGCGAATTTCTACAAGTTCAGCATATCCCCACCAGGGAGCACTTCATATTATGACCCTACTCGTATTTATGAGGTCCACGATAATGGACTACGGAATGGAGAATATGGAAGGCCCTTGGAGAATTCTTCTACAACGACTAATGAACAGACTACCAGAGTAAATACAGAATGGGAAGTAAATGAAAACAGGACTTCTCATGATAACCCTGTAGAATGTAAGTTTTGAGGCCTGTTTTGGTAGCGTGTAGCCAACAAATAGCCTTATGAATATTTGCTTACCTCTATTATTAGATGCAAGAAAGGTGTACCTTTTCCTATATGAATTACATTGAAAAATTATTCATGGGTCTTTTGTTCTGAGACTTAACATTTCCACTCAGTTAGTCATGGGATTGATGTCCTGTTGATTTGAGCCATACCTTTTGCATATTGTAATAACTTCTATTCACCTACACACCATTCATTTGGGACACTAACAGCCTTTTCTTATCTTTGTCATGTTCTTTTGACCAGGTTTGCGCAGACATCATAATGTTCAGGATTATCAGGTGGAGTAACTTCGTAATATGGTTTAGTGCGCAAGAATTGGGAGCATTTAGTTTTTAGGAAAATGTAATCAATCAGGACACAATGTTTGGAATGAAAAACACTCAAATGATAGCAATGCAGAGTTCTAAATAATCATTAGAGTGAGAGGGAAATAGAGAGATAAGAAAGAGAAACTTCATTTCTAACCCTTTAATTTTCATTTATGTTTCTCATTTGCTTATAGTTTCATACAGAACTATGTAGTCCTAAGAAAAAGGATATGTTTAGAGAATCATGTAAAAATGAGAATCCATACTTCAAACACTTAATACTTCTACTGTCAATGTCTCTGCTTATTATAGCATTAGATCATATCAATGAGCAATCATGATCCAAGAGGCACTTTTGTAGAGAACTTTGGTTGATATAAGACATAAATGCTGTTAATATATGTTATTTGCTACTCTCTTTTCATCCCCTAAAATATCTTGTGGCTGTACCCGCAGGCTATTTGGCAAGACAACGTTGATCCAGACAGTATGACTTATGAGGTTAGAGCATAATTCCCATTTCTTTTCTTTTGTAGTTTTTAGTTTTTATAAATTCAATATTGCTGTTATACTTTACTTTCCAAAAGACATTCAGTATATGAAAAGGTCCACTTCCAGATTGCCAGAAAAAAACTGATTTGTCTTAATGAGATGAATAGAGATCCACTTCCTGCCACACTCCAGGGCCTGTGTTAAATTTTCTTTATTCAGAATTATTATACTGTACAAACCTCCAAACTCAGAAAATCTGGCAATTGGAACTCTGCTCTTTTGGACGTTGTGTCTGGCTGACAGCACTCTACTTTTATAAATATTATTAATAAAAAGCTTTCCATTCAGGAATTACTTGAATTAGGCGAGACAGTTGGCACCCAAAATCGAGGTCTTTCCCAAGAGCTTATTTCTGTGCTTCCAATCTCAAAATACAAGCGCAGCTTCTTCTCAAAGAGGAAATCAAGAAGCGAGAGGTACCATTCCGGCTTACATTTGTTGTCAATGGATGAACATTTTTTTTTTGTATTGTGGTAGTCTGGCTGTCTATTTTGCTTACAACTTTCATGTCTTGCCAGACCTGGATTCTGTACAAATTGTTGTCAATAAATAGTGTTCATGGTCTCTGCCTCTATTTTGTTCTATTTATTTTCATTAGCATAGATTTGCTGTTATATTGCTAAATCTGTAATATTATTTAGATTGGTTAATTAATTGGTAAACTAGATGCAGGGGTGGTATTGTGGTATAAACAGTGATTCCTTGTTAGGGCTGGTAATTGGTTGCATTTTTTAATTTTAATTACATGAATGCATTGAGAGTTTTGACATAATTTTCATCACCCTTTTGTCTTCGACTGGTTTGCAATCCAGAGCTACTAATTCTGTCCGTAATTCAATGTCTCATGGAGGAAACTCATTGAGCTTTCAGGCTTGTTTTACCGGTGAAACTATTTTTTTTTTTTATTTACTTATTTATATTTATTGGACTTTCGGTTTTGTGGACTCTATCAACACAATGCTTGGTGTAGGCTTTTGAGATATGAGGCATGCTAGTCAGACATCTTGTAGACAACATCCATGTATGGGCACTGCACACCGTTTCAAGCATAATTTATGCTTATCCAAGAGTCTCAAAATGAATTCAATCAAATTTAACGGTTAATACTAGAACCAGAGGGATAGATGCCTAGATGCAAGGATAAAAAAACAGAGTATAGAATAGGTATTCCTTGACATTGGTGAAGCATGTGGACTTTCATTCCTTTCTACGTGAAAACTTTTATTGCAATTTCAGAATATACTTTGTGATGAATATCTTGAGCACACTTGTTCATCTTCTCCTTTTGTTTCACTACAGTTTTTTTCTTGTTGGATATAGGTGTGTGATTTGCCAAATGGAATACAAGCGAGGTGATCGCCAGATCACTCTACCATGCAAACATATCTACCATGCTGGTTGCGGGACCAGATGGCTTAGCATCAACAAGGTCAGCTGCTGAGATTTTCATGACAAAGTTGAGAACAATATGAGCTTTTTTTTATTTTCAAATTCCTTAAAAATCTGATGACCATCTACCAACAGGCCTGCCCCATTTGCTACACGGTTGTTTTTGGCGATGCATCAAAACATTAAGGTATAATGACTGATGGACATAAAGATGAAAACTCTCATTTTCCATGTTTCTCAAGTTTGGGTATTTGTCTTCCTCACAGTTCTCTATCAAATTTTCATTTTCTTCTGTAGAAAGGAAAGATACTAGTTTTGTAATAAATCAGATTACAAACTTTACACAAAAACGAAGCTGTCAAATGGAGATGCAGGGGATTTTATTGAGTTTGTATGATCAACCCAATCTCATGGTGTTATTCACTCATTTTCTAACACTACTTGAACGTAACCGATGATATTCATAGGGTTAACTTTCAAACGAATGAAGATCCATTTGACTTGTTTCCTTATTATGGGGTCTGCTTATATCTGTACTAGGTCTTCATTAGAGCATGCCTGTTGGTGTATGGCATTCTATCAAGAACATGAATCAAGAACTTGTGTCGTGGGGCAGCACTCACGTGAGCCAGCATGAAATCCCAGGGAAGAGTTTTTCAAGATTTGGTCAAACTTTAGTGCTGTACATATAATTCAAAGCAATCTAGATGCCATAACCGTTAAAAATCATTTTTTAATCTTGCAAGTAATCTCTAGTTCAGAAGGTTTGGTAATAACTAAGTTCCCCAGGTGCTTGCTTCAAATTTCTAGTTCAGATAGAGTTTTGAGTCAGGTTTGATGATACACCCACACACATCCATTAAACCATTCATCATATGCATGAGGTATGAATAAAATTATCATCTTTAATCAGATCACTCCATGGCTTGAGTATTTTGACAACAATCTTGTTTTGAAAGAAGAGAACCAGATAATTTGTTGAAGAGTTAGGCATCGAATTCTCCAAGTCTTTGTTCTTATTATGCATGTTTTCTTCTTGCAATTAGGGAGGCTCCTAATTTCGTTGTGCATGCATGATTTGCAAGCTAATTTTAGACAGCTATTGGCAGAGTGTACAATTCTTGACTATAATTTGATCAATACTTGACTATATGGATAATTCGAGTATTTTGACAAAGATCTTGTTTTTGGAAGCAGATAGATCCAAAGAGTTAGGCATCGAAATATCTCAAGTCTTTGTTCTTATTGTCCTTATTTTCTTTGTGCAATTAAGAGGCTCTATACCTGTTCCCTGGTCAAACAGTTTGCGTTAGACTAAATCTTAGCTGTTCAATTGAAGATTGATTTGCCAAGCAAGAACACTACCTTCTACTGCCTGATTGTATTTGTGGTGCCCCGCGCGACGAAATTCATGTTTTAGTTGCTGTCTATCACGAGAAAATACATCTTTGAAGATACCCAACATTCATAAAATTTATAATTTAGAATAAATAAAAATCTATATTTCAAATTTGATTTAGTAAAACATACATAATTTTAAAATATACGATTCGGACTAGTTTTATAAATACGATACAACATGTTGCTCTCAATTAGCTGTATTCTCAAACTGTAAGGTGTTGACTTTCTCTTTGAAGAAAATGAAGTACTTCCTCAACAGTCTGAACATGGCTATTTCACCGAGCCTTGGGAACATTGAGCAATTTATTTAATTAAAACATTTCAAGTGGAATTAAAGTATACATTAAATTAATACAATCTTCCCATCATTTTTCAACGCATACAGGGACTGCACCCTGGGTATCCTTTTAATTTATGATCCTACATTGGACTATTAAGTAGGGACATTTTTGGACTAATTATGGTAAAAATTAGGCGGGGATTATAAATTGATGAAATTGAATGCCTGAAATACACGCGCGCGCGCGCGCACACACACATATATATATAGACTGTTAAGGAACCATCTCACCTAAAAGCTTAAGCTTATAAGTGAGGCCCCATAATATGATTTATATTATTCTCTAACACCCCCCCTCAAGTGAAAGCCCTTTGGGCTTGAAACTTGCACAGGCCCACATCACCTTGTGCTTGGTTTTTATCAAATATAATGGGGGTGGTGAGATTCGAACTCGTAACCGCTGGGTCAATAAGGCTCTAATACCATGTTAAAGAACTATCTCACCTAAAAGCTTAAGCTTGTAAATGAGACCCGATAATATGATTTATATTATTCTCTAACATAGACAAAGCAGAAAAACTTCAAAGTCAACTTTAGCCAAAAATAATTCACCGACACTGAAATCGGTGGCGGATCCAAATTTGTTACTGCGAGAGCTGCATTTACCTTCCACATAGCCCTTACTGCATGTTGATCCTAAGCCACTTGCAAGACTTTGCCAATCCTAAATTACAGGACACCAACGTTTTAGAGTGATCAGATTTGTAAATTTGGACGGAGGTACGTAGTAGAGGAAGTGATTTGCAGTTCTAGATGAGCAGTTGAGAATCTCACCAACTCTTTCGAGCTGAAAATTTCAAAGTTTGTTAACGGTCATGGTTGAGATAGTGGGAACACACCAATAAAATGTTGACAAAAGACATTAAAAAATAGGAAATTTATAGCGTTAAATCGAGGTTATAATGATAATCGTTAAATATATCTTTGTTAATAGTGATTGGAGAGATCTATATAAAGGGTAGAGCATCCATGCTTACCATGCAAACACAAGCAGTAGTTCTAGAGATGGAAAAAAGGGGGCAGCTGGGACTCTTGTCTCAAATGATTTATGCTTTAGCATTTTGCTTGGTTGCCACCAGTGTGGTAGCTAAAGAGCCTTATTACTACAAATCACCACCACCACCGTTGAAGTCTCCACCTCCTCCATCTTTGTCACCTCCTCCACCATATCATTACTCATCACCTCCTCCTCCAGAGAAATCTCCCCCTCCTCCATACGTCTATAAATCTCCACCTCCACCACTGAAATCCCCGCCACCTCCATACCACTACTCTTCACCTCCACCTCCAAAGAAGTCTCCCCCTCCTCCATACGTCTATAAATCTCCTCCTCCACCACTGAAATCCCCGCCACCCCCATACCACTACTCTTCACCTCCACCTCCAAAGAAGTCTCCCCCTCCCCCATACCACTACTCTTCACCTCCACCTCCAAAGAAGTCTCCCCCTCCTCCCTATGTCTATAAATCCCCACCTCCATCATCTCCCTCACCACCACCCCCATACCACTACTCTTCACCTCCTCCCCCAAAGAAGTCTCCCCCTCCCCCATATGTCTACAAGTCCCCACCTCCACCGTCTCCCTCCCCACCACCCCCATACCACTACTCCTCACCTCCACCTCCAAAGAAGTCTCCTCCTCCACCATATGTCTACAAGTCTCCACCTCCTCCACACTACTAAGCTACTTTTTAATCAATATATGAGATGTATACGTAGCAGTAGCAATTACGTACTTCTCCCTATATCATTTACGAGCAAATTTCCAAAATGAAGGCAATGATCTTGAATGAAACAAGTCTTTCTCTACAATAAGGATCTAGAGTGAAGGTCCATGGTGAATTGAAATAGTATTATTTATTGTATCACTTTGTTGTCTCGTAATGTAATGGCAGTAATTACAATTCCAAGAAGGATTATATACTTGCGTTTTCTTTATCAAGTTCACATAGTGCTTTCTATTTAAAATTCCATGAATATTTTGGTTCCAAGCTAAATGTGATGCTCGGCTTTCCTTATCTAACTGTGGAAATGGACGTCAGCTTTCCTTCCTTGAGCCAGCCAAGTAAAAACCCTAAGTTTAAGTAATTGATCTTAGGTTTGATCCAATTAAACAGATCATGTCATAATGCTTAGGAACACAAATTTTTTACTTAATTAATTGAATTAAGTAAGCTGCTGCTGAAAATATTAGCTGTAATTAAAGAATGGCATGGTTTAAAATGTGGTGCTCTTTTAATGGAAGGTATAAAAGACAACATATAGCCAAATAATACAAAAGATAGAGCTACTCTTATCGTCCTCTTTATCTCATAGTTATCATATCTACTTCGGGGTTTGATCTTAGCTGGGGCTGGTTTCTAAATTTATCGAGTTAATCCCAAAACAATATTGTTTTTTTTCTTAAATAAAATAACATTATTTTAAATAAAAAATAAAAAATTTCTTGAAGATAATTTAGTGATTTTGAACTCGGATTTAATAGGATCAATCAAGGCTGGTGGGTTTACCTAAAATTGTCAGATTTGATTAGCTAATTAAACCTCCAACTTAAAACTCAGCCGTGACTAGACTCCATATTAATAAATCACCAAGCTAACTTGCCGGACCAAAGCGAGTTTAACACCTACGGTAGTTGTCGCGTATGTAATTCATTATATTTAATGGCAACCGGAGGTTATTCTATATTGGAAATCTCGTGGTTAATTGGATGATCGAAGTCACATTATAGCTTCACAAATGACAATCGGATCGTTGATAACTTAGAGTTCTGGACAAAGTTACTATCGGTATTTCTGTTAGAAATTTCTAGTGGAGTCAAAATTATCAACTTAAAATGGACATGTGATACATTCTAATTAGCTAAGATTTTAGCAAACTTTAACCATTTGTCTTTTTTTTTTGTTAACGTGGGTGTCCGGGCTAGCTTGGGCATACCTCGACTAATTCCACGAGCCCTGAAGTTAACGACCATGTAAGCCTCCAATGGTCATCATATTAGCAACTACATGACTCGAAACTGAGATAACAATGGGGAGCAAACCTCTTAATCTCAAGCTATTACCACTGAGTCACCTATTATATCGTTACCATTTGACTAAATTTGATTGACAATTCAGTCCGGAATTTGTGCAATTAAACACCAATTAATGCATGCCGACAGATAAAAGTGATCCTTGAATCAGAAAGATGTTAGTGCTGCATTCTATTGTAATGTTGGCCTGTGTTGCATGAAACTTGAGCCATTGGTTCAATCGCTGAAACCAGGGCAGCACATCATGATCTTGAACCATTACAAGATTTGTATACATTCTTGACATATGTGATCAACAAAACCTTATGGTTGAAGTCTACACCTCATCTTAAGTGAAAAGAAAACTTCGATTTCAAATCTCTATCTACTCATGACCTCCACTATCTGGAACAACGTGTTCCTAACTTCCTACTGGAGATATACTATTTATATTTTCTGTTTAATCCACTCGATTTTCAAGCAAAAAAAGAAGATATTTGTTATCGAAATACATTAGTGGGAACAACTATGCATTAACAAGTTGACATAAAACAAAAATGACAGGAAATGTTTGGCAGTCAACTCGAATTTGGATCGTATTTTAATGGTTTAATACAGGCCGTAAAAAAACATATATCTTTCTGCCTTTGCGATTAATGATCGAAGAGATCACTATATATAAGGGGCTAGCATCCATGTTCACCATGCAAGAACATCAGCAATAGCTCGAAGGATGGAAAGTGAGCGGGACATTTGTCTTGAATGATATATGATATAGCATCTTGGCTTGTAGCCACCACTGCTGTTGCTTACAAGCCCTATTGACCAGTGGAGAGTGATAAATACTGCAATTTTATTTATTTTTTCTCTCAGAAACATAATAATTTTTTTTTTCAAGCCTCTACATGCCATGAATGTAAGAATAAAACTGGGATAGCAAGAAACCAACTCATAAACAGAGTTTAAGTTGCAACAGAATTGGAATGACAATATTATGAGAACAACAATGTCTGTTTTCAACACAAATTCTGAGAGATTTAACCAACCTTAAGGATCAGATAAATAAATAAAAATTAGGAAGCATAAGGACTCCTAATTAGCCCAAAAATGCTGAAACAATTCATCTCTGCAACCTTGCTTTCTTTTATGTTTTTTTTTTTTAATTTTTTATTAGCTATGAACTAAAATTTGCTTTTTAGTTCATAAGAGTTTGTTCCATTATTGTTTTAGATTGTGAGAAGAGATACTTATAACTCTATTTCTAGACATTCAAATACTTGTTTTGCTTGAATTTTGCATGTAAACTACTGTTTTTTGTTCAAGCTTTTGAATGGTTTTTACAGTAGACAAGTTTTTGTTTCTGTGGATTTTTAATCTGTAATTGTTGAATTGGATCAAGAAGGAAGAAAAATAAATGAATTTGGATGATCTTACTTTAAAGTTAAAAGAATAAGACTAATAAAATTCATTAAGCTTTGACTTGATCATTTTTTTGCTCTTAAAGCTTTCATAATTGAAAATAAAATTTCTTACTAATCTTTTTTTCGATTGATGTTAAGGAATTGTTTTCTAATTAATCTTTAATTCTTTGATTAAAATAATTTTAATATTTACTTTAATTAAAAGAATACTTGTTTTACTTCGATGATCAATCTAATTTATTGAATGGACAATCTCTTGAACCAAACATATATATAAACACTAAATTATCTTTTACATTTTATTTTTAGAATTCTAATTTTCTTAAACCTTTTTTTTTATTATTAATCCCTAATCTTTAGTTCAGTGTCTAGTAAGAAGAATTAAAATAATTTTCCTTGGTTTGACCTGGCTTCATTACCATGCTATAAAAATTAATTCCTTAAAAGGAAAAAAAAGTTGAATTATTTTTGGCACTTTTAAAAATGACAAAGATGACATGCTAATTTATCTATATTGTTTGGTAAAAAATATAACACTTCATATCAATGCATGGCATTATTACTTGAAAGTTTCCAACTAGAAAAACAAGTTGAATTAGCTGAGGATTGAGCTCGACAATAACAAAAGTCATTAGAAATTCTTAGTAGATCAACTCCTGAAGGAAGGAAGTTAAATGCCTTTTTGAACCAATAGTTGAGGAAAAAAATGAGCAAATTGTTGAACTACAATATAGGAAGAATCATCATGAGACAAAGAAGTAGTTAAAAGAGAGAAAGACTTGGAATGATAGCCCGATAAATAAGCACAAGATGATAAAGGAATTGTTCACTTTACAAAAGACCCAAAAAATAGAAAACATACCGATAAGAATTCAATAAACTCTTTTAAAAAAGAGAGGGATCATTACACATTGAATTGGAAAGATAAAAATGAGAAGAAAAGATTAATTAATCTCATTATTGAATAATAGAGAGGCCTTGAAGTTCGATACCAAACTCAAGTCGATGATGTAAAGGAAGCAAGCAAGGTTGTTGAGTCAGATATGAGAGAATACTCGGACAAGACAAACACCTTGAGAGACCGAGTTTCTGCAGCACAAACTAAGCTTGAGTCGCGAAAGGAGGAAATGAAGAATGCAAGAACAATTCAAAGAATGACAAGATTAGATCAGCAACTTTGATATATAGCTAAATACCAAGATAACATAACTTGATATATATATAAAAAAGCTATAAAAGGCTATGAACGAGATACAACAACTAGAGATAATAATTACATTTTGGAAAGAAACAACAAATTATTAGTGCCTAGTAATGGAACATTTCTTCAAGAGAACACTTTATTCCACTACATAATTGAACAAATTGATACGCTAATTGTTACGGAGACTCGAAAGGCAAACATGATGCCGGTGAAAGCTTTCAGGATTGGCAACAACATTCACAAAAATGAAGAATATTTGAATGAAGTCTCCTCTTTTATCAAGAATGTAGCCAATAGAGAAGTAACATTTGAGCACAAAAAACTCCTTGTATAAACAACAACTTGTTCTTGTTAAAATAAAATGGGATGAGATCTATTTTTCTTAGTATTTTCTAATGTGTATGGATCCAATTGATCTAAAGACTAGGGTAAAACTTCTTTAAATTTATTAAATTATGAATTTTACTCATATCTAACAAGTTATGGATTGACCTTTAAACAATTTAATCTACATTCTTTGTACATGTATTTGCATTCACGTGCATACATTTATTCATTTTATTCAACATGACAAAAAATAAAAAAAAGCACCGTAGAAATTCACAATGTTTTGTGTTGTGAGAATAACTACATAGTTTTTCCACACCATTTTTTTTTTATAATCGGGGTGTCCGGGCTAGCTTACACGTGCCACAACTAATCTCCAGACTCACTGAACATCCTGCAAACCCAATAAACAAGTAAGACACTACGAGAATGATAAACGTTCATAGTGGGACTTGAACCAATTTAGAGTACAGGTAATTTGACGGGGCGTGCATATTTAAATCCTCTGACTCTGACAGTAGAGATTACTCTGACTTGGCTAGGCAAAAGCTAAGCTGGCATTTCCATTTAATTTTAAGCACGTGATTTAGCATGGAAGAAAATGAGAGAGAGAGATAGCTTGAATCAACAGCTAAAGGAGCAGCCTTCACATGGAAGACAATGAGAAGAACATGCCATGACCCTGGATAAAACCCGCGAGAAGAAGAGATCCAGAGCCAAAAAAATAATAATATTGAAATCCACACTAAAATCAAGCAGGGAAGGTACACAGTAGTAATATTAGTTTTCTTAAGAAGTTTCGAATTGCATTAAATTATATTAGGGGACTACTACAGTTATTATTATTGAAATTTCCATCTAGTTAAATTTCCTTCCCTATAGTAATTTTCCATCTTGTTAAATAATAATATAAAATTATTCTTAAGTTGTTGGATTGAATAATCTGAACAATTAATTGAAGATTTAACGTAAGTGATCATCTTTTAATTGGAAATGCTCTACTTCACCAGTCCAATTTTTCCTGTTTTATTAGGGGACTACCACTGTTGCTGTGAAATGCTAAGTAGATGATTTAACATTTCATCAAGAGGTCAAAATAGACTCTCTCTTTTTTCTGATTTTTGATTTTTTTTTTGTGTCTTGAGATGAACCTCCTAACTTTCCATAACATGCACCGAATACAGCCTTCTAAGAATAATATAATATATTGTTCTTTGGAAAGTGGAACTGGTGGAAGTTTCTATCATAGACAATTTTATATTAATAATGTTTTCTGCCATCTTTTCTGGTTGATTGAAGTTTCAACTTCCATAAGGTTTACTATAAGAAGATCGAAGACAAAACATTAAGAATATAGAAGTTGTGCCCCAGTCAGATTTGAAACTATGTTTTATTATTTAATCCAGGCTGTAATCATCATTAAGAAAAACTTAACTTTTTTCAACAATGATTAAAGAGATCACTATATAAAGGGCTAGCATCCATGCTAACCATGCAATCACAAAAAGCAAGAGTTCAAAACATGGGAAGCCAGGGGAAGCCGGGGCATTTGTCCCCAATGATACATGCCATAGCAATTTGCCTTGTAGCCACCTGTGTGGTGGCTCATAAATCCCCCCCACCTCCGACTCAATCACCCCCTCCACCACACCACCACACATCCCCACCTCCTCCAAAGAAATCTCCACCACCTCCATACCACCACACATCCCCACCTCCACCAAAGAAGTCTCCACCTCCTCCATACCACCACACATCCCCACCTCCTGCAAAGAAATCCCCTCATCCACCACACCACCACGCATCCCCACCTCCTCCAAAGAAATCCCCCCATCCAACACACCACCACACATCCCCACCTCCACCAAAGAAATCCCATCATCCACCACACCACCACACATCCCCGCCTCCTCCAAAGAAATCCCCCCATCCACCACACCACCACATATCCCCACCTCCTCCAAAGAAATCCCCCCATCCACCACACCACCACACATCCCCACCTCCTCCAAAGTAGTCTCCATACCACTACACCTCCCCACCTCCTCCAAAGAAATCCCCTCCTCCACCATACCATTATACATCTCCTCCCCCTCCAAAATAATCTCCATCTCCATCACCACCACCTCCATACTACTATAAATCACCACCACCACCATTGTCATCACCTCCACCACCCTACTATTATAAATCTCCACCACCCCCAACTCACTCTCCAACTCCTCAATACATTTATGCATCGCCCCCACCACCAAAACACTACTAAGTTGTTGTATTGTCAATTTGAAGTTCAACAACATGCAATAAGTTACTATTTCTTTCTTTTTCTTTGTTGTTTACAAACAAATTTCTAGTTTGTTTAAATCATGTAGTAAGGATTGAGATTGTTGATCCATAGTGAATTCCTTTGTACGAATAAGTGCTAGTTGGAACATTTATTTGTATCCTTTGCAATGTAATAGTTGTAATTGCATTAATTTGAAAGGATAAATATCACAATACAGTTCTTTATCTATCGAAATTATATATTTTTTCTTCTTGCAAGTTTGAAAATTAATGTCTTCAAAACCATAAGCTAAGACATGTTGATCTGGAAATTCTAAAGAAATATAGGATAGGTCATGTACTTTGACTTATGAGTAAGGATATAGTATAGGCCGAATAGTGCGTTCAAGAGTTCAATTTATGCTCTAATTAATCACTTTCAATACAAACCAAATGTTAACAAGTGAACTTTATTTTAAGTATAAATAAACAAGTCAATTATGTCCAACGAAATTGTGCATATGATGAATTTCTACTCGTTTTTTTATAATACTCGAGGAATTTATTGATAGATTCTAGGGTTAAAAAGCCAGTGGCATATTAGCATGAAAAAAAAAATACAATTCTCTATTTACAGAAGAAAAATCTGCTCAAACACTGCATTCCAATTCGATAAACTCTTCTTGAAAAAACAATTTGTTTCCTAGCCAACCGGATTCCCCATAAAATACCATGAGAGTTGCCATTTGATTTTTTACAGAAGAAAAATAATGCAATATATTGATTTTTTATTTTCCATTTGATTTTTCAAAGGATTATTCGAAACTAGATTTGACAGTTTTTATTTTATTTTGTTGTAGTGATAAATAATATCATAACTTGTCGAAATGAATCTTCTCATTTTTTCCATGATATATACAGATTGAATACTCGCAGTCTTATGGTCCTTATTAATACGGTAATAAATATCTGGGAATTTATATATATATTGAGAAATCAAAAAAGAAAATAATAACTTATTCCCACTCCTACACCATTACTCTTGAAATGGGTTCTCCTTTTCAAACGTTGAAGAAGCTAGTGCGAACTCCTTGTCCATGGAGCTAGAGATAGATATTTGGATGAGCAAGATTGATTCTTCCAAAATCTCCTCCTATTGATAAAGTCAACTAAGATCGCAGATTCACACAAGTCTCACGAGCTCTGTGAGAGTTAGTGGCATTTTTTAATAAGTTGTTTGACATTAGCTCTTACAAGATAAGTTAATGTATTGTGCCGATCTGTTTATTAATTTCACCGACAGTGAGATATGTTTTTTTGATCAAAATGTAAGAATAATGCAGAACAGCTTGCTGCAGAATTTGAAGAAGAATTAGACAAGAAAATGAAGAAGAAGGAACGGTCCAAAAATCACAAGCCAACTGGCAGCAGGGAGATCAAGAATTAAAAGCTGGATTCTCGGCATGCAATGTCTCAAATCCCAGCTGATATGCACCAGTTTTATTTCTGCAATTACTTTTGTTTCCGTTATGCACTTTCCAGTTAATTGTGTTTCCGTTATGCATTTTCCAGTTAATTGTTTGCATTTACTTTTGTTTTATTTCCCGTTTTAGAATTATGGCAGAATTACTGCATTAAACATTGTAATCTTTGAAATCTGGTCTTGCCTATTAACGGCAAAGAACAGAGGACGCAGGACAGAATATACAATCTGAGTTTTTCTTCACAGTAGCGTTTCTTTGTTCTGTGATTTACGTTGGTAAATCATTTAATTACCTTCCGTTCTGCGTCAAGTGGTATCAGAGCAAGGATTTGCCTTGTTTCAATGGCCAACAACAACGAAGGAGGAAGAGCTAATCCCCGTGACGCTGGTCGCAGGGACACAAATGCTGATCTGTGGGCAGCCATTGACAAACAAAGGCAAGCAATGGCAAGGATGGAAGCCATGATCCAACAGCTGGTTAGGAGACCTTTGGCACCTGCCAATGAGGGTGCCCACAACCGTACAAGGGTGGAACCTCCCCCTAGAGTCGCCAGAAATAGACCTTATGCTGACGACAATGACTCGGAAGAAGAAGCAGCAGACACGCTTGAAAATCAATTGCAGCGACGAAATCAACCTGAAAACAGGGTACGGGCTGACATCCCTTTGTTCCATGGGAAATTACAGATCAAAGAGTTTCTAGACTGGATCTCCGAAGTCGAAAGGTTCTTCGATTTTACTGAGGTCGCAGAAGGACGCCAAGTTAAACTTGTCTCATACAAGTTAAGGAGTGGGGCTGCTGTTTGGTGGGGAAAATTACAGCTGGACAGGAGACGCCAAGGCAAAGCACCCATACGATCTTGGAGGAGGATGAAACAACTCATGATGGGCAGGTTTTTACCCCCTGATTATGAGCAGTTCATTTTTCAGAGCTTGCAAAATTGCATACAGGGGAACCGATCAGTAGCAGATTACACAGAGGAGTGGTCAAGACTTTCAGTTCGTAATGACTTAAACGAACCTGAAGCACAGCAGGTCTCTAGATATTTGGGTGGATTAAAACCATCTATCAGAGAGAGGATTGATTTGCAGGTGGTGTGGATAGTGGATGAGGCGCATAACATGGCCCTAAAGGCAGAATTGATGGAGTAGACTACCACCCGTTTCTCCCACTATAGGAACACATGAGAATCTTCTTCAAGGGGCAAGATCACTGCCAATGAAGTCTAGAACACCCCCAAAACGGTTCCAGACCAGATCTAACGAGGAACAACCACCACTAACAACCAATCAGGAGGACGTCCAGCAGCGGTGACAAGAGATACCTCGCGAGCACCAACTACCTATGCTAAACCAGGAGGATTTAAGTGTTACCGTTCTGGCCAGCCAGGACACCGATCAAATGAATGTCTAGCAAGGAGGCCTGTGAACTTGGTAGAGGCGGAACTTGAGGAAGAAGAAGAAGAGCAGATTGCAGAGGAGCTGCTGGAAGGGGACGAAATTGCAGAAGAAGGAGACTTTGTGAATTGCGTGGTCCAGCGTGTTTTATGCTCAGCAAAAATCGAAGATCCATCACAAAGAAATAACATCTTCAAGTCTTGCTGTAGTGTGCAAGGCAAGGTCTGCGATTTAATTGTCGATATGGGGAGTTGCGAAAACTTTGTGTCTAGAAGGCTGGTGGAACATCTGAAGTTGAGGGCCGAAAAACAACCAAAACCTTATATGATTGGGTGGATCAAAAAAGGGCCTAAAATGAGTGTGACCGAAGTGTGCAAAGTTCCTATTTCAATTGGGCAACATTACCGAGATGAAGTGGTTTGTGACGTAGTCGACATGGATGCTAGCTATGTATTGTTGGGTCGTCCTTGACAATTTGATGTGGATGTGACGTATCGAGTGCGAGAGAATGTATATGTCTTCAATTGGGAAGGCAGAAAAATCGCTATGGTACCTGCGAGAGTGATAGACGTGCATGGTGGGACTTGAATCCATTTAGAGTACAGGTAATTTGACGGGGCGTGCATATTTAAATCCTCTGACTCTTACAGTAGAGATTACTCTGACTTGGCTAGGCAAAAAGCTAAGCTGGCATTTCCATTTAATTTTAAGCACGTGATTTAGCATGGAAGAAAATGAGAGAGAGAGATAGCTTGAATCAACAGCTAAAGGAGCAGCCTTCACATGGAAGACAATGAGAAGAACATGCCATGACCCTGGATAAAACCCGCGAGAAGAAGAGATCCAGAGCCAAAAAAATAATAATATTGAAATCCACACTAAAATCAAGCAGGGAAGGTACACAGTAGTAATATTAGTTTTTTTAAGAAGTTTCGAATTGCATTAAATTATATTAGGGGACTACTACAGTTATTATTATTGAAATTTCCATCTAGTTAAATTTCCTTCCCTATAGTAATTTTCCATCTTGTTAAATAATAATATAAAATTATTCTTAAGTTGTTGGATTGAATAATCTGAACAATTAATTGAAGATTTAACGTAAGTGATCATCTTTTAATTGGAAATGCTCTACTTCACCAGTCCAATTTTTCCTGTTTTATTAGGGGACTACCACTGTTGCTGTGAAATGCTAAGTAGATGATTTAACATTTCATCAAGAGGTCAAAATAGACTCTCTCTTTTTTCTGATTTTTGATTTTTTTTTTGTGTCTTGAGATGAACCTTCTAACTTTCCATAACATGCACCGAATACAGCCTTCTAAGAATAATATAATATATTGTTCTTTGGAAAGTGGAACTGGTGGAAGTTTCTATCATAGACAATTTTATATTAATAATTTTTTCTGCCATCTTTTCTGGTTGATCGAAGTGTCAACTTCCATAAGGTTTACTACAGGCCTGGGAACCACAAATAAGAAGAAGAAAAAACATTAAGAATATAGAAGTTGTGCCTCAGTCAGATTTGAAACTATGTTTTATTATTTAATCCAGGCTGTAATCATCATTAAGAAAAACTTAACTTTTTTCAACAATGATTAAAGAGATCACTATATAAAGGGCTAGCATCCATGCTAACCATGCAATCACAAAAAGCAAGAGTTCAAAACATGGGAAGCCAGGGGAAGCCGGGGCATTTGTCCCCAATGATACATGCCATAGCAATTTGCCTTGTAGCCACCTGTGTGGTGGCTCATAAATCCCCCCCACCTCCGACTCAATCACCCCCTCCACCACACCACCACACATCCCCACCTCCTCCAAAGAAATCTCCACCACCTCCATACCACCACACATCCCCACCTCCACCAAAGAAGTCTCCACCTCCTCCATACCACCACACATCCCCACCTCCTGCAAAGAAATTCCCTCATCCACCACACCACCACACATCCCCACCTCCTCCAAAGAAATCCCCCCATCCAACACACCACCACACATCCCCACCTCCACCAAAAAAATCCCATCATCCACCACACCACCACACATCCCCGCCTCCCCATCCACCACACCACCACACATCCCCGCCTCCTCCAAAGAAATCCCCCCATCCACCACACCACCACATATCCCCACCTCCTCCAAAGAAATCCCCCCATCCACCACACCACCACACATCCCCACCTCCTCCAAAGTAGTCTCCATACCACTACACCTCCCCACCTCCTCCAAAGAAATCCCCTCCTCCACCATACCATTATACATCTCCTCCCCCTCCAAAATAATCTCCATCACCATCACCTCCATACTACTATAAATCACCACCACCACCATTGTCATCACCTCCACCACCCTACTATTATAAATCTCCACCACCCCCAACTCACTCTCCAACTCCTCAATACATTTATGCATCGCCCCCACCACCAAAACACTACTAAGTTGTTGTATTGTCAATTTGAAGTTCAACAACATGCAATACGTTACTATTTCTTTCTGTTTCTTTGTTGTTTACAAACAAATTTCTAGTTTGTTTAAATCATATAGTAAGGATTGAGATTGTTGATCCATGGTGAATTCCTTTGTACGAATAAGTGCTAGTTGGAACATTTATTTGTATCCTTTGCAATGTAATTGTTGTAATTGCATTAATTTCACATTACAGTTCTTTATCTATCGAAATTATATATTTTTTCTTCTTGCAAGTTTGAAAATTAATGTCTTCAAAACCATAAGCTAAGACATGTTGATCTGGAAATTCTAAAGAAATATAGGATAGGTCATGTAGTTTGACTTATGAGTAAGGATATAGTATAGGCCGAATAGTGCGTTCAATAGTTCAATTTATGCTCTAATTAATCACTTTCAATACAAACCAAATGTTAACAAGTGAACTTTATTTTATGTATAAATAAACAAGTCAATTATGTCCAACGAAATTGTGCATATGATGAATTTCTACTCCTTGTTTTTTTTATAATACTCGAGGAATTTATTGATAGATGCTAGGGTTAAAAAGCCAGTGGCATATTAGCATGAAAAAAAAAATACAACTTTCTATTTACAGAAGAAAAATCTGCTCAAACACTGTATTCCAATTTGATAAACTCTTCTTGAAAAAACAATTTGTTTCCTAGCCAACCGGATTCCCCATAAAATACCATGAGAGTTGCTTTACCTGAAACTTTCCTTTAACAAGCAAGCAAGACTCAAACAATAACTTTTCTATGGTGCTTGGTATGCATCATTGCAAGTGCAATCATACAGAAAATAGTTCCACAATTTCCAAACCACAAACTAGTGTAGAAAAAGATTATTATCCACGGTTTCTATTATTTTTTAAGAACAAAATGGACAAGCTGCTTCCTCTAAATGTATTAGATGTCTTCGAGAAATACTCAGGTAATCAATTCTATCATTGAAGTTGTTGCTCGATTTCATACAGTAAGCACACCATGTTTTCCTGGTTTCCAGCATTTATAAATCAACTATATTTCGCTTCAGCTTAATTTCTTGAATCAGATCAAGAATTTGACACTGCTTCAACTCTGCAGGCCTCTTCCAAGTTAAGTTCCAACACCAAGAGTCATTACTCAATTGAATTTGTACCCCCTTGTGTGCTTACAGGTGTAGGACTTCGAAACTAATAATAAACAGATGCACCCTCCATCAGATATCCACTCTTGTCCTACACAGGCGATCCTAATCGGGAATATGTTGACCAATCCCAGAATTAATTTATTCACCCTACATAATGTTATCAATTAATTCTTGTCTCACATATGGGTACGGACTGGGAAAAACGTTGACTAATAAGCATTGAGTAATTCGTTTTTGTCACCAGTAATCATCATTTGTCTTGTGAGGTCTTTCCTGTTGAAATATGAAGGAAATTTAAAGCTCCATGTGAAAGTGGAATTAGAGAAAATGGAAGAGTTCCAAATCATTTAAGTTTTGAAGGCCATTATCGAGGTTAACAATAATTGATTTATGCTAAAAGTTACAATTAAACAAACAAGAAAATCAACCAATTCTTCTGGTTGCTGTAGTTTAATTTCTTTCCAAGAGGAAGATTTCTTGTTTCAATTTGCTAGATGAATTATTCCAGTTATGAAAACTATATGAACTCTATTGATTAATTATCATATCTTAATGTGTTCGACAATGGTTTTTAAATTCGTACGGAGACACACACACACACATTACAGAAAAAAAAAAAAAAAAGCATCGATGTTTCACTGTGTCCCTAGACACAAATCACTATGGATTTCAACATTGAAATCACTTTTCTGCCCCTTTGACCGCAAAATTTAACCTCGGTGCCGAGGATATTTTGGGCATTTCCAGAGGACCTGTGTGGCATTTGCAAATGTTTTGGGGGTGTTCTGGTCTTTTTGTTTTTATTTGCACAGTGAAACTTCTGATTTACTCCTAGGTGCTGCCAAGAATATTAATGCTGCTTAGGGGTATTTTCGGGTTTTTTCCTCATCTTGAACAATGAAATAATGACTTTGTCCTCGGGTGGGACACAAGCAAGGGACTGGAGGTGAGAGTATTTCAGGTTTTTCATGTGTTTTGCACAATGAAACTACTTAAATACCCTAAAAATGACAAAAACAAAAGCCTGACACTGAGACATGGTGGTACTTTCATGTTCGATTTTTTCATGGCTATCGTTGGGTCCAGGGGTATTAAGGCATTTCTGTATTTTTCTCTCTCGAGGTATTAAGGTATTCCACTCGAGTTTCATGCAAAAAAAAAAAAGATACTTGTTATCAAAATACATTAGTGGGAAACAACCATGCATTAACGAGTTGACATAAAACAAAAATGATAAGAAATGTATGGCAGTAAACTCGAATTTGGATCGTATTTTAATGGTTTAATACAGGCCGTAAACAAACATATATCTTTCTGCCTTTGCGATTAATGATCGAACAGATCACTATATATAAGGGGCTAGCATCCATGTTTACCATGGAAAAACATCAGTAATAGTTCTAAGGATGGAAAGTGAGCGGGACATTTGTCTCGAATTATATATGATATAGCATCTTGGCTTGTAGCCACCAGTGTTGTTGCTTACAAGCCCTATTGACTAGTTGAGAGTGTGATAAATACTGCATTTTAATTTATTTTTCTCACTCAGAAACATAATAAAATATTTTTTTTCAAGCCTCTAACATGACATGAATGAAAGAATAAAAGTGTCATTGTCGTGTAGTGCAAGAAACCAAGTCAGAAACAAAGTTTAAGCTGCAATAGAATTGGAATGACAATAGATTTTTGACAACAACAATATCTATTTTCAACACAAATTCTGAGAGATTTAACTAACCTTAAGGACCAGATAAAAAAAATTTAGGAAGCATAAGGACTCCTAATTAGCTCAAGAATCCTGAAGAAATTTGGCAGACAATGGAGAGAATAAATAGAGTTAAACAAGGCTGAAACAATTAATCTCTGCAACCTTCTTTTCTTTTATGTTTTTTTAGATTTTTTTATCAGCTATGAACTAAACTTTGCTTTTCAGTTCATAAGAATTTGTTCCATTATTGTTTTAGATTGTGAGAAGAGATACTTCTAACTTTATTTCTAGACATGCAAATACTTGTTTTGCCTGAATTTTGTATGTAAACTACTGTTTTTTGTTCAAGCTTTTTGAATGGTTTTTACAGAACACAAGTTTTTCTTTTGATGGATTCTCAATTTAAAATTATTAATTTGGATCAAGAAGGAAGAAAAATAAATGAATTGGTTGATCTAACTTTAAAGTTAAAAGAATAAGACAAATAAAAATCATTAGACTTTGACTTGATAGTCTTTTCGCTCTTAAAGCTTTCGTAATTGAAAATAAAATTTCTTATTAATCTTTATTTTGATTGATGTTAAGGAATTAATAAGGAATTGTTTTCTAATTAATTTAATATTTGTTGATATTCTTTGCTTAAAGTAATTTTAGTATTTACTTAAATTAAAAGAATACTTGTTTTACTTCGATGATGAGTCTAATTTATTGAATGGACAATCTCTTGAACCAAACATATAAACACTAAATTATCTTTTACATTTTATTTTTAGAATTCTAATTTTCTTAAACTTTTTTTTTACTATTAATCCCTAATCTTTAGTTCAGTGTCTAGTAAGAAGAATTAAAATAATTTTCCTTGGTTTGACCTGGCTTCATTACCATGCTATAAAAATTAATTCCTTAAAAGGAAAGGAAACTTGAATTATTTTTGGCAGTTTTAAAAATGACCAATATGACATGCTAATTTATCTATATTGTTTGGTAAAAAATATAACACTTCATATCAATGTGTCATCACCCAATTTTGGGTCATTCGCAAATCTACTTGAAAATAACAAAAAAATAAAATAAAAGAGGCCAGTGTTGGTAGGGAATCAAGGTGGAATTTTGATTTGTTTTCGAGAGCTCAATTGTACTTTTTTCTGTGTCCAAAATGAAGAAAATTGCAGATTCAAGGCTAAAATAATTTATTATCGGATAAATCTGCGTAAAAATTAAGTTGACAGATATGATTATATTTTTATGGGTCAATTTGATTTAATCGTTGGTCTATTTAAAAGTGTAATTATGTTTGGGAATTAATTTAGGGTCCAATCGAAAGATTTAATTAAGTGCAAGGGCTTGATTATATTTTAAATTGGCCAAATTAATTTTATTAAGGGCTTAATCGATGAGAAATCAAGTTCTGGAATTTAATTCGGTTTCAATTGATGAGATTGGAATTTTTGGAGACTGAGTTTGAATTTTTCCAAGTCAATTATGCGAAATCGGGGTCCGAATTGAATAAATTGAGAGTTTAATGGTCGATTGAGGGTTAAATCGTGAAATCAGAAACCAAGGACCAGAATAAAAAGGGTCGCGCAAAGCTAAGGTTGATATTGAAATTCTGACAGGGTATAATTGCACAAAATCATAAATTTAAATCCAATTGGAGGTGCAATTAGAACGATTACAAATTGAGAGACCAAACTGCAATTACACCTCCCAAGAGCATGCAACGCACGCCATCTCCTACACTGCCGCCGACAAGCCCCCTACGCATGCCACCAACAGCTATATTTTCAAGCATGCTGCTGCAGGAGGTGACCCATCGTTGCAACGGCTATCTCCTACGGCTATAAATACAGCAGCCATGCACGACCAAGATGAGGAGAAAAAAAATCAAAAAAAGGAGAGTGGCACCAACGTGACAGAGCTAGAATCATGTAAAAAAAGGAGAGGAGACAGAAAGAGAAAAAATAAAAGAGAGGCAGAGAGATTGGAGCAGAGAGGAGAGAAAAAAATAGAACAGAGGAGATTTGGAAAATTGACAGTTTCAAAGATGAAGACGCAGTAAAAAAAATTATAGAACAAAATCATACACTTGCGGGCGAGACAACCACTATGGACTGCCACCTCCTTCCTCGTCTCCAGTGTACCTCTCCCTCTCCCCTTTGCTTCTCTCTCTAAAAAACAACAGCCACCTCTCTCTCCCTCTCAGTCAACAGCTCCGGCCACCACCTCAGACCACCTAGCACCACCCTCATCATCATCGGCGACCTCCACTCCACGTTAGAAGCCCAGTCGTGGCCTCCGGCAAAGCAGCAGTTGGCAGCGGCGTGAGCCCTCCAACTTCCTAAGCTCCGTCCGGCCACCACGGGCCACCATTTTCGACATCATCACGACCAGAAGAACCACCTCGACCTCCTCTACCCAACGGTATTAACAGATACACCTTTCATCACACTCCAAAACTTCGCATAACACTGTTCATCTTCTTCCTTCACGCGCAGGGAGTGAATTCATTCCCCGCGCGTCAGTTGGGCCGGGACTTGTACCCGGCCTGGCCCTTGAAGAAGGTTGGGCCTCCAGCCCGACTGGGCCAGAGGCCCAGTACAAGGTAACTGGGTTGGAAGTCCAGCCCGAGAGAAGGCATGGGTCGGAGCCCCAGACCAGGAATAAATGGGTCTAAGCCCAGTCCGAAGATGAGTGGGCCTAACCCAATATGGTGGCGGGCTGACAGCCCAGCCATGTAGTGGGCTGGCAGCCCAGCCCCATACAAGGAGGCTGACAACCTAGTGAGTGGGCTGGGCAGCCTGGCCCATCAGGGCTTTGCAGCCAGCCCACCGATAATAAAAAATATAAAAATATATAAAAATACAAAATTTGCAAAAAAATATTTTTTGTTTTAAAAACATAAAATGTGTTGTTTTCGTGCATACGGTCAATACACTGGCATATTTTAAACAATCTTTTTCTTTCAAAAAATTATAGAACAAAATCATACACTTGCAGGCGAGACAACCACTATGGACTACCACCTCCTTCCTCGTCTCCAGTGTACCTCTCCCTCTCCCCTTCGTTTCTCTCTCTAAAAAACAACAGCCACCTCTCTCTCCCTCTCGGTCAACAGCTCCGGCCACCACCTCAGACCACCTAGCACCACCCTCATCATCACCGGCGACCTCCACTCCACGTTAGAAGCCCAGTCGTGGCCTCCGGCAAAGCAGCAATTGGCAGCGGCGTGAGCCCTCCAGCTTCCTAAGCTCCGTCCGGCCACCACGGGCCACCATTTTCGACATCATCATGACCAGAAGAACCACCTCGACCTCCTCTACCCAACGGTATTAACAGATACACCTTTCATCACACTCCAAAACTTCGCATAGCACTGTTCATCTTCTTCCTTCACGCGCGTGGAGTGAATTTATTCCCCGCGCGTCAGTTGGGCCGGGACTTGTTCCCGGCCTGGCCCTTGAAGAAGGTTGGGCCTCCAGCCCGACTGGGCCAGAGGCCCAGTACAAGGTAACTGGGTTTGAAGTCCAGCCCGAGAGAAGGCATGGGTCGGAGCCCCAGACCAGGAATAAATGGGTCTAAGCCCAGTCCGAAGATGAGTGGGCCTAACCCAATATGGTGGCGGGCAGACAGCCCAGCCATGTAGTGGGCTGGCAGCCCAACCCCATACAAGGGGGCTGACAACCTAGTGAGTGGGATGGGCAGCCTGGCCCGTCAGGGCTTTGCAGCCAGCCCACCGATAATAAAAAATATATAAAAATAGAAAATTTGCAAAAAAATATTTTTTGTTTTAAAAACATAAAATGTGTTGTTTTCGTACATACGACCAATACACTGGCATATTTTAAAAAATCTTTTTCTTTCAAAAAATATATATTATCTTGGAGTTTGAAGAGAAAATGTGTTTTAGCATGGATTTCGCAAAGAAAAATCATTTCTTGCATTTTGAGATTTTACAACATGTTTGTAAAAATCCAAAGGGTATTGGCCAATATTTCAAAAATATTAAAATCTTATTTTTGGTATTCACTGTCGGTATTCGGATAAATAAATCCTGAGGGGTTAATATTCAAAATATTTGGCTGGGATAATATGCTATTATTCACTGTCGGTGTTTGGATAAATAAATCCTAAGGGGTTAATATCCAAAATATTCGGCGGAGATAATTTGCTATTATTCATTGTCGGTGTTTGGATAAATAAATCCTAAGAGGTTAATATCCAAAATATTGGGCGGGGATGATATGCTATTATTCATCATCAGTGTTTGGATAAATAAATCCTAAGGGGTTAATATCCAAAATATTCGGTGGGGTAATACACCATCTTCAGTTAACCAACATATTTTTTGAAAGATCAAAACCATAACAAATCATAAGCAAACCAAAACATCAAGCAGCTTACCTTAGGTAGGGCGTATTAGGGGTGCTAAAACCTTCCTTTTACGCAACCAGTCCCTTGCCGTAGAATCTCATAAAGACCAGTTTTAGGTTTCCTAGTAACCATAATACTAGGTAGCAACTCTCTTTTTCTCAAAAATAAAGATAAGACCCCCACATTGAATCCCGTGCTCACGGGGAGAGTCATCACGACGCCGCGCTCTCACGAGGGATGCGACACAATGCATGGCATTATTACTTGAAAGTTTCCAACTAGAAAAACAAGTTGAATTAGCTGAGGATTGAGCTCGGCAATAACAAAAGTCATTAGAAATTCTTAGTAGATCAACTCCTGAAGAAAGAGAAGTTAAATGCCTTTTTGAACCAATAGTTGAGGGGGGGAATGAGCAAATTGTTGAACTACAATATAGGAAGAATCAACATCAGACAAAGTAGTTAAAAGAGAGAGACCTGGAATGATAACCCGATAAATAAGCACAAGATGATAAAGGAATTGGTCACTTTACAAAAGACCTCAAAAAATAGAAAACATACCGATAAGAATTCAATAAACTCTTTTAAAAAAGAGAGGGATCATTACACATTGAATTGGAAAGATAAAAATGAGAAGAAAAGATTAATTAATCTCATTATTGAAGAATAGAGAGGCCTGGAAGTTCGATACCAAACTCAAGTCGATGATGAAAAGGAAGCAAGTAAGGTTGTTGAGTCAGATATGAGAGAATAATCGGACAAGACAAACACCTTGAGAGACCGAGTTTCTGCAACACAAACTAAGCTTGAGTCGCGAAAGGAGGAAATGAAGAATGCAAGAACAATTCAAAGAATGACAAGATTAGATCAGCAACTTCGATATACAACTAAATACCAAGATAACATAACTTGATATAAAAAATAAAAAATAAAAAAATAAAAAAACTATAAAAGGCTACGAACGAGATACAACAACTAGAGATAATAATTACATTTTGGAAAGAAACAACAAATTATTAGTGCCTAGTAATGGAACATTTCTTCAAGAGAACACTTTATTCCACTACATAATTGAACAAATTGATAGGCTAATTGATACGGAGACTCGAAAGGCAAACATGATGCGGGTGAAAGCTTTCAGGATTGGCAACAACATTCACAAAAATAAAGCATATTTTAATGAAGTCTCCTCTTTTATCAAGAATGTAGCCAATAGAGAAGTAACATTTGAGCACAAAAAACTCTTTGTATAAACAACAATTTGTTCTTGTTAAAATAAAATGGGATGAGATCTATTTTTCTTAGTATTTTCTAATGTGTATGGATCCAATTGATCTAAATACTAGGGTAAAACTTCTTTAAATTTATCAAATTATGAATTTTACTCATATCTAACAAGTTATGGATTGACCTTTAAACAATTTAATCTACATTCTTTGTACATGTATTTGCATTCACGTGCATACATTTATTCATTTTATTCAACATGACAAAAAAAAAAAGTGTACAGTCAAAATTTTGACTGAAATGGGTGATGGCAGGCATATTGGACTTGTGATTAGCTGACAGAGGCACTTCACATAATTGATCTGGTCGTCATGAGGTTTCTGTATAAAATTAATTTACAAGCTATTTTTTGTAAAGAAGAATTGATTTCTCTTTTCGTCATTATCTACTTTATATATAACCTTTTGATTTCCAAACTAATTCTTGTAATATATATACACACACACTTTTTTGTTTTTAATGTGATTAGAAAGTGGAGCAGATATGAAATAATTGAATTAGCTATTCTTTGCCCACAGTTTTAATTACTTTGGTGATGATGATCTTTTGTTCTTTAGATAGAAAAAATATATAAAATTCTAGCTTTCAATTTAGAAAAATCATTGTGCACAGTTCTTTTTCTTCCCTTTGTACCTACTAAAAATTCTCAATCATTGCACACTCGTCAAACAAATTGCGTTAAATTATATAATTTATATTAGCCTCGATTTGTATTTTACAACCAAACAGAAAGTTAGTCCTTAGTTTCCACCACATGGTCCAACTATTAATCGATCTCAAGTTTGTAATTGCATGGCATTAATTACTATTTCATTAATTTCCATATAATTAGGTTTGACTTACCAATAATTTCCAATCGATGAAAAAGGTTTGGTTATTTCCAATAAACCAAAAAAATGTAACGACTTTCTATTTTTTATAAACGGGGCTCTTTTCTAAAATAGATAATATTTATTTTGTTAGATAATAATATAAAATTATTACTAAAATCTTAAATTTCAAATTGAGATAATTAAAATATATACAACTAGTATGGTTTATATTACTTTGTACGGATGTAGAAAAGCGTCCTCAAACTATTATGATTGCCTGCCTCGATTGAGATCTCATCTACAAATTGTTCCAATTGAATCCTTCATTTATTAAGAGTCGTTCCAACTATAACCCTTGACTGTTATTTATAGACTTTTAAAGGAGTGCAGTAAAACTGAACTTCTTTTTTATTTAATCGTTTTGATATGTTGATATTAATTTTTTTTAAATATCATAAAAATATCTTAATATATTAAAAAAAACACTTTAAAAAAATAATTTCTACTATACACTCAAATAAACTCTAATTTACAATCAATTTCAAGATAGAAACTAGGAGGGTAGACTTCTATTCATGAATTTATATTAAAGACAAGGCTTATTTAGAAGTCCTTACTTTATTTGTTTTATTTATTGTTATAACTAAGGAAACACTAATTTTAACACAAGCTCCAATAGGTCAAAATAAAAACACACTAATAATATAGAAATCTCAAAGTATTGAGTTTTTTGTATACCCTATTGTGTTTTCCCCCCCCCCCCCCCCCCCCCCCCACACACACACACACACACACATATATATATATATATATATATATATATATATATATATATATATATAATTTTAAACTATTTGTTTTCACTTGAAAGTTTCTAGCTTGAAACATTCAGCATGGCATATAATAACAAGGCGCACAATCAAAATTAATTCAGACTGAAATAGATCATGACATGCATGTCAGGCTTAATTAGCTGTCAGGGACTTCACATAATTGAATCGGTCATCGTGAGGCTGCGGGAATATTTAAATTTAATCTATTCATTTTTCCAAAGATGAATTGATTTTTCTTTCCGTCATCATCTACTATATATTTTTTAATCTTTAAATCTCCCAACTAATTCTTGTAATATATATAATATTATATACACACATTTTTGTTTTTAATGCGCAAAAGAAAGTGGAGCAGATATGAAATAATTAAATTAGCTCTCTTTTTTCCACATTTTTAACCACCTTTTCTTTTGGTGATAATGATTTCTTGTCTTTGCATAGCCAAAATATATAAAAGATCAAATCACTCTAATTTTCATGAGATTTACTCGCCATTATATTTTTTTTTCTAAAATCTTAAAAATTATATTCGAAAATAAAAATCAAGATGATTTTTCCTTGTCATACTTTATATCAATGCAATTTTTCTCAATCACTTTGCAGTAGTCGTCAAACGAATTGCATTAAATTATATTAGGGGACTATACAGTTATTATTATTGAAATTTCCATCTAGTTAAAATTCCTTCCCTAAAATAAATTTCCATCTCGTTAAATAATAATATAAAATTATTCTGTGCATGTTATGGAAATAATAATATAAATTTCCATAACATGCACAGAATACACCCTTCTAAAAATAAGATAATATATTGTTTTAGCGATAAATAATATCATATCTTGTCGAAATGAATCTTCTCATTTTCCATGATATATACAGATTGCAGCAGATTGAATACTCTCAATCTTTAGTCCTAATTAATAGGGTAATAAATATTTGGGAATATATATATATATATATATATATATATATATATATATATATATATATATATATATATATATAGCTCCTCACCAACTCTCAAGCTGACAATTTCAAGGTTTACTACATGCGTGGGAAACCACAAAACAGGAAGAAGGCAAAGGACATTAAGAATATAGAGGTTGTACGGCAGTCAGATTTGAAACACAGTTTTATTATTTAATCCAGGCTTTAGTAATCATTAAGAAAAACATATCTTTTTTCAACAATGATTAAAGAGATCACTATATAAAGGGCTAGCATCCATGCTAACCATGCAATCACAGAAAGCAAGAGTTCTAAACATGGGAAGCCAGGGGAAGCCGGGGCATTTGTCCCCAATGATACATGCCATTGCAATTTGCCTGGTAGCCACCACTGTGGTGGCTTATGAGCCTTATTATTATACATCCCCACCACCTCCATCTCAATCACCCCCTCCACCATACCACTATTCATCTCCACCACCTCCTAAGAAGTCCCCACCTCCTCCATACCACTACATATCCCCACCTCCTCCAAAGAAGTCTCCCCCTCCACCATACCACTATTCATCTCCACCACCTCCTAAGAAGTCCCCACCTCCTCCATACCACTACACATCCCCACCTCCTCCAAAGAAGTCTCCCCCTCCACCATATCACTACTCATCCCCACCTCCTCTAAAGAAGTCTCCCCCTCCACCATATCACTACTCATCCCCACCTCCTCTAAAGAAGTCTCCCCCTCCACCTTATCACTACACATCCCCTCCTCCTCCAAAGAAGTACCCCCCTTCACCATATCACTACTCATCCCCACCTCCTCCAAAGAAGTCTCCTCCTCCTCCATACTACTACTCATCCCCACCTCCTCCAAAGAAGTCCCCTCCTCCACCATATCACTACACATCCCCTCCTCCACCAAAGAAGTCCCCACCACCTCCATACCACTACACATCCCCACCTCCTCCAAAGAAGTCTCCCCATCCACCATACCATTACTCATCCCCACCTCCACCAAAGAAGTCTCCACCACCTCCATACCACTACTCATCCCCACCTCCTCCAAAGAAATCTCCTCCTCCACCATATCACTACTCATCCCCTCCTCCTCCAAAGAAGTCTCCCCCTCCACCATATCACTACTCATCCCCACCTCCACCAAATAAGTCTCCACCACCTCCATACCACTACTCATCCCCACCTCCTCCAAAGAAGTCTCCTCCTCCTCCATACTACTACTCATCCCCACCTCCTCCAAAGAAGTCCCCACCACCTCCATACCACTACACATCCCCATCTCCTCCAAAGAAGTCCCCTCCTCCACCATATCACTACACATCCTCTCCTCCACCAAAGAAGTCCCCACCACCTCCATACCACTACACATCCCCACCTCCTCCAAAGAAGTCTCCCCCTCCACCATACCACTACTCATCCCCACCTCCACCAAAGAAGTCCCCACCACCTCCATACCACTACACATCCCCACCTCCTCCAAAGAAGTCTCCCCCTCCACCATATCACTACTCATCCCCACTTCCTCCAAAGAAGTCACCTCCTCCTCCATACCACTATTCATCCCCACCTCCTCCAAAGAAGTCCCCCTCTCCTCCATACCACTACACATCCCCACCTCCTCCAACGAAGTCCCCCCCTCCACCATACCACTACACATCCCCACCTCCTCCAAAGAAGTCTCCCCCTCCACCTTATCACTACTCATCCCCACCTCCACCAAAGAAGTCTCCACCAACTCCATATCACTACTCATCCCCACCTCCTCCAAAGAAGTCCCCCCCTCCACAATACCACTACTCATCCCCACCTCCTCCAAAGAACTCTCCACCACCTCCATACCACTACACATCCCCACCTCCACCAAAGAAGTCTCCCCCTCCACCTTATCACTACTCATCTTCTCCTCCACCAAAGAAGTCTCCACCACCTCCATACCACTACTCATCCCCACCTCCTCCTAAGAAGTCCCCCCCTCCACCTTATCACTACACATCCCCTCCTCCACCAAAGAAATCTCCTCCTTCACCATATCACTACTCATCCCCACCTCCACCAAAGAAGTCTCCCTCACCTCAATACCACTACACATCCCCACCTCCTCCAAAGAAATCTCCCCCTCCACCTTATCACTACTCATCCCCACCTCCACCAAAGAAGTCTCCACCACCTCCATACCACTACACATCCCCATCTCCTCCAAAGAAGTCTCCTCCTCTTCCATACGACTACTCATCCCCACCTCCTCCTAAGAAGTCCCCACCACCTCCATACCACTATTCATCTCCTTCTCCTCCAAAGAAATCTCCCCCTCCACCGTACCATTACACCTCCCCTTCTCCTCCAAAGAAGTCTCCACCACCTCCATACCATTATTCATCCCCACCTCCTCCAAAGAATTCTCCACCAGCTCCATACCGCTACACATCCCCATCTCCTCTAAAGAAATCCCCCCCTCCACCTTATCACTACTCATCCCCACCTCCACCAAAGAAGTCTCCCCCTCCACCATATTACTACTCATCCCCACCTCCTCCAAAGAAGTCTCCACCACCTCCATACCACTACTCATCCCCACCTCCTCCAACTCACTCCCCACCTCCTCCGTATATTTATGCATCACCCCCACCACCAAAATACTACTAAGTTGTTGGAAGGTCAACTTGAAGTGTAACAGCATGCAATAAATTACTATTTCTTTCTTTTTCTTTGTTGTTTACAAACAAATTTCTAATTTGTTTAAATCAACTTTCATTGTGTAGTAAGGATCGAGATTGTTGATCCATGGTGAATTTTTTTGTACGAATAAGTGCTCATGTGAACATTTATTTGTATCCTTTGCAATGTAATAGTTGTAATTGCATTAAATTGAAAGGATAAATATCACATTACATTTCTCTGTCTATTGAAATTATATACTTTTGCTTCTTGCAAGTTTGAAAATTAATGTCTTCAAAACCATAAGTTAAGACATGGTGATCTAGAAATTCTAAAGAAATATAGGATAGGTCATGCACTTTGACTTATAAGTAAGGATATAGTATAGGCCGAATAGTGGATTCAAACATTCAAGAGTTCAATTTATGCTCCAGTTAATCACTTTCAATACAAAGCAAATGTTAACAAGAGAGCTTTATTTTATGTATTATTAAACAAGTCAATTATTTCCAACAAAATTGTGCATATGATGAATTTCTATCCCTTTTTTATATAATACTCGAGGAATTTATTGATAGATGCTAGGGTTAAGAAGCCGGAAGCATATTAGCATGAAAAAAAATACAATTCTCTATTTACAGAAGAAAAATCTGCTCAAACACTGTATTATTCCAATTGATAAACTCCTCTCGAAAAAACAATTTGTCTCCTAGCCAACCGGATTCCCCATAAAATACCATGAGAGATGCATTACCTGAAACTTTCCTTTCACAAGCAAGCAAGACTCAAACAATAACTTTTCTATGGTGCTTGGTATGCATCATTGCAAGTCCAATCATTCAGAAAATAGTTCCACAAAACTAGTGTAGAAAAAATTATTATCCACGGTTTCTATTATTTTTTAAGAACAAAATGGACAAGTTGCTTCCTCTAAATGTATTAGATGTCTTCGAGAAAAAAACTTCTTTAATTGTGCATATTCAGACATTAAATAAAAATACATCAATTTTTGAGGAGATACTCCTTTCCATAATAAATTTGATGGTAATCAATTCTATCGACGAAGTTGTTGCACGATTTCATGGAGTAAGCACCATGTTTTCCTGGTTTCCAGCATCTATAATCAACTATATTTTGCTTCAGCTTAATTTCTTGAATCAGATCAAGAATTTGACAATGCTTCATTTCTGCAGGACTTAACTTTCTCTTCCAAGTTAAGTTCCAATACTCAAGTGAATTTGTACCCCTTGCATGCTTCCAGGTATAGGACTTCAAAACTAATAATAAAAGAAACTACATGTCAAGGAACCATCTCTTTTAAAAAATTAAGTTGTTAGGTAAGGTCATAGAATATGATTTATATTATTCTCTAACACATATCTTCAAGTGAAAGCTCTTTGAGCTTGAAACTTGCACAGATCCACACCACTTTATGCCTGATTTTTTTTTATCAAATAGAATGGGGTTGTGAGATTCAAACTCGTGACCGCTGGGTCAACAAGGCTCTGATAATATATCAAGGAATCATTTCACCAAAAAATTTAAGTTATTAGATAAGATCCTAAAATATAATTTATATTATTTTTTAACACCACATACACTAAACAGATGCACCCTCCATCAGTTATCCATTCTTATCCTACACAGGCGATCCTAACTAGGAATATGTAGACTAATCCCAAAATTAATTTAATTCACCCTACATAATGTTATCAACTAATTCTTGTCTCACATGTGGGTACGGACTGGGAAATACATTGACTAATAAGCATTGCGTAATTCGTTTTTGTCACAAGTAATCATCATTTGTCTTGTGAGGTCTTTCCTGTTGAAATATGAAGGAAATAAAAGCTCCATGTTAAAGTGGAATTAGAGAAAATGGAAGAGTTACAAATCATTTAAGTTGGCCATTATCGAGGTTAACAATAATTGATTTATGCTAAAAATTAAAATTAAACAAATAACAAAATGAACCAAATCTTCTGGTTGCTGTAGTTTAATTCCTTTCCAAGAGCAAGATTTCTTGTTTATATTTGCTAGATGATTTCTTCCAGTTATGAAAATGATATGAACTCTATTGGTTAATTATCATATCATAGTGTGTTCGACAATGGCTTTTAAATTCGTACGGACATACACACACATTACAAAAAAAAAAGGAGTCAATGTTCCGTTGTGTCCCTGGACACAGATCACTGTAAATTTCAACAATGAAATTACCATTTTGCCTCTCCGACTGTAAAATTTAACCCTTGGTATCGGGGTATTTTGGACATTTCTTAGGGGACTTGTGTGACATTTGCATATTGTTTAGGGGTGTTCTGGTCTTTTCTATTTTTATTTGCACAGTAAAACTACCGATTTATCCATGGGTATTGCCAAGAAGAAGAAGGTTGGTTAGGGGTATTAAACCCCTGATTGTGGGGGCATGGTGATACTTTTCACGTCTGATTTTTTCATGGTTATCGCTGCGTCCAGGAGTGTTTAGGTAATTCCAAATTTTATTATTATTTTTTCTTGAGGTTATTGCAGAAGCGTCCTACAGACGCGTCGTTAGTTTCCACGTGTATGCGCCTTTTAGATGGCACATTCGGTGTCTATCGGTCGTGGAAAACATCCAGTCATCGTGTTACCGAGTGAGACGTCATGTCCTCTTCCTCCTAGTGGTGCTCGTGTCGTTGTAAAGTGGGCGGAGGATCATCGGTGGATGAGTTTTTCTTTTTTTTCCTTTTCCTTTATCATACAGCACCAAAATACATGTCAATCCTTTATCTTTTGGGGTGTTTTAATTCAGTCCCTTATCTTTTGATTTTGTTTTTCGTATTGATTTCTTTAATAGAAATTTTGATTGTTTTCAATTGTGCTCTTCAATTGAAATTGATCAAAGATGTTGTTTTTCACTTCAGTCCTTATTCTTTTGATTTTTCATCTACAGGTTTTAATTTGTTTTTATTTTTTTCTCCAATTGAAATTGGTCATATATGCTACTTTTTATTTTGGTCCTTATTCTTTAATTTTTTTTTTAAAATAAATTACAGTGCTATTTTGTTTTAAATCCCTTGATTTTTTTAAGTCCCAAGGTTTTGATTTGTTGCAGTTTTTCCTTCAATTGGAATTAATTATATAATTTATTTTTCATTTTGATCCTTATTCTTTTAATTTTTTATTTAGAATTAATTACTTTGGTTTTTTCGGTCTTTCTTGGACAATGTTTATTTTTTGTCCATATTTATGCATCTATGCTTATAGTTTTGATTTTAAATTTTGTCATTTATTTTTTATTGAGTTTTTATTTTTATTCGGTTCAATCCTGAAATTTTAATTTATTCCGGTGATCATTTTAAAATTAATATTTCTTCCCTTTTCCTTTGGTCTTTTTTTGTGTTTTCTGTTATTTTTATCTGTTCTTCGGATCATGTGAATTTTTTTTATGCTCATAATATTTATTTTAGTTTTGTCTTTTTTTCTATTGTTTTTGTTTGCTCTTTTGTTAAAGTATTATTATTATTATTATTATTATTATTATTATTTGAGATGATTTTGTGGTTTCATTGTTTGCGTAACAATAATGATAATTTTATTGATTGTTTTTTTTAATTTTTTTCTTGCTTTATTTTTTTGTAAGAATATTCTTCTTTTTTTATTCTCTAGGACAATTTAATGATTTTAATTGTTTGGTAGTAATGATGATAATAATTTTAACGGTTATAGTCATGATAATAATGGTAATGTAGCGATGGGTTTTCAATGATGTTTTCTTTTTTTAGAGGTAGAAAATCAATGATTTATTTTTGTTTTTTGATTTTTGTAGGTGTTTCTGCAATTTATATTTTGTTGTTGTATTGAATTTAAATTAGATTATAAATGAACTTATAATTCGATAATTCAGGTATCTGAATCTTCTTATTTTTTTAGTGACGATGATAATTTTATGATGGTGATTTTGTTGAAACTTGTTAAAAGGATAAATTTATATCGATTTAAAATTCATAGATTTATTATTTTGTCCAAATTTATAGTATAAAAAAAAATCTCAAGCAATTAAATTTTTTTTTTACACTGAAAAAAATATTATTACAGTCACGGAGAAGGATGTTGTCTACTATAACTAGGTTTCGTAATTATAGGAGTCTAATTAATTTACGTACCCATCTTTATATATATAATTGGTCTCATCTTGTATGATAGCTGGCAGGGAATACAAAATTGTCTTGGTGGATAGTAATTAATAGGTGATGTTTGGTGGAACTTGAACAATAGGGTTGGCCATATAATTCATGAGTATGAGTTTCGTAAGAAGAAAACAATGGTGTGAGTAATGGGATTCGAGTATTAGTATTTGAATCTGTTAAACAATTATTTCAATCCAAAACTTAAGTTATAGAATGAGTCCTAATAATGGTTTTTAATATATTTTATTTGATTTATTGGACAAATTAATAGATTAATTTTATAAATATTATTAAAGTGCCACTTTAAGCTAATTAAGTCATGCCACGACCCATTTGATTGTTATTTTGTGCCAGGCTGAAATGTTTCTACCTAGAAACTTTCAAGTAATAATGTCATAAATTGATGTGAAGTGTTGTAGTTTTTTCTTTCTTTCTGAAATATATATAGATAAATTAATTAACATACTGTCTTCTAGACCAGTGCTCGAGTTTCTTGTAGATGAAGCACCAAAGCTGTCTTCTAGACCAGTGCTCGAGTTTCTTGTAGATGAAGCACCAAAGAGAATATTGTTTTTTTTTTTTTGATAGAAGAAACCTCATTTTTTTAAAAACATATTTTATAGGTTCAGGTAAGTGATTAAAACCCCGACTGTTCCAGGCTCTTAAAAATAATGACCATCTTGACTCGAATTCGAGACTTATTGTGTTAATCACAAATTATTTACCATTACATCAAGTCTTTTGTCGTCACCTCATCACAAGCCCATAGCCCTTTGATATTCTTCTAGACTAAATATATAGCTAATTTAATATTATATAGATTGCAAGAACTACTAGGGAGTTTAAAAGATTAAAAAGTATATAGTAGATAATTAAAAAAAGAAAAATCAATTCTTCCTTGGGAAAATGAATAGATTAATCTTAACTAGTCTTGCAACGTCACGAGACCAGATCAACCTCCCTCTGTCACCTACTTTCAGTCAAAATATTTATTCTACACTTTGTAATTTTGTGCCAGACTGGAATGTTTCTAGCTCGAACTTTCAACAAAATAATGCAATATATTGATAATTTATTTTCCATTTGATTTTTCACAAGGAGTTTATTATACAATATACTAAAAGAGGATCCCATGTCATGGGTGGGTTACTGTGTATTGTGAGACAAATCACTGTGGAATGGAATAGTATTGCTCAATGTTTCGGTCCGGTTCGGTTCGGGTCGCTATAATCATTTGAAAATTGATATTTTTTTTCTCCTTTTGTTCTTTCTTTTAGTTTTTTTATTGGTTTTTTTTATTATTATTTTCAAGTCAAATGAATTTTTTTGCCTAATAATTTTTATTATTATTTTATTTTTTGCTTGATCTTTTGTTAAAGTTTTTAGGATTTTTTAAGTCTTTCATTTATTTATTTTTTTCATTATTAACACAACAACAACAACAACAACAAGACTTCGATGTTTTAAGTTTTTAAGTTTTTCATTTAATTTTTTAGGATAATTTGATAATTTTTCCTGTTTTGATAGTAATAGCAATGATAATTTTAGATGTTAAGATTTCGATGTTGCTATTTTTATAATAGGATGTGGTAATCTGTTTTATTATATTAAATTTTGTATATATAGATATTATATTTTAATTTTTAACCAGCAAATCCTATTAATTTCTTTAATCCCAACAACTATAAAAATTATTTTCTCAGCCTGCAATTTAGTGCGGTCAATTTTTTTAATTTTCAAATCAAATGATTTTTTTTCAACTAATATTTTTTATTTTTGTTTTATCATTTATTTTATTTTTTATTTTCTCTTTTGTTAATTTTTTAGGCATTTTTTAGTCTTTGATTTAATTTTTTTTCTCTCGTTATTAACACAATAATAATATTAATATTAAGAATAATAATAATAATTTTTAGTTTTTTTTTCTTGCTTTTTTGTTTTTTTTTTCTCGGGTTAGTTTAATAATTTTTATTGTTTTGGCAGTCATAGTAATGATAATTTTAGAAGTTAAGACTTTGATGTTATTATTATTATAATAAAGTATGTTGATCTGTTTTATTATATCAAACTTTACATGTAGAAATATTATATTTTAATCTCAACAGTTATAAAAATTGTTTGCTTCGCCCGCAACGTAGTGCGGGCAATTAACTAGTTCGAAACTATATTTGATAGTTTTTTTATTATTTTTTGTAGTGATAAATAATATCATATCTTGTCGAAATGAATCTTCTCATTTTTTCCATGATATATACAGATTGAATACTCGCAGTCTTATTGTCCTTATTAATAGGGTAATAAATATCTGGGAATTTATAAATATATATATATTGAGAAATCAAAAAAGAAAATAATAACTTATTCCCACCCCTACACCATTACTCTTGCAATAGTTTCTCCTTTTCAAACGTTGACGAAGCTAGTGCGAACTCCATGTCCCTGGATCTACAGATAGATATTTGGAATTAAGACAGGCAAGATTGATTCTTCCGAATTCTCCTCCTATTGATAAAGTCAATTAAGATCGCGGATTCACACAAACTTCACGAGCTCTGTGAGAGTTAGTGGCATTTTTTAATAAGCTGTTTGACATTAGCTCTTACAAGATAGGTTAATGTATTTTGCAGATCTGTTTATTAATTTCACCGACACTGCGATATGTTTTTTTTATCAAAATGCAAAAAAGAAAACACAACTAGAATGCCAGAAAGTCCACATATACAGCACACACAAAACAAAAGATATCTTGCTTGGATCAAATTAACATAGATTTGTTGTAGAGCTGTTGAAGTAAATTGCAACCTTTCAAACGTTATCCCTTTCGGAACAATGTTCAGCAATTTCGCAAGAATTTGCCAGGTACAAATGAGAGAAGGCACCAAATTTTTAGTGTAAGGTAGCAGTCTTTGACTTAATTTTTGGTTCTGGCACACTCATTTTTCCAGATCATAAGGTTTTTTATCTTTTGAAATACGCTAAAACATTACCAATTTGGCTACAAACGCGTTTCACAGTTCTAAGAAAGAATTTTATGGCACCTCACCAACTCTCAAGCTGACATTTTCAAGGTTTATACAGGCGTGGAAACCACAAAGAAGGAGACAAAGGACATTAAGAATATAGAGGTTGTACCTCAGTCAGATTTGAACCACAGTTTTATTATTTAATCCAGGCTGTAGTAATCATTAAAAAAAACATATCTTTTTTCAATAATGATTAAAGAGATCACTATATAAAGGGCTAGCATCCATGCTAACCATGCAATAACAAAAAGCAAGAGTTCTAACATGGGAAGCCAGGGGAAGCCGGGGTATTTGTCCCCAATGATACATGCCATTGCAATTTGCCTTGTAGCCACCACTGTGGTGGCTTATGAGCCTTATTATTATACATCCCCACCACCTCCATCTCAATCACCCCCTCCACCATACCACTATTCATCTCCACCTCCTCCTAAGAAGTCCCCTCCTCCTCCATACCACTACACATCCCCACCTCCTCCAAAGAAGTCTCCCCCTCCACCATATCACTACTCATCCCCACCTCCACCAAAGAAGTCTCCTCCTGCTCCATACCACTACTCATCCCCACCTCCTCCTAAGAAGTCCCCCCCTCCACCTTACCACTACACATCCCCGCCTCCACCAAAGAAGTCTCCACCCCCTCCATACCACTACACATCCCCACCTCCTCCAAAGAAATCCCCCCCTCCACCTTATCACTACACATCCCCACCTCCACCTAAGAAATCTCCCCCTCCACCATATCACTACTCATCCCCACCTCCACCAAAGAAGTCTCCACCACCTCCATACCACTACTCATCCCCACCTCCACCAAAGAAGTCTCCACCCCCTCCATACCACTACACATCCCCACCTCCTCCAAAGAAGTCCCCCCCTCCACCTTATCACTACACATCCCCACCTCCTCCAAAGAAGTCTCCCCCTCCACCATATCACTACTCATCTCCACCTCCTCCAAAGAAGTCTCCACCACCTCCATACCATTACACATCCCCTCCTCCTCCAAAGAAATCTCCCCCTCCACCTTATCACTACTCATCCCCACCTCCACCAAAGAAGTCTCCACCACCTCCATACCACTACACATCCCCACCTCCTCCTAAGAAGTCTCCCCCTCCACCTTATCACTACTCATCCCCACCTCCACCAAAGAAGTCTCCACCCCCTCCATACCACTACATATCCCCACCTCCTCCAAAGAAGTCTCCCCCTCCACCATACCACTACACATCCCCACCTCCTCCTAAGAAATCCCCCCCTCCACCTTATCACTACACATCCCCTCCTCCTCCAAAGAAGTCTCCCCCTCCACCATATCACTACTCATCCCCACCTCCACCAAAGAAGTCTCCGCCACCTCCATACCATTACACATCCCCTCCTCCTCCAAAGAAGTCCCCCCCTCCACCTTATCACTACTCATCCCCACCTCCACCAAAGAAGTCCCCCCCTCCACCATACCACTACACATCCCCACCTCCACCAAAGAAGTCGCCACCACCTCCATACCACTACACATCCCCACCTCCTCCAAAGAAGTCTCCTCCTCCTCCATACCACTACTCATCACCACCTCCTCCTAAGAAGTCCCCCCCTCCACCATATCACTACACATCCCCACCTCCTCCAAAGAAGTCCCCACCACCTCCATACCACTACTCATCCCCACCTCCACCAAAGAAGTCTCCCCCTCCACCATACCACTACACCTCTCCACCTCCACCAAAGAAGTCTCCACCACCTCCTTACCACTACTCATCCCCACCTCCTCCAACTCACTCCCCACCTCCTCCATATATTTATGCATCACCTCCACCACCAAAACACTACTAAGCTGTTGTCAGGTCAACTTGAAGTGTAACAGCATGCAATAAGTTACCATTTTGTTCGTTTTTTTGTTGTTTATGAATAAATTTTTAGTTTAAATCAACTTTCTTTGTGTAATAAGGATCGAGAATGTAGATCATGGTTAATTCTTTTGTACGGAGAAGTGATCATTGTAACATTTCTTTGTATCATTTTGAAATCTAATAGCTGTAATTGCATTTGAAACGATAAATATCACATTATATTTCTCATTTTGTCGAGATGATATAATTTTGCTTCTTCCAAGTTTGAAGATTAATGCCTAGTTATTAAATGTCTGTTTGCCCTAGCTACGTTGATTTCATTGTTTACAATGTCTTTCTGTTTTCCATTACAGGCTCCGAAGACCTTTGACTTTTGTCTTAGCTTAGCAAATCAGAACCCTAGGCTAAGAAATGGTTCTTTTGGAGGTATATATATTAGTTAAATCTTGGGAAGCACATAAAAGCGTAACTCGCAAGTCCAAGTGTGTTTTTCTTTATGAAAATTAACAACCGAATGGTTGGCCACGTAAATAACAACAATTCTAAATTATTTCCTAAGCTATGTCTAAGAGTAACTCTAATCCATGATGGTGTATTGAATAACGTTCTAAGCACTGAAACAATGTTTTGATCCAGTGGTAACTAATATAAATTAGGAGACTGTGATTGTTTTATACACCCACTTTGGTCAAAGATTAATTAATTACGTATCTATTGTATATATTATTTTGGTTAAACACATTATATTATAACAAGTTGGATCCACATTTTTTTCCCCATTAATCAATTAAATAAGGTGAGAGGAATAACAGAGAAGCATGTGATTTTTATAATTTAGGTAGCCAGCGACCATCGAAAGACTTGGTGATCTCGATATTCTAATTAAATATAGGGTAGGTCATGTACTTTGACTTGTAAGTAAGGATATAATATAGGCCGAAATAGTGGATTGAAACATTTGAGAGCTCGATTTATCCTCTAAGTAATCACTTTCAATACAAACCAGATGTTAACAAGTGAGCTTTATTTTACGTATACATTAATGAACAAGTCAACTATGTCCAGCAAATTGTGCATATAATGAATTCATATCCCTCGTGTATGGCCAGGTAATGACCTCAAAAATGATTAAAAAAGTGACCCTTTATTAAATATATAAAAATTATGTGTTAAAAAACCATTTCAACTCCAAAATAATCTTATATTATTTTTCCAACACGTCCTCTACGGTTACACTAGATTTTATTGAAACTTACATGTATCCCTTACTATTCTTGTGTTGGCTTTTCATTAGAAAAGAGATTTGGAAATCTTATGGCTGTTTAGTCAATCAGATATTCTAATACCAAATCAAAAATCATCTCAAGTTCTCAGCTCAAAATTTGAATTATTGAATAAAAGTTCTAATGGTGTGGTGATGGGCATATATAGCAGAATTGCTAGCTGTAGTTAAAACAACAGAAAAAGTATCCTCTCTGATAGATTATTTTTCTGCAAGGTACAGAACTGATCTGTGGTAAATGGAATGACTAAACCATTTATTACATCATCATGAACCTGTCATCATTGTTGCTCGTTTTTCCTCTCACATGGATCATGTGATTTTCTCTCATGTTTGGCACGAGGCAAACCACATGGCTGATAGTGCAAGATGTATCTAGGAGTGGTGATTTCATATTGGGTGGCTGTGATCTTGACGAAAAAGTTTTGAGATGTGTTCAGTAATAAAGATAACGGTGCATGGTCCTTCAATCTCCTTGGCATTTTCTACGTGGGCTCATCTGATTGTGTTTTATAGTGCTGGATGTTGTCTCTGCTTCCTTGATATTTAATCACTTTTCTGGAGTAATCTCTTTCTTGATGCTATGAAATGCTGGCTATGGAGCACAGAAGGATTGGTGGGTAGTGTTAGAATTAATGATATTTGCATTGAATAATTTCAGTTTAGTCAATGTTAGAGTTTCAGTTTAGTTAGTATTAGAATTTCAGTTGTATTTTACTTGTCATAACAGGTTTTATCCAAATCTGTTAATCTCCAATAATCTCTTAATTGATGAGAGTTTTGTTTCCTTTAAAATTCAAACTCTTGTAAGCCTTTCTCGGATTCAATAAAGGGAGTGCATTTTTGCCCCAAATTTATTTTTTCCTGCTGTTCAATTTCTGCAAATTTCCAGAATTTAATCTGAACAGTAACTGTTCTAAACAGTTACTGTGCAGATTCAAGAATTTCCAACAGGGAGGACTTCTGTTTTTTTTCAAAAGCCCCTGCAATCTGCAGTTTTCTTCCTCTAGTAGATTGATATCGCTGTCTGCTTTCGATGAACTACCTGCTGCTAGAAACTCATCAGAATCTCAAGCAGGTCCAAGAATATATTGCTCAGGAGTACGTATGATTCGTAGGACTAAAAAAAACTGGGTTTTCTAAAAAAAAGAGCATCACAATTATATTATCTATGTTAGAAAATAATATAAATCATATTCTGGGACCTTATCTATTAGCTTAAGCTTTTAGGTGAGATGGTTCCTTAACATGGTATCAGAGCCTTGTTGACCCAGCGGTCACGAGTTCAAATCTCACCACTCCCATTCTGTTTGATAAAAAAATTAAGCACAAGGTGATGTGAGCCTGTGCAAATTTCAAGCCCAAAAGGCTTTCACTTGAGGGGGTGTGTTAGAGAATAATATAAATCATATTATGGAGTCTCACCTACAAACTTGAGCTTTTAGGTGAGATGGTTCTTTAACAACCTAGTCATGGCGACTCGATAAAATTAATAATTCATATAATATTGACGCAACAAAAAATCACAAGGGAATATGACCAACGTCAATATTCCGTAAATCAACAATAACAAGAATAAATCTTAATAAAACTCAGTGTTTATTCAATAAAATGATAGTTGAGTCGGCTGCAGGTTTTACATTGATACTTAAAGTAAAAACCCTAGCCTAATTCAATACAGAAAAGGAAAGGACATAAAACATTAAATTTGCCATTTATGGCAAATTTGAGATAAATGCAGAATGTGAAAGGCCTATGAATTCTGAGAGAGTATCAATTGACTAAAGTCAATTCGGACTCTTAAATCAAAAGTTATTGCAAAAACGAAACTTTCCTAAAATAGCAAAAATGACAATTTCGGGGCCGAAACGATGGAATTTGGCCAAAAACCGGTCGAGAACAGGGGCATAGCCGCTGACTTCTTCCGCAAACAACGAAACGCATTGACTGGGTGAGTTTCGCGTCATTCCGACTTCGACGACCCGGTTGCCGAAATTCAGTTGCCTTTGAATTTCGGGTGATCCCTCTTGAGCATGTAGGATTCCGCAACCTGTTCTACATCAAATATATACCTGGCAGGTGCTGGTGGAAAATATGAAATTGGAGGCCTTGACATATATCAACTTGGCACGAACTGTATGAGCATCTTTATGATGAACTTTTCGTTGAAGACTTGTCGAGCTCACCTTAAAATTCAAGCAAAATATAGGGTCCCATTAGAATAAAAAGCTTTTTACCAATTGGAAATTTATTTTTATTAACTAAATTTCAACTATTTAGACTCTAATACCAAGCAATTCACTCACGGTTCAAAGTATAAATTATTTAAATCCATACATAAATTACCTAGTTGATTTCAGAATTTAATTAGATTTCACTGAAGTCCGACTCGATTTAAATTTTAGATCATTAAATTACCCGTATTGTATATGATATTCTTCTAGACTAAATATATAGATTACAAGAACTACTTGGGAGTTTAAAAGATTAAAAAATATATAGTAGATAATGAAAAAAAGAAAAATCAATTCTTCCTTGGGAAAATGAATACATTAATCTTAACTATTCATGCAACCTCACGACGACCACATCAATTATGAAAGAGCCTCTGTCACCTACTATCAGTCAAAATTTTGTTCTACACCAATTGTTATTTCGTGCCAGACTGGAATGTTTCTAGCTTGAAACTTTCAACGAAATAATGCAATATATTGATTTTTTATTTTCCATTTGATTTTTCACAAGGAGTTTATTCGAAACTAGATTTGATAGTTTTTTTATTATTTTGTTGTAGTGATAAATCAAAAAAGAAAATAATAACTTATTCCCACTCCTACACCATTACGCTTGCAATGGTTTCTCCTTTCCAAGCGTTGAAGAAGCTGGTGCGAGCTCCTTGTCCATGGAGCTAGAGATAGATATTTGGAATTAAGACAAGCAAGATTTGATTCTTCCGGATTCTCCTCCTATTGAAATAGTCAATTAAGATCGCGGATTCACGAGCTCTGTGAGAGTTAGTTGGCATTTTTGAATAAGCTGTTTGACATTAGCTCTTACAAGATAATTTAATGTATTGTGACGATCTGTTTATTAATATCACCGACAGTGAGATATGTTTTTTTTTATCAAAATGCAAGAAAGAAAACACAACTGGAAAGCCAGAAAGTCCACGTATACAGCACACACATGATATCTTGCAATGTTCAGCACACGAACTTTCAAACGTTATCCCTTTCGGAACAATGTTCAGCAATTTTGCAAGAATTTGCCAGGTACAAATGAGAGAAGGCACCAAATTTTTAGTGTAAGGTAGCAGTCTTTGACTTAATTTTTTGTTCTGGCACACTCATTTTTCCAGATCATAAGGTTTTTTATCTTTTGAAATACGCTAAAACATTACCAATTTGGCTACAAACGCGTTTCACAGTTCTAATAAAGAATTTTATGGCACCTCACCAACTCTTAAGCTGACATTTTCAAGGTTTATACAGGCGTGGAAACCACAAAGAAGAAGAAGACAAAGGACATTAAGAATATAGAGGTTGTACCTCAGTCAAATTTGAAACACAGTTTTATTATTTAATCCAGGCTGTAGTAATCATTAAGAAAAACATATCTCTTTTCAACAATGATTAAAGAGATCACTATATAAAGGGCTAGCATCCATGCTAACCATGCAATCACAGAAAGCAAGAGTTCTAAACATGGGAAGCCAGGGGAAGATGGGGCATTTGTCCCCAATGATACATGCCATTGCAATTTGCCTTGTAGCAACCACTGTGGTGGCTTATGAGCCTTATTATTATACATCCCCACCACCTCCATCTCAATCACCCCCTCCACCATACCACTATTCATCCCCACCTCCTCCTAAGAAGTCCCCTCCTCCTCCATACCACTACACATCCCCACCTCCTCCAAAGAAGTCTCCACCACCTCCATACCACTACTCATCCCCACCTCCACCAAAGAAGTCTCCACCACCTCCATACCACTACTCATCCCCACCTCCTCCAAAGAAGTCCCCCCCTCCACCATATCACTACACATCCCCTCCTCCTCCAAAGAAGTCCCCCCCTCCACCATACTACTACTCATCCCCACCTCCTCCAAAGAAGTCCCCTCCTCCACCATATCACTACACATCCCCTCGTCCACCAAAGAAGTCCCCACCTCCTCCATACCACTACTCATCCCCACCTCCTCCAAAGAAGTCCCCACCACCTCCATATCACTACACATCCCCACCTCCTCCAAAGAAGTCCCCCCCTCCTCCATACCACTACACATCCCCTCCTCCTCCTAAGAAGTCCCCCCCTCCACCATATCACTACTCATCCCCACCTCCTCCAAAGAAGTCCCCTCCTCCTCCATACTACTACTCATCCCCACCTCCACCAAAGAAGTCTCCCCCACCTCCATACCACTACACATCCCCACCTCCTCCTAAGAAGTCCCCCCCTCCACCATATCACTACACATCCCCTCCTCCTCCTAAGAAGTCCCCGCCTCCTCCATACCACTACTTATCCCCACCTCCTCCAAAGAAGTCTCCTCCTCCTCCATACTACTACTCATCCCCTCCTCCACCAAAGAAGTCTCCCCCACCTCCATACCACTACACATCCCCACCTCCTCCAAAGAAGTCCCCCCCTCCTCCATACCACTACACATCCCCTCCTCCTCCTAAGAAGTCCCCCCCTCCACCATATCACTACTCATCCCCACCTCCACCAAAGAAGTCTCCCCCACCTCTATACCACTACACATCCCCACCTCCACCAAAGAAGTCCCCCCCTCCACCATATCACTACACATCCCCTCCTCCTCCAAAGAAGTCCCCTCCTCCTCCATACCACTACTCATCCCCACCTCCTCCAAAGAAGTCTCCTCCTCCTCCATACTACTACTCATCCCCTCCTCCACCAAAGAAGTCTCCCCCACCTCCATACCACTACACATCCCCACCTCCTCCTAAGAAGTCTCCTCCTCCTCCATACTACTACTCATCCCCTCCTCCACCAAAGAAGTCTCCCCCACCTCCATACCACTACACATCCCCACCTCCTCCTAAGAAGTCTCCTCCTCCTCCATATCACTACTCATCCCCTCCTCCACCAAAGAAGTCTCCCCCACCTCCATACCACTACACATCCCCACCTCCTCCTAAGAAGTCTCCTCCTCCTCCATATCACTACTCATCCCCTCCTCCACCAAAGAAGTCCCCACCACCTCCATACCATTACACATCCCCTCCTCCTCCTAAGAAGTCCCCACCACCTCCATATCACTACACCTCCCCACCTCCACCAAAGAAGTCTCCACCACCTCCATACCACTACTCATCCCCACCTCCTCCAACTCACTCCCCACCTCCTCCATACATTTATGCATCACCTCCACCACCAAAATACTACTAAGCTATTGTCAGGTCAATTTGAAGTGTAACAGCATGCAATAAGTTACTATTTCTTTCCTTTTCTTTGTTGTTTACGAATAAATTTTTTATTTGTGTAAATCAACTTTCTTTGTGTAATAAGGATCGAGAATGTAGATCATGCATGGTTAATTCTTTTGTACGGAGAAGTGATCATTGTAACATTTCTTTGTATCAATTCGAAATCTAATAGTTGTAATTGCATTTGAGAGGATAAATATCACATTATATTTCTCATTCTGTCGAAATTATATGATTTTGCATCATCCAAGTTTGAAGATTAATGCCTTGTTATCAAATGTCTATTGGCCCTAGCTACGTCGATTTCATTGCTTACAATGCCTTTCTTTTTCCATTACAAACTCCGAAGACCTCTGACTTCTGTCTTAGCTAAAGCAAATCAGAACCCTAGGCTAAGAAACGGCTCTTTTGGAGGTATATATATTCGTTAAATCATGGGAAGCACATAAAAGCGCAATTCACAAGTCCCAAGTGTGCTTTTCTAAATGAAAAATAACAACAACCAAATGGTTGGCCGCGTAAGCAACAACAATTCTAAATTATTACCTCTAATCTATGATGGTGTACTGAATAACTTTCTAAACTCTAAAACAATGTTTTGATCCAGTGGTAATTAAAATTAATTAGGAGACTGTGATTGTTTTATACACCCATTTTGGTCAAAGATTGATTAATTACGTATCTATTATTTTGGTTAAACACATTATATTATAAAATGTTGGATCCACATTTTCCCCCCATCAATCAATTAAATCTGGTGAGGAATAACAAAGAAGCATGTGATTTTTATAGTTCATGTACTTTGACTTGGTGATCTCGATATCCTAAATAAATATAGGGTAGGTCATGTACTTTGACTTGTTGATCTCGATAATCCTAAATAAATATAGGGTAGGTCATGTACTTTGACTTGTTGATCTCGATAATCCTAAATAAATATAGGGTAGGTCATGTACTTTGACTAGTAAGTAAGGATATAATATAGGCCGAAATAGTGGGTTGAAACATTCGAGAGTTGGATTTATGCTCTAATTAATCACTTTCAAATACAAACCAAATGTTAACAAGTGAGCTTTATTTTATGTATAAATTACAAGTCAATTATGTCCAGCAAATTGTGCCTATGATGAATTTCTACCCCTCGTGTATGGCCAGGTATATGACTTCAAAAATAATAAAAAATATGACCCTTTATTAAATATATAAAAATTATGTGTTTAAAAAACCGTTTCAATTCAAAAAGCTAAATTGTTAGGTGAGATGAGATTTCAAAAATATATATTATTTTTCCAACACGTCCTATACAGTTATATTGAAACTTACATGTATCCATGTTGATTTTTCATTAGAGAAGAAATTTGGAAATCTTATGGTTGTTTAGTCAATCAGATAAATCAAAAATCATCTCAAGTTCTCAGCTCAAAATTTGAATTATTGAATAAAAGTTCTAATGGTGTGGTGATGGGCATGGCACTCTTTGTTCTTGTTGGGATCATACACTCCAATTATGCAGAATTGCTAGCTGTAGTTAAAGCACCAGAAAAAGTATCCTCTCTGATAGATTATTTTTCTACAAGGTACAGAATCTGATATGTGGCAAATGGAATGACTAAACCATCTATTACATCCTCATGAACCTGTCATATATAAAACTATCACGACGGCCTCATTTTCTTCTTATTTGATTATTCTGTGAGCAACCTTTGGGAAGTGGATGAAGTCATTACGGATAGATTTAAAGCTTTGAACAATAGTATATATACCAATTCTTTCCCTCTATCGAAAGGAGAAAAAAAAAGAAAAAAGAAATTCAGCCACGATTGAATGTACAAGAACTTGGAGGTTGTACGGCTCTTGACTTCATCGTGCCCAACACTATGAACTGATCTCTTGTCTTGAGAATTCCTGATCGGGGGGCCACTAACTAATGGCTGACACATAAATTAACCTTCGATAACTAGAAATGGGAACTCGGGGAAGGCCATGGCATTGCCCTACGCAGCTTCTTTACGCGGTGGCATTTTCCTTATAGCCACTAGCGTGGCTGCCTACCACCCTTAATTACATTTATGTTTCGCCGCCGCCGCCACCTCGCCACTCTACAAACACCCATCTTATAAATTACCGACACATGTTGCTCATCTTCCACACCATTACAAACCTAATGCATGAAAAATCTTATATTTACAAGTCACATGCGGTGCGCGTCCACCATATTATTACAAGTTGCAGCCGTTTTCTTACAATAGTCTAGGTGTTTTGTTTCGAAAATATATCTACCAGTGAGACAATAGTATCCCAGTTACATTAAGTTCTTAAAGAGAAAAGAATTGAAGTGTGAAAATATTGGTTCATCACTTACCTATCCACTCTATAAATATTTTATGGGCTTTTTTAAATAGATCTTTCCCTGTATATGAGAAATATGTATCCATAGCCTTCATCCAGAGAGACAAACAATGAAGAATATGCTCAGACATTGTCTTCCAAATTGAAATGCTAGAATCATAAGATAAATTAATAAAGGGAAATAATCTCAAATATCAAAACCAAGATCACCTTCTTTTTACGCATCATTAGAAGCAAATGAGATAAACCTACGAGGTTAAGGAGATTTATTGGAATGGCATATTTTCTTTTCGGATAAATAAAGGTATGTTTTGTGTTCGAACGACATGGTGGGATTATGAACTATATACTCTAATAGCAAGCAATTCACAGGTCGAACAGTGTTGTTCCGTTTTGTTCCGTTTCAGTTGAAATGACCGAAATGTTTTGTATTAGTTAAAAAAATGAGACAAAACGACATTGTTTTTATCTCGGTTTAAATTTTGTCTCGTTCTAGATTTTTCGGCCAAATACCGGCCGAAACATTCCGGTTTCATTCCGCCCGTTCCGTTTCGGCAAAATAATATTTTTTTTAAATAATAAATAATATTACAATATCAATCATATCTCTTAATCCGACCGTTAGATTGAGATGAAATTTTAAGAGGAGTCTTTTGACATATTTATATATATTATGTTAAAATTTCAAAGCAATAAGAGAATGTAATGACCTTGTGAGATTGATGATGATATTCTTATAATATTATACATATTCATAATTTTGTTCAGAAAAATCATTTATGGGCTGAAGTGCAAATCAATTATACATATTCATAATTTTGTTCAGAAAAATCATTTATAGGCTGAAGTGCAAATCATCAATCACAAGTATTATCTGGTTGATTTATGGGCTCTCATCGATCACAAGTATATATCTGGTTGATTTATGGGCTCGTTAGTGTTCGGCTTCAAGTTTCTGAAGAGTTATTCAACAAAAAACACCAATCTATCATGGATTTATAGGGGAGCATGGGCTACACAATCCAAAAGACATCCATCTTCCAACAAAGCAAACCCTCGACATTATTTGTAAGGAAAAACTACTTATCCGTGAAGTTTTATGGAGACTATCTGACTTGAAGTTTCGCAATATTGTTCATGTACAGATTGTTTCATTTGGTTTAATTGCTTCTTTATTCTTCTTTTGTTTGGCATAATGGCTAAGCAATGGACTAGAAAACTATAACGAAGACAACATTTTATTTTCCTATTTGATTATTATGTGGGCAACCTTTGGGAAGTCGATGAAGTCATTACAAATAGATTTAAAGCAACTTGTTGTTTTTTGAACAGTAATATTGCAATTCTTTCCTTCTATCGACAGGAAAAAAGAAAATTTAGATAAGGAACACTTAAAAGACGTAACACACTTCTCACTTGGCAAATTGATGACCCCTGCCATCAAACTCAAAAAAAACTTATTTAATCATGTCAACGCATGGTTTATGATATGAGAGTGTGACACCCTAATAAAAAACAATAATATTAAAGAATAATTAAAAAAAAAACAGTATTCAAATAAATAGTGAAAAAAGGTGTGATACAAACATCACTCATCTTTTAGTATTTTTCAATAATTGAAATAAGCCCAACAAACAAGTTTATTGTAATTAAATGTAACAAAACTTTTCTCTAATAAAATTTCTGAAATTTGCTTGTAAATCCATCGGTGAAAATTTATTTTTTATATTTTATCTTACAACTCAAATCTAAAAATAACACATGGAGATATATATGCCACGATTCATAATTTGGGAAAGTTGAATCTAGTGTTGATAAATCTAGCTTAATTGGGCAAGTCAAACTATTAACTCTATAATTTGAAATATAATATGGGTTGGGTTGGGTTTTAAATTAAACTATATAAAGTTGTTCTAGTTAAACTTGATTAACCCTATAAGTTAATTTATGACGTGATCGCTCTAATCAAAATCTATATTGAATTTTTTTAAAAAACAAATTAAAACCATAATATTTTAAAATATTTAAATTGATCTATAGTGAATCAACTTTCGACTTGGTCTTTAAGTATATGGATTTAATAACTTTTGTTTAGCTATGATTTGAATTTTATATAAAGTTTCGTACATTTGATTCACTTTTGTCTCATATATATGTAACTTGTAATATTATCTTAACTGGTATACTGGAAATGATATTATCAATTAATAAACTATAACGTCCTTGAAATTCATTTTCATTTCTTAATGTTTCCTTTTGTTTGCGTAGACTTTCCGTCCATAAGATAACAAGGGCAGTTGCCAATATCCCAATGAGAAGCTCAAAGTGGAAAAACCTCTTAGCGGGTGGACAAATTCTACACAAGTTGACAAACCAAAAGGAAGCGACAGACAAAAAGGAAGCATAAAAAACCACTTGAGAGATGCTTCTTGTTGGTCTCAGAATCTTAACATAGATCAGGTAATAGCTCTCCATCTCTCTTTCTGACTAGCTATAAGAGTATCTAGATTTTTTTGCTTCCCGTTTCCATCGAACACATTTTTCTTGGTATTTTTGCGATGAAAAGTTATGCTGTTTTTTTATTGTCACTTATCCGAACGAGAAGCTTAAGATTGTTGGATTCTCTTCTGTTGTTGAATGATTTATTCCAATCTCCATCTGAATTTTCTTTAAATTGGTTAAAGAAAGAAGCTTCTCTTTTTCTTGGATTGAATTCAACTTTTAAAGCTTTTTGCTGGTATGAAATGTTAAAGGGGTGGTTGTGTTTTTTTGTTGATTATGACAACTGAGGTTGTGGACAGCTATAATATTATGTTCTGTGTATGGACTCCTTGCCTTTGCATATATTCTTAAAGTATTATTATATGGGCAGTAATCATGCAAATTGCAATGCAACTTTTGAGTTACAAGTTGGTGATTTTAGTTTGCTATAAGCCGTAGTTGTTCAATTTTGCTTTAGGATTACTGGTTTGTTAGAGTAGTAGAAGTGATAGATCTAAGACAAGTTAGATATGTTGGTCTTGCAGATATACTCTTTCTTGAGTTGCCTGGCTGAAAGTAGTAGCTTGTTTGGAGGAATGAAATGAAAAACCATAACATGGATGATGGGGAGGTAGAGCTTTCGGATCATGTTTTGTTGCCGAATCCTGATTCATCTGGCAGTTTGCAGAGTTCTGTGTCTGTGGATTCACTTCTTGATGACTTCTTGAATAATACGAGGACATGTACTCACACTCACACTTGCAACCCCATTGGCCCTGACGCAATCCATACACACACGTGCTACCACACACACACCCAGGTCATTACTTCTGAAGAAGATGATGACTTGAACAATAGAGAGAATTCCAATTCTAAAGCGAAAAGGCCAGCAGGAAATAGAGAAGCAGTTCGAAAATATAGGGAAAAGAAGAAGGCACACACTGCTTACTTAGAAGAGGAGGTGAAGAAATTGCGTACATCGAACCAGCAGCTGGTGAGGAAAATACAGCAGCAGGTAATTCTTGAAGCCGAGGTTTTGAGGCTAAGAAGCATATTGGTGGAACTGAGGGGAAAGATTGATACTGAATTGGGTGTGTTCCCATTCCAAAATCAGGGTGACACCATTGCTGCTTTCAAGGATGGCAATTGCGGAGCGCGTGAGTCCACTGGTGGGCCAATGAATCTACAGTGCCAGACAGATTTACCATGCTTCCATGCTCCAGTAGTAGGTTCATCTTCGCAGGTTAATATTGACGGAGATGGCAAGTTGATGGAGTCATGGGAAGGTAATTGTCAGCCTGTGATGGAAAATTGTCAGGCAAACATGGATAATATGGCAACCACAGAAGGACACGCAATGGAAATGGTGGAAGCCTTGATGTCATCTGCCTCTCGAGTTCAATAACCAGAGGGAAAGATACTACCTGTAAGCTCTTCAGATCTTTTGATCTTCCTGCATCAAAGATACGTTGAAGTTGAGAATACGGATCTTGTACGTGTATACTAAAATGGATATAGAACATGAAAGGTTGATTAGCGCCACTGTAGAATAAATACAAATTCAGCCACAAAGTCATATATATGCTTGACAACAGACTTTTGCTTGGATTATCTCAATATATTGTATGAGGATTAGAATGTAGATATTACTTTCCTTTTCTTCCTTGATGAAGGTGAAAAGGTGTGGGGAAAATGCATGATCAGCTACTCCTTGGTAAAAATATATATCAGTCGAAGTAAAACTTACAAGTAGTTGATGAAGTATGCTCACCGAGTGCTATGATGCAGAGGCTGGAATCCTCAGCTTGATCACCTCCACATGATGAGATGTGTCGAGGTATTTAGCATCCGTTTCTATGTCCACTGTAAGCGATACCAAATGCAGCAGAATTAGGTTAAAACAATCCCTTGATCCCACGTCAATGAAAATTGTGTGTGCCGGGATGGATGGAATTTCCACTCTTCCCAAATCACCTAGGTTTGTAAAGTGTTGTCCTATCCCCTTTCATATTTCATATTGTTCAAGAAAAATGCATAGCAACCATCCAGGGGTGACTTGGTAAGAACTTGGGATTAGTCAAGATACACGCAAACTGGTTCATCTAGTGGTAAGAGTTTAGGATTAGTCGAGATACACGCAAACTGACCCATTTAACAAATGACCTAGTTGTAAGAGCTTGGGATTAGTCGAAAATAAGCACAAACTGACCCGACACCCACGAAAATCAAAAGAAAAGAAAAATGCATAGCAGGTAGCACCTAAGATTGAATGGTGCATGCAGATGCCCTTGCTTCCGATGCCTAGGTCTTGCTTCCAATCCTGCTCTCGTTGCAGAATTGGGCCAAAACTTGGATTGAAAGTAAACAATTGGTCCTAATTCAGCATGATCTCTTTAAATATAGCCCACAGATTCACAATGGCATCGGAACTCACACTGCAGAAGAATAGCCGCTGCTGTTACTTGAATGCAGAAAGAAAAAAAGCTGAACCCCATCGTGGTATTTTTAGAAGCAGTGCATCAAGAGCTTTCTAGTAATGACACGCATGACGGTGTGGGAGTAATGACTTAGAAAAATACACAAACTCTCTTTTATTTATTTTATTTATATAATATGGTACTTATTCTTTAAATTTATATCTACTTTATTTTTTATAGGTTGATTTTTATTTTCAATTGCATCGCTATTATTTAGTTTTATTTAGTTTTTATAGGTTTTTTATTTCATCCCTCATCATTTAATTTTTTTTCAAATTTAGTCATTATATTTTATATATTTATAGAATATTTTGAAACATATATATATATATATATATGTAATATTTTATATTCTGACACACGCACTCTTTGAATTTATATATTAGTTCATTTATTTTTTATTTAATATTAAATATTTGTTAGATAATAGATATCCATAGAGATAAATAATTTTTCCCTAGATGCTAAGAATAACAATTTAATGTAGGCTCAATGGATACTATTTTTGAATAGTTCATTATTTTTTTATGATTCTTTACTGAACATTGGATTATTTGGTGATCGAACTTTCAATTAATATGTAACATGGTTATTCTAATATCATGACTAGATCATAAACTCTTCATGCTGACCTGGATGAATTTAAATCATTTTTTTATTTTATAAATATTATACAGTGTTGTTGACTTTTCTCAAGTTAATGACCCAGGTTTTATTTTATTTATTTTATTTTAGAACATTTTTATTTTTCAAAGATGAAAAAAAAAAAAAAAAAAAGTCGGCCGCGGGCCAACCACATACCTGGATAAAAAATCTATAAGAGCAGTTAAGAGTTTTGCTAGGGTACCCAGTGATTCAAAACTAACTCAGAACACTAAAACACAATCTCAAACTACAAAACTAAAAATGAGATCTCATTCAGAATTGCAGCAGATACGAGGGTTATGAGAATGAAGCCATGACAGCATGGGGGGAGACTGGAGAGCAATGAATGACACGTGTATCATTCAAAACTCCATAGACTCGCCGGGTTGAACCTTGGATGGGTTAAGGAACCATCTCATCTAAAAACTTAAGCTTATAAGTGAGGTCCCAGAATATGATTTATGTTTATAAGTAAAGCTCCAGAATATAATTTATATTATTCTGTAACAAGATGAAAAGTAATGTAGCTTTGATAAAAGACAGGCCATGAGGCTCAACTTCAAAGCTCAGCTAAGCTAATCCCAGAGCAAGGCAGTGTATTTGAGTTGCATCAGTTTACGAATGGCCTTGAAAAAAGTTGAATTTTCAAGTGGAATCAGCAGAAGAAACCAACTCGGGGCCCGTTCCCTGCAGGAGGGGAGAGTAGCAATGAATGATGTTTGATTTGCAGCACGTTCCTGTCAGATTTTGAGAGATATCCCCATGATCTTCCTTGTTGTTTCTTGATTAACAAATTGCCTCCCATGTTTGACAAACGTGAGCAACTTGGGGGCAAAAACTATTTATAAATACTTAAACAATATTAGTAAACCCTAATAACAGAGGTAGCATCGCCATTTCAGCAGACAAATGCAGCAGTGCAGAGTCACATCCACGAAAGCCACATCTCTCTGTGACACTATTCATGTATTGATTATTCATATCTTCTTGACCCCACATGATATTCATTTCGTGCAAATGCCTGTTCCTTAGATATATTTTCTCTTGTTTGAAATTGTTTTTTATGAATTGTTTCATGATTTTAAAGGGATGATTTATCAATTTTTTTAATGCGAAGAAGAGGGCACATGCTCCCTCTTCCTTGACTTGCTCAAAGCCTTGTTTCATTTATGCTTCACTGTTCTTTTTACCGTATCTTTGCATGGTTGTCTGTTTCCTTTTCATGATTCAGTGCAGAGATTCTCTTTACCGAAACAGTTTGATCCATAGTTGTGTATGTTGAACGGCCGAAACATTTATATTAGTTAAAAAAAATAATATAAAATAATATTGTTTTTATCTCGGTTTAAATTCTGGCTTATTCTGGATTTTCGGTTAAATATCAGCTGAAATGTTCTGGTTTTATTTCGCCCGTTCCGTTTCGGCTAAATAGTATTTTTTTAAATAATAAATAATTTTACAATATTAATCGTACTTTCTAATCTGATCGTTAGATTGAGATAAAAATTTACGATGAGTCTTTTGATATTTTTATATATTATGTTAAAATTTCAAAGCAATCAAAGAATGTAATGATCTTACGAAATTGTTGATGGTATTCTTGTAATATTATACATGTTCATAATTTTGTATTGAAAAATTATTTTATTGTGTCCTTTTTATATTAAATTGTACAATTCTAAATAATTTTATAATTTGGATTTGAAAAAAAAATGAGTCAATACACACACACACACACAACCCCGAAACAACGCGTTGAAATGTTTTGAAACCAACAATATATTCCATTTTAATTGATAAAATAAAATATCAATCAAAACAATATTGACAACTTTGATTTGATTTGATAAAATAAAATAAAATATCAATCAAAATGATATTGATAACTTTGATTTGGTCGCTCTTGGTCCCTCTACTTGTTAGTAAATGAACATCATAAGCGTTTAGATTTGTCTATCGAACCACATAAATGAATGTAGAATTAGTTGAAGCCGATGGAGATTGAGATGTTGTGTGCAAGATTGGATCTTTTTAGTTAGTAGCCCACAGACTTGTAGATCCCAATCAAGACACAGTTTTAATGCGTAGGTCACTCAAAAAATAGGTCTCCTCACCTGGACACGCTCGAACTTCTTGCATGAAAATCTCTCACGATAAAAGTTATTAAATTCGGCTGCTCCTGGGAACATTAATTTAAATCGACTTGAATTAATTAAAATGTTAATGGCATCTTTTTATTAATTTAATATTATTTTTTAATAAAACAATTTATGTCAAGTTTGATTCTATATATATATATATATATATATATATATATAATTAGCTTAGATTCAATCAAGATTAATATGTCTAACCTGTAATTAAAACAAGTCAGATTAAATAATTTTAATAATTATGAATCATGTACCATCCAACTGATGAAATGGCTACCAGCACAACTACCTCTGATACAAGCAAATATCAAAATAGATTTTTCAGAAGTCATGATGTGTACTTGTACAGGAAGATTTCGTTGAGCTATAATTTAGGCTTACGGCATTCTTAATTTCCTTGGCCCAGCTTCTTCATAGAATGCTATACTTCTTGTACGATCGGTTCATCGATCGTAGGAATAAGACATCTCACCTTCGGTAATAATTTTTGAAAAAAATAAAAGAAATATGTATTTATTTATTATTTTAAATTTAAAAAATTTGATGTTTTTATTATTATTTTTATATACTAATGTTAAAAATAATTTAAAAAAAAATATTTTAAAAAACAGCTTTAATCATACTAGCAAACAACTGCTGTATTTGAAAACCTTGTTTTGGAGTTCTGTCGATGCTTGGTAATGAAAATAGCTTATCAACAAATAGCTGCTGTAAGAGATAAGGGAGGGGAGGTGCTAGTATGTCTAACTTATTTTAATGCACAGTATACCATCTTAAAAATTTATAAATATTGTAGTTTTTCACATCACTAATAAACTCATTTGGATTTAACATATCAATAATCTATTAATTTATGATCTAATCTAGAATGAGTTTTAAATTAAAATAAATAAAAATTAACTTGATCTACCTCAGTATTTTAACATAAAAATAAAATAATTGTATTTTTAATTGATCTCACTCAACCTTTAATTTAAATTTGGAGTTGAGTAGGGTAAGATTTAATAAATTTGTCATCAGTTGATCTCAAAGCTCCAATGAAAGTTTTTAAAGAATCATATCATTTAAAAATTTAAGCTATTAAATAAGATTCAAAATATAATTTATATTATTTTCTAATATACTTGTTCAAGTGAAAGCTTTTTGGGGTTGAAACTTGCACAGATCAATATTATCCTGTGCTTTATTTTTCATCAAATAGAATGAGGATGATGAGATTCAAACTCGTTACCGCTGGGTCAAGAAAGCTCTAATACCATATTAAATAATCATCTCATCTAAAAATTTAAGTTATTAGAAGAGATTCAAAATATAAATTATATTGTTCAATAATCATAATTGTATTACATTGTGCAACATAATGGGTCATTTTAAGCAAGACATCAAACTGTTGATTGGACACAATATCTATCCGTAGATGAAGTGATAGCTGCTTTATATCTAGCTAGGGCAAACTAAAGCGAGAGAAGGCCAAATATGATGGATTAATTCAGGTTCAATTATAAGAATTGTGAAAAAGACTTCCGAGAATGAATTATGAAAAAGAATGATAGTTTTCAAACAGAATGGGTCTTCTTTTTTCCTTGTTCCAAAAATCAAACTGTTGTTATGGTAATTAATTAGTACTAATCATTCTTTAAATAAAGTACTAATCATTATTGTTCTTGTAAGTTATAGCGAAACTATTGGAATTAAACCATGGTTTGTTTTGATTGCCATGCAACTTGTCGAACAACATGTGGAATTATGTTACCAAATTTAAAAAAAAAAAAAAAAGCAACGCAATTATTAGCTAAATTATTTCATTGTGAATTACAATTTTATTTTATTTCTGCTCTGATCAAGGTTTTCCAAATTGGATACATATGAAAAAATTTATGGAAAAAATAAAAGAAGGAATATTTTCATGCAAAAAAGGCTGACTTTTATATATCAACGATTTTATTTTCAATTTATAAAAATGTGAAAAACATTAACGATTGTTAAATTTTCTTGACGGGAGTCCTTGGCAGGTAGAAGCCACCTAATTGTTCCAACAGATTATTATTTTTCTGGGCTCCAGAAATTTATGAGGTGATGAGTCGGGACACAAATTCTCAGCTGAGGGTCCCTTTCCTTTCGAGTTTCCACGCCCAGTGTCTGGTCCTAATCTGAATTTTTGCGATGTTTTTGGCCTCAAGTGAGCATAGTAACCCTTTGATGGGGGGGTCTGTTGATAGCTTTCGGGGAAAGTAGAAGGTGGGCCTTTTCATATATTTATGAGCTTTAATTTTATTTTAAGGTGTAAAGTATTATGTTTATATTGATTAAGTTTTTTCCGACGGTTTTAAAAATATTAATTTAGTGTAAACATATGATGATATGCATCTCCTTCATCTACACAAGGGCGATTCGTTGATTCATTAATGTTTTCATTGTTCCTCTAACTATTTTTTTAATGGTTTTGATATAAAAATACCACACAAAGCAATTATCTTGAAACTAACTATTATATACATGAGTTCATAGTATTATATGATTGAATATAGCCTTGCTATTTTTGTTATGCAAGAATGCCAAATTTTTTTTTGTAACGTGGGTGTCTAAGTCAGCTTGCACGCACCTCGATTAATCTTACGAGCTATGAAATAAATAACAACCTACCAACCTCCAATGAACTTGAGAGTTGGAAGATTTTGATTGATGATCTCTAAAGAGCAAATATAGGACCGAATCGTTGAGCTGCATCATCATGATTAAAATATTTATATTTTAATGCATTAAAAATAAGGTTCAAATCCAATAAAAAGGAAAAGTATTTACATTTTAAGCATTTGCAAGATGCATTATGGCATGATGCAATGCATTAGAATTTCAAATTTCCACACAATAATTACCAGGCTAATATGTTCAAACTGGAAGGTTAAGGGGGTCACAATTTAATTTTTATTACAGATTTATTCACAATACAGTTTTGGATCGCATGCCTTGACAATTTCTGACCTCAAAAGCATACAAACAAATAAAAAAACAATAAAGAAAAAAGAAAAAACAAAGGGATCGATGGAGGTGCAAAAGTCTCATCCCACTAACAAGTGGGGAATGTAGAACCAAAAAAGCAATGGCCTTTCTTTACAATGAAAGGAAAAAAAAAGAGGGGAGGGGGGCAACTTTAAGCCTTTAGCACAAGAAAATAGAAAGCAAATTGAAGGAGACAAAGACAAAAGACAATGGAAAAACTCAGGCCATGGCACGTGCAGTAAAGCATCCAAATTGCAGAGAAAATCCTACAAAAATGTCTGAAATTTAAAGCACATGACAGCATCTTTGTCTAGCAAACGCCGTTTCATGACTGTTCATCGCGGCAAGGCAGTCACCGCAGTTGCTGTTGTATTTGTTTTTCACCAGCAAAAAAAAAAAAAAAACTATACTTCTGCTGCGATGATACCTAGAAGAGCTTACCTTGAAGAATCAACCACCACGCCCCCTTTTTTCACCAAACTGATTTCTTACAACCCTGTAAGAGATGACACAAATTAATATTTTGTTAGTACGATAATTAAAAAGTTTCCTGTTCCAGATCCGAAAGTAAATCTATATATGCAGAAATGTCACTCCTAAAGATGTTAGCTTCCTTTGAATCATAGTTAGTTGACCATATGATATAATAATTAATTATCTCAATTAAGTTCTTAACGAATTTGTTAAGACTCGTTCACTCCAGTATCTGAAATTTTAGCTCTGTCATAATTAGTTTTCTGATAACTTGGTCGTATCACTATCACGCGTTAACATTTATTAAATCACATTTATTAAATCTTCAGCGTTAATATTATTTATGATAATTCATATAATAGTGTGTAGAAGTGAAAAATACAAATATTTCGTTACAAGACGTATTTTCAATGTATAAGTTACTTTTTTAAAATACAAAAATGGTAGTAAGGTTTTCTTATAAGATTGTGGGTTAATATATATATATATATAAAATGCATCTCTTGATCAGACCCGACCATTCCCGAATAGGTTGCTTGTTGGGATGGTTGGATTTCATCAGAGTCAAAAATTACATGCCATTATTTAATGCACAATTGGCCTAGGGACATGTAAACTGAGTGCGTAGCCTTTAAGATAATTTTGTTTGGTTTTCTCCTCCAATTAAACTATAATTAAGCTACTTGAAAATGTGTTCCACCCAACTAATTTCTTGAGGTTTTAAAAACATTTTTGATGAATGTGCACACATTAATCTGCTAGCTGCTCAACATCCCGCCATGATTTTAGGATAGCGTAGTAGTTCTTCAGGCTGTAAGAAATGACTCAAACACTAACCACGTGCTGTCTTCAATTAATTAAAGTATGATAATTGATTATTGATCTACATTTCTGATATAAATGTGATAGATTATAGTAGTTTCTGCTTTATTAAAGCACGGTCTACCATTTTTGTATTTTATATATATGTTTGAAAGTGTATTTAAAATTGTTGTTTTTTTTTTCAAAATAATTTTTGTTTAAAAATATATCAGAATGATAATTGATTATTAATTTTTTTTTATTTACTAGAGGGTATTCAAATTCTAACCAAATTACAGTAACGACTTTCTTCCATTATTTAATCCAAAATACAACAAACTTGTCCTGAATATATTGTACAATCATTACACATCCATGCATAGCTTTCATTAAATATAACCAAATGAAATCTCTCTTTTTTCTCGAACAAGATCCTTGAACAAACTTTTCTTTGTGACCGATGAAGTTGTTGAAACTTGACGAGGATATTAAGTTTTCCACGACCGATTTTGAGCTTGAATTCCTACCAAAAAAGAAACAAGTTTTCTATGCAAGTAAAAAAGGAAACTCGGGATAATATGTAAAAATATAATAATGGATTGGAGTAAAAGGCATGGTCTAGTGTAGGTATGTTATTTTTGTTTCAAGTTATCTAGCGATCATCCTTTGTTAAGGAACCATCTCATCTAAAAGTTTAAGCTTTTAGGTGAGATCCTTCTTAACATGGTATCAGAGCCTTGTTGACCCAGCGGTCACGAGTTCGAATCTCACCACCCCCATTCTATTTGATAAAAACCAAGCAAAAAGTGATGTGGGCCTGTGCAAATTTCAAGCCCAAAGGGTTTTCACTTGAGGGGGTGTATTAGAGAATACTATAAATCATATTATGGGGTCTCACTTACAAGCTTAAGCTTTTAAATGAGATTGTTCCTTATCATCCTTCAATCATGAGTGGGTTGATGGTAAATGATAGATATGGTGGCAAGCCTGTCGGAGCAGGGCAGGATTGCAAGCCTATCACATGGGATGGGTTGCGTATTCTTCGTGAATCTCTTATGTCAAGTTGTCTATTTTAATGTGAGCCACCGCTAGGCTATCTGCGACGGTGTAGGGGTGGCTGGCACCAGAAACTAGTGCGCCGATTTGGGTGAAGTTAGAAGCTTATTTATCCTCATTTTTTTAGCTCACCTCTTCCCCCACCTTCGGTTAGGCCTTTGGCAAACTAGCTCGGTTCTTGAGCTAGCTAGGCTCGACAATTTTAGAACTAACGAAATGATGAGTTCATAATTTTATGGAAAGGATATATATCATATAGAGAGGGGAATGCACAGAACGAGGTCTTTGATTTATTAATTAATTAAGCTAAATAGCATTGAAATACGCTAAATCCTCAATGATACAAGATTGTCGTACGTTTTGATTAATTAACTTTTCTTTTTTTAATTACTATGTGTTTGCATGGGTCATTATTAGAGAGGATAATGGGTATTAACGGGTCGGGTTACTCTATATTCATACACTATATAATACTTTTAGGATAAGAAATTTAGAAATAGATGCCCCGTGTAAATCAAGTTTTGGATATCTATAAAAGTATTTATTATTCTACTATTATTTAATATTCAACAAATATATATAGTACAAATATATATTTTGAATTAGATTTGGATTAAATTTCAAATCGAGTTTAACAATATTTATTACCAATAAACAACTATACCAAAAAACTCATTCAATTTTTTTTGGGTTGATATTCATCAAGTTTATATTAAAATTTCATTCTAGTAATTACAAGAAATTATTAGATAAACTTATTCTCCCATGTTATATATAGATTAAGTCAATGAGTATAAAATAAGTAAACAAAATTATATGAAATGCATATATCATTAGTTAAAAATCATAGAATTTTAATTGTATATTATATATTTTATCAGCTTATAAGTTTAAGCTTTTAGATGAAACTAAAAGTATAATTTATATTAATTTTTAACACATATCTTCGAGTAAAAAAAATTAAACTTGAAACTTGTACCAGCTCGTATTAGATTGTGCTTAATTTTATTGATTAGAATGAAAATAATAATATTTAAACTTGTAGTCATTTAGCCATTAAGATTCTAATGTCATATTAAAAAATTATTTTAAATAAAATAAAATTTGATCTTTCAAGCTAGTTATGATATATAACTTATATTATTTTTTTTATATATTTAACATACAAGCCATGTAATAGAATATATATCTATCCAAGACAAGTTTCTTTAAGAGCAAGGCCTGCAATTGAAAAATTAGGGGATTTAAAGTATGATGTATTTCATCTTTGAATTCTTCTGAAATTGATCTGAATTTAGTGCTTGGCAGATTCCCGCACCTTAATCTCCTCGCCCTCTCCAATGGCCAATCAAGATATTGTTGAATTAAAATAGGAAAAGAAGATGTCGTCACCAAACATTTGTACATGAAGTTTTCATCGCAAGCATATCACACCCCAAACGAATGATCTACATATTGTACCCTGCTGAGAAAACAAAAATGAAAAAGTGAGCAGCTATATACAGATCCCGCTTCACTGTCTGTTTTGCCTGTTTGTAAGTATCATTTAAATTGTTTTTAAAATTATTTTTTTGTTTAAAAATACATTAAAATAATATTTATTTTGTTTTTTTAAGTTATTTTTAACATAAATATATCAATATGATCTAAAACATAAAAAAATCAATTTAAAAAAAATCATTCTTTTTCTAAAACACTTTCTGAATATATTCCCGGACACCCCCTTAATGCGAGAAGAACGAGAACAAAAAAAAGAGGTGGAAATGAACATCCAGGATGTTTGTGTTTCAACATCAATGATAGTAATAGTAAAAAAAATAGATGAATATGTAAATGTTTTGTAGTATATTTTTAGTGTTACACTACCTAATTTTTGCGATTTGCCTTACAGCCTGGTAATGATGTCGAGAGAGGAACAGTTTTGATCGTTGATACCTTATCCAACCACCCCAGAGAGGATAAATTTTCAGACAAGAACGTTTAGTTGGCAGGATTTTGTGTGCTGGATACATGATTCAAGGAAGATTTTAGCAATCAACAGTCATATGTTAAACATGTGAACTCCTCGTTCATAAATCTTCCTGAGTAGAAAATGGCAATCATGACATACAACGATATGGTAATCATGACTTCCATTACGAGTACAAACCTTCACTTGTACATAGGAAAAAGATCAAATAATAGATCATTGTTTTATTTATTTATTTATTAATATGAGTGTTTGTGTATCTTAATTAATTTTATGAGTTTTAGAGTTAATAATCATGTATGTTTTAGCGGCCATCAAATTAAAAACCACAAAGCTTAAATTTGAGACTATAGGGAAACAAACTCTTTAGTGTCTGTTTGAGAGTGTAGCTAAAGTTGTTTTTGAAAGTATTTTTTATTCAAAAATACATCATAATGATGTTGTTTTATTTTTTAAAAATCATTTTTGACATCAACACATGAAAATAAAATAAAAAACACTATTTTTTAATTTAATGTAAAAATTAATTTTTTTTAAATCACCTTTGAAACGCAATACATGATTTTAATCCTAAAATTATATCACCACCTATTAGATGGTTCATTGTTTGGTGTTTTGCTCTAGTTTCATGCCTTCATCAAAGCATCACGAAAGAAATATTGTCTAGTGTTATTGCGGTTATGAGATGTGGTATTTTCATATAAAAAAACAATTAATGGATAAAAAATAAATTAATAAAATCTTAAAAAATTACAAGTTTAACCACATTACCACATTTGCTTTAAGTGCTAGCCTTATTTTATAATCTGGTCACCTGGTAATTCTAAGTACTCAGTTTGAGTTCAAGTCGTATTTTAAATCAGCTATATTAAAGTTAATATGATTATTTTAGCAGGTTAGATCAGCTCATTATTAATAAAAATATTATTATTAATAATAATTTAAGAGGGAAGTGTTTTGTATTTTAGAAAATTGTTTCATAGTATTATTTTGATAAAAGCAAAAGGTCACGCCTCAAATTGTGGAACTACATTGAAAAAAATAGGTTATCGATTGCAAAAACCATAAAGTCTCTGTTTGCTAACAGAAAAATCATCTCTTTTAGCAGCATTACACTTATAGATCCATGGCATTATGAATAATTGCCTTGGATCCAATATAGGTAAGAAAATCTAACATGACTGCACTGAAATTGATAAAATTTCTTGTATATAATTAAACGAATATCACACAACAAATATAGAAAATACAAAGAGTAACCATCTAGTAGATGGTCCAGTGATAACAGTTTGAGACTAAAAGATTTGCTCACTCTTCAATTGCTGATATGATAGGTACTGAAAATCAACATGATTATTAACTTCAGGCCGTGAGAAGAAGAATTGCTTGAAATTGCTGTGAGATTTCTTCAAAATTAATATGGGCATAACTCTCAAAATAATTGTCAGTAGAGTTTAATTTTGATGGTGTATATATATATATATATATATATATATATATATGGACAATTTATTAGTGTCTGCAACATATCACTAGTTGAAAGTAAAATCATGGTGCCCACACCCCATGTGAAAACTCAGAAGATTTCTCTCTCTCATGAATGCCAAACTTTTTAGTTCCAACATCTGTAATTTACTCACAACCTGTATGAAAATGAACACCAGCTCGGCTTACGCTTGGGTTATGGACAGCTAGTTCACTCGAGTAAATCAAAATATACTAAAATTAAAATCATATATTTGTTTTCAATCATCCCAGATGCTGTTGGGGTCATATATCAATCTAAGTTTTTATCAGATATCTTTCGAAATAATTCTCTGAGTCAAACTGCTAGCAGGTTTTAATAGCCATATCTGAAACTCCATGCTCAATATCTCCCTTTCTTTCATCTTTATTCACACATCATTAGGGTAAGTAGAATTTTAAAAAGGTATAACAATGAAGGGTGTGCTGCGAATTATAACAAGCTAGGGTTCGTCACGAGCTGGCTGGCTGATTGCTTGCTGTTTATAAAAGAGGAAAAAGATGATGAGAGATTCAGTAGTCTCGATTATTTATTATGTGGGGACGTGTTAAAAACGACAAGTGATGTGGGAGGTAATGGCGCACTGCCCCCTATTCAAATGCCACCACCTTTCTCCTATTCTCTTCTGCCATTAAAAGAATCCTTCATTTTTTTTATATTTTCATAAGAATTTCTTTTATCATTTAAAGCTTGCATCATCGTGTGTGTGTGTGAGAGAGAGAGAGAGGTGCATGTGTTAATATTTGTATTACTGTTATATGGAGTGTTGTTATAAGAATTTCGAAGAGTTTCAGTAAATATGTAAGTTTTTATAAACAAATTCAAAACGTATTATCTCTAAATGTGAACTAGAGCATAATTCCATCATGAATTAGTTTCCTCGCACTGCTTACCAAGATGGTTTCAACATAATCAAAAAATTGTTTGGAAATATAGTTGAAGTTGTTTTTAAAAATATTTTTCGTTCAGAAATGTATCAAAATAATATTATTTTATTTTTTAAAAATTATTTTTGATATCAGCATATAAAAATGATCTAAAAATACTGAAAAAAAATTAATTTAAAATAAAAAATTTCAAATTTCAAATTTTGTTTATAAACCCTTTTGAAACATAATGTTAAACATCTCTAAGAATTTCCAATGGTTTATCCTTTTTGGAATGTGGTATTTTATCAGCAAATTTTCACACACCACCACTAAATCCTTGGGTTATACACTCACACACATATATTGAATATTTTGTGTGTAATTTTGGCATGCTCGAATAATTGCCAACGGTGCTTTAAGTAAGAAAGAAGAGTACGTGACAACTCATACGTGACATTTTTGCAATTCAAGGACAACTCATACGTGACATTTTTGCAATTCAAGGATTCTAGACGTGTATTGCAATTAGCTTGATTTGGCGAGAGCGAAGTGGAGCTAGAAAGAGATTTAAAACTTAACAATTACTATTATTACCAAGATAAATGTACTTAGTGCGAATCAATCCTTACTATTATTGTAATGTTTTGATCATTAGCTTTTGATTATATTTTAAGCAAGTGTTTCTTTTTGAGATTCAACATGCAGTAAACATTAAATTAATATTTATTTGATAAAAAATCTTAAAAAATAAATAAATACAGAAATCTTTATTTAATATATTTTTACAGCAACAACGCATTACCAAAACAGTCAAGTAAATAATTTCCAACTAATACGGAAATCTTTTCACTAAACAATCTCCAAAGTTGGATGAAAAGAACCATCTCTTCTATTTTTATAAACTATCTACAATCACAATCATGATCACCTCGTGATATCAATAATTTGAGTGAAACAAGAAGGCGACTCACTCATGGAAAATGAAAAGAGGAGGAGAAAGCATATGATGCTCGTGGGGCATGGCCACATACCCTCTCTCAAATAATGTGTTCAGGGAATGGAGAGGAAGGAATTTTTCGTAGAAAATGAAACGAATATTTTAGAGGGATAAAAGAAGGAGAAGGGTGTGTAGGATGCATGACTTCGCAGATTATTTTTGTTTTTATTTTATATTTTGTGCCTAAACGATTTGAAAAATATAGATTTTATACACTTATCCTAAGACTTAAACAAAAATAAGTATAATATATTTTCTTAATTATTACATCAATTCCTTAAAATTATAAAGAGTAATAATTAATTGAGGAGATGCATTGAAAATTTAATTTGATCTGGCCAAATTAAACTGTTTTGTGTCCACCAGCCTATGCGAGTTTCAGATTAAACTGATGGTGTGGTTAAAATCTAATCTAATTTGATTTTTATTTTATTTTTTTTAAAAAAATATAGTTTTTATAGATTAAATAATTTGAATTAACCCTAAGTGAGTGACAGCTTTCCATATATATGACTATCCAAGAACACCAACCCACAACACAAAACCTATTATGAATCAATCAAAAAGACAATAAAGGCAGAAACCATGGTGGTCACACTCTCCAATCACTACACATGGTGATCATCTCAAAAAGGGTCCCACAAAATGAACAAGATACTCATCATCAGCGAGTATGATACACAGTCTACATGATCAAGTGGGCAATCAAGAAAACCCTACAAAAGTTTCTTGAAAAAGAAAAGAGTTTCATGGTGTGTCAGGTCAGGGGGGTTGAGCAAGAACGTGCATTATTTGAAGCACAGATCTGGATCCACTCAAAAGACCCAACTCCCCACACGCTCTCACTCTCCGCACTCTCGTGGGTCCATGTTTTTATAATCTTACAGAGAGAGAGAGAGAGAGAGATGGAGATGGAGACAGCGTGCGTAGAGGGATATAGAGAATTACTATAAAGAAATATAGCTTTGACTGTCTCCTAATTAAGCCCAGAACCCAAAACACCACCAGCAGCTGCCTCCACTGAATCAATTGATGGTTTCTCTGCTGCTACTAGCTCCTGGCAAACAGCCTAGTAAGATGGCGGTGGTTTGGCTTTTGTAGCAAGTTTGAGAGACGAAAAAACTCCATAGAAAGTGAGGAAATATAAAAAAAGATCCTTGTTTTCTTCATGGGTAAGTTGTGCTGTCTTGACTAGAGCTGCGTTACTCCTACACACTTCTTTGGTTACTGTTTCTTTCGCATTCTTGGCTTGCTTTGTACAGAAATTCTACGGCAAAAAAATTTCGATTTATTTCTCTTTTCGTTTGCTTGTAACAAAGGCAACTACTAAGAATCTTAGTTTCTTTCTTCTGTGTAGCTAGTTTATCTTTAGCTTCCTTTTAATCAGCCGCACGAGAATACTCTCCTTTTGAAAGCTTTCTTCTCTTCTCTTTACGTTTCTTTTCATGGGTTTTGCAGGGGTGAGGGAAAGTGGACTGCTTTAATACTGCTGCTAGTGCCAGTGTCAGCTGATACTAATACTCTTTCTTTGATTTTAGTAGGTAGGGTTTCGTGGTTGAGAGAGAAGTTTTACTTGTAGAAGAGAGTACACAAAACTTGTTCTCTCTAACAAGTCGAGAAAAAGAGGAAGAAAACAAGTCGCTATTGGCATAGACTAAACAACTACCACTTCAACAACAAGGTTTTGTAAGAGAGGGGTGGGCTTTGGTCCGAAACATAGTACCAGCTCTCTATTCACTGCTACTGCTACTGCCATGGATGGTTATGAAGCAACAAGAATAGTTTTCTCAAGAATCCAAAATTTGGACCCAGAAAATGCTTCAAAGATCATGGGTCTTCTTTTGATTCAAGACCATGGTGAAAAGGAAATGATTAGGCTAGCTTTTGGACCAGAAGCACTTGTTCATTCAGTGATCCTCAAAGCCAGGAAAGAACTGGGACTTTGCTCTCCAACAAACCCCTCTAAAAGTCCTTCGCCTCTATATTCAAGCAACCCCATAACCATCTCTAGACAGAACTCTTCTTCTTCAACTTCAAGACTAGGGTTTAATATCCCACCTTCACTTACTATCCCAAACCCTTCATCAAATAATTCTTCTTCTTGGAGTGACCTTCCATACCCTGATGACTTGATTAGTCCTAATGGCAGTTCACTCAATCCTGCTTCTGTTCCTTTCTATGCTAATGGAGTAAGATGTGGAGGAGAGTCTGATTTGATGGATGAGTTTCAGCTCCAAGACCAGCTTTCATTCTTAAATGACAATTCAGCAAATCTTGGTCCAAAAAGTTCAGATCTTTTTTACTCTCAACTTGACGCTCTATCAAGTCCAACTGGTGCTAGTGATTCTATGATGTTTCCTTCTTGCTGGGGTGGGTCTGTGCACAGAAGGAGCTGTTCTGTCAGTGATGTTTTAGGGTCTGAGGATCCAATTTCAGGCTTTGGGTTGAGACCTTGCCATTACTTTGCTAGAGGGTACTGTAAGAATGGAAGTAACTGTAGGTTTGTACATGCTGGGCCTGGAGAATCTGAAGGTGCAGGTGTTGTTGTGGGTTCACCTAATGGTAACAAGAAGATTGATATGGTTGACCAGTGTCATGAGTTGCTTAGATCTAAGTCTGCTCAACAGCAAAGGTTAGCTGCTGCTTCTCAGCTCATGGGTAGCTCTGCTGCTTCCTTTCCTTACACTCCCAAGAACATGAACTTTCTTCTTCAGCACCAGCAAAATGATAGCCAGAGGTACTTGATTTAGTTTGTTTTAAGAAAAAACTTGTCAATTTTTTCCAAGTTTTAATTGATTTGTGAGACTCCTGTTCTTTCTTATGCAGGGCTGCTGCTGCTGCTTTGATACTGGGGGAGGACATGCATAAATTTGCAAGATCTAGGCTTGATAGGAATGATTTGATTAATCCTGCTTCTAGGCAGATCTACTTGACTTTCCCTGCTGATAGCACTTTTAGAGAGGAAGATGTGTCAAATTACTTCAGGTTCATCTTCTCAACTTGGTTTATTTATTTTTTTGGATTTCAGCAAGATGAACATATCAGAAAGCTTCCTTGCTTAATCATTTTGTTTTTTTGCTTAAAGTATCTATGGGCCAGTGCAAGATGTGAGGATTCCTTATCAGCAGAAGAGGATGTTTGGATTTGTAACTTTTGTGTATCCAGAGACAGTGAAGATAATCTTGGCCAAAGGGAACCCTCATTTTGTTTGTGATGCAAGGGTGCTTGTTAAACCTTACAAAGAGAAAGGCAAAGTCCCAGACAAGTACAGGCATTCTATCTCACTATATACTCCAGTTAAAATGTCTCTAGGCTTAAGATTTTCATGTTAGTTCTTCTTACATGTACGAGTCTGTTTCTTGCAGGAAGCAACAACAGCAACAAGCTGAGAGGGGTGAGTTCTCACCGTGCGGTACTCCCACTGGCCTTGATTCGAGAGATCCCTTTGATCTCCAACTTGGTAAGCAATGCAAACAATCCAACAGTCGATTTTTGTTTTTGTTTTGCACTTTAGACATTGTTACTTAATCCTTGTATCTTTCTCCTGACTCAGGTGCAAGAATGTTGTACAACACACAAGACATGTTGTGGAGGAGGAAGCTAGAGGAGCAGGCTGATTTGCAGCAAGCCCTTGAGCTTCAAAGTAGAAGATTGATGAGTTTGCAGCTTCTTGATGTGAAGAAACATCACAATAGGGCTCTTTCCACCGGCAGCCCTCTCCCCTCTCCAACTCGCTCTCCAAATATTTTCAATCAATCTCTTGCCTTTCCTCCACTCCACAGCAACACAGAAGTTCCACGAGGTATACCTCTCTTTATTAGTCCTTTATAAACATGTAAGAAAATTGAGCTCTACAACCTAGCTTTGGGTTGTTTGGTTGCAGAGAATTGTTCTAGCCCATTGCCAGCCATTTCAGTGACTGCCCCACCTGAAAAACAGATATCAAACTCTAGTTCTGGTAAAGAATATAGTGGCAGTGAAGACAATGGCAGTGGTAAAGAAAGCTCCCATGGTGAAGACAGCGATTTACAAGAAAGGTAATAGGCCAGTGCTTTTGCATTTAGCTACAAACAGTAAGGCGACGTAGAATAGTAACCACCATGTTTTTGCACAAGATTTGCATCTAATTTCTGTTTTGGACCATGGTTTTAAATTTTTGAAACATTCCCAATTTAGGTAGAGTTTTTATAAATGAATCTTATCATTGATGACACAGTTTGGAGCACAACCTCCCTGATAGTCCCTTTGCATCTCCTACCAAAGGCTCCGGGGACTACTACTCTGCCTTCATCCATGGAGTTACTGACCTCTCTCATGAAAGGGACGCTAACATCCCAACTCCATCCTGTGCTAACAATAATTTGGTCACTACAAGTCTAATCTCTCCTAATTCTTCTCTAGAAATGGCATCATTCAAGTCCTTCAATTGCCAAATACCTAGGTAACAATGAAAATGCCTACATGTATATATGATTTGTTAAAAGTATAAGATAAAGACAAAGTGACAGGCTTGTTTGACTTGATTTGGATCTTTTTTCCTCTAGGTTTTCATCTGGGCATGGAGCAATCGGGATGTATGCCAGCACAGATGGGCCTACTTGCCCTGTTGGAATTTAGCTTTGCTGTGTGCCTGTAGGTAAATTATTCAAACTTTGGATTCCTTCACACGTTTATTTTGCTCACTTCATAGGGCATGCAAGCTCGGATCTGTATTTCAATGGGGTTTGGTTGGTTTTTTCTTTAAAATTTACAGGAAGATCGAGAGAAGTGTAGAGATTGAAACATCACCACCACTAGTCGTACTGCTAGCCTGCTACCTTCACCTTATCTTGCCACCATCATCGCCATTAAATACTATACTACTTACTGCCATACAAATTGCTTACGGGAAAAAGGTAGAAAAGGAAGTGGGGTCAGCCATTCCTTTTGTCGTTGTACCATTATCATCACTCATTTCATTTCACCAGTAGTTGAAGCTTGGACCACAGGTAAAGAAAGCAAAGAAAAAGAAGAAGAATCACACAAATGTGTAGTTGTAAGTTGTAATTTCATGGAGCTGTAATTTCTTTCCCTTTTTTCACCACTCCCGTCTTCCCTGGAAGAAGAATCAAAGGAAGCCCATATTTAGTTTTAGTTTGTGTTGTTTTTAGGGTATAATCATCAAAATCTTTGTACAGCAGAAGCTGAACCCCAGAGATCAGAGAATCTATAATACTAATCTATGTCTGGATGAAGATAGGGACTAACACTGTTCCCCTTCTGCAGCAGCAGTTCTCCAATTTCCATTACCACTTCGCTTTTTTCACTTGTCAGCTTTCCTCCACCTTTCTCATCTTCATTTGGAATTCAAACGTCCACCTAAGATAATAATTATTTAATGTCCAATGATGGTTAACATCTCACCTGATTAAAAAGTCAACTGATTTGAACAAGAAAATAAATAGATTTTAAAATTAACTGGGAAATAATTTTTAAAATTAACTGGGAAATTAGTTTTTATTTTCTAAGAAAAAAGAGTTATTTATAGTTCTAATTTAGATCTATCATTGAGAAATCCAATGATTTGATAATTGTTTGGAGTGAATATTTATCATGATAAATAATCATTTCACCTAAAAATTTAAGTTGTTAGGTGAAATTATAGAATATAATTTATATTATTCTCTAATACACATCTTTAAATAAAAGTCATTTGGGCTTGAAACTTGTATAAATTTACTTTATTTTGTGCTTGATTTTTATCAAATAGAATAAAGGTGGTGAGATTCGAACTCGTGACCGCTGGATCAACAAGGTTCTTATACCATGTTAAAGAATCATCTCATCTAAAAGCTTAAGCTGTTAGATGAGGTCCTAAAATATGATTTATATTATTCTCTAACACCCCCTAAGTGAAAACTCTTTGGGCTTGAAACTTGCACAAACTCACATTACCATGTGCTTGATTTTTATCAAATAGAATGGGATGGTGAGATTCGAACTTGTAACCGTTGAGTCAACAAAACTCTGATGCTATATTAAGAAACATCTCACATAAAAGTTTAAACTATTAAGTGAGGCATTGAAATATGATTTATATTATTCTCTAACAGTTCCATAGAATCATCCGGCGCTAAACTTGAGAGCTTAGAACTCAAATTTTACTTAAAAATATTTTTTAATTTTTAATTTTAACTGAACATTAAATATTTGATTTTTATTTTAGACTTTCATGTGTTTAGGTTTCGTTCCCGGGTTATTTTCTTGTGTTTTTTTCTTCAAAAAACAAAATAAAGGGGTGATTTTTTTTTCTTTCACTAATTCCATTGAAGTATGAAAACTTGAATTAAAAATGAGATCAAGGACAATATACGATTAGGAGAAAATGTTGAAGGCAAGTAAGATGTAACATTCAAGAAACTAAATCCAATGTTGGTGGCGATGGATTAGGAGAATTTGTCCCTTTTATTCTTGAATTTGTGTTGGTTAACATGCAATTAGGTAAGAAATGACAAGAACACTGTCCCTTCCAAACAACTCACTTGTTGCCTTATTTTCTTTCTTGCAAGCTGTTAGGTGCAAACAAATCCTTGGGCTACCTCTCTCACTTGGTGTCATGCAATCATGAACTCATGACTAGAAAAAAAAATCCCCGTCAAATGTTGCTTGCATTTCTCTACAATGGAATCTTTATAGTGTATATTTAGAAGTGTGATTGAGGTTATTTTTCATTTAAAATATATTAAATTAATTATTTTTTCTAAAAAAGCGTTTTTAACATCAACATGAGAAAATAAATTAAAAATACTAAATTTTTTTACTTTGAAGTAAAAAATAGAAGAAAAAAATATTTTCTTATCAAAAATATTTTAAAAATGTAATGCGCAATCATGCTTCAATTTGTGCCCCCACCATGAAAATTTCTAGGAACATCTGAAATGTGATGGGAAAAAATTTCTTTTGAAATCTCAACGTCATGCACACTTTGAATTGTATATTTATACCTCATCGTTATTATACACTGTCAGCCCTTTAGATTATGAGAAAGAAAGATAATGAAAAAATGGCAAACCCTAAAAAAAATCAATCATGATCACATAGAGCGAGAGAGAGAGAGAGAGAGATATGGAAAAGTGTTGTCTCTCCATCTTTCTATTTGTCTTTTTGCCTCGTTATAAGAAGAATTATTATTTGTCATTTAGTGATGATAATACAGTATATTCAGATTATTTTTTAAAATATTTTTTATTTAAAAATATATTAAAAGAATTTTTTTTATTTTTAAAAAATTATTATTAATATCAACAAATAATAATAATAACAAACTATTATTTTAAAAAAATATTTTTGAAATAGTAAAGCATATAATTAATTATCTCAAATAAAAAGTTAGAAATATTTTCCATGTGTTTATTTTATTATATCTTAGTGGGGTCTGGCTTTAATTCATGCGGTCTGAAAGAAAGACAAAAGGGGCCAGAAAGGATAACATCACGTGGGATGCTGACGATGCATGTGGGTGCTCCTCCTCTTCTTTTATTTTGTATCTGATTTTGCGAGGCTGTGTGTGGGCCCCCCACCCCCCACCCCCAGACCATGTGAAGCCACTCTCTTTCCCTCTTGCCCGTTCGGGAAAGCGGTACATGGCTTTTCAAAATATTTCTTTTATTTTAAAATAATATTTTTTTTTCAAGGGAAGTACTCGCGGTGAATTGGAGAAGGATCCCTGGTAATTATAGAGATACGCCGGCCCAACTTGTCATATATTATTTGATTTTGGTCTTATTATTTTTATGGGTTTTTTTTTTTTATAACACGAGTTTATTTCTGAACCTGATGTCCTAAAATGCGTATAACAAGTTAGCAACCAATATTTTTAATAAGGTCAGTTATCACTGATATGGGATATTACATATGTGGTCACGAGGACTTGGATAAATAATGGAGATGTTGTCCTGAAAATTTCATGGAGATGCAATATTTTTTTTTTGGAAAAAACAACACCAAATTATTTGGAAAATAAACTTAAAAGAGAGCTCCACAAATATGTGGACATAACCCACTTATTATTTTATCTTAGACAACACATTAAGTGTAAATGCATTGACTTTTTTTTCTTAGCTTTGGTTGACTTTTATTTCTCATAAAATACTCAAGGAACCTCTGACAATCAATTATTATATTTTTATTTTAAATGTGTGACACTTCTTGCATCGTACTTAATGTCAAAATGAATGAGATAATTTTTTTATTGTTAATGCGGGTGTCCGGCTTAGTTTGTGTATACTTTGATTAGTACTACAGATTTTAAAATTAACGACCATGTAAGTTTCTAATAGTAATTATATTAACAATCATGATGCTTGAAAATAATACCACAAGAAAATATTAAAATGAGATAAATCTTAATCCTTGTATTGAGTTGATTTTTATAAGATTCTTATTTAGGAGCCCCAATTTTTGGTATTTGTTTTTGTATTATCAAATATATATAAATCACACCGAGGTTGTAGAGCAGTTCTCAAGAACTATTTGCTTTTATTATGATTTATTAAAGGATAAATAAAAAAAAATTAATATATTGTAAATACACAATTATGAAGGCAATATGATGTTTACATCTTGTTTTTCATATTATAATTTAAATTTATTATATAATATGTGATAAGAAAATAATGTCATTTGCTTCGGTGATGCTCCTATGAACCTCTTAATATGAATTACAAGTTACATGTATTATCTATAATTAAAAAAAAAAACTAAAAAACAATAGTTTTATTAAACATGTTTTGACTCCACCACTAAATATACTAGGTTAACTTAATTTCAAATTTAAGTTGGACTTTAAATTAAATTATAAAAAATAATTTTATACAACCCAATTGGTTTGGAAAGCTGAATCGTGATTAAATAAAAACTCAAATTGACTTTTTTATATAAAAATATATTTTTTAAACAAAGTTATTTTAAATATTAATTCACTCCACTAATGAGCTGGATTGTGGTTGGGCCCGGGTTCAGTAACTTACGTTGAAGTCCAGCTTCTTATTATTACTCGTGGGGTTTTAAGATAGGTTATGTAACAATTATTTTTTTGAAATATTTAAAAATAATATATATTTTTTATTTTTATCATTAACACGTAAAACAATATAAAATATTAAAAAGAAATTAACAATGATGACAGGAAAGGACACGTAAATAGGAAAACAGAGCAGACATGGATATAATAATAAAAGTAAAGAAGATGATGTGATGTGATTAAAAGGGAGACACGTATGACAAAAGTGTACTGTTGTTGTAGGAATCTTTTGGAGTCTGTGTTCTCTGTGTCGTGTTTGGGTAGTGCTATTTTCATTTCCTTTTTACAGTTTCGTTTCTTATGTGTGTTTGCAATTATTGTTCGGTCAATTTTTAAAATATTTATATTTAAAAATATATTAAAAATACCATTTTCTATTTTTAAAAACTATTTTTGAAACTCACATTAAAATGATTTTAAAATATCAGTATTAGATAATATTGGTCAAATTAATGGAGACGTGATCTCATCAATATATTTAAAATTGAAGCGCATTAAATGATAAAATAGTAATTATATTATTACAATCTAGAATAAACTTATAATGTAATGTCTCGAAAAATATATATGACCAGGGGGGGATGCTCTGTCATTGTCTGCTGCAAAGTCAGTGAGTGGCGAGGAAGAGACTTGTTTATAAATAACATATATCTCATGATGTTTTTTTTTTAAATGTAATATGAATTAAGTAATCATATGTAGCTCAGAAGTGACTGTCATGCAAGCTTATAATATAAATCCTTTTTTATTTTATTTTATTTTATCATATTCATGTCTATGATATCTCTTCACCAGTAGCCTAAGCAATCCCAAGTCTATCCCTTGATTCCCATCTACAAGTCATATATTAGACTGCTAACAATGTCGTCCCTTGCTGTATTGTTTGACATTATATTATATTTTATTTTATATTTTAAATTAAATTTTTTAATATTTTTAGATTATTTTCATGTGTTTATATAAAAATAATTAAAAAAAAATTATTTTGATGTATTTTTAAATAAAAAACAACCTCAACCAAACATTCTTAGACAGTCACTAAATTGTTATTTCTCTTCTTCTATTTGTTATTGTATAGGTCAACTATTATATATTTTTACTAAAAATATTATATGTACAAGTTTTTTCAATACATTACTATAACTATTTTTTTTTATTAAATACAATGCAAGCTACAATTAAGAACTCATGTTTTTTAGTTTCTTATTGAATCTTATATATATATATATATTTTTGTGCATAATAGTTTTAAAAATATTTTTTATTTGAAAATGCATTAAAATATATATTATTTAGATTGTATTTTTATTTTTAACATCAACACATCAAAACAATAAAAAACATTAAAAAGAATATATTAATTTGATATTCTATCATATTAGAAACACTTTTGAAACATATCCAAAAACAATTTAATGCAATGCATTGACAAACAACCTCTTAAACGAAACTTGTATTAAATTTAAATTTGATAGTTGGGTGATTTGTACCTTAGAAACCAAGCACAAAAACGTAATCCTTTACAAGCCTCCAACAAAAGGCAGCCCAGGCAAGTACCTGGGCCTATAAGTGGTATCTATAACCATGTTGAGCCCAAATGCAGCTGGCCCTAGTTGTGAATTTACCTAACATTTATAAACATGACCTCAAATAATGAAAAAAATATTTAAAAGAAAAAATAAATTTTTAATTTTTTTAAAAATATTTTTAAAACACAAAGCCAAATAGAAACGCTAACCTTTTTAAATAAATGAGGAATTTGTGTAATTAATATGTATTTTCTTATGAAAAATCTGGCTTTTCATGTTGGAAACATGTATACATTAAGATTTTGCATCTTTTTAAATTATCAATTAATGATGATAAATTGTTGAAATCCTCCTTACCAAATGGAGGAGATAACTTCTCATTATATATTTCTTTCCAAAATCTATTTCTTTCTTCGACGGTTACATGCAAAGCTGGGTGGCATGAAAGAAACCTTCTTCTTGTTCTAATGAGGTAGCTATATTGAGAACATAATTATCTGACCTTTTCCAATGCGTTAAGATTTTCTGAGTTTAAATAAATTTTCTGAAAAATTATCAGATTTATGAGAAGAAATTTAATCTCGATTGATATGCCATAATTTTGATAGAAGATATATACCTCCATCACTTCATTGCTTTAAAGCTGAGCCGAAAAAAAACTTCATTACTATAAGGATCATCACCGTTAGCATATATAAACTTTTATTTCTACAGGGAGGGATCGTTGCCCAGATATAGAAATGAAGGAAATAACAATCTCAGCCGTTTTTCTCACAATCCTCTGGACCAAAACTCAGCACTCGAGCTTTAGTATCGTACACAAACTTTTGCTTCATCTGCTGATAAGCACCAATTATGGTCTTAGAATCATCAGAAAGCATCGACAAGCAGAAAACATTTTTGCCCTCGAACTCACGGAACAAGAAGATAGCTCCAGGTTTAACTTCAAGGTCAGCATTCTCCAGATGGAACGTGACAACGGGAAGGTTCTTGCGGCCGGCATCCGATAGTTGTTCATAGCAAAGATCCTTGTGCAACTTGTGTATGATCCATCGCTTCAGGTTTTGATTTCTTGACAAATGATCGGCCAAAGCAGCGTGGAGTGTATCAAAAACAGGTTTGACGAGTAATGTGGCCAGGGTGCCAGCATCTATGCTGCATCCTCTGCTACCATCTTTTCTCACAGCAAGATCACTTTTGGTGATGTTGAGCTTCACCCCATTAACACTTATGCCCAGCAGATTCACATGATAGGCAGCAGAGGGCTTGACTTGCATTATTCTTGTAGTTTGTAAATTGTTTGACTTCACAATATGTTTCCCAAACCTTAAATAGGTATTCTGGGTGTTGTTCGCTTTAATGCAATATGAGAACTTTCCATGGCTGATTGAGCCTAACTGTGCCAGAAAAGATCGAGGACCCCATCCCATACCCAGAACTCCACTCACCGGATTCTTGTCAAACAAGAAAGCATACTTCATGTTTCTACTATCGGTGCTGCATCCAAAAGTGATGTCCTCGAGAGCTTCGTGTTTTCCATGGCTAGAATAGAAGGTGAAAGTTTCATTGGCAAGATTGCCACTGGTATACGAACCTGGACCATAGGTTACATTATAGGTACACGTGCCTTCTTTGCATTGGCCTGGCTCGCAAAACGAGTGCTGATTGCAAGATATGGGCTTGTAAGATCTGGATTGAGAATTGAGGTACGGAGGATCCTTGTGAGGGAAGCACATGTTGCCTTTATTTTGGCAACCTTCACATTGAATCCAGGAGAGCTCGTTACCAGTGTCAATTTGGAGGTTGTATGTTTTGAAACGTGGATGATCAGATGTTTCTTGGAAGGAGCCAACACCAACTTGTGCAAAGAACAAGAAGGGGTCACCGTAGGAAGTGAGAGGGCTCATCATCTTGTTCGCGGCAGCTTTACTGGCTGAGATCAGGCTGGTCTGGTGGTGCAGACCTGCAAAAGGGCAGGCGGATGGCTTTGGAATTCGCTCGGCAAGAGGAAGATTGCCGGGATGAAGAGGGGATTGCGGCGAGTCTCTGTGGATGAGCTCCATGGTCAACCCATCAAGCTGCACTGCTGCAATGCAGCCCGATAACATGGACGAGAGAAAGAAGTGAAAAACGAAGGAAATTTCCGGGGACATTTTACAGGCTAGAGAGAGACTCGAGATGGATTCTGATGGAGGGTTGTGGCAAGTAGAGGAGACTATAAATACTTTGCAAATCAATCTTGCATGGCGTCGGTGGAGAAGAAGGGCTGCGTCAGCTTTCGCTTTTTGCTACCTCGATTTTGGATTGCTATTAATTATATCAGTGAAGGTGAATCTGGGAGACCAGATACTGGCTTTCAATGCTCATTAATGTTTAACAGACAGCTGTTGCAAATCCTGAAAGATATCCGATTGATGCTACTTTATTTATCATCTTTAAGTTATACTATGATAGTTACTTTTTTTAAATCACTCAAATTATTTCAGAAGTAATCTGATATGATACAAATTTTAATGGAGTAATTTAGATGCAATTTATACTTAGTGATGAATATTTCAATTGTAATAATTTTAGGGGGTGTCTCGGAAGTACTCAAAAGTACTTTTGATGTGTTTATGTCAAAAATATTTTTTAAAAACAATAAAAATATTATTTTAATATATTTTTAAATAAAAATAATTTGAGAAATAACCACAACCAGATTCTTAAACACCCCTTTACTCATAGTTTTAAACCTGAATTTGTCTAATGGGTTGATTTGGGATTTAATTGATTCAAGGTTTGGATCAGTATGGGCTGGGAAAAAAAATTAGATGATTTATTAAAAACCCTGGTTGACCCAGTTATTAGCCTATTAACTTTTTTTTTTTTTTGGATTGTCTCTCATGATTCATAACATAGACCTTACTCCAAGTTAGATTTTAAACTATGATTTTTGTGATTCAAAACACAATATATCTAAAACTCTTTTTTTTTTTTATTATAACCTATCTATGCTAAGAATATGATGTTAATTAATTTTTGATAAAAAAAATTATTTGTGCCTTGAATTATAAAAACTGCCGCAGAAAAGCTTATTAAACTAAAAAAATAAGTGATGTGAAAAAAATCATAAATTTACTGTTTCAATTGAGAAATCTTGGTCTGATTTATATGAAAACCTTCTCACTATTTTTTAATGTTTTTAGTATCAGTAATATATATATATATATATATATATATATATATATATATATATATTAAAAATGAAAATAAAAAAAAACAGCAATAATTTCACTTGAAAAATTCAAAATCAAGAATCACAAAATCAGGTTTCTGTCACCTGTCTATAAGATTTCATATCTAGAAGGGCTCAAATCCTTCAGTTCCAGCACTGCAGATTTAATATTTCATCACCTGTCTATAAAATTTCATGAATCCCACTCCAAAAGTACAGTTTCTTGCCGTATCTCCCAAGAATTCTGCAGACAATCCAATCACACTGCAACGCAACAAAGATTGGGGTGCTTCTCACTCATTTACCAGACCCTACCTTCAAATAATAGAAAGAAACATATGTTTCAGCTCCACCTGCAAAAGTGTATACAGCAGCTTGATTCTGGCTGTGCTGATTTCATTGCATGTTGCCTGAAGTATTTTGCGTCAGACCCTTCACAATTCCAAGCAATCTCACGCCAAATCCGGGCCACTAGGCAGAGGCTCATAACCATCGTGATGCTTGGCAGTGTTGCCATCTTTGTTTGTTTCAACAGGAATGCACTTCAGGATGACGGCGATGACTAAACTCGCAGCTCCGATCAAGACACTGGCCAGCCATAATTCCCAGCTTAATGGAACAGTGTTAGCAAATGTGCCCAGGAATTCAACTATCACAATCTGGAAAACCACTGTGGAGATCATGACAGCCAAGAAAATCCAGCTGCTAAAGATGCCTTTGAAGACGTTTATCTTCTCCATGTCTCGGCTGTTTATTTCGTTGAACACCTGAACACATGTTGAGTATTTAGCGATGGAATCTGTATGGGAAGTCGTGATGCTAAGAAAGTTGAGGATCGAAGTATGGTACCTGGCAGATAACAAAGGTATTGAATATGAAAGTGTTGAGGATTTTAGTAGCATCTGAGCCCGAGAGCTTCAGGAGATGTTTCCCATCAAATTGGAGGATAACAAGGACAATTATTTGATAGATGCTTTGTCCAATGATATTCCTCCACATGGTCTTGGTGATTATGCTCACATTCCTGCCGATCGGAGGTCTTTTCATCAGTCCATCATGAGGTGGTTCTGTAGCCAATGCCAGCGCACCAAGAGTGTCCATGATTAAGTTCACCCAAAGCAGCTGAACTGTGGTCAATGGCGCATTGCCTGCAAATCAATTCACCAATTTTAGTCATGTATTTTGAGGTGCACATATCAACTCCAGAAGAGAGCCAGTGACAGGAAATTATGCAGTTAGAAGTTCTGTCAGAGGAGGGTCCTCGAAAGTGTTAAGGAATCATCTCGTTTAAAAGCTTAAACTGTTAAGTGTGACTCTAGAATATGATTTATATTGTTCTCTAACACACACCCTCAAGTGAAAGCCTTTTGAGCTTGAAACTTGCATAGACTCACACTACTTTGTGCTTGATTTTTATCAAATAGAATGAGCGTGGTGAGATTTGAACTCGTGATCGCTGGGTCAACAAGGCTCTGATACCATGTTAAGGAACCATCTCACCTAAAAGCTTAAGCTTTAAGGCGAGATGGTTCCTTGACAGAAAAGAGAATTTAGGACATTCTTATCCTTAGGATTTTCCATGAACCGACTGCTCTAGATTCTCAAAACTTCATCCTTTTTAATTTAGCAAGTTTATGAATCAACTATTGCTCCAAGAATTGATCCCTAAGGCCTCGAAAGAAAGATCAATAAAAGATGAACATCTAGAACTTATCAGGTGGGGATGTAAAGGTACTCACCAGAGATGCATGCAGAAATGAAATTGATCATCAGGGCAACAACGTTGACTGTTAGCTGGAACTGAACAAACTTCTGTATGTTGATATAAACTGCTCGACCCCATCTTGCAACATTCACTATGGTTTTAAAGTTGTCATCCATCACAATAACATCGGCACTTTCTTTTGCTACCTGCAGGAAATAGGAGAAAAATGCTGAGCTACTGCCAGCTGGAGGTAGCTAAAAAAGACAATGATGAAGTGTTGTATCCAGGAGGACCAGGACATTAACAAACCTCTGTTCCTGCTATACCCATAGCAAGCCCAATATCTGCCTCGGACAAGGCTGGAGCATCATTAGTACCATCTCCAGTCACTGCCACAACTTCCTTAAACACATTCCTCAACTGAGTAACTAGTTTATGCTTGTCTAAAGGCGATGATCGAGCCATAACCTGCATTGCCATTTAAACATTTTAGGAACTTTTCCACTTGATTAAGAATAAGCTGTTCAAGTTTCAAAGAAGTTTCAAGACCTGAAGTCTTGGTATGATTTCCTCCAACTCCTGAGAACTCTTGTTTCGGAAATCCGGCCCTTCAATTGCCAGGCCAGTATCTGTCAAGATGCCACATTCCTTAGCTATGGCTTTTGCGGTGTTGATATTGTCACCGGTGACCATCCGCACGGTGATTCCAGCGGCCAAGCAAGTCCTGACAGCTTCCTTGACCCCGGGGCGTACAGGATCCTTGATTCCAACAACAGCGATTAGTGTATAGTCGCTGTCAGGTATACTGTCTGCGTCAGAAGTCTTCTCTATATCCTTGAAAGCCAGGCATAGAGTTCGTAGGGCTTCACAGGCAAAACCATTTATGACATCTGTGATTTTCTGTCTTTGATCTTCAGATAGGGGCACCGCTTTGCCATCAGAAGTTAAGATCTTGTCACACATTTTCAAAACTATTTCTGATGCACCCTTGCAGAATGCTCGAACTCTACTGCTGTCAGGAAGAGAAACAAGCACGGACATCTTCTTCTTTTCTGAATTGAAGGGCTCGACTTTCACTATCTCGGATTCGATATGATGGGTTTTAAAATCACCTCCCATAAGCAATCCAAACTCCAGTATTGCTGTCTCTGTCGGCGTTCCCAGAATGTTAGTCTTTCCATCCTTTCCCTTGGTCACCTCTGATCCTGTGTTCTGAAATATAGATTGCAAAAGGATCCCATGCACACCTTCAGAGATGGAAGGCATCAGCAAATCTTTATCGTCATCAGCTTGTATTGATTTTGTTTTCTCGCATATCCATATTTTGTCCACCACCATATGATTTGTAGTCAATGTTCCGGTTTTATCTGTGCAAATGCAGCAAGCAGAACCCATTGTTTCACACGCAGAGAGATGCCTCACAAGTGTTGAAATCTGAGGTTGATTCCAGAACTGCCCAAGTAAACCGGTCGACCGACTGTGAGAAAAAGATTAACCGGTCGACCACTTGCATCCGGTCGACCGCTTGCAAAGGGAAGATTAACCGGTCGACCGCTTGGCCCTGTCTGCGACAAACTGACGCAGGATAAATGAAGAACTGAAGGTTGAAGGTTATTGTTTTAGTAATCCTTTTGTTTTTAGGATGATTATAAATCCTTTAGAGTTTAGGAATCGTGTCTGTCAAATCAGTTATAAGAAATCTTGTAAATAACTGATTTTAGAAAATATTACCGTTGAAAGTTGTTGGTTAGGTATTTTATAGCTGTTGTAAGTTATTTTGTTCTATAAATATTCTGAGTGGGATGGCAGTAGATTTGAGAGTGAAATTCTGCCAGTGTTGATGTTCTTTGTGTTGATGTTCTTTTGAAATTAAAACTCTTATTGTTCTCTTTTCTTCTGAAAATTCAGAAGTCTGTTCTTGATTTTTTTGTTCTCCGGTTCTTTGTTAATCTGTTCATACAGATCAAAAGTTTGATAGATTCTGAAATTTCAACATGGTATCAGAGCAGAATTAGGTCTTTGAAAAGGGATTTGAGTGAAACACGAGTGATTGAAGGAAAAGTGAGATTTTTTCCAAACTTTCCGAGAGAATTTGCAGATTTTCTTGAAATCAAGGAATTTGCCTTGGTTTGTTCTTTAATTGGAAGTCTTGCTCTCTGGATTGTGAAGTCTTGAAACAAATCACAAGAAAAAGAAAAATTCTCCAGCTGACAGTTCTTGACAGAGATGGATGCATCATTCTCTTCGAAATCACCAATCTTCACAGGAGTCAACTATGGAGTTTGGGCAGTGAAGATGAAGATATACTTGAAAGCATTTGATCTATGGGAAGATGTGGAAGATGACAGGGAACCAGCTCCCTTGAACAACAACCCATCAATGACCCAAATCAAGTATTTCCATGAACAAAGAGCAAAGAAATTCAAAGCCCTTACTTGCATTCACAATGCAGTAAGTGAGGAAATCTTCTCAAGGATCATGGCTTGTGAAACTGCAAAGGATGCATGGGACAAACTGAAATCAGAATTTCAAGGTGATGAGAAGTCAAGGAGGATGCAAATTCTGAACTTAAAGAGGCAATTTGAAGGGCTAAGGATGAAGGATTCTGACACTGTAAAAGAATTCTCATCAAGTGTGTCCAAGATAGTAAATGAAATGACACTACTTGGAGAAGAAATTCAAGAATCGAGAGTTGTAGAAAAAGTTCTAGTAAGCTTGCCAGAAAAGTTTGAGAACAAAATATGTTCTTTAGAAGACTCAAAGGACTTCACTACCATGAGCCTTCAAGAGTTGATCAATGCCTTGCAAGCTGTGGAACAAAGGCAAGCATTTAGGCAAGAAAACACAAGTGAAGAAGCCTTTGCAGCAGGATTCAAAGGAAGAACTAGACAGCAGCAAGTGTTCTTCAGAAGTCCAGAAAACAGGTCCAGTTCTGGAAATTCATGGCAGAGGAGAAATTGGCCGAATAATCAACCACAAGGCAACAACTTCAATGCAAGGTGGAAGGAAAGAAGAGAGCCACTTCCCACCTGCAAGTACTGTCAGAAAAACAATCATCTTGAGTCATCTTGTTGGCTCAAGAATGCACAATGCCGAAAATGTAAGAAGTTTGGGCACATTGAGAAATTTTGCAATGAAGATAATGCAAACCAAGCTCAAGTTGCTGAAGTGGAGGAAACCAAAGAGGAAATGCTATTCACAGCCACTGAAGCCCACAAATGCAACAAAAATGAGGTAAACATTCAAACTTGGTCTATTGATAGTGGTTGTTCAAACCACATGTCTGCAGCAGCAAGTGTGTTTGAAAACCTAGACTTAAGCTACAAATCTAGAGTTAAAGTTGCAAATGGGCAGTATGTAGGTGTTGAAGGTAAAGGGGAAGTTAAGATAGAAACTCTAGCTGGAATCCGAAAATTTAAGTGTGTGTTGTATGTGCCAAAAATTGACCAAAATTTGATAAGTGTAGGTCAATTACTTGAGGATAGACACTCTTTGTTGTTTATAGATGACAAATGCATGATCAAAGATGATCTAGGTACTCTCTTATTCAGTACAAAAATGTCAAATAGATGTTTTAGTTTTGAGAAACAACTAGAACACCAAAGCAACTCAACTGGAAGAGATTCTGTTGAAGAGAAAGGCTCTCTGAAAATGGCTGGAAAAGATGATGAAGAATATCAGACCATGACTTCTAGGGGGAGTGATGAACTTAGAGAAACACAGCCTTTGGATTCAATTTTACAGGATGTAAGGTCCTTGTATTGTGATGAGATTTGCAAGTCAATTGAAAGGAAAGGGTCTTCATCAGCTGCTCTAGTGCCTGATGAAAGCTTGGATTCTCTGTTTTATGATGCAAATGAAGAAATAGAAAGCTCATATAGAGAGGATCATGCTGTTGCTATAGACCCAGCATATAAAGAAGGAAAATTGGAAATGATGTATGGATGTTTAAAGGAAAAGCTTACTGATTCGATTACCTTAGCAAAGGAAGGACTTGAGAAGCTAAGAAGAATGATGGTAAGTGTGCAGCTCAGGAATCAAGGGGGAGTGTTGAAATCTGAGGTTGATTCCAGAACTGCCCAAGTAAACCGGTCGACCGACTGTGAGAAAAAGATTAACCGGTCGACCACTTGCATCCGGTCGACCGCTTGCAAAGGGAAGATTAACCGGTCGACCGCTTGGCCCTGTCTGCGACAAACTGACGCAGGATAAATGAAGAACTGAAGGTTGAAGGTTATTGTTTTAGTAATCCTTTTGTTTTTAGGATGATTATAAATCCTTTAGAGTTTAGGAATCGTGTCTGTCAAATCAGTTATAAGAAATCTTGTAAATAACTGATTTTAGAAAATATTACCGTTGAAAGTTGTTGGTTAGGTATTTTATAGCTGTTGTAAGTTATTTTGTTCTATAAATATTCTGAGTGGGATGGCAGTAGATTTGAGAGTGAAATTCTGCCAGTGTTGATGTTCTTTGTGTTGATGTTCTTTTGAAATTAAAACTCTTATTGTTCTCTTTTCTTCTGAAAATTCAGAAGTCTGTTCTTGATTTTTTTGTTCTCCGGTTCTTTGTTAATCTGTTCATACAGATCAAAAGTTTGATAGATTCTGAAATTTCAACAACAAGTGCTCTATCTTTCATCAATTTCTTCATTGCAAATGCAAGACTGAGTGTAACTGCTAGTGGAAGCCCTTCAGGAACGGCGACAACAATTATGGTTACAGCAATGGCGAAGAAATTTAGAAGCTCCAGAGCATCCCTACTAGACCATTTTGTGATCTCATGGTGGTTCGCCTTCGTCACCAGAAACCGCGCCACCAGAACCAGAAATGTCAAGACAGCAAAAGCCAAACCAATTTTCCCGATAATGGTTGCAACTCCATTAAGCTTCACTTGCAGTGGTGTCTCGTCTTCGCCGACTTCGCTCAAAGTGACCATCAGCTTACCCCATTCAGTCCTCATACCAACCGCTGTCACCAGCATTTTACCAGACCCATCCTGTACTTTGGTTCCTGATAGAAGAAAGGGCTTCTTCACATTTATGTCCACCGGCTCGCTCTCACCTGACAGGCTAGATTCATCGACTGATAAGCTGTGGCCTGTTATAAGAATGCCGTCCGCAGGAACCACATCTCCGATTGATAGATGAACAACATCTCCGACCACCAGATCAAAGATAGAAACCTTCTGTCTGCTCCCTTCTCTGGTAACCTGAACAATAACATTTTTCTTCTCCTTATCCAAGACCTTGAATTGCAGGGACTGCCTGTAATCACTGATTGCAGTGACCATCACTACGAGCAGTATGCAAAGTACTATTCCCACCCCGTCATACATTCCATTTGGCCAACCTTCAGTAGCAATACCAACACCAATGGAGACCACGGCACATGCCATTAGTATAATTAATGTCAGATCATGCAAAGCATCCCAAACAAACATCCATAGAGATCTGGCAGGTTTCTCAGCATATCTGTTAGAGCCATATATATTTTGCCTAATAGATATATCACTTGAGACAACCCCATCATTCAAAGACACAGAGATTTCTCTGGCCAATCCTTCAAATCCCCCATGAGATTCCAAGGTCTTGTTATCTTGGGACCGAACGATGGCCGCGAGTTCATCCGGCTCAATGCCGAAACCAGTTTGCCTGACATTGTCTGAGAGCTTGTGCTCAACTCGATTAGCAGCTGTATCAAATAAAACCTCATCATTCAGGAAAAGAAAAAAAAAGAAATGAAATAAACAAAATGTTACCGAGTCTAGCAGCGATAGTACCCTCAATGAAGTGCAATGCTGCCTTTTTCACATAAACAGCTACCCGTATCTTTTCCTGGCAAACATGAGAGTATGTTAATTCCAGGAACTGTAAAAAACAGGGGGGGGGGGGGGGGGGGGGGAACCCTTCCAACACTCTGTCTTCTACAGTGGTACAAATCTAAGTAGCAGTCCAAGATCAACCACTATTAGAAAAGAACGAGATAATAGTACTTGGGCTATAAAAAAACATAAAATTGCAGTTTTTGCAGAAGGTTGAACATCATTACTACGATTTCTGTAAGAAACTCAGTCACATACTTCGACCTAAAAGATTTTGAGTTTTCAAAAAGTCATTAGCACCCCAAAACTTTATGATTGATTAGATAGACCACATAATTGGCCATTATATATATATACCCTAGGCCACCAGTCTCACTAACCACTCGGAAAATATTTTTCTGGACAGATGCCATTATTCATGAAGCACTATCATCTAGTTCAGCTTCTGTATGTTTTATACGGATTAGCTACCCTTGTCTCACTTGTGATAAACTTGTATTTAAATCACTGTCTGATCAACATAGCTCGAAAAGTACTTTTCATCTTTACTTTAATGACCCAAGACAGCCTCACTGCAACATCAGCATAATCAAAGCAAGCTATGCGATTGGTCTGGCAGTTTATGGAGGATAAGTTTTAGCCCTATCAAATCGAAGCTAGTCATGGACTTATGGAAGAAATGAACAGTGTAAAAAGTACGTCAATAATGGGAAGAAAAGAGATGATGAAAATTTTAAAAAGTTGGATCATATTCAAGTTTCTAGGTGAATATATATTTTGACTAAGAAACAACCTGTGTGTTGTACACGTTTGAAAGTTCGAGAACTATATCATTCACATGATCTGGTCTCGTGTTAATAATTTTCAACCTAGGTTTCCGGAAAATATATTGCCTAGTCTTCCTCCCTAAGACAGCTTGTCATTTCAATAACTGGGATCCGCCATTAGGTACTCGTCGTAGGACACCATCAGAGAACATGAAATTCGTCCTTATTTCAACGTTAATAGTCAAATGAGATGCATGGTTGGTGGGGGTTGCTAAGAAAGCTGTAAATTTAGGGCGTGCTTTGGAAGACGTTTCTATAAAAAAAAATTAAAAAATTAAAAAAGTTATTTTTGTTACTTAAATGAATTGTTTTGGTATTTTTAGAACAATTTGTTACATTAAAATCATTTTTTTAAAAAAAAAAACATTATTTTCAAATAAAAAACAACCTACCACACCCTCAAATTCTCTTCATTGGTTACCACTTCCAATCTTTATAAAGCATACTAACAGAGGAAAGGAACATTCAAAGCTTTGAAACTTCAGCGAGCAGTTGACTTTAGAAATGTCGATGTTACAGCGAAGTTCACTAAGATCCATATAACTTTCTGTTCCATGACCAGTTGAAAAGGGCAAGATTTGTCTGAATCATGCTGAACTCACATTCGATCAAAATGCTATTTCACAATTTGTGGTTCAAATGGAGGCCCAATAGTTTTTACACTACAAGGATTTGTAAAAAGGCAGGCGCAAGAGCCAGCACCCAATCGGGAACATGATAATTGACAACCAGGGAATCTTTGAAGTCTACTAGAAGAAATTATTTTTTATTTATTTGAGAAAACCCTGTAAAACGGATTTTGTGGTTCTATGTGAACGAGTAAAACCATAATTATTTCAGGCTCTTACAAGAGGTGTACGACCTGACTCGAACTCAAGACCTGTTATGCGGATCTGAATTCCCTTGTCATCACGTCACGCCTCTCGGGCACTACTAAACTAAAACCAGTAAACGAAATGCTTAATTTTCAAAAACTCAGCAACAAGTTTAGAAGACGAATTCAAACTGCTATTCAAGAAAAAACTCCAGGTTTGAATGCATATGAATAAGTCAACAGATTCGTCAAAAACAAACCAAGATACAAAGACCTAAGAGGAGGGCTTGTCTCCTACTGCATGACCTTTCCATCAGAGGAAAAGAAGGAAGCTACAGCAGCGGCTCACCTTTTCTTCTTCATGAAAAGGCCATTTACATATATAAACTGCGTACTCAGCCTAAATCAAGAGCCTTTGCCCACGAAACCAAGATTTGTACGACCTTTTCCAGAAGTCAAAAGGTGTAAACAAATGGAGTCTTATTTGCTAAGAAAACAATTAAAACATCTCCACCTTGATACATGAAGGCCATCCCTCCACGTAGAAGAGTGCGGGCGGCAAGAAAGAGAGTTTGATTAAATTAATGAGAAAATTGCTTCCTCATTGAAATCAGTAAAAATCGAGCACAAAACTATTTTGGTTTCTGCCAGAACAAATTTCTTGAAAGAATCTTAAGGATTATTTACAAAGTGATGATATTTAGCTCAAAGATTTTGGTGAAATCAACATGCACGATTCAGTTTCTTTCCGATCAACTAACCACATTGGACATATAATTTATTTGCTATTTATTGTAACATATGGTAAAATTATTCCATGTCTTGTCTCATCGATTATGCAGAGGCATTCTCGTATAAGTTTATATGCAGCAATTCAATCACCTGGTCCTTCTTGGATTCGATCTTAAGTAGGTTATCTAAACAACTTAATTTGTGATTGTAACAGAAAATTATCTGTTCAAAGAAATTCTGGAAAAGAAATAAAGAAAGAAAGAAAGAAAGTACTGAAGAAGATCACAAGAAACATGAACAACAGGCATTGTAAAGTCTGACCTGGATATTTTGACGTTTCTTTTCAGCTTCAGCTCTTTTGGCAAGATCAGCAACCATTCGAAACCTCCGGCGAGGATTCCTGACGACTGAGACCGCAGATCTCCATCTTCTTAAAGCCTCTTCAGAGGGTCTCTTCGCATGATCAAGTACGAAGTTTTCTTTCAAGTATTTCTCCATATAGCAACCAAGCTCGTCAAACCCAAATATCAAAAGAGAATAAAATGATGAATCAAGAGGTTAAGGGTTTCGATAGCATGGAGCTAGCAATATTCTTGATGAGGAAAGATTCAAACGTAGCCGTTAATGGCGCGCAGGAATCAGGAGAAGCAGACACTGAAGGGAAATAATGCGGCAAGGTCTCAAATATTTATAAGCATGTATAGTTTACCTCCTTAGTTTGGGCCGGGTCAAATTCTACATAAGATGGTTACCAAGTCTTATAAGAACAACTGTCAAAATTGAATTGATTTCAAAGATTTCAACGTTTTGGAAATTTAAACTTGATAAAGAAAAAATGATTTTCTTGTATCAAAATTGAGATAAATTCCATGGGGGTAAACAAAGGTGTAACACGTGATCATAAAGTTTATGTTGACAGAGAAACATGGAGAGAATTAAGGTTGTACCGAGAGAGTTAGTTGAGTAAAACAAGTAATTATGTGGATACATCTTAGTTAACCGTTTGATTTTATAGGACTGTAGAGTTAATTTGGTGATTAATGGAGAATTATAGGGTTTTGGAATATTGATGAATTGGTGCTTGTAGGCTAAAAATGAGATTTTTTTGCCATTACTAAGGCCATTACAAAAGGATCAATGGCAATAAATCTATACTCTTTAAATTGTTTTTCTAATCTTTAGATTTAGGTTTTGTTTTTGTTTTCTAAATTACTTTTCGCATGAAAAATCATTAAATTGATATTTTTAGGTATTTTTAATGATTTCAATGTATTGGTATGAAAAATTCTTAAAAATATATTTTAATAAAAACTTGTTTCTATTTTTATTATGAGCCATTCATCTCATAGCTATTAAATCGATAATAATTAAAAATAAAAGGAATACTTTCATCAAACAAACAAATAAGAGGGATGATGAGCAATTTTATTTAATCTTTTGTAAAGCACATTCTGCCTCCAACGATTTGCCCATGTCGTAGCATGAACAGCAGAAGCACTGCTCCCAACAATCTTGGGTTGGAATCACGTAGGCCTTGAAAAAAAGTGGCATTTGACAATATCAAAAGCATCACCGCAGCTCTTAAAAGCAGAAATCATCCCCATGATTCTGTTTGAAGAAAGGCAAAACATTGACAATTTAATTTCTAGTTTGTCTGCTTTGTATCATGGCGTTCCCCCACGATAATAATAATAAATAAATAAAAAAGCTGGTGGCTCTTTTGGATCCTTCTAATGAATCCCCTGCCACCGTTGGTCAATATCCGGCAGCACAAACTTTTAGCCACCGTGATTTGAAGATATGAGTTGAATTCACAACGTGTTTTGCTCCAATAAACAACATTAATTGCACCTGGGTTAAGACAACAAGAGGTTGCCTGTATCGGTTTGATTGCTATAGACTCGACAGATTCAAGATTTGAACCGATCCAGATAAAAAATAATATATGTATAGCTAAGATATAAAACATAAACCCATGCACGTTCTCACACAAACAGCAATAACCAAAACCAGTTAAAGAGGCAAGCATTGAAAAATGTTCCAAGCATGTAATTTTAAATGTCTTGAGTGATTGCCTTCTAGAGGCCATTCCAGTGATCATCTCATGATCTGAAAGTTTAGCGAAACTCAAATTTATATATCACTGTGTTTAAACCTCAAGAGAAAATTCCCAACTTGAGGTTCTGATAGGCAGTGAATTTTAAACAAACAAACAAACAAAAGCTTGAAATTCAGCATACTCTTGTATGGTTTTTAAAATATGAACCCCCAGGAGCTGTTGTAAGAGATCTTGTTATAGCCTGGATATGAATATATAGTGCAAATTATTTAGTTGTACCTTGGTGAGCCAAAGCAATGCTCCAGACAATATACACAAATGCAATTCTAAATACCAAATAAATAAAATGTCACAAATCACATCTAAGAAAACATGTCAATTCGTGATCATCTGCTTTATAAAAAAGGTCCAGGAAAACATAGCAGCAGAAGTTCATTATCACAAGAAGCAGAATGCAAGCAATAAATCCAAATGAATATATAGTGCCACATGAAGCACAATGCCTCTAGATAAGCACATAGGTTCCAGAGGTGTGCCAGCAGACAAAATAAACAAAAATGAAAATGGAAGTTGTCTAAATTTCGATGGAATATCTAGAGGCCAAATGATGTCCATTCTATCAGATAGCCAATGAACAAGGTTAGGAAAGTCACGAGTTGCAAGCATTTGCCACAAAACTTTTTGCATTTATACAATTCAAAGATCTCAGGATACTAACAAAGATGTTTGTGCCATTATACACAGTTACAGAAATGTCACATGTAATGATACCATCACTGATCTGGAGGCATTTTAGTGAGAAGAGGGCTCTGATTGTCTTCTTACAAACAGCTTCCCAATATCTTCTGTCACAACATTACTCCTGGAAAAACCACAATTCAAATAATCAACAGCAATTTTATTTTCCTTTTCTTGCGCTTATGATATGATCAAAATTGGTGTCTATAAAATAAAGAAAACTGTCGATGAATAACAAAGCACTAAGCCCTGTCAGCTGCAAAAAGACAAGATTAAGCTTAAGAAGCCTCAGAATCAGGTTTACAAGCCAAGTTTGTAGCCTAAAAGGAAATTGATGAATCAAGTACATCACCCCTCTAGATGCAGCTTTTTGTGTGCACATACATGCATGAGACATGGTCACATTACTATACAAAACTAAATTGCAAAGGATATATATAATGCATCTTTTTGTGTGCACATACATGCATGAGACATGGTCACATAACTATACAAAAACCAAATTGCAAAGTGTATGTATACAAAATGCTAACATCTTAATTCCCAGTCTTTTTCAAGGAGAAGAAAGCAAAATTACACAGAATCATATTCGTCTATACGCTAAATAGCAAGCTCCAATGCCATACCTTCATCAAAGAACAGAAAAAATATAAAATTAGGTCAAACAGTAGTTTCATTTCCAGGATAGAGCAATTCCATAATATGGTAGCATACATTGAAGGCACATCACTCTCTACATCCAAGGTCATATATGAGGCTGTCATTTCCTAATCTTACAGCCAAATACTCAAGCGAGTTGGGAACACTAAATCAATCATCTGCTCTTGCAAATGCTGCCTTTTAGAGAATTATTAGGTTCTACTTCAGGTGCAAATATAGGAAAACAGGTGACCAAAGTTATTGACTCTAGCTTAACTTTCACATATCTACAACTTTTCACAGCATAAATTTCACCTAACAACCTTAATCCCACCTCCATAAGTAACCTTAAGACCTTGAAATGTCTCCAACTAACTATGATTCATCCTCTAATTCAACAACCCAATCATTAAAACACAGAGGAAACCAATTATTTTAAGTTCCACTATTAACTAACAGAAAGCAGCAGAAGGGCAAATCTTATACAAGATTTATAACAGAGCCCATAGAAATAACTAAAAATCTCACCTTCCTTTAAGCTGAGGAGGAACTAACAAGCCCCCACCAGTATCTGGAACATTCTTGTTAGCAATCAAATTCCCTCTAGCCACTTTCCCACTACGCGAAGACCTAACATTTAATTCTCTCTTTCGTGACGCATTCTCTGCCATTGCTGCTGATACTCGCGACTCATGATCACTTCCACTTCCAGCTAATCCAACTGTTGGCGTATTCAATAGCATTGAAGCATCTGGAAGCTTCGATATCGAAGGAAGAGGACCTGGCCCTGCTACTTGTGGCCTCGACAATGACAACCCAGATGACCTGAAACGAAAATAAAGGTAAGACTTTAAATCATGAAGTGAAAAACCCATGATTCAAACTTTTGTTTGAAATTTAAAGACTTGCTGCTTGGTCTGTGGCTTTGCAACTTGTGGTTCGTTTTGAGGTTTTGGCTCTTGAGGGTCTTGTTCTTCCTCTTCTTCTATATTGTCAGGAACATCTTCGTCCGAGGAAGAAGCGTAGTCAACCAAAGACATCTTTTGATTCTCTCACTTTTTTTTGTCTCTCTCTTTGATCTCAGAAAAAAGTAGCTGTTTTGGTTCTCCTTCTCTTGTTTATGTTATGCTCATCAAGCCCCGGCCAGTGGCTGGAGAATCCAGGACTAAAGCTAATGACCCTGCATGCCTTATACTAGTGGGCTTTCAATCACCGAATGGATCTTTGGGCCCATTTCTATAAATTTAGCTAAAACCCTAAAAAGTTTCTAATAGAATAAAATTCTTTTTTTCTCTTTTTTTCTTTGATGAGTGTCAAAATTCACTCTTAGATTGCTAAATAGTCAACACTAGTAATGATATTTCGCATGGAAAATAAGTGTTACATGGTTATTAATTTCCGTTCAAATATTTTTTGTTTACAATTAAATCTTCAAATATTATTTGTTAACAATTGAATCTAATTATTGGATAGTATTGCAAAGATATGATCTGATTTTATTTTTTTTATTTTGTTTTAATTGAACTGAATCAAACAAAAATAAATAAATAAATTTATTTTTTTATATATTTTTTTATTAAAAAAATCTTACATATATTTCAAATAAAGGAATTAATTTACGTGTTAAGTATTGTGGTACAAAGTATTTTTCATTTAAAATATATATCAGAATAATTTTTTATATATATTTAATATCACCTCAGCAAAATCATTAAAAAATATTAATTTAGTATTTTTTTTTCCAGCCAGATATCACTTTTGACACGCAACCAATCTCAAAAACAAATGGTATATAGGCTAAGGTAACTTAGCAAGTTAGATAACATTAACTTGAATCTTTTATTTTCTTTTCATGATGACATAACGCAAAGATTTCTGAGTCAAACAAGCATCCCACTGAATCTTGAGAAATAAAATGCAGCAAGTCCTTCTTCATTGTCATCAACGAAGGCAGAATTCAACAGGATGAGGGAATTGATACAGCATTACATATATTAACAACTCAAATACACAGAACACGACCTTCTCATCCTACGAATTCAGCTACTAAGCTTATGAAGTACCTGGTGGAATCGAACTTATTACTTATACATCCACTGAGGAGTGACAAAAATGCTCAAGAAAGAGAGGCAGCAGAAGCTGTCAAGGTTTCTGACCAAGGAGTGCTGGTCTGTAGAAAACATGGGTTTGCGCAATCTCGATTCGATCTCTTGGATCGTTCATTGTTTCATCCCTTAATGCTTGAAGAATGGCCTGCACTGGGAACTCCCTGAATGTCCAAGCACATGAAAAGAATCAGAAAGCACAACGAAACACATGGATCCAGACAAATGGTGAGCATCAAAGTACTGCAATTCCAAGTGCAAGTGTGAAGATGAACCATGTACGACTATAGAACAAAGCCTCACATACCTTGTTATGAGTATTCTATATAGCATCTTCAAAATGGGGCATAGCTCAACTGGAGCTACGGGTTTGTTTTCGTCAGGATGTAGGATGCTTATGGAGGACTGGCTTAGCAGCTCGTAAAATGCTTTCACTGCTGAAACACCCTGCAAAGCAAAAGGGTGGGATTAACACGCTGATCCGTAGGAAAGTAAGAAATATAAATGGTGGATCAGGTTGTGCAAGGTTAAAACCAAGATATACACAGCTGGAAGGACAAAATTGACTGCGGACAACATTGCAGAGAGAAATGACTAACAAAAGCAATAAACATCTTAAGCAAACCAATCGGTTTTGTACGAGGGCATGTTTTTTACGATCACAAGGACTGAAGCCACAGTTGTTTTCAACTCCAAAAAAGTTGTATGGAATTATCTAAATTGATGCTAGATTTCAAATTCAATTTGTACTGGGTCAACAGTCTCCAAGTAATGGATGTATCATCACTCAGATATTCTCCCTCCCCTTCAAACCACAAATTTGTAAATGCAAGTTAAGAAGCATCTATTATAATCCTCTCATATTATGCATTGGCTGACTATATCATGCATAGATTTCAATCAAATTGGCAGTTCTGAATCTGCATTTCCCGGAGCATTCTATCCAGTAAATATAAAAAACACAAGGATCTTTAAAGTGGTGGTAAGAAATAATTGACCGGTTAAGTTTTCTCAGAACAAATACCTATGCAGACAACTTCTAATATGATGCAAGTCCAATAGGCTTGAGAATCTTAATCGATCATGTCTATGAATAGCAAAGATTGATACCTGAATCATTCCTTTTCCCTTGATGCTGTCTCCCATATCAAGGCTCAGCTCCCCCTCGGCCAACTTTTGACCATACCATGAATTACGACCTTTCAGTAAGGTCACGTAAGTGTCGGCTAACAAGGGGCCAGCAAGTTTTTCTGGTTCTTCAGTCAACAAATGTGTAATAAATATCATCTCTGATGTGCAGTGGGCAAAGTACACTGATTTACTGGTTGCACTCTCATTGGTCAGAGCTGCTACCATTCCTATATAAAAATCCAGAGTTAAATTTTCAGATTGAGGACTCAAAATCAAAGAGAAAGTAGGTGCATGTAATCAAACTAATCCTTTAAGATAGCACAAATGGAGGGTCTAAACACTGTGCCTGGCTTCATAATTACAATGATAAAACAATCTCGTTCTTGAGTTAATTTTCTATGACAAAAACCATTAGCACATGAAAATTGTCTAAATTCATTGCTGATTTAGATTCATTTCATACGGAAACTGCAAGATGCATGGAGCAATGTACACCAGAAAGCTGACATCAAAGTACTTTCTGGCATGTGGCACGATAAATTATGTGTCGTTGAGAACATACAGATCCTTAATGCCAAACACTGCTCACTAGTTGAACATGGAGCTCAAGCATCAACTACTTGAGATATGAATAATATCATCGAATAGAGTTATGATATTGGAATTAAGAGTTACCAAAATTAAAGCTTACCAGCTCCAATTGCATAGACATTTTTCAAACCACCCATAACTTCATGAGTAACGAGATCACCATTATCCCACACCACAAAGTGTGGCTGCCTCAGAAAATTAGCCAACGGTTTCCTCCACTTTTCTGCTCCACAAATCCGAGCATTAGCATATTCCTTATGGTAAATCTCTGATGCAATATTAGGTCCTCCAAGATAGAGAATGTTTTCCATTGGAACTCCAGCTGCAAAGCATGAAATCGTCAATTACAATGTGTGAAAGGTTGACATTAAACAAGGAAATATTGCATGGCTACTGGGGGGAAATAAGAGAAGGAATCTTACCCGCACGGTTGATCATTTGAGTGGGGGTTATTATGCGGGGCTCTGGCTCCAACTCAGCCTCTACACCTTTTGCCAAAGAGATGATGATTGGCACTGCAATTCTCTCCTTCCAATACCTACCAATTTCCTCAAATACTTCACGAGTTTCAGTTGATGGCAATCCATTAATAACAATATCAGCATCCCAAACAGCCTCCTGTAAATTGGTCACAACCTTCAACGGGCAAAGTGGGGTGTCTATCATATTCAAGCAAAATCCATCTTTCAAAAGCTCATCTGCGTGTAAAACTCTATCTCCTAATCTAGCCTCGACATACTTTAAATAAGCACAGCGTCTAATCAATCTCCTTAACACGTCTTCCCTTGAATTGATAACTTCAAATAAATGCTCAGCCGTGGCCCTGTCAACCGATCTACCAGGCCGCCTCCATATCCTTATCAAAACCTTATCTCTCAGATGACCATAACTATCTTGCAATAAGGCAGTAAACACACTACCCCAAGCACCTGCCCCAATGCCAACAATCCTTAACGGGTCACCTTCTGCTTTGCCTATCAGAGCACGAAGCTCATCAAGCTTCTGTTCCAAAACCCCGTTTAAGTTCTGAGCCGACCCATTTGAATACACAACGCGATTCATTTCTTCTGTATTTTCAACCATTCTCTCCTCTCTTTCAATTACTATATGCTTCAAGAATTTCAATATCCAATACAAGAAAGAATACAACAACTAGTACTTATACCACCACAGAAACCTTTCTTGGTGATATATCCTAAGCTTCGAAAGCAAAATTCTAGTCTTTATTCCTTCTGAATATACTAAATTTTCAGTGGATTTTGAAACAATATAATTTTAATTGAGAAATGGATTCTATCCCTCGAGCAACTATAAAAGCTCCAATCATATTTTATAGGTGGGCTTTGTCGGCTATATCAAAAACAATTCTTTCTGGCCACCATTGACCATTGAGAACACGACAGAGGAAGATGCAAGATGGGTTTTGCCACACGAGATTTTTATGGCATAAGCAACATCTATCAAGGAAACCCGCATGAGATATAACCAAGAAATGTTAAAAATATCCCAACTATGACAACAAAGTCTTGAACTTTGGCCAACTAATCATAACCAAACCCAGTCAAACGTGAGCAAAAAACAGGTAAACGCAAGAGAAAAACGAAAAGTGAACCAACCTTTGTTTGTCAGCTTCTTCGGACAAAAAAACAAAAAAAAAAACACGGAAACACCAGATTTGGCCCTCTGTATTAACACAATGCTCCTCGTGTCTTTAGTTTTTCTTACAAGACATGGAGAACACGTAGATGAAGAAACAAACGTAGATTTCGAAGAGGAGAGGAAGGAAAGCTGCTTTTCTGACTGTTGCTTGAGTTACATTGCTGCTGCTGATATGAAACGAATGTTTCATTTCTTGTCTGCTTGATTTTGAATCGTCATTTTTTTTCCACTTAAGATATTTTTTAATTTAATAGAAACTAAATCATTTTTTAAGTAATTTAAACTTCTCATACTAATGTTATATCAAAAAAAAATATTCTTTAAATACTAATCCTAAAATTTGAATCTAATAAATCAATAAAAAGAATATGTGCTTAATATTTAAAACAACTCCTTGAAGTCTTATTTTAAATCATACTAATAACTTATTTGTTGTTTTTAACTTCATTGATATATTTTACTAGAAAAATGAAATATTTTGTATTTATAAATCATAATAACGTAAATAAAAATTCTATAAAAAATTTATCATTTTATTATTATTATTTTCCTTCAACAATCAAATATATTTTAAATTAATTTAAATATCAATAGGTATTAAATGATTTTTTTTAAATGATTTTTTTTAAATGATTTTTTTAAATGATTAACATGGAAATTAAATTTTCAACTATTAGAGACATTTTTTAATTAAGAAATAATTTCTAGCGGTAAAGTTCTAAAATAAGATTTCAACAATGAAAAACTTGCATTGGATACCTTGACAGAAGAATCCAACTACATATCTTTAACCAAATTAGCTTTATTTCTTTTTATTTATACAAAAACTTAATATTATAAGATCATCAAGTTTTTCTAAATTTGTATTTAAAAAAAATCCTTGTAATGAAAGTTAGTTTTGTATTTTTATATAATGAATGTACAATAAATTATGTCATGAAATCATCTCATCTAAAAGCTTAAATTGTTAAGTGGAGCTAAAGAATATGATTTATATTATTTTTTAACACTCTCTCAAGTGAAAATCCTTTGGATTTGAAATTGTAGAGACATACACACTATCTTATGCTTGATTTTTCATCATATAGAATAAGAGTGATGAGATTCAAATTTGTGATCGCTAAGTCAACATGCTTCGATATCTTGTCATAAAATCATCTCATCTAAAAGTTTAAACTGTTAGGTGAGACTCCAAAATATATTTTATATTATTATCTAATAAATTAGTCAATTACTCTTGGAAGCAAGAAAGAAAAAAAGGCAAATGGAGGCCATTTTGTGATTTTCAATTTTATTTTATAGTAAATAAAACCTATGTGCCTTTCATGTTAAATAATTTAAATCTTAAATTAAAAGGTGTTCATTTTTTATTTATGTTTTTTATATAATTAATAAGGAGGAGTGAGATTGTTTAAGTATTTAGCAAAAATATACATCGACGCGTGTTGGGCTCGTATTAGTCGCTCCATCATCTTCAAACAACTAATTAAAACAATAAAAAAAAGGTTTTTTTTTTATAATTGGGGTATTCGGGCTAGCTTACATGCACCACAACTAATTCCCGAATTCACTGAATATCCTGCAAGCTCAATGAACAGGTAAAACACCGCGGAGATGACAAACGCACAAAGAGGACTTGAACACCCTTCCTCCGATGGGCCAAGTAGTCAGGTGCAAAAAAAAAAAAAAAAGGTTATTTCATCATGGCATGAAATCTACTCCATGGATATATAGGTGTTTAGGTGTTTAAGAGTGTGGTTGTGGTTGCTTTTGAAAGTGCTTTTCGTTTAGAAATACATCAAAATGATATTTTTTTTATTTTTTAAAAATTATTTTTGACATCAGCACATCAAAATGATCTAAAAACACCAAAATTTTTTCATTTAAAATGATTTTTTTTTAAAATTTGACCAAACGACGGTTCAACCACTTAGCCAACACAGGCACTATAATGCATACATCGACACGATCCATGGTTTTTCATCCTCACTCTCCCACAGTGTTTGTGTGCTTCCACCTAATTTTCTAATCTAGCCCATAAACTCATTTTTTTTTATTTAGTCACTTTGATAATTCATTGTGTTAGTTTTTTGTTTTAATTTCATCCTCATTGAATTTCTTTGCTTTGTCAAATTTCATCCTTGATCTTTTGGCGTTATTTTTTTTTTGTGGTCTACTATAATTTGTAGGTTTTTTTTCTAGTATTGCCCTCCTTATTCTATATATATATATAATATATATATATATAGAGAGTAGATTTCATCTATAATTTTTTTTGCCTTTGCGAAATTTTCAAAAGAATCAAGTTGATTCTTTTTGCCTAATTTAATTCTTCAACATTTAATTGGATTGGATTTCACTTTCACTAAGCCCATGTCTAAGATTTCTATTTTTCTATATCATTTTTAAGAGTTTTTTTTTTTTTTTTTTTTTATATCATCATTCAATACTTATTTTGTTATAGATTGAGCTATGCTTTTCTTACATGCTTTCTATGACTTTGGTTTTATAGTTTTTTTTTTTATTTAATTAGGTTACCTGGGGTCTTTTATTTTTTATTCCTTATTTTTTTTTTAAAATGATATATTTGATGTATAGCCGCGAGTTATATGTTTAGTTTGATGACTACAATAAAAATGAGATACATGATTATGATTACAGTTACATTTTGTTAATATTTTAGAATAAAAAGATCATATAAAATAAATATAAATGTATTTTATAAAAAATATAAAATAAAATATGTTTTGCAAGCATAAACAAATTAATTCTTTTAAGCGTTCATAGCTAAAAAAATCCAGGACAAAGTCTATAATCGATGAACAGACCGAACAACAACAGTGGCCCAGTCCAAGGTAACCCAAAGACAGTAACTGGGCTACACCGACCACCTTGTCAAACTTATATTCTCGTTAGCTGTTATGAACCGTGGCTGTAGACAAAGTTGGTTTTGCGAGATGAAAGAAAGATGGGTTGCGGAGAAAGAGACCAATGGAATTGCACTTAGCGCATCATTTGATCACAGGTAATACCTTCTTCATGTTAGTTTCTGTTTTCTTCCTTTTCTTCTGGGTTTTTTATTTTTATTTTTAAAGCGATCATGTTATGCTTCTTTTTGAGCAAGAATTGATGTAATATAGGATAGGACAATGCAGGGAAACAAATATGTTGAGGTTTGCTGATTTGACTTTATTCTCTTCAGGCACTATGTCTTTTCCCATGCTGTATGCATTTGAAAGAGCTTCTTGGGGTCTGTTCTTCTGGAGATTGAGGTGTTTTTTTGCGATTATGAGCTATAATATGGGTGTTGTAGCCTGTTTAGGAGGGTGTTGTTGTTGTTGTTCTTGTTAAATTTCCTAGCAGATGCCAATCCTTGTTATCTTGATAAAAATTGCCTTTGCTACCAAGTTCTTTAAGAGTTAGGACTATGTTTCGATTCGGCTGTCCCATATGCTGAATGGTCCTGTATTTCTTGGATGATACTGGTCAAGTAAACATGATTTACCTTTGATCAAGTATTGCACTTCAAATTGTCAAATGGCTTAGTGGGGGACAGCAGAGAGCTCTTATTAAGTGTCGATGTAATTTGGGTGTCAGATTTTCAAAGCAGATCATTCTATTATAAGAGGAAGTTGAGGAATCTTGTTTTTTCAATGGTTATTTGGAATTTGCTAGTTGAGTTGGTTAACAGAGTTAATGAAGGGAGACAAGAAGCAGGTCTGTGGGGGTTTATTGGTTTAACTTCAAAGGTAATTAGACACTTTAATGCTTTGTAAGTGGCTGGCACCATTTTTCTTTGAACAAAGCTGTAGCCTGTAGTGTGAGTCGTGGTGTCACAAGAGGCTGGCACATCGTGACTGCATTGTAGAACTTTACTTTTTATGGTACTAATCACCCTGTCCTCCCTGATTTTAGCTTGATTCTACTCGACCACCAAAGATTTTCATTCTTTGAAATTGGACAAATTAGGTCATGTCTTGTTATTGGTTGATATCTACGAGAGAGCTTACTTTCCATTTGTTCAGGTTTGGCTGTACCGCAAATATGTTCTTGGTTGGTTTATTTATCTTTCTCTAATAAGCTGGCTTGACATTTGAAGTTAATTGGACAAGTTTTCCAAAAATGCAACTGGGACAAGTTGAGCTCTCCACAGATGCTTGATCCTGCCATATCAGGGCCCAGTTAGAGAACATTTGTGATGGTCATTGAATTAAATCAATGACACTTTGGAAAATGGTTTTCCCTTGCATTGAAAACTTCATCAATCAGAAGACTTTTCCCAGGCTTTTAAAATAGTTAGCTTGCCTGATATGAAAACAGTTTTTCTCGGTGTAAGAGAAACTTATACAACTAAAATTAGAGGTGTGCTCTTCTTCTGAAGCTTTATAGTGATCTACATAAACCCAAATTCATGTTGGATTTACAGGGAAAACATTGGTTTAAGTCTTATCCTGTATTAGACTGAAGCATCCAGTATTTCCTAATTTATTTTGCACTTTAAAGACATAAACCTTACCAATTCTTGTAACATGCATTTATCTAAAGTCACGCTTGTCAACATTTATATTCTTTAAACTTATATGGAACTTGTTTAGTGCTTGGTTTATCACAAGGCACTTAAATCAATGTATTAAGTAATATTCTCCACTCTCTCCCTACAGTAAAGATCTCAACAGATTAGGCTTTTTGGTTTTGTTGATGATCTGTTGAACTGTAGTTCCTGTAGATGCAATTTGTTTAAGGGAATGCACAAGTTCTGCTCGTGCCATTTTTCTTATTCCAGGATAAGCAAAAGGAGAACCTGTCCTTTTGCACTTGGTGGACACATGTTGATGTTTATATTGCCACCAAAACTTTTCTGTGGATTTGGAAGATCATGAGAAAATTTGGCAGCAACTGCTGGTTGGATAGGTTCTCTGTCAAAGTGATTTGAATAATGCAACCTTTTACAAGCCAGGTGCAGTTCTAAATATATACTTTATGAACTAAAAAATTTCAAGAAATGATGTTGAATGTATGCTTTTAATTATTAGTAGATTGTCCGGAGCCAATGTTTTAGATGGAACATGGAAGAATACATTCCAAAGTTTAGATTTATTGTGAAATGAAGAAAAGAACTGGGAAACATGTACGCTGTGTGATTTATTTATTTTTTAAGAAAAATACCTGTACACAGTGGTGCCCATGTATTGTATTTTCATGGTGAAAGATTATCCTTTTTGTAATTGTCTATGAATCTGTTTTCATTGCCCCAATAGAATTTTATGGAACAAAAAAAACTTGGTGCACTTGCTACTCAGCTAGCAAATATTTGTACTTATTAGGTGCTTAATTAGCATTTCAATGTTGTCAAGATGAATACATCGGAAGGTATTGGTCATTTAGAATTAATTTTGTTTCCCAGCAACAAATGGTTTTCTGTGCAATTTCCATCGGAAACTTATCGGAATAACCAATAAAACAGGAACTTAGATGTATAGTACTGTACCATAATGTCATTATAGGAATCGGAACCAAACACATTCCTAATTTGGGGGACCCTCAGTACAGTGGCCATACATTTTCCATTGACACCTGCTAATGTTATCTCTTTCACTGGGCAGTCGCTGGATTTCAGTTCTTGAGTTCAGAGAGAAGTTGCATAACTCAGTTGTTTTTTGTTTTCTGGATTGTTATTATGAATAACTATTCCATAGTAATCGGCACCATGTAGGTCAAGTTTTGACTGATGAAATGCTTGATTTGAATTGCTTTTGCTGGTAAATGACTTTTCAGCTGCTTTCTCATTTTCCAACAGGATAAACTGTCATCACAAGAAGGCAACACCAAAGTTGCAATGTCTCCTAGCAGAGAAACTGTGTTCTATGGTATGTCTAGGCATCATATTGCTGACAATCTGTATTTTTCTTATAGAATCTTAAATCTGTAACTTCTAGTGAAGTGGTAATGGAAATTGCTTCCAGCATGAAAGACTTAAATAGTTTATTTGATATTTCAACTCCTGTCACATTCATGCCCTATTAAAGGTTGGCTCCTTGTTGTGCAAATATTCTATATTAAAGGTCTTTAGTGTTCAATGGAAATTAGAGTTTCACTTTATTCTGTAGCTACTGTAGTTTTGCAAGTGTCATCGGTTGTTTGAGTGTTTTTGAAAAACAAAAGCAGGCATTCTGTACCAATAAAATTATGGGGATGTCCATGTCTGCCTCATACCTTTTTGCTTGAATATGCAAGTACAGTGATTACGCAGAGAATAAACTGCATGAACCATTGAAAGTTATTGCCCAATAGTCTGACACATAGATATGTTAGAATCTCTAAACAGCATGTTGCTTCCTTTTGAGTTTGCTTTTCTTATTAGATCTTTTCTCTGTGGCTGACGTTGGTTGAATATAAAATGAAAATGGGAAAGATTCATTACACTAACATGAATTGAGAAAGCAAGGATTAGAGAATCATGGCAAATGATTTGTAGGACCATTAAAATACAAACCTCACTCAGTTTTAGGGAACTAAAGGACAAGTATATTAGGTTTCAATCCCACATCCTTGGCAAGATATGTATTGAGGATGCTTTACCTGCGTGTATGGGGAGCGAGACAGGTCTATTGGACAACACTAACAGTTAACGCTTAGCATTTCTGATGTTATTTATGATAATTGTTTTCTTTTTGTTTTTCAAATTGTTATTATGGTTCATTACGGATCAACCTTGTATAATGCACTCTTCTGAAAACAAATAATTTTGTCTAGGCTTGGCTGCCAACGAGTCAAGCTTATGGCTGAATAGTGGCTGAATAATCATGTGGAGGGATCCTGTTAATGATATTTATTTGTGACTGTTCTCTCCAGAATGATCCCAAAAAAGAAACTTGACTGGTGCAGGTTTTTCTGCTTCTTTTTTTCCCTCGCTATACATCCTGCTTGGATCTTTTGCCCCTGGATTGCTGTATCGCACCTAAGACGGCAATGGCTGTAGAACAGTTTCACACTGCTAAAAGTGGGTTGAGACGTCTGAGGTATGTCCATGATAGACCAGTATACTATCTACTGTTTATAGTCCCTTAACTCTCCTATTGGTTTTCTCTTTGCTTTAAATATTTGGAGCAATGGGGCCTGGCTATTCTTTTGTCATACATAAGCTAACTCATCTTGCAAGAAAAGACATCACTGTTGTCTTTAGAATTAGATTCACTGTAGGAATAACCGACACTTAATTGCAAAATGATTACTATATACATTTCGTCTACGGCTACTGATTTCAGTGCCTTTTACTATAAATAGTAAATACTAGCTCATATTGGAAATGTTTGGCTTGTTTGATGGAATAAATTTCAACTAGCCCCTGCAGCCTTATAGTTACACTTTCTGTATATGAGAAGACAGGAGACCATGATAGTTATCTATTTACTCGGGTTAAAGCATCCCCTTCACATGCCAAAAAGGCTTTTTTTTCCTTTCAAGACAAGTATATGGCCAGTGTCATGAGAAAGATATTCCCTTTTGAAATATTCTCTGGCCAGGAGCTAGTATTGCCAGGGGGTCGTAAGCAGATTTTCTCTGGGCAAAAACTTCCCATCTTGGGCCAAAGTGGGCTTTCCATTCTTCCTGTGTATTGTAGTGGGGCAGATATTGCTTCATCCCAAGGCGTGCTGTTTCACAAAATTCTAGAATTCTTTTATTCTGGGTTAAGATATGTTCTAAGCCATCAGTTCCCATGGATGAGGGCATTGCAGAGTTAAGGAAAGCCACCAAGTAGAAAATATCTTCCTCTGGAAGAACAGCAGAAGTTCTGTTGTCCCATCTGAAACAGAATCAGTAAATGAATCAGTCAACAAAACTTGGAGACTTCACAGAATTGAAATTAATTCTTTTGTCAAACTGTTACTTTGATTTGTTAACTGGGTAGATAAGGATTGGACCGTTGCTCGTGTCTGTTAGGATGTTGCCAAAGACTTCATCTGCAAAATCGTTTATTTTGCTTTTGGGGATAAGAAGGTTGAGCCATGGATGTGGAACTTCCCACAAGCCCTTTGACCGTAGCTTGACCTCAGACACATGAACTCTATCCAAGAATTCCAAGTATGAAACTTCTGTTAAGAAAAGTGTTGATGTCATGTATCTTAGTTGAGACAACAAATTCCCAACTTCCTGCATAAAAAAATGGATTTGTGAGTGAGTGCCATTTTAGTAGTTAGTTTACTGAAATATGAAAACCAGAAGAAGATAATGGACCATGTGCCTCACCTCGTTTAGAGCATCCATCCTGTCTCGGTTGAAGTATTTGGCCAATTCTAGGCAGAATAGAGTTCTTCCATCCGATTGAAACTGGCTAGCTTGAACTGGGTCTTGAGGATCGAAAGATGACCTCCAGTTATTCAGAAGAGAAGTCCTGTTGATTATAACAAATCCTTCAATGTAGTCGAACGTGTTTTCCGCACGTATTAAACGCTCTTGGTCTGTGGCAAATGTCGTAAAGTCCAAGTAGAGAACTCTAATCCATTTCACCTGTTCAAAATATGAAATCGTGCTGTGAGAAACGAAAGTTACTGCTATTGGCTCTATTTCATTACCTTGCTTTAATTTATAAAACTTCTACGTGGACCCAATGGCCATAATTTTACCATGTCAGGTGCTGGCTCCAAGGATATTCTTGCCCGAGTTATGATGCCAAACTGACCAAGTCCTCCCAGAACGCCGTGAAATAGGTCACTATTCTGCTTCTCAGAGCAATTTAATACTTCTCCCTTTCCTGCACGGAGTTTCAGTTATTTTACATAAGGATTTGTGAGATGCACATGATATTTTCTTCATGCCATGCTTGCGTATTTGTGTGTGCTTGTACACTCTAATTTTGTAGTTGAACATCAAATTATTGGCACAGCATGCATAGCTAGGACAATGTCATGAATACTTCACTTTACCCTGGTCCCATTTGCCTAGATGCAAATTATCCATGTGCGTTGCCTACTGTGTTTTTGTTTTTTCCTCCCCTCTCCTTTTTTTTTTAAAAAAAATAACTTTTTTCTCTCGCAATTTTACTACTTTTACTTTAACGAACCTGTAACAATTTCCATCTGATAGACATTACTGATCTGGGGGCCATGCCGAAACGCCTGCCCGCTAACCCCAGCATTAGACAAAGTACCTCCAACAGTTAAGTGTAAGTAGTCTGTCCATGATTTCGGTGCTAACCCATACTTGAGGCATTCACGCAGGATATCTATCCATAACTCACCGCCAGAGGCATCCACATATGGATAGTTTCCACTGTAAACATGCATTTTGTGAGCTTGGAGTGATTCCATATTGATTACAACTCCTTGGTGGGCTTGTGCCTGACCCTGGAGTGAGTGGCTGTGGCCTCTGGCTGCAACTGTCAGCTCTGAATTAGGACCCATCTGCCAAACATGCCTTATCGTAGTGGCAATATCAGAAACTGACTTTGGATATAGTAATGCCAGAGGGAGTAGCTGAAACCTATTGCCGAAGTCCTTGGCTGCATGGTGAACTTCATCAAAGCTGAAATGCCCGTCAACGGGCAGGGTTCTCAATGAAGAAGGGTTGCTGGAAAAACAATGGTTTATTCTTATGGCCATGCAGCAGCTCAGGAACAAAATCATGAAGCTTCTTACGAAAAGCATATTGTTTTGTTTGAGGATACTCACAGGTGGATATCTCATTTATTTTTTCAGCTGGAAAGTTGAGGAAAGAAAGGTGTTTGAGCTGGTTTGTGTGCAATAAAGCAAAAGAAGTGGTGTGAGGAGCCAAGGAAATGAAGGGTCGAGGGGAGAATTTAAAGGTGAAGATTTTGGGTGGCCGAGTCAACCAATATTCAGTTTTAAGAATCCGTATGAAGACTGCCTACTTGTAAGACTTTCTTTTGGTTCACCTTTTTGTGCTCTTTCATTTATAACACAGAAGCCATCATTCATAGATGCCAAGTTGAAGAAAGAAAGATTTCACAAATCTTTGCACCTTTTCCCAACAGTTGTAACCACAATCTCACCTTTCCCTCCCAAGACAGCCATGAAACTTATCTCTCTCACCATGTAAAAGGAAACCGTGTCCATATTTAGAAAAGTGAAATACTCATTTGCCTCGCCGGTCTGTGTATCCCCCCCCGCCTCTGATGACATGTCTCCCATACATGGATTATTATAGATTATGTTTTTCTCATATCTATGGCTGTCGGAATGTAAGCATCGCGAATCTGCTTTGAGATCAGATGAGAGGCACCATGGGGCCTCCCTTTGATTTTATTGAAAGGGAGGGATGGTCAGGTGGGGTTTTTATGGGCCCACAAGACACGTGAAGTGCTAATCCATGTGTGCTTTGTGGGATGAATGGCTACGATTGGTTCTGCTGGGACCCTTTTGAGCCAGTGTGATGAGGTAAGAAGAAGAGTACTACTGTAGCTGTAGATGGGGAGGACAGCTTGAGGGAACCACTGAAAGACTCCTCTGCTACCTCTCCATTGCTTGTTAAGTTCCCAGCAAATTGACAATTCTGAACGATTCTCCTGTTTATTTGTTTGCAGGTGCACTTGAATTGCAGCAGTTCAATTATTGTCTTTCTCACTTTTCTTGCGAACAAGTTGCATCGAGCACCTAGTTAGAGATTTGCACTTCCAGAGGGAAGCATCTTGCACTTGCTCTGGTGCAGGTGCTGAACTTTCATACTTCTGTGCTGCTGAAAAGTGCAGGCACTGGTGTGAAAGGAAGAACAGCACTCAGTTCTAGGCAATGGACTGTTTTTTTCATGCTGGTTTGGACTGCCTGGGGTAACCAGCTCTCATGAAAACTGAAAGGATTCAGAATCTTCTTATTTTCAACCCTGGATTCGAATACAAATATTTCTTTGTGTACTTGCCTAGAACAATGAGCTTTGGAAGTGCCAGCTTATGGGCATTTGTCCTTTTATTCAAGATTAAAGCTTTGTTTTACATGGTTTTAATAAAAGTGTTTTTGAAAAAATATTTATTTTTATTTTAAATTAATATTTTTGGGTATTTTTATATCGATATGTTAATATCAAAAATAATTTAAAAAAAATAAAAACATATTATTATTATATTTTTCTAAATAAAAAATATTTTAAACAATAATCCCAACTATACTATCAAAAAATGTTTTATCTAATTAGTCTATTGCATCAACTAATTAGATAATTTTTGCTTACACAAATCCAATCAATTTACTAATTTCCCATATTCAATGTTAACATGTATTAACTCGATCATTCGTCAATATGATTCTAACCACGAATATCTTTAAAAATATATCATTTTAAGAGCTTCTTTTTACAAAAAAAAAAAAAAAAAAAGAAGCTAAAATTGATACAAGTCTTGCAATTTAGATCTAGAACCAAATGGATTCCTTGAATTAGTTTTTACTGCTAGAAGTTGCTGAGGTAAAGTGAAGAGAACTGAAGTTTAAACTTTAATAGGAAGAATATGAAATAACACAATGATATGAGAAAGAAACACAACACGAAGAAGACTGCATTGACAAATCCATCTATGGACTTCGCCTTTAACTTCACCTTTTTTAGGTGGATTTTGACACCATAAAATTGACAAGCAGCTCATTGTATTTAATTTAGAACCGTTTTGGTATCCTAATAATGCTGATGCTTTTCAAAGTTATTTTTATTTAAAAACACTTTTAAATAAATGAACTTTTAAATCAACATATAAAAACACTTTAAAAAATAACCTAGAATAAAAAAAAAAAAGTTTTTGCAGAGGCACTTCCCGACAAGGAGAGCAAATGCAGGCTTAGTGTTCTTACTTGCACGCAAGCAAGCATTCAAATGTAGGATTATAATAATGTTATGTCATATATCTGGAGTAGACATTGCACTCGAATACCTCAAGCTGCGTGTGAATGTGTTGTGGTGAAAAACCTAATCTTTTATTACAAGCTTTCTAGAAGGAGACCGACCATTAATAAAGAAAAATAAAAAAGCATAATTAACATGGCATAATGATGGCCAAAAACACGTATCAAGGGGCCTTCGTGTCCATTGATGCTTCGTTTTTGCAATGCAAGAAGGTATTTAAAAGTTTAAAAAAAAATTAAAAAAAATGTTGAAATTCAATCGTCACAATTTTTCATCCAAGAATCAAGAGGACGGCTAGAGTGGCTCCCATGCAAAGATCATGCTAATGTAAAATCATTAATCAAATCAAAATGAAGCATGCCACATAACAATAGCTAAGCGACTTGATTGGCTCGCCGAAGAACTAATAATAACTCGACAAGTGGGGTGGATCGCCACTAGGCCGGACGTGATGGGTGGTTTACCGCCTTAGGGTTCACCTTATCCTTATGCTAATATTAATCATGACAAATGAGAATCAAGAAAATCACTTAATTATAGGGGATGGTAGGGTACGAATTTCATATAAAACTATGACGTTTTTCCCCTATTAAGATGAATATCTGTATCAACGTATCAGCTTGTGTATATTTTAATTAATTTTAAAAAAATTTAAATTAAATATTGTAAAAAATAAATCTTTTAATTCAAAGCTTGAACTACTGAAATACCTAGTAAATGGTCATATGAGGTTATAAATAAATCATACTTATCATGTTTTTCTTCGAGATTTTATTCCACTTTAATCAATGTTTCCTTGTCTCTCTTCTCATCATATGAGTTAACAATAAAAAAAAACTGTGATCTCTTGTTTTGTCGTTTATGGCCTTTAGTACTTTCAGCCTTGCTAATCAATTTGTTTTAGCTAGCTAGGTTAAAAACATGATTAGAAAACAAAAAACAAAAAGATCTATCCACGAGGTAAAGACCAAAACTCGAGAAATTTGTTTTGTCTTTCAGATCTTTACAATATATTCATGAATGACAAGCTGACTGAATTTTGATCTGACTACAAGATTCTCAGACGTGATAATGTTGTTTATGTGTGTAGACATTGCATGTTTCATGCTTCACCTTCAATTTGACTTGCCACTATCTTTCGAAAATCGTCTCCGATGTAAGATCGGCATGCATAAATGTGGTTGGATCATATAATTAGGATTACAATTTTATCTCAATTTGATAAATTAAAAAAGAAAAAGTTAAACCGCATCACTTAAACACTATAACAGGAGACTTAAATTATTGTAGATTGTAATAATATAATTACTATTTTGTTTTTTAGTGCATTGAAATTTAAATCTTGATCTCATGAATATTTTTAACTTTTCCTATAGATCGGTTGACATTATCTGATTCTTGGAAGGTATTTTTATTTTTTCCATATTTTTTTGCCCAATAAAACTATTAATTTACCCCAGAAATAGAAAACAAAATAAAAAAGGGGCAAGAGTATTTTCGGTTTTGTGCACTAGCTATGAACAATCAACTCACTTCTTTACACTCAAATGGGACAAAAACAGTGCGCTGACGGTGGGGATATATACGGTTTTTTATATTTAGGTGAAAAATATAACTGTTAAAATACCGCCAGAAAAAACAAAAATAGAACACTAAGGCTAGGGGTATAATGATATTTAGTTTTTTTCATTATTATCTCCTTCAGGGGGTGTTTAAGTAGTTTCATGTTTAATGAAATAAGAGAAAAAAATTAAAAACAATATTGAGTCACAAAAGCTTTCCAAATCATTAATCCGAGATAATAGATGTGGAATATTTTATGTAGAGAAGTTGCAAAACTTAATTCTTAATAAATATAACATCGAATGATTATGGATAAGGTGTTGAAAATAATGATAATTATTATTTATAAAATAAATTTTATTAAGAATATGTTAGGATAAATAATGATAGATTGGTTAAGATTAAAATAACTGACAAGTTCTTATTTTATTAAGAATATGTTAGGATAAATTCTAAGTTAAATTGTATGTATTGAAACGAGATAAATAAAAATTAAAAATCTTTGTGGAGCGCATGGAAAATGGATCTAAATTAAATTAAATGGGTGACTTTTTTATCTATTAAAAAAATAAGAATGATATAAATATTATCAAACTCGAAGAAAGACACCCCTTTTCAGGATCCAGATGAAATTTCCTGTCTGGTTTGAATTTTGTTTTGCCAAAGAATTGCACACACCTGTTCTTCTGAAAGCCTCAAGGCAAGATATGTAAAGGAGACCGTAAATTCTAGAATATTATTATTAATAATAATAAAAAAAAACATATCTGGTCTGTAAATTCATCATTAACACAGTACATTCTATCTGGATCAGCTATGTGTGGAATCGTTTCCATCCTTCTTCATGTCTTCTAGTCAAACTTACACACGCGCGCACACACGTGTGAGTGTTTAATTCCTTGATATTCTCTTTAATTAGTGCATTTCTTTCTCTCGAAAGTTAGGCAAAGCTCATTGTAGTGAGGCTTTTTGGTCTGTACAAGTGAAGAGATGAACTGTCCACCATAAGAAGAAAACGAAGACTTACTCAGCATGTTTTTTTTTTTAATTCGTCAGGCCAACTTTCCCCTTCGTTTTGCTTTAATTTGTTCACAAGCAATGATGTTCGTTAAAAAATATATATATTAAGACAGCTAGCTAGGGTTATTGGATCCTTTTTATTGCATTTCAAAAAATCTTTAAAAAAAAAATATTATATTTTTTAATTTAAATAAAAAAAAATTGATGTTTTTAAAATATTTTCTAATATTAACGTAAAAAAACAATCTCAATCATTAAAAGTCACTATGTATGCCTTTCTTGTCTAGATTTCCTTTCGATGGGAGTGCATGTGTGTTGCTTTATGCTAACATACTACACTATAAATATTAATTATAGAAAGAAATAATAAAAAAATAAAACTTGCTTATGCCCTGCGGGATGTGTATAACTTGATCGCCTACTTTTTGTGATAATAAATTGGATTTTTCTTCTCTAGCCTAATTAAATTAAAAGTAGCTTCATAATTAATGTCGCAAGATATATTTGTTTTATATCTTTGTTTTTATCTTTTTTTATTGTATTTGTTTCTTCTATTATGAGACAGTAACAAAACGTTACCATAATAAGCTTTTTATTAGTACTATAAGTCTTTTTCAGTTATAGATAAGTTGAGTTTAAGTCCATAATTATCTAACTTAACTTTTAATATTTTAAAAATTATAAACTTGACTTTTTTTTTTTTTTTGAATTCGAGTGATTTGGATATATTGGACCATGCTAGATTTTTTTTATAGATATTACATATATTAACAAGACGAGCTTATTGTTAATTTTTTATAGTTTTATAAAAAAACATCATTTGATGTATTTTTAAAAAATATTCTTGCTATATTAAACCCATCATTTGATGTATTTTAAATTATTGTGTGCCCTTAGGGAAAATGTTAGGAAATTAAACCCATCAATAAAGTTTGATATTCTTACTATATTTACGAAGGTATTAAGAAATGAGGGGCAGCAAAATGCACACACAAAAAGGAAGGGGAAAAAAAGAAAAAAGAAGAAGACGACAATCCCACCTTCAAGGACATATGGTCAAAGTTAAAAGATTGGTTGACCACTCAATTCAAGACCTAATCGGTAAAGAAATATGATTTTTTTTCAAAACTATTATCATTTTAGGGTTTTTTCTCTGTTTTTTTTTTTTAATTTAGTTGAGAAAATATTTTCTTATGATTTTTTATTTAGTTTAGAAAATAAAATATTGTGTTCGGTAATTTTATTTATTCTAGAAACCCTTGTACTAACTCCTAATTATCTATTAGGACTTTTTTTCTTTTTAATATAAACCTCAACTTATATATGATTATTATTTTTATTTGCGTCATGTTTTGAACTAGACTATCTAGAAAGGAACCATGGCAACATGAGTTTAGGCTACTCTTTGTTTCACATCTAACTTATAAATAATGAAAAACACGTTTATGGAACCCATTATGATCATTTCTGACTAGCTAACTACTGTTAGGTTAAATAAATCTAATCTCAATAATATAAATTGACCTCATCTTCTTCCGGAAAAAAAATATTTTATGGGCTTAAGTGAACAAGTAAAACTCTGATTGTTCTAGTTTCTTACAAGAGATGTACGTCATGTCTTGAATTCAAGATCTACAGTGCAAATAACAAGTTCCTTGCCATCAAGAAATATCAAATTTTATAATATAAAAATTGACTTGACAATATATGAAAATTGAATCAAAAATATATGTAGAGAAATCTAATCTCGATAATATAAAAATCAACTTGACAATATATGATAATTTAATAATTGACATGAAAAATACAAGAACCGACTCAATAACATACTCTTGGCCATTTTGATTGTGTTTCTTGTTTAAAATTATTTCTTTTCTTGAAAATACATCAAAATACTTATATTTTTTTGAATTTTAATATAAGCATATCAAAATACACTAGAAAAATCATTAATTAATACTTTTTAAAACCAAAACACCTAAAAACAAAAGCAAAGGTTGCGTCAAACATCCCTGGTGAGATTATTTGACTTATCAAAAACGAAAAGGGGAAGAATCTTACCTAGAACAGTTTCTTAATGCATTTCCCCCCCTTACCGACTGCATTATGATGATGTTCAATAAGCATATATATATATATATATATATATATATATATATATATATATATATATATATATATATATATATATATATATATATATATATATATATCTCAAAGGTTGGACTTTAGAGATTTATTGCTTCTAGCAATGAACCACTCAGCTTGATAGAGAAATTAACAACATATAGAGCACCAAAAACATAGCAATCAAGTTGATATGGACTTTGACTTAAACACGCCTTGACTGCCTCAAGAACATTGGGTCCAAACACAACACTATAAGACGAAACTATTTCAATTTTCAACCCTCGAATGTCATTTTCTTAGACCAGATTAAATCAAAACGTGTCATTCTCTAAAAAAAATAAGGGTAAAAGAGAATGATTCCCACAAGTCTCAAATTGAATATTTTTGTTTGAAAGTATTCTGCCTGCTTCAAACTCCCTTTGCAGCCATCGATCTCTCCCTCTTTTTCTCTCCCTCACAAGTCAATTTTGTGTTCTACAAGTTATATATGCCACACACACAGTATATGTACTTGTTTTGGGAATCTATGTGCTGCCATGGGAATTGGTTTAGGTCCAAGACCATTGCACAATGTTGGAAGTCAAGGTCATCTTGAAAACAACAACTATGGTGGGAGACATTCACTTTCACAAGTGGAAGCGATGCAATTTTTCTGGTTTTTCCAAACATATTCACTCTCATTGATCAAGCTCGATGACCCTAGAAAAGAAAACTTAATGTGTTCTAGCCAAGTAGTTCAAAACCCTAGAAGAGAAAACTTGAAGTGCTCTAGCCAAGTGGCTCAAAACCCTAGAAGAGAAAACTTGAAGTGCTCTAGCCAAGTGGCTCAAAACCCTAGAAGAGAAAATTTGAGTGTTCTAGCCAAGTAGTTCAAAACCCTAGAAGAGAAAGGGGTAGAAAAGGGACAAATTAATTCGTTGCAAGAATTCTAGCTACTTGAAACTCTTGTGGTTCCTATGAGGAACTACATGAGTTGCATAAATTATCTTTCCACCGATCAAGCTGCTTACTCCCAATAAATTTCGAAGAAGAGATGTACGGAAAAGGGTGATTGATGGATCGATCACCTTCGCTAGTTGTGGCTTGAAGTGCTAAAAGGGAAAGAACCTCGATAGCTTTTATTCATTATTCCATGCACAGCTGGGCTGACAGATGAGGAATTAGGCCGGCCTGGACAAGAAATTGACAAATTTCTAACTTGATTCTTTCCCATAAAAGTGTTAATTGATCAAACTTTTGCACGAAAATGATTTTTCATTGTCTTTCACTTTCGTTCTTGGAATCCCCTTGTGTGGAAACCTTCTCACAAGTTATATCACGATTTTTTAAGAACATTTATCGATGATCAATCATTGAGAGCCACGAAAACATCCCTGGAATATAAGCTAGCTAGCTATTATTGCTTATGAACACAGTACTATTCTTGTTCAATGGCGTAAGGCCTTTATGATAGAAGTTGAAGCAAGGGTTGTCAGGATATAATTACAGGAAAGTGACAACCAAAAAATAGTTTCTGGAGAAGGGGTTTGAGGTTTCATTTAATGACCAATAATTAAGCTGTATGTATATATAGTTGTAAATTACATTTCTTTCTCCATTGATTATAAATAAAATTTGGCCCAGCACTTCTAAGTAAGAAAACTAGAGAGAAAAAACGAAACATGAATGAAAAACTACATAAAAATAAAAATATTTTATGAAATAAAAAAACATAAAATTTATGATATATTCAGTACAAGTTCTTATTAATTTGTAGTGTTTTTAAGAGAAATATGAAATAAATAAGACGTTTTTTCCTTTCTAAATATATAATATATATATTTTTTTTATCAAAACTATACTATGCATTGATCAATTTATATGGTATAGTGAGTACATATGCTGATTGACATTTCATAATCTTATAAATTAAATAATATTTTTTAAGGTGATAATACTTAATGAATTGCATAATTACGAAGTAGTTAGTTAAATTTTATGGAGTCATGAGATAAATTCCTACACCATAGTCAATAAATATACCTAATAGTCGTTTACTTAGAGGAACTTTAACTACAATGTCATTTCTATATTTTTATTTTTACTCTTTTGAGAATCAACATTTAAAATTATTGACATGTACAATCAATTTGAAATTTCTTCATATTCTACATATCTTCTTGCAACACATAAATGTAGGAATTTATTTTTGAATTTTTTTAAGGAAAAATATTTTATATATTAATAAATTTAATATGTCTGTATTTTACTTTTGCAAGCTATATAGTCAATCGCCAACTCTCTTCTCTTCAATATTCGGATCGAGAAGCTATCCAGCCATACTTGATGAAACTACATGTGATATAAGCCCAAGCTCACTTCTTTCTGATAAAACAAAAGGCCCAAATTCTAAAGAGTTTCATAATGGCTCAAAATCATCTTCATGTCCATGCAAAATAGTGGTTATTATTTTTTGTTAAAAATGAATTGAACCCGGTTTAAACTAATCAGTTTTGGTTTGGTTTAGTTTTTCTAGTATTTTTTTTTTTAATCAAGTTTTCCCTTCTTCTATTTAATAATAATGGAAGCAAATAAAAAAATCGAACTGAATCGGTAAAATAAAAAAAACTTATAGCATTTTTTTATTTGAACCGATTCGATTTCGGTTTACCGGTTTTTTACTTAAAAAACCAAAAACTGGACCGGAAGTCTTTTTAAAAAAAACTCTAATTGGTTTAATCAGTTTTTTCTCGACTCGGTTTTTCTCGGTTAATTTTTCTCAGTTTTCTTGGGTTTTTTCTCTCACTGTTAATGCAAAGGTTGAAACTTTCTTTGCTGAAATTATTTTATACATGTAAGAAATATCTTCATGTCAATCACCTATTATTATTTTTTTTTATCATAATCTTGACCATGTAGGTTTTATCCAGGATTATTTTTGAATTTCTTTTCATTCAAAACGAGTACTTTCCAATTAATTCTTGAATAATTTATCTGCATCTAAACTAATATTATATTAGTAATCAATTATGTTTTATGATGTTTCTTTAATTAGAATAATAAATCAAAATAAATTATTTGTACAATTACTTTAACTCATTATATTGAAAAATCACGGACCAAACCCACATTAAAATTAAATTAAATTGTTTTTGGAAGGGATGGTAAGAACACCATTCCCTTAAATACATTTTACTGTAAATGGGAATAGTGTTATCACAAATACTCATAGATCAACTCTCATATATTAATGATTGAGGAAAAACTTTTCTTTGCAATTGGATCATTTAGGTATTTTAAAACTGATCGGGACAAAATCGGAAGAAAAATCCAGATTAGCAGGAAGGGAATGGATAGAATCGACTCTGCCAGGCCATTTGTTCTTTCTGAAGAAGAATCCACTCATGAATAGTTAATTGCTTTCGGAGAACAAAATGAATGAGAAACACATATATCCACTCAGATTGTATCTAGTTACAGACTAATTCTGCACTCAAAACTACTGAAATCTGAAGTCATCTGAAGGAATTTTGTTGATCCCAGGTCTTTAATGAGCAATCCGAATCAAAGCTAAGAACTTTCAACGATGGCCGGTTACATTTTATCGGACCCGATATTCCTTTCAAGCCTGGAGACCTTTGCTGATAAGCACCAGGCCTTCCGAACCTGGCACTGCTTGGAACCTCAGAAACTGTCGATGATGTCAGAGATAGCTTGTTCTTGCATGGAGAATAGCTGTCAGAGTAAGCATCGAAACCTCCTGGCCTCAGCTTTGGTGAGCTCATCGATCTTGTTTTAGCCTTGGCAGACTCAGTTGCGGCCATGTAAGTTGGAACCACAGGAGATCTAGAGAAGGAATTTTCTTCTCCCAATGAGCATTGCTTTCTGTGGAAGGATTTTCTTGGAGCTGAAATGGGAGAATCTACGCTGTCAAGGTGATGCAGTCTCTGCAAACCTCTCACTTTAATCTGCTTTCCTCTATATTCCACTCCAGATTTTGGATTTGAGGTTAAAACTGAGTCCAAATCTTCAAGCTCTTTACTCTTAACAAGTTGAGTATCCACCCATTGATCTAACCAGTACCTCCACCTTCCACTTGGCTTTCTTCGCTCCGATTCAGCTGAATTCTGAAAGTTTTTTTTTTTTGTTTTTTTTCAATCCATTCTGAGAAAACACTGCTCATGGAAAAGCTATCTAAAAAATGAAGGTGCCATAATAGAGAAGCTTACCCTGCGGTTGAACCAGTATTCTCTAATCCGTTCTCTCTTCATCGCGGCCTCTTTCTTGCTTAGAGACGAGGCATTTGCCTCCTCCTTTGTAAGAAGGCTGCCATCCCATCTTCTTTCACTGTTCATATCCATCTGAAAACACAAAAAAGAAATCCTTCCATTATTCAGATATCATCGCGCAGACATGATAACTTCAGCATGTAGTCAGGGCTGTTAATTTGGGCCCAGATAGAGTTGAAGTGGTAGATTCTAAGATGTTTTTTTGCTGATTGAGTTGCTGAGATGACAACAGAGATCCTGTTAATACCTACCTTTATTATCTTGTCACTCGAATTTTCTAACTGTGTATTTTCACTGCAGGTCCAGCCACCTTCCACCTTTTGGATCCTTTTTGCACAGACTTTTGACTGGATATTTACAATTGATTGCAAGCATTTTAGAGTAGTCATGGCTTGGCGTCTCACGTTCCGCCCTCGGATAATGGCCTGCAGCTTCACTATCCCCTTCAGAGCCCGCAAAGCTTTCCTTGCCTGCCGCATAGAATAGTTGAGATTGTTGCATGTTCTATGAAAAGCTTTCGATAATCAATTGATTGAGATAATAAATATAAAAGGATCTTTGATGTCAAATGGAGAGAATATCTTGAACAAACTCACAAGGTAACCCCTAAAGGTAGCTTGAATTTTGATGGCAGCCAGTTCTTTGATCCCCATCTCACGCTGATGAGCAGAATGAGGGGCGTCACCACCTTGAACTTTCAAGTCTAGATGATCGGATTCTTTCTCATGTTCATTGATAGAACGAGGAGCACCGGTGAGCAAAACCACCTCGGCCGCCGCCTGAGCAGCTGCAACAGCTGCTTCAGCAGCCGCAGCGGTGGCAAGAGCAACACTCAGAGCACGCTTGCTCTGCTCCTTCTCTGCTTCTTCTCTTAGTGGTGATGATGGTGCTGCAATGGTGGCTAATCTATTCTTGACCTTAAACTTTCCAAAAAACATCCATTTTCTTCTCCTTTCCTGGTGATAAAAACACATAATACATCAAGTCATGCGTTTTAACAGACATCGAGAGATGTTACAAGGAGAAAAACTATCTACCTTTTCTTGTCCTGACTGCGTGTCAGAAGTAAATAACCTTCTCAATCGGTAGAACCAGCTTCTGTTCTTAGCCATTAAAGCACCACAACCTCACACAATTCTGTGAGACCCTCAATGATCTGAAAAGCTCTCAGCAAAACACTTGCACATTACTTTTTTCTTATGCAACTTGCATAAAAAGCTTAAAATAGAGTAACCAGGAAGATCTTACCATCTCCTGAAATCAAGGTATTTAGTGAGTCAAACAAGAAAAGCTGCTTCAAATAAAGATCAGGTGTTGAGGGCTTGGATCACATTTCAGAAACTGAGAAAGAATGATTTTTCCTTGAATTCTCAAAACACAAACACCAAGAAATGTGATGGTAATAAAGTAACCAGGAGACTAGTGAAAACAGACTGAAATCACAAACACCAAAAAAGTTTGTTAAATTCCCAAGTTGGTGGCATTCATGCTGGTATGTTTTGAATTTCTATGCAATCATTCATCTTTTCCATGATGGGTTTCATCTGTATAAAGCTGTGGGCCTTGGAGCATGAACTGTGTACAGTGGAAAAACTAAAAATAAAAATTGGAGCCATCCATCTTACTTTCATGGAAAATACCTCATATAAACATCCTTCTCAAGACTCATGGGACCTCCCATCTCCTCTCCAACTGTCATATTTCTCAACTCTGATAGACCAGACACGTACAAACGTTTGTCGGGGTTGGAATTATTGAACTACCCTCGTAACACCTCCATCTGCTTACATGAGATGTAGCACACAAATTGGCATTGTCGCAGCTGTTTAAACTTAAAAACGTAGATCTAAAGACAACTATAAACTATTGCTAGGCTCAAAAAGAAGGTTTTCAGAAACTGTGAAATCACTTTATATATATATAAAGGCCTATATGTTATTTAATGCAGAGTTTTTGAGTGAATCCATGAAGAAGCTATGTTTTTCCCAAAAAGAAGAAAAGAGCCCTCAATTTTTCAAGGTTACTACTTGCTTCCAAGGTCATTATCACAAAGTCTTTGCGAAGCAAAAGAATGTGGTACCTCAATTTTTAGGGTTCAAAAATAACCCTAAAACGATAAGAAAACAAGGAGAGAGTGTTAAAAGGGCAGTGTCCTGCACATGATCACACTGCTGCTCAGACACACAAGAGTGAGTGAGTGATTGACGAGACCATTATTGAGCACAGTGGAGATGGTACCAATCTGAGCAAAAGCTGAGCGGGAATGTGCAGATGATGCCAAAACACGCTCACCTTGTAAGATGGAAACACAGCTGTGCAGGGCCCCTGGAGGAGAGAAGACGTCATGATTTTACTCAACTTTTGGATTAAAAAAAAATAAAAATGAAAGAAAATTCTCCAAAACGGACAATTAAATTAATAGCACCTGCATAACCTTAACTCCTTTGTCTTGGTCCTGGTATGGCTGGCAAGCTGGAGTTAATGGGCTTAAAATGGTGATGGCGACAGTGTTAATGCGATCACTGTTTCACTTGTCTCTCCCTGTTTCAACTGCTCTGTGACTGAATCACTGGTGGAGCTACAGACCAGAGCAAGAGCATGGAGTCTATGAACAATACATACCTTGATTTTGATTAGAAATTTCAAATCATGTTGGGATTGTTTCACTTGTTAACGAGTAAAACAAATTCGGCTGATTACTCAGAAAAAAATATGATTTCGAACTCGAGATATATTGATCACAAGTTATTTGTCATCATATCACGCTCTCTAGATACATACAGGCCAAGTTGATAGACTAGCCTGCATCATTAAAAATGAGAGTTAGCCCTCAACCATGTGGTTGTTAATATGATAATTGCTGAAAGTTTATATGATTGTTAACTGTAAGATCCATGAAATTAGTTGAGTTACATGTAAGTTAACCTAGATATCAAAGTTAATAAAAAAAATATGAGTGAAAAAAGCTATGAGAAATAGATGAATGATTAAAACAAAGCCTTTGAAGCTCATAATAGCAATGCCTCAAGTTGAGTGGTTTTTGACTTATGATTTCTAATTATAGCAGTAGGATGTAAGATAGTGTTTAAATACTGCTTTAAGATATAGAAAAAATAAAAACAGTAAGATATATCTTTATGCTGTTTTTTTTTTATTTCTAATAAATATATATAATTAATTTATAATCATGCTGAAAACAAATTTATTTTATGTTTTCGTCTCCTCTTTTCATCCAAGAGGTTGTATTGCGTTTTAAAATTATTTTAATGTATTAATATAAAAAATAATTAAAAAATAAAAATTTAGTATTTTTATATATTTTTAAAAGTATCGTTATCACTCTCTCAAATACTATCTTAACATATATTTGGAAACATTAACATAACCTACGGACATTGAATTGTGTTTGGAATCGAAACTCAATGCTTGTTTGCGAGTGTGGTTAAGTTTGTTTTTAAAAGTGGTTTTTATTTAAAATTGTATCAAAATGATAATTTTTTATTTTTTAAAAATTATTTTTGATTTCAAAAAATATATATAAAAAATTAAAATATTTTTAAAAGAGAATGAATAAGCATTAGTAAATAAGAGAAGTTCTCGATGGAATGCAGAATCTAACCCGAAGGAATGCTCAGTGATGTTCTTATTTTTGTTTTTTTTATAAAAACGGTACATTTTTTATGTCACTTTCAGAATGTACAGTGTTTGAAAGCACAAAGTCAGTGCTTGCCTGACATACTTTATCCTTCTGCAAATGGCAACCGAGGATGAGTACATGTTTCCCAACTACCATTTCTTACTTTTCAAATAAAATAAAATATTTAAAATATGTGGGGGTAAATCCTCCTTCCAACATGATCACCAAGAATCTACCCTTCATTTGAGTTTATATTTTCTTAGATTTCATATCGAATCTATATAATTATTATTAGTTTTATTTTCTGAAAAATAGAAAAATTCAAATTATAACATAGAGTCCAAGAAAAATATTGCTAAGATATATAAAAATAAAAATAAAAATAAAACCTGATTCTAGAAAATTTGACAATCTGAGCTAAAACTTGTTCTTTTTTTCTTTTTTTTAAAAAGAAAAAAAGTTAAATACTTCAACTTAATAGGAATAAAAAAAATCATAGTAAACTTAACTCTCAAGTCATTGAGTTAATCATATTTTTCTAAAGCGATATCATTTTATTTTTCCCCTAGAATTTCTTGAAATTGACTTTACCCAACTAAATTGTAAATTAACCAAGTCATATAAGATTGATTATATCACCGTCATTATAAAAATGAACCCTAATTCTAAATTAAACTCTAAATCACCAAAATATCATATGAAAATGCGCTTTATTAACAATAGAAAGAGAGATTACACCATGTTACAACTAAAAAGAAGGTTTCTTCTCAAACAAACACTTCCAAGTTACTTTGTTCATGACTTTGCAGGCTCAGAATTCAGAGGCTTTAATCTTTCCTACACAAGCCCATGAAATCCTCTAAGATCCAACTCAATTCTAGGCCCATAGGTCCAGATAACTTTGTAAAATGCACAAGAACACAAGCCCATGAAATCCTCTAAGATCCAACTGAATTCTAGGCCCATAGGTCCAGATAACTTTGTAAAATGCACAAGAACACAAGCCCATGAAATCCTCTAAGATCCAACTGAATTCTAGGCCCATAGGTCCAGATAACTTTGTAAAATGCACAAGAACACAAGCCCATGAAATCCTCTAAGATCCAACTGAATTCTAGGCCCATAGGTCCAGATAACTTTGTAAAATGCACAAGAACACAAGCCCATGAAATCCTCTAAGATCCAACTGAATTCTAGGCCCATAGGTCCAGATAACTTTGTAAAATGCACAAGAACACAAGCCCATGAAATCCTCTAACAACTGCACATCCATGTTTCAGGCCTGTGATCTTTCTACCTTTGAGAGGACCTCTTGTTCAGGGCCTGTGATCTCTCATGGAGTTCTCGTGAAGACACCCTCACGTGAAAAAACCTTTTGCCCGTTTATCACGAGAAGAAAATAAAAAAGAATACTGTGCCCTTTGGAATAAAATACATAATTCACCTTTTTATCTTCTCAATGCCTTGACTCTTTTTATATAAAATTGCCAAACCCCTAAATTTTTACCCAATTAAAAAAAAACTAATAAGATTTTTTTTTTTTTAATTCTGGTACAACTATAAAATTTATTACAATACAAAAAACACACAAAATAAAATAATATGTGAAATCTAGGTGACTCAGTAATAATAACTTAAGAAAAAAGATTTGTTGCCATGTGATTTCAAGTTTCAGTCTGTTGTTATAAATATAATTATCACTAGAGACTTATATGATTGTTAACTTTCGAGTCCGTGAAATTAGTTAAGAAGTGTGTAAGTTAGTATGGACATCCACAATAATAAAAACAATATATGAAGTAAAGGCAAAATCATAGTGTAAATTAAATTCTTAAATTGAACATGGATAAGAAAAAAAATGAAAATCTAGAAAATTATCACATAGATAATTGAATAAAACAGATCTTTCACAAATTTCATGTTTTAGCAAGGAAACTTCCCTACCCCACCTTCATAAGGCAAATACTCTTCATAGTCATACGACCCGATTCAAAGCCTTCTCTTATACACCCTTGTTTCTTCGTCGCTAACCTTTACACGAAATCCAATCTTCTCTCTTCCATTACCCCCTCCTCTTTCTTCCCCTCCAAACAAAACTAACAAATTTCCACGTTGTTTAAAATAACTTATTTCACTGTTAAAGTAATTATCCTTGTCAAATAATGAGAGAGTGAAAAGAAAATCTTGATCTGTTTTGGAGGTGGTTTGATTTGTTTAGTGTAATGGGAAATTGGAGAAATCGTCCATCACGTAGATTCTTTAACAAAACATCAACAACGTATTCTTATGACTACCCTGAATCTCCTCCTCACTCAAGTAAGTATTGCTTTGATATGTGATTATGTATGTATTGGTTATTGGTTTTTTGCATATATTTAGTGTTTGCACTTAAATTGAATTGGGTTACGTGAGATTGTTGGATTCTTTATTTTTCATGATGGGTTTTTGTTAGAATCTGTTTATGTTTATTTGGTTGATTTGTTTAGTTAGTTTTTGTTTTTTTTCTATTGGGAGTTTAAAAATTGTTGCTTTTTTGGTGTTATGTTTGGTAGCTGAGAAAATGGTGGATAAAAAATGGAAATCTTGAAAATTTTTAGTGTTGCTTCCTAAGAGAAAACGAAACTTTGGTTGGCAAGTTGCTTACAATCGGTGCAGTATTAAAAAAAAAAAAGAATCTTCATGTCATGTTTGGTTGCTAAGAAAATGGTAGGAGAGATTGGACATTCATCTTTAGTGAATGTTGCATGTTAATAAATGCAGAGATGGTATAGGTGATGTAGTTTCAAAATAGTGTTTTACCTTCGAGGGAAGTTAGATAAGAACAAGAACATGATAACAAGAAAGCAATAGAATTAGGTTTGGATATGCTACCTATACTTGCTAGTTGCTATTACTAAGAGTGGTTTATATCAAAGAAGCATTTATCACATTACCAAATCTATATCAATGTCAAAGTTTTTCGTTCTAATGCATAGTTATTGACTGTATTCATGATTCGTGATGGTGAGAGGTACACGTGGCAGCCTTTGGGAGAATATTATCTCAGTTTTCACTTGGATTTCTTAGCTGTTCTTCATTGGCCATGATTTTCCCTTTCCTTTTAGTAGTCGCAATTAAGATTTCTTTCTTTTTTCCTTTTGATCAGATTTAGTACATTTACAGATGTTGCTTGTTAGGAATTTATTCTTAGAAACTAACAGCAGTTAATTGTTCTTGAAGCAAATATATTACTCTTTTTATGTTCATTGCTTATGTGGCTATGTTTGCACATGTGCTTGGCTGTTTATGAAGAATGCAATGTATGGGAGGGTGAAGATTTTGTAGATGCAACTGAATAGTGTAAAAGGAAATCTCTTGGGTTGATCTGCTAGTATGCTAGCTAACATATTAAACAGTTCAAGAAATTACATGATATTACACCAGTCTTCATGAGCAAGGGCAGATCACATCCTCATTCTGATGAGTTTTGTTCCACCCATCTCGAAGTTGCTAAAATTGGTGGAGTTTTGGACTTTGGTCAGGTCTGACACTAATAGTGTAATGAATGGTGGAAATTGTTTAAGCCAAACAGCTTTAAGTTATAATTAATTTTTGGAAGTCCATATTTAGAGGATCCTTTTTGATTAATTTATTGATGATTTGCTTATAATGAGAAATTTGGAGTTAAGAAAGGAGTAACATGCTTTGAAAAGATTAACATTATTTTATGCATTTGAATTTGAGCTTATTTTCATCTGCCATTGACCCCTTCTTGTAAATTGCTAGACTTTAGTGCTGACAATTATACATGACTTTTTTTACTTTTGGCAAAGCCCCGATGTAATTTCTTATCCTAGCTTCAGTACTTTACTTCATTGGTTGAGTGGGACTGTAGCTCATAGGTATGGGGATTTTTGAATTATTTTTTCTTCATGTTATGTGGCATATACAAGATTTTTAAATTATAGGCTGTACATGAGAGAATGCTTGGATAGTTCTTTTATGTTTTGGTAATAATTTCCTTTCCCCTTTATGTTATATACTCTTTTAAGGTATTTAACTATTTTTTCTCTTAACCTTTTGCAGGCTTTGTTGACGATGGTATTCCTTCATGGGAAAAGAAGTTCTGCTCTTTGATTGGATCAGTACCATGGAGGAAGGTTGTAGATGCTAAGAAGTACATGTATTGCCACAGTAACATACTCAATTGGGATGACTCAGCAGGTGAAGAGGCATTTCATAATGCTAAAAATCGCTTCTGGGCAGAGATCAATGGTGTCTCTTGTGTCATCTCTCCACCTGATCCAAATTTATATATTGATGAAATAAACTGGAATGTCTGTATTGATCCTGAAGTCATCAAGGACTTGGAACAAGATCTCTTTGTTCCTGATGAGGGAGATACAGATACAGGTGGCAAGGTAGGGCGTAAAAACAAAAAAAGAAAGGACTTTGTCTCCATTCCTTCAAATGGGTGTCTTGAGAATACAGATGATGTTAAAAATCCTTGGGAAAGTAATAACAATATGCAAAGCAGCTTGTCTTTGATTGATAAAGCGAAGAGCTGGAATCAACGGGATTCTGATACCAACAAATGCAGTAATTTAAATAACGTTGATAACCCCTGGGAGCGTGGCTTTTCTCAGGAATCTGAAGCTGTGAAGGGCAAGCCATGGGGTGTCTGTGGTAATAAATCATGGGGATTGAACCATAGTGAAAACCATGCTGATCAGTCGAATGATTGGAATAACAACAGTAACCCTTGGCAGCGTAGCTGTCAAGGAGTTGGCCCTTCAAATGACAAAGGGAGGGGCAATTTGAGGGATAGTTCTCGGGCCTATAACAGGCATGAATCAAAGAAATGGATTAATAGTGAAGCTTCTAAAAATAGAAAATGGGAAGACAACGTCAGCAATTCACAGGGTTGGAAACAGTGGGATAATTATGGTAAAAATACAAAAGGTTTGGATTTTAGAAAACATGGTGGTGGTTGGGAAACCTGGAATGAGGGTTCCTGGCAGAGGGAAGGTGCTCGCCAACATATAACTGGCTACAAAAGCACAAGGTTTCAAGGGGATGGTTATCAAACAGGTCATTCCTGGAGTGGAGGAAGAACTAAGAGGAGGTTTAGTTTTGCTTTTGAATAGCTAATCTTTGTAGAATATTCTTTCTTTTTTCTTTTTCCTTTTGCCTGGGAAACAGATGCCTGTGCTGCCAACTCATATTTCTGAAGATGACAGAAATTCACAGCATCAAATGGAGCAGGTTTTTGCATCATCAAGCTTTTAGATTTCCGTTTATTTCTTTGACTCACTAAGATTTGCTTCTTTTGTGCAATTCACACCACACCCTGATAAATAAATAAAGAAACAATCCTACTGGGTGTTCAAAGTTCATACATGCAATTTCTTGAGAGAATCTACAAACATTTTTTTTTTTTGTGTTTTTGGAATTCGTCATCAATGGAGTATTTAGACCTCTGGATTGTATCTTGTGCAGTATCATATATTGAATGCGAACCTGCCAAAACCGTTCCCCTTTTGGGTGGTTAATTCTGTGCTGACATCTGATTGTTCAAGTCAGGTGATTCGATTATCTCTACCGTTGAAAGTACTTTTGGTAAATTGAGAATTTCGAAGCCAGATGAGGTAATGCTGGACTCACAGGAGATGACATAACTTGGTATTTTGGTAATGTGCTGTAACCGTAACCAAAGGTATCATCACTTTTTTTGTTTCAACTTGAGCAAATGGTGAAGTACTTGTCTTGGTTTTTCCAATGAACCTGTAGATAACCCCGTAAAATTTTGTGAGAACTAAAACGTATGAACATAGAGCTTTGCAGACAATTTCATAGAGAAGTTTACAGCAAACATCTGGTCAACGGTCAGGAAAGAAGCAAGCAGAGAGGAAGGTAAAGTGGCACATGATATTCAGATGATTTCACATTTTGCCACATGGAGTATAATCATCTTAATATAATCTTCCCCTTCTTTTGCTGCAAAATGTGGCAGTGAGACTAAGTATACAAGAAATGATCTAGAAAAGCATGTTCATGTCTTTGACTGCTTTAAAGAATGGCAATTACATAGCTTCTCTAAGCTAAAATTCACAACCCTAGATTTGCTCAAGAACACCCAGCAGCCTTCTAAAGTAAAAATTACACTCGGGTGGCTTTCAATTTTTGACACAGAATGTGCTCTGAAAAATGTCGATATAATCAACACAAGAAATACAGTACGAACAAACAACACATAATTCTGCCAGATAAGATCATCACATAAAAATTATAATTCTAAATTTTATAGGAAATATTTCTCTTCAATTAGTCTTAGCTAAGCCATAAAGAATCCACAGATTTTCTCTAAGCATAGAATGCTCATCATTCCGTAGGTTCTTAATCCAATCAGTTACATTCCTGGGATTTTTAAGCCAGTTAATCCAACTCTCATAAACCATCGAAGTCAAAATCAAATCAATAAAATTACCCAGCTCTTTGTTTCCTATAAAAACATTCCCTCTCGATCCAGACCCGTGCATATTTTCACTCAAAAACACCACTTTCTCTAACAAGAACATCGTCGTTTCAACAAAGGATACATCGAGCTTCAGGTCGGATTTCAGAGGTATATCTCTACTTTTCTCTGTGATTGACAATACCGCAATTTTAACAGCAAAGATTAATTCACAGTGGATACTCTCACTACAAAAAAAGGGGGCGTTTTGCAACGGATTGATCCGTTGCAAATTACAAAGAAATCCGTTGCAAATATTAATTTACAACGGCATTTGCAACGGACACAATCCGTTGCAAAAAAGTCGATTCAAATTTAATTTGCAACGGATAATCCGTTGCAATTTCTCCCGTTGCAAATACACATTTTGCAACGGCTCTGCCGTTGCAAGGGCAACGGCTCTGCCGTTGCAATGGCAACGGCAGATGCCGTTGCAATGGCAACGGGCGGACCGTTGCAATTGCAACGGGATTGCCGTTGCAATTGCAACGGCAGGTCCGTTGCAATTGCAACGGACAGAAAATTATTTAAATATTTATATTTTTAAAATCTATTTTTAATATATTTTAATTTTAATTAATTACAACTACATCTTTTAAAAGCACTAGCAAATATTGAAATATTATTAGTATTGAAAATAACATAAATATGGTGGAAATAAAATTTAAAAGATTAATTAAAAGTCTTAATACACTACTGATTCGATTACATTTACATGACTAAGTAAATAAACGTGGAACCTTAATACACTACAGATTCGATTATATTTACATGACTAAGTAAATAAACATGAAACTTAAAAATACATATTTTAAAGTGTTTAAGGCGGAAATGATCTACGATTCATCTCCAACTCCTCCCGCATAATCTTGATGAACATTAAATTCTCTGAACATGTTTGTAGCATCTCGCGGGACACCTTGTGTTGCTAACAAATCTTGAAACCCGAAAGCTTCATGTGCATTTAACCTCACATGATCCTCTTGATGAGGAAATGTACTTGCAACTCTGTGTGCATAATAATCATGTAGTTTATCAGGCTCGGCATGGTGAGAAGATGATGCGTTCTTATCCACGGTAGATGGAGTTCTATTCGCTCTGGATGCGGACCTATCACTTCTGGAATATTGTAATATAGATGCTTGTTTAGACATCCTATAACAATTGGATTGTCGTCAATAAGTATTGTTGGTAAAAACTAATCAATATGACAATAATAAGAAATATGAACAAAAGAATATTAAATATCATAAGTTAATATATCAATTAAATATAAGAAATACAAGCAGCATGGTAATCAGCATCATCATCACATAAAAATAAATGCATTGAATATACCTGCATAATGCTAATCATCATGCTAATTGAATATGCAAAATTGATAAATCTTCTAACACCCGTAATATATTCAGGATTCATACGACCACTTCTCCTACGACGATACATCCACTCTCGATCATCCATATTAATCTAGTAAACATTATAACATAGAAACATTTTAGAATTTATTCATGGCCAAGACAAAAAAAACAAAAAAACCAACAAATACTTAACAAAACATCAAACACACAACACCAAAACACATAGGAGCAACACACAGCAACACCATACACAACAATATGCATTAAATCGATATTCATACTCAAATGACACAATCAACAAATTACACTAACCTTTCAAGCGAATTTAATACAATTTGAAGTCAAAAGATATTGATTGATGTTCCTTTAAAAAACCCTGCGTAGAGAGATGTTGTTAGTACTTTCAGAAATTGAGTTATATTACTGACAAAAGATAAATTAAAATCAACTAAGAAATAACCTTACCTCCCTGGAATGTCTAGTAGAAATTGAGTTATATTACGGACATCAACTGCTGTTAGATTCAAAAAGGTTGACTTCTAGAATCAATCTAAAGTATGTACTTATTCTATTAACATCTATCCTTGATTGCATATCAATGAAACCTAACTCTTATCAATTCAATATGCTTAGTTAGATTCTTAGTTTTATATGGATTTGATCATTTAAGATCTAGTTTTATGTATTTGCACTACTGCAGGCCTCAAGTCCATAACAGTTTACCCAATAAAATCATGTACAGGAATCAGTGTGGAAAGTTGGCCTTTGAGCAGCGCTGGTAGCTATTTGTTTTTTCTTCTTAAACACTACATGAGTCTTTCAGTTGGAATGGTGTATCACATAGTTTGTGAACCGTATCTGTATATTTTATTTTTTTCAATTTCTCAGTTCTTGTACTAGGTTAACAAGCATCATTAAAAAAATGAGTATCTTTAACAAATTGAAGATGCAGGCAAACTACAGTTGAAATTAGGCAAAATGCAAAAAGTTCAATGTTCTGGATTTCTCTATTTTCATATTTCCGTTTCCTAACATTAAGAAATATTAAAAAAAATAATTTCGGATTCAAAATTAAAAAAAAAAAATCTGTTCACTTTCTTTCAATCCCACCAACCAAACAGAAGGCGAGAGATAATAAACCCTAAACTAATTTAGAAACTAAGAAAATAAACAAAAAACTGAGCAGAAATTTGAATTTTGAAATGGTGACCGTACCTTCGTTGTTCCACGGTGGCGTTGCAGCTGGGTTTCTGGTGCAGAGGGCAGGATCCCGACGAGGTGGTGCTCGGAGTTAATGGCTGATTTTGCTGAACCGAGAGGGAGAGAGAGAGAGAGAGAGAGAGAAGGTCTTCTGGTTTTAGAGAGTGAAGGTCACCGAACCGAAAAAGAAGAGAAAAAAGAGAAGAGTTCCGAAGGGAAAGAGCTGGTTTTAAAGAGTGAAGGTCACCGTTTTTCGAAGGGAAAGTGCTGAGGCCGGGAAGAAGAGAGAAGAAGGGAAAGGTGTGGTCTTGCTGTAAATGGGAGTAAATGTGCTGGATGTTCAGTTGCAAGACTTGAAAAATCCAACCTTAATTTTTATTTAGCCCGCCCATCCCATGTCTAGAGCGGGAGCTTTCTTTTCTTTTCTAGACGGGGAATTTTATCAGTGGACAAGAAACAATTATTAATACATAAGTATTAATCGGTGAATTATTTACCATATTTTTTTTAACAGTTATTAACAAAAAAATTTAATTTCAAGTTAAATAATTTTTTTCGCTAATAATTTTTATTTTATCATTTTTTTTGTTTGTTCTTTTGTTAAAGTTTTAAGATTTTTTTAGTCTTTGATTTAATTTTTTTTCTCATTATTAACGCAATACTAACAATAATATTAATAATAATTTTAGGTTTTTCTTCGTGCTTACTCTTTTGTTAATGTTGTTGAGTTTATATTAATTATTATTATTAATTATAATAAAATTCATTTTTTAATAATAATTAAATTCATTTTTTTAATTTAAATATAAATAAAAAATAATAATTTTATTTATTAATTTATATTATCAGGAATGTAGGAATGTAATGGAATGTATTTTAATTAATTATGTTTGAACTTATTGGTTATTTATTAATGTGTTCATTTTATTTTCTTAAGTTTTTCTAGCACTCAAAGACAATAAGTAACATTAATTAACTTCAAATAAAACAACCATAAAAAAAAAACATACAAATTACTTTAAAAACATACAATAAGTAGGTTAAATTTCAAATTTCAAATATTGCGGATCTTTTAATTATATTTAAATTTATTTTTTTAATTTAAACATGATTAAAAAAATAATTTTATTGTTGGAAGGTTTTTCAAAAGCAATTATTTAATTGTATAATTTACTCCTATTAATTGCATAATTAAACTAAATTCAAAATAATTGCATGGTATTTGAAATAATATAAAAAATAGCTCTTCAAAATATTTTTTACCATTGGAGTACATATCAATAAAAAAATCAAATATACATTATTCAAATAGTCATTTTCAAGATTTGAATCTTCAAAACGGATCTTGCCATTGAACTTGCTCTTACAAAGAGGTTGAGCCAGATTCGGAGTAGTTGAAGGAGGTGAAGTTGGGTTAGAGAGTTCGTATTGGGTCGGATTATCCATAATTAAAGGTTTTGAAATGAAAATGAAAACATGTTTTTGTGGCTGATCCTCGTGAGATTTAAGTTACATATATTGCTTAGAACCTGACAGAGCACGCACACGTGCATGCGCTGATGATGAATTATTTGATTTTATGCTTCAAAATTGTTTCTTGCATTTTTTTTAGTAATTTTTTGATGTTTTATATTAAAAAATATATTTTTTTTGAGATTTTTTTATATTTTTATAGTAAAATAACTATTCTATCCTGATATAAGATAAAAACTAAGAGTTAACAGAGGAGGTGTCACAGTGATTTCACATACTATTGCACGGTAAAATAACTCTTTTACCCATGATAAGACAAAATTGAAGAGTTGAATGTAGGGGTGCTATGTTAATTTATCATTTTTTATTATTCTTTTCTGCGAATACTATGTACGCATCTGACACCCCCGCCGACAATATTCGACCTGACGCACACCTTATTTTTGTCTATATTTATATATGTGTGCTCTTAGTTTTGATTTTTAATTTTTATTATTTTCTTATTTGTTAAGGTGGTAACTTTTTGAGAAATTTTGTTCTTAGATTTTAGTTTGTTCTTTCTTTTAGTTTTTTTTTTTTTATTTTCAAGTCAAATAATTTTTTTCCAGCTAATATTTTTTTTCATTGATTTTGTTTGCTAATTTGTTATAGTTTTAGGCTTTTTTATTCTTTGATTTAATTTTTTTTCATTATTGATGCAATAATAACAATAATAATAGTTTTATTCTTTGCAACGGATTCGCCGTTGCAAATTTAATTTGCAACGGACAAGTTTGCAACGGATAATCCGTTGCAAAATCCGTTGCAATTTTGTCTGTTGCAAATTAAATTTGCAACGGCGAATCCGTTGCAAACCATGTTTTATTTTTTTTTCTCTGGAATTTTCATTTGCAACGGATTAGCCGTTGCAAATGTAATTTGCAACGGACAATTTTGCAACGGATAATCCGTTGCAAAATTTTCCGTTGCAAATTAAATTTGCAACGGCCAATCCGTTGCAAACCATGTCTTTTGTTTTTTTTTTCTGGAATTTTCATTTGCAACGGATTAGCCGTTGCAAATGTAATTTGCAACGGACAATTTTGCAACGGATAATCCGTTGCAAACACCGTTGCAACATTTTCCGTTGCAAATTAAATTTGCAACGGCCAATCCGTTGCAAACCATGTCTTTTGTTTTTTTTTTCTGGAATTGTTTTAGCAACGGCAAATCCGTTGCTAAACAAATTCCGGATGCAAATTTAGCAACGGAATTTTGCAACGGCACCCTTTTTTTGTAGTGTCTCACCATCACCAATCATGCAGTTCAACCTGGACACGTGGAAACTTGAAGAAGAGGGGAAAGAGCAGAGCTGATTTCAAGAAACTTGAGATTTGCAAACACCTTCATGAGGGCAGGGAATGATGGTGGTGTAACGTGGTGCAAGCATAATTAAGAGAGTGTGTTCATCTTCACCACCACCACCCTCGTTTTGACACAAGGATCTAAGGGAGACAGTGTCGATTTCGGAGACGAGGGAATAATGCAAGTTCTTGCAAACAGAGGAACAGCGAATAAGGGTTTTGGTATCATCTTGGATGTTTGACAAGATTTTGAGGATTAAGTCATCTGGGAGTTTCTGGAACTTGTCTGCGAATACTTCAGATCATCTTACAGTGATGTTAGGGTTCTGGGATTGCCCGGCTGATTTGGATCTCCTCATTGTCGTGAACATGCGAGTACAGACGTTTATGGAATGGAGCGGGAGAGGATTTGGAGACGTACGGTTTTGGTTGCCTAGGGTTTTAACATGTTCGGAAGCACATGCAAGTCAAGATTGTGGGATTTCTTACAGATTTTATGACCAGAGAGATTGAGAACAACACAGATTCCACACTGTTACTTGATAGAGCCCAAACCAATTAAAAGTGCTAAAGCTAAAATAAATAAATAAATAAATAAAAGAGATCGTTTCCTGGTTAAAGATATGTTTCATATGTAGCTTATAAGATAAAGCAGCCAGCAACTCCTTCACATCAGTCTCCTCTACATCCAAAAAAAGTCTTGCTGGAAGGCAAGCCACACCTCGTCTATGATCCATTCCTCATTGGTTGATTGGCTCTTGAGCCAACAAGTCATCACGTACGTTTTGTGGGTTATTATAAGTTCTTTCTCGTACTGAAAATCAAATTTATGAACCTGTTCAGTTCTTCATTTCCAAAGAAATATCTTCCCACCTGATCTGAACCCCTTCATATTAGCACTTAAAATCAATATGCTACGAAGTGTTTGAGGCCTATGTAGTTTTATTTTATCGCAAAAGGAGAACCCGAATCTCCTACTCCAGAGGGTACTAAGTTCAACCTCTTTCAATTCAAGGATAAGATATTCGAGGGCATCGTTAGAAGCTGACACCTTACGTGAGGGCTCCGACGTCCACCACCGCGCACAACTGAACGTCGTGTTCGGGATCAACCACCGTTGCCTTCAGCCTGCTGGCATATTCATAACGAGGTGGTGGTGAAGTTGGAGAAGGGAATCACAGAGCTTGATCATTTCTAGAGATTTCAGATTTGCTAACACGTACTTTCATGATAGCTGGGAGGGCCGCATGTCGAATATGGAAGTGTGACTGGGAACAGGGAAGAGAACTATCAACCTCTCCGGGACACGAGAATCTGAGAGAGAGAGTGCTTCGATTTGGAGACAAGGGAAGCCAATAAGTGCTTGGAGACGGTGGAACAACAAGTTAGGGTTTTGGGGTCATCTTTGCCAAGATTAGGATGACTAGATCATCAGGTTGTTCATATATATATATATATATATATGAACAACATTTCAAAGAAAATCTTTCAAAATATCTCAAAGGGCCATTCCATAAAATCTCCTAAACCCACTACTAGCTGTTGAATTAGGAATAATAAACAAATCAATCTTCATCAAATAAGGAATTTTATACCAAATAGAATCCAACATAAAGACTTATATATACATATATGTATATATATACATCAAACAAATCTTAAGCATGTTAAACCTCATTAAAGCAAGAAACCATATGAATCACCATTATTTAACTCCATTTATAAGAGAAAATAGTGACAAAATCAAGTTCCAAACGACAATGCAACCAAGAATTATCTTGGTGAAAAAACTACCATATGATTTAATCTTCTTAATCTTATCCAAAATACACCATACCAAAACCTTAATACACTGTTATTTTATCTTTAAATATATGGTTTACTTCATGTCTAAGATCAACACCATCTCATTTAGAGTTAGTCATATGAATAAAGATTCTCTCTCATGCCTGCGAGATAACCACTCATCAAAAATGCTATCTATGGCCTTATGAAGGTTACAAATTTAAAATAAGATTTTATCCAAGTTTTATTTGTCCAGTTTCACTAGCCACCTATAAGGTGGAAGTTAATGATTATAGTTTGCGCTATAATTAGTGTTTGTCATATGATGTTTGGTCATCATCAAGGAAGAATATTGATGATGATGCTATTGAAAAGTAAACTAGATCTTGGTTTTTTTATAAAACAAACAAACTGATCTGCTAGTTGAAAATCGGTTGACTGATTGAATTAAATGAACTAAATAACTAGCAGAGAAAGGATCAACTAGTTAAGTTTGAGGAATACTTTTCTGATCAAATTAGAATTAAATTTCTTATTTAGTTTATTTTTTTTAATTATCTAGGACTTTAGACTTATAAATAGATTTGCAATAAAAAAACATAATTCAAGTGTGTAAAGAGGAATACACAAAAGAAAACAATTATATGATTGCTTTCCTCTCAAATATTCTCTTTGTTCTTTAACCATTGAATTGACATACAATACTCTATATATTCTCTTTGGAGTAGGAATTGTAAGCAAGTTTATAGAGGCACTAATAAAAGATACTGTTGATTTTAGATTGTTTTATGGATATTCTAACAATTTTGAACTTGTAGGTTACAGTGATAATGATTGGATTGAATATGTGTATGGTAAAAAGAGCACTAGAAGTTTTGTTTTTCTCATAAAAGACACAACATTCACATAAAGTTAGAAAAAAAGATCAATTGAACAAAACCATCTTAAATTGGAACTTACATA